>CM053146.1:55353572-56563930 GCA_028571685.1 Heterohyrax brucei
AATACATGTGTAACACTGCACGGAAAGCAAATTACGCTGAAATATTTCTATCAATCAATGAGTCACACATTAATATGTAGTGGGGATGTTTCTACCACAAAACACAATTCATCTGTCTTGACTAATATCATGTTTTTGTATCCACATTATCTATGCTGATGCTACATTAATAACCACTATAATACAAAGTCCAGCTGAAAGTGGACTTGTCCTAAGTCATAATTATCTTTAGTACATGTATATGTGTGTGTGTACTTAAGACCAATTATATTAAAAAGCTGCAATTCATCTAGAAAGAAATCCATTTGGCCAAGTATCTTAGCTAAATAACCTAAATTTGTATGCCATTCTAGTCAAATAACAAATCTACTTGTTATTAAATACCAGAAATAAACCACCTATTTTAAAAGCAAAACAGATTATATTTAAAAACATAATATACTGCCTAAAATTACATACATAAAGTAAATCACGTTATTCCCTGGGTCATTTCCAAAGACAGAGACAGTCTTGTTTTGTTGTTTACTTGTTTTTATATTTTGGCTATGGATGTGACCTAGCAATGCTGTAATCAGGTCCAAAATATAAAGTAGACAAACTATCTAATTTGAATTATTTAAAGAACGGCTTAGGAAAATTGTGATGTTGTTCTAAATGTTCTTATTGAATAGGCTTTGTGCCACAATCTAAGGATTTGTGTTGCTTCCTGAGTATAAATTCAAGTTCATGTCACCCACCAAGTTCATGTTTCTCTCAATCAAAATGATTAACAGGGTGTGCAAGATAATGAAAACTCAAGATACACAGCTCTATTCTCTTAGGTTTTATGTAATAGCATTAAATTCCTATTTACCATGCAATCACTGATGCTTTAATGCATAATCTAAATAGAATATGAATTTAAAGAATCAACATATTTATCTTTTTTACATTATTCAATATCAACAGCCTGCTTTAATGTTAATTTGCATGATGGCTGGCATTCAAAATATCAGTTTCAAGTATTTGGATAATTAGACTTATCTGCAAAATTCTTCTCAGATATTTTACGCTTGTTAACAATAACAGACACAATTTTCCCCTCTTCTGACATGTCAGAAGCAGTTAAAAAAAAGATTTTTCTTAAGAAATATTTGGGAAAGTAAAATCAAGTTCTATTTTAGTAAGCTTCAGCCTCATGATGTGGAGGTATGTTTTCCATTTGCTGTTTTCATGAGGTTACCACTGGTTTAAGGGAGCTGCTGGCCAGGATTACACTAGAACAAGACTATGTTGTTTTACATTTCAAATCTGAATACAGTATTTCCTGAAGCAGCCAAAATGCAGTGCAGTAAACTAGACTGCTTGAGTACAAAGAATGCATTTCCAAGTACATCAGACACCTTGGAGGTCTTCTGTATCTCTATATAAATAATTTAGAAATACCTAGGCCTTATGTACTTTATACCAGCAATGAGGTAAGAATGATTTCCAAAGGGAGCAAAGGGCAGACACATTTCTTGTTTAATCACCATGAAACTCCCAGACAGTGGGTAACCTGACCCAAGCAGAGAGCGACTCAGTAGAGCCAGCCAAGAGACTGCAGAAGGCCCCACTAAATACTTGGGTGGGCTCAATGTTTGGGTAGTATGCATACGTAATACGATCACAAAATTATATATTTGAGGAAGAGAAAGGCATAGTCATCTACATAGCTTACTTAAAGAAAATGTCTCAACCAAACCATCTTGGAAAGTTCCAGTTCCAATGGAAACTTCATCATAATCCTCTTTCACACAAATGGAGCTCTGAGTATTTATTCACGGCCCATGATTCAGGAGGTGCCTCAATGAACACTTCAGTAAGCTGACCACAGTAGACCTGGGCCCACCTCTCTCCAGCATCTCTGTTGTCAGAGGTATTTCTTAGACACAAATCTGTGGATGCTTCTCCCATGCTTAAAACACTTCAGTGGCTTCCCAGGGCCCAAAGCAATGTTTCCCCACAACAGAGGGAACACTAATCCTATAACATATCTTGTGGGAATAAGGTTTTCTCTGGATTTTTGTTTCTTTGTAATGCAAGGGAACTACTGTGTACTACAGATTCTTTGGGGCTCCCAAATGTACGTTATGGGTAATACTGTACAGGCTCCAAGAAATCTTACTGTAATCTGTCAACTGTTTAACCTATCACTTGCAGATTTATTTTACCATGGAAAACATTCTGAACGTAACAACTATTAATGTCTTGTTAAACTGTCATTTCACGAAATATATTTTGGAGATCTCCTCATCAAGGTACACTAGAGCTCTTAACAAAACGGCCGCAATCTGCTTTAGTTGTCTCTTCTCCTCTTGCTCTCAATTCTTGCCCAGCCACTATTTCCTAACCATGTATGCACAGAAGTACCTGTCTCCTAACCACACAATGTTATTTTTACATATATATATATATATGCCTTTGTATGTTCCTAATCGACTTTCAGAACTGGCTCAAATACAATTTTTCTGTGATGTCTTTCATAGACACCTCGTATCTCCTACTCCTCTTTTTTCATGCACACAGCTCTTCTCTGATAATTCCATTATCACATAGTATTTTAAATATCTGTCCCTTCTCTCTGTTTGCCCAAGGCTAAAGTACTGTGTTTGAGTTCCTAAGTCTAGCATAATAGGTACATAACAGGTGTTGAATAAACATACGATGAAGAAATCTACAAATGGATATTAACAAGCAAATGGCATGAACCACTTACAAAATGGTTACACGACTTTGCAGAGTGAAGGAAAGCACTAGTGAACTGAGATCTACACTGTTTATTCCTCAATATTTACACTACCCACAACACCCACCACTCCTATCCTCTACCCCACCAACTCTGACATCAGGTGACCGCACTCTAAGAAATGACTTCAGCCCCTTGGCTGGTATAGATGGCAAAAAGAATCAGAAAACCTGGTTTATGCTTTTAAACTTATTATTTATCAGAAGGAGTCTTGCTGGCGCAGAAATTGAAGTCTGGCTGACAACTTGAATGTTGCCAGTTTGAACCCATCAGCCTTTCCACAATAGAAAGATGTGGCAGTCTGTCTCTGTAAAGATTTACAGCCTTGGGACTCTATGGGGCAGTTCTGTTCTGTCCTGTAGGGTTGCTGAGTCAGAACCAACTGTGTAGTAGTGGATTTGGTTTGGGGGAGATATTCAGCTATCATTCAGCAGAGGAAGGAGTGGTTATAAGGCACCAGAGAGTAAGGGGGAGGAGGATCGGAGAACGAAGAACAGGTTGGAGAAACCTTCAGCCTAACTTAAAGTCCTTGTCACTTGTGATTTATGACTTTAATGAGATATCTAAGTTGACTCACCATCATCAACACTGCCCTCGTCACTTCCTCAAGATCAAAACACTATGTTTTCAAGAGTGTTATAACAGTGTTTCACTGTGAAGGGTGCTAAAGGCAGGACTAAAGAAGGACTCTGAAATTTTCCTCTTACAGGCACTGACAACTATTGCATTTAGTCTGTTGAACATTCCATTACACTGCAATCATTCAATAAACAGTTACTGAGCAATTACTATGCGCCAATCCTGTGCTACGAATACACAGCTGATTGTACCCTTTTTCTAACTTGCACAATCCTTGGCTCAGAATTAAGGCATAGCTTTTAAAGGAGTCTTCATGGGATGTTTAAGCATGTAATCTGTGTTGGAAACCGTATATATATATATATATATATATATTTCAAATCAACTTCAGAGTTCATTCCAGTAGCTTAAAAGAACTATAGAAAGAAATACAGTAGCACAGAAGGGTCCTGTCTATCCTATGCTGGTTCATTAGGAAGAAAGCAAAACAAAAACAAAAACAGAGCCATTGCCATCAAGTTGATTTCAACTTATAGCAATCCTATAGGACACAGCAGAACTGCCGCATAAGGTTTCCACATAGTGGCTGGTGGATTTGAACTGCTGACCTTTTTGGTTAGTAGCTGTAGCTGTTAACCACTACACCACCAGAGCTTATGAATATCCAAAGACTAAATAAAATTCTCTTCTAATTAAGTAACAGCTACTTGGGTTTCTATTTCTTGAGCAGTACAATAAAATTAGTAAGGATTTTAAAATACCCATCTTTTCATCCTCCTCATAAGCATCTAATTGACAAGGAACAATATATAGTCAAGCCAAGCTCTCAACAACTGAGCCACCAGGGCTCTTCCTTAGGAAGAGAACAGTTACAACAAGTTGCCCTTAGAATGCAAATGAAGGCAAAAGAGAATTCTAGAAAGCTGAGCAGGATTGCACTATCCCTGGCAATTGCAGAGACCACAGCAGGCTTTCAAGATACACTTGGTTCACCAATGGCACAGGCTCCCTTCTGTAGATGGTGATTCCATTGTCCACGGTCCTGCTCGTACTGGTTTCAATGAAACTAGTTACATGTGGTTTTCTCCTTTTCTTCATCATGGCCAGTTTCATGATGCTTTCTGACTAATGTCCTACAAAAGACATGCTCAAATCTCCTACATGTAATTTCTACTTCCATTTAAAGACTATTCTAGTACCACCAGTTGGCAGAAGCAACTCTAAGAACAGCACTATCTAGCTTTTCTTCTAACGAGCAAAGAAGGCTGAACATCTCATTTCCTTTCACGTCAGCTGTGTCTCAGGTATGACAGCTATCGTTAGCCTCGCTGAGGATTCTGGGCAGAACAGAGGGGAGTGGTTTCACATGATTTGGCAGTAACAGGCTCAGAGAGCCCCTTGAGGATGCTTTGCACCAGACTACTAATTAGTTAATTGACTGGAGCTAAGAGCAAGCATTTCAGCTGCTGTAGGACTCTGCCTGCCCCTCCCAACCCCACTTTTTTTCATAGCTAGCTTTCTCTTCAGCTGTTCAGTTACTCCTCATTCAGAATGTGAGGCAAATTGGAAAAGAATTCATAAAAGCAACATGTGTTATCTCAGTCTGAAAGCAAAGCTTGGAGAAGCATCACATTTGAACATCTTACCTAAGCTGGACCGGGTGTTCGAACGTTCAATTATTGCTCTCTTGCTGGGATTATTTAGGACAGACCTCTTAGCAAGAGAAATGTCAGCGGTCACTCTGGTTATTGATATCCTATGAATGGAAACACAGAACAGAACAATCCAGTAAAAATTTTATGAGGCTCTCCGAGTGATTTATAATCATAGCATTTAATAACCATTTTACATACTACAGGGGAACCACAGTACAACAAACATTGACCAGAAGTACTTTAAACAGGCTTCGGCTAGTACTAAAATACAAGCAAAGAAGAATGGAGGAAGGTTTTGGCTATTTGACAAAAAATTATGCCAGTAAAAATGCAGACCTTCCTCTTACTGCCTGTCCTTAATAACGCAACAATAATACCAGGTGGGGATCAAAACAAGAATAAATCATGCTCCTTCTATGAAGCAGCAATACAATGTCCTTGCAATTCACAGGTGATTTGCTCTTGAATAAAATCTTGAGAAACTACAAAAGCCTTGCCCTGGTATAACAACACTGATCATCAAAAGAAGCAACCTTCTTCATTTTGATCATCAAAGACAACCAATCAGTTTTTGGCTAAACTGCATTCTTTGAGTTCAACTGCTAATTAATTCATGAAACATGACAGCATTCCTGTACAGACCCAAAGGAGTATTTTATATGTAAGAATGTTAAAAATAGGGCTCCTTTTCTGTAAGCATGAGATTCCTCAAAATATCTGCATATGACTTGGGATGCATAACTCTCAGGCTGGATGTCTATGCTTAGCAGGCATAAGATACCAGAGTTGAGGGCAATGATGAGTCTTGTACCAGGATTCTGATAAGGTAGAAAATATCCTACTGTCACATAAGAATAAAGCAAAGATGTCACAAACGGATGAAGAAACAGAGGTCTGTGGCATGTGATTGATCACATGAGAATCTCTGGAATTTACAGTCTTAAAATGTTAAGTTAGCCTTTCATTTTCAGCTGGGATTGCTCAATTTCAGATTATCCTGTACTGCAGAAATCAAATTTGCCTCTCTAAACCAGTTGCTAACACCCTGGGCCTTTCTCCACCCTTATCTTCAAAGCTTGGTAGGCTTCCCAGAAAGGAAGCAAGGAGGAAGCCCTTTGCCTTGTCGACTCAAGTGCACCTACTCTCTTCCATTTTCAAGCTCTTTTGGGGAATGAAGCACAGAAGAAGGTAGAGTTACTAATATTTATTGAATTATATGTCATCTCATGCTTGTTTTGGGAGAATGTTAACACTGTCAGGAGACTCTTCACCTGCTTTAGTGACCTGAATCCTTAGGAAGAATTTAAAATCATCCTCTACACAAGTGGTTCGAAATTATTTCCTTAAAGTAACTGGATGTGCAAAAGTTCTGGTACTGTTTTAAAGCAAAGCTTGCTTGCATCATTGTAAGTATAATCTGTAGCCACCAGGAAGTTTTACATTTTTACAGTTTTCAGGTCTTCCTAATAAATTATTTGATGTAACTTCTGTCTTCTGCAGAATCCAAGTGTTTTGCAGAAATAACCCAAAAGCTATTGACACCATTGAAGGGAGGACTAGTTGGTGGAGCTCCAGCTTTTCCACTCTCAATGCTGACACATACCACTGCATTTCCATTTTATACTTTGGGACATTTTATATGGTATCACCGTAAAAAGTTGTTCTAGTTCGATCTATTCATTTCCAAGAAGGAAACAAAGACACAGAAAGGGAGCTCAACATGGTTCATTATAGGTTAAAAAGGTCTCAGACAGGCTACTGAACACCAGGCCTGTGCATGTTACCTGACTCTATAACCTCTGTCATGGTTTGAATTGTGTCCCCCCAAAAATACGTGCAGCCACGTGGCTGGGATATGATTCCCAGTATCTTGGGACTCTCCTCCATTGTGTGGCTTTGCTAAACTGTATGTTAAAGAATTAGGGTGGCGCGGTAAATTCTGCATAGAATTACTTCCCTGCCTGCTGTAGGGGGAGTTTCCCCGGAGTATGGCTTGCCCCACCCTTAATGCTTTCAGAGATAAAAGGGAAAGAGAAACAAAGGACAAATGAGAATCTTACTACCATCAAGCAAGCAGCACCGGGAGCAGAGCGCGTCCTTCAGACCAGAGGTTTTTGCGTCAGGATGCTCCCTGGACAAAGACTGATGCAATACCGGACTTTCCTCCAGAGCTGACAAGGGGAAAGCCTTCCCCTGGAGCGGCCACCCTGAACATGGACTTGCAACCTACCGGACTGTGTAATTACCCTGAATATGGACTTGCAACCTACCGGACTGTGTAAGAATAAGCCTTCCTTTGCTAAAGCCATCCACTCTGTGGTATTTCTGTTAGAGCAGCCTAGCTGACTCAAACAACCTCCTCTTACAGCATCAGTTTTCTTTTCCAATCAGTCTGAAACCCCCCAGAAATGAGACAAATTATCAACAGTCACTGTTGACTACACTCTGAGAGATGGTCAGGATTTAAATCATGCTGAGGACAGGCAAACCCCACATCTTAGCGGCTGAGAAATGTCATAGGCAATTGCCGTGGTGATGACTTCTTTTCTTTACAGGAAGGGTTTTATTTGTGTGTGTGTGTGTGTGTGTGTGTGTGTGTGTGTGTGTGTGTGTGTGTGTGTGTGTGTGTGTGTGTGTGTGTGTGTGTGTGTGTGTGTGTGTGTGTGTGTGAACTGCACGATAGAAACATACAGGGCAAATCAGATCACTGACTGGAGACAAGCAGATTGGTTTAGGAGTGAGATTCAGTTTTCTGCAATAATGAGTTTTGGAGATCCCAAATATTCTATTCTGCTGAAGTGAAAATCAAATTTTCTCATTCAGTGGAAGCCAAATAATGATCCCTGGTTCTCAGAGTGACAAGGGATCATCAACAAATGCTTATTCTTACTTTCTTTTCCATATAAAAAAAGCACTTTACAAAGCCATTTTAAAATATAACCAGTTCTACAAAACTAAGAAAACACAGAGAAAAAAGATGTAGACCATAAAAGTTGTTTTTCTTCATGTTTTATTTGCTAATAAAATACATAAAAATTATGTAATACTAATTATTTGTTTATTAAAATATATATGCATGGAAAATAACTCAAGAAAAAACAGACAACCCTAGAAACTTTTCGATAAAATCAAGCAAGAGTTCCTCTTCTCTAATCAAAGATGCTTACTATTATTAAAATCAGACATCAAAGCCAAGCTTCTTTTTTCATAGAAGGCTTTTCAACAATGTAATTATACTCCCCATTAAACACTATCCAACTTACATCCTTTTTTTTAACTTAAAGTGATGCCCTGTCTTTGTGTTTCCTTCTCTGATGCACTCACACCCCTAGCATCTTTCTGCACTTGCATTGTTCTTGTTTGGTACATATCTCTAAAAAAGTTCACTGTAAACCTTTCCATAACAATATCAGCAGTCACCAGCTGTTTGGTAAAGACTACTGAGACTTCAGTACCACAGGAGATAGATGGCTTGAAATAGCAAATGTCATTGAAAATGAGCAACGATGTTTCTGTAAATCCAATCAATCATAGCCATTGTTTCTTGGGCCTTTGAAATTAATTGTAATCACTATAGTCCAGTATCAGCTGTATTAGTTTTCTATGATTTTCTACAGAAAGATATTACTTTGTTATGACACAGTCATTTGAAAAGAATTTGTATTTCCATGTGGACAGCATAACAGCTGTAAGATCCTTCCATACTCTATCCTTGCTAAATTTCATATGGATCACTGTTTGTCATCAATTGAATTGTGTCCCCCCAAAATATGTGCAGTAATTTGGCTGGGCCAGGATTCCCTGTATTCTGTGATTGCCCTCCATTTTGTGATTTTCTGATGCTGTAAATCCTAATCTCTGCCTGTGGTTAATAGAGTGGATTATGTTAGAAAAAATTAGGGTCAGACTCTAAGTCCCTTCCTAAGATCACCTCCCTGCTCCATTGGAGTTTCCCTGGAGTATGGCTGGCACCACCTTTTACCCTTTTATCCTACAAGGGATAAAAGGAAAGGGAAGCAAGCAGAGAATTGGGAAGCTCACACCATCAAGACAGTAGCACCAGGAATAGAGTGCATCCTTCACACCTAAGGTTCCTGCACCCAGATGCTCTCCCAATAAGAGTGGTACAACATTAGCACTTTCCTCCAGAGCCAATAAAGAGTGAAATTCTTCACCTAGAGCAGGCACCCTGAATTCAGACTTGGAGCCTACTGGACTGGGTAAGAATAAACTTCCCTTTGTTAAAGCCATCCACTCGTGGTATTTCTGTTAGAATAGCACTAGCTGACTAAAACACTGTTAATAATAGTAATTTTAAAATCTTGTAATCGTCATAGGAAAAAGTGTTTCAAAGAACAGAACAGTGACGTGTCAAGAGAACAGGGATGGGAGGCATAGGGACACAGGAGGACCCTTCCTTGGTCATTCTCTGGCTGTTGCGTGACCACGGAAAGGTCACCAGACAAGTCAAACCACCTCTTCAAGTCTTAGTTTCCTCATCAGTAAAATGAAGGCAATGGCTTTGCCATGACTATTTTATGGAATTGCAATTAGCAGCAAACAAGGTAGTATAAAAAGCATTCTTAAATAACTACTCAGAATCCTATGTTGATGGAAACATATATAATACGCATAAGACAAGCTACCTTTGGCAATTTAAAGACTTGGAGAAGACAGTTTCCTTATATCCTACCCTTGAAAGCTTGCAGTCTAAACAGACACTCTCTCATTCCCAGAGTCCATGCAATTTATGCACACTTCAAAAGTGGAAGGACCAAATAAGATATATTGCAATCAAAATCTGATCATTTAAATATGGCCTTGAAGCATTCAATTCATTATCTCTAAAGTCTGAGTCTGCATTTGGAAAGAGAAAAACAGGAGGAGATGATAGGAGAATGATATTGATTACAAAACAGAAGACACTTGTTCTTTTTCCATTTGTTGACTGTAACTGCAAAATCTTTTAACTTTTTAAGTGGCACAGCTTTGTAATAACATCAGTTTTATCCATTTCCTCTTAAGTCATATTCTCAGCCTCTTAAACTCTTTCTCAAACCTTTTTTTTTTTTTTTTTCCTGATATGTTCCTTGGCTAGTAGCTTCTTACAGCTTAAGATGTTATCAGGGCAGGTTATCTCAGCCTCTTCTCTTAAACTCTTTCTCAAACCTTTTTTTTTTTTTTTTCTGAAATGTTCCTTGGCTAGCAGCTTCTTACAGCTTAAGATGTTATCTGGGCAGGTTATATGATGTTCACTTACGATGTCTGGCCATGATCTGACAGTTAAAAAGTGTCCAGTAGCTGCCACAGAGCTGATGTGATCTGTCAAAAAGCCTAAAGTAACAACTATGCTGGGATTTGTAATGATTAGCACAGGTGAATATACAATGAGTGGCTTGAGAGTCTGTCATTCAGCCTACGAATGGTAGGTTCAGCCTGCTGAATAAATCCCATCAAAAAGGATGAACCCCAGTGGGTGTTTGTGGTGTGCAATGCTAAAGGATGCTCCAGGCCACTGTGTTCTTGACAGGCTGAGACTACTGTAGCAGCTTGTCAGGTACAGTTTATGGTTCTGTATGTACAATATCCATGTCTACAGGTAGCCCTCAAGAACTGTTTAGTATTGTACTTTTCATTTTTCTTAACTTTTTTTTACAATGAGAACCTACGGTAGCAGTTACTGCCATAAAATTACCTAGTAGTAGGCTCTAATCCAATTTAAACCATTTCTAAGGTATCAGAGAAAGTAAGCACATGATTCCGTAAAGCACAAGCTGTTTCCTGTAATCCAATTTATTATATTATTTTCTAACCAAGATCTGAAAAGCAATATTGAATAAGAAAGCCTCTTAGTCTGGTATTGTCTGTATTCCTTGTGAACAATAATAGAACTTTGGGCTGACTATTTTGTCTAACGAACTGCATACGTCACCAGTGTATGATTTCCATTGGAATATACTGTTTATGCTGAATCGCTCTGCTAAAGCCTTTTGTGTAATTGTTCTCTTGGCTGGTTTCAGCTGAAGCCTATTTGTTGTTGTTTCTCCTTTTATTAATTGGTAAAACATAATGCAGCAGATGGTCCTAGCTATTCTTCATTCAGTAGGCACGTCAGAGTCAGTGTGAAGCCACCAGCGAATTTCTTCGGTCTCCCCATGGTCTCCACATTTAAGATTTCCATATGGATTCATGATAGCTTCTCTGCTGCACTGGCCACTTGTTATCTAAAATCAAGTCCACTATCTCCTTTCCACCTTTAATCTCTCCTTCTTCCAACTCTGTTCTACATGAGATCTTTCCAGGTCTAAGTCATCATCTCCAGCTAATACTTTTGCTCTTGCTGGATTCTTCCTCAGATCTTTGGATCCTCTGCCATATTCTCAGGTCCCATGGAACACTTGGTATTGGAATTCTAGTTCTATTAAAGCCAACCTGAATAGTGTGTAAGTGCTTAAAGCAGACAATTCTACCTGATTTGAGACAAATTCACCTACTTTCTCTTTGCCTGATTTTTTATAATTCCTTTCTTCTTTCCCATAGGGCCTATTTTTCAAACATTTAATTATACCATTGTTTGTAAGTATGTTACCTGGGGCTAAAGAATGTAGCACAAACTTAAGGTATGTTACAGAATGGGTGCTATTCAAATCAAGGGCTGTTATGGGACCATAGGATGAGACATTGCTTAGGATTGTCTTAGGTCAGAGACTAATAACGAACTTAAGTGGGTTCTGAAGAGCATGGAAACCGTGTGACTCCAAGCATAGCTGACGAAACTGTACAGGTGCCAAAGAACACTGGAGTTCAGTACATATTAGTTGCCGTCAATCCGTGAGTGACTACATGAGTTTAAGAGCTAGAGCTCAGGGCCTAGGACCAGGACTATTAATTTAAGAAGTCAGATTTCAGTTGTTTGTAATACTTTTTATAGGAAATAAATTCCCATTAACCAGTTTTTAAACAGACACACAGTGTCCTTTGTATTGCAGTGTTGGAGATGAGAGATTAGATTAAAAGAAATTTTCAGTTTCCTTCCAGCTTCAGTGTTCTACTATTTGGGGCTTTTTGCTTGTTCTCTTTGAAACTACTTCATTCTCTGCCTGTCTTTAAAAGCAAAATTGAGCAGGATAGACCCATGGCTTTCTTGTTAAACCCTTTGTGTCCGCTAGATGAATGTGGCAAAGACTGTCACTTGTTCAACAAAATACATTTCGTCTTCCTACTGAGTACATGTATTTCCCAGTCTCCTTTCACCTAGCGGTGGAGAATATGACCAAGTGTTCACCAATGACATGTGGAAAGTGATGTGTGCCACTTCCAGTCCTGACACGTGCCTTCCTCCCCTACCAGCTGACTTGAAATCGCACTCATAACCATGGGCCCAAATGACAAATGGAACAAACTTCCTGCCAGTCTTCTCATCCACCTTCCCCTGCAGCCCGGGAACCCCAGCATTGGACTTTTAAATGAGCAACAGTAAACTTCCATTGTGTTTGAGTGATTACATACTTCTGGGTCTATTTTTATTTTTAAGGCAGCCTGGCCTACACTAATGTTGTTAGCCATGCACAGAGTGGCAATGAAATATTCTAACTTCTCGAACCAAAAATCTCAAATGTTGGAACTTAAAATTTTAGTTTGTTGTATTTGAATATAGTTTCAGAAATTAATGTGTTTTAACACAATTGTTCAAAAGGTTTTTCATTTTACAAATATGTACAACTTGCACTGAAAGCATTATTGTGTTTGCCTTAAAAAAAATACCGTATTTATTAACATCTATTTGAAGATTTTGAAAATTTTACAATGATTTGGCTTATTTAAGGGGAGTAGATAGGAGGCATTTATCCATACTTCTCAGCATACACTAAGTTTTTTCATTTCTGATTAAGTCTTCAGGTAGCCTCTTGTCATTATTACACAAGGGCATTCTGCATTGCGAAGACTTTAGTAATAAGTATTGAGTAAACTTGAAATTTTTACCAATTCTCTGCAAAACATACAAACTTTTTAAAGATATTTTGGATCATAGTAAAATCCACACAAAATAGGGTAATAAAACAAGGTTATTTCAAATAAAATGTATCTAAAATTAGGCATCCAAATAAGTGTTACTGCATACAAAATAGTCTCCTTAGGAGGCTTATCATGACAAAAATTCTTGGATTCTTATTCTAGAAGAATGTTTAGTACATTATATTTATATCTTTATCTAACATGCACATACAGACGCACACAGAATTCCCAAATGATATCCTACAGTGAGACCAGCCAATCATCATATTCCTAAGAAATGTTCTAGATTATAATTAATATTTTCCTAAGAACTGGTTCGGTATGCATTAATTAGTATAATATATATAAACACATTTATATAAAACACATGGATTATTTTCTTTCTCAAGATTCTTTTTGTTTAGGGGTTCAGTTCTACAGTTCATATTTTATAGAGCAATTATATTTTACTCTTCTGTGAATACAGAGCTAGCCTCTCATTACTAAACATCTGCAGTCACTAGGGACATAGAGCCACAAACCAATTCATCACACATGTTCTGTTATAGGAAAATAAAAATACAAAAACATCTATTTGTCTCACCTCCCATCAAACCTGTGCTTCAGGAAATCAAAGAGGGCTTTCTGCATCATGTCTGTTACCTTTGCAGAGGTGAGAAAAAAAGAATGAGGCAAACACACGCAGAGAGAGAAAGAAGTCAAAAAAGTGAGAGAAACAGAAAGAAAGTAAGGGCACTCTGACTGTACTCGGACCAGCCAGCCCCCAGAGACAGGTTATCTTGGAAGGTATTTTTCATGCTTAAGCACTTGAGGCTAATCTTTTTACCTTTGGTTCTCCCCCAAGGTGAGGAGTGAACCAGCGGTGCTCACTAGATCCAAGGTCAGCTCGCTTCCTTTTTTGTTTATTAGGGGATAGACTGCTGCCAGGAGACAACAGGCTAGCTTTGTACCCAGATGCTGGGGCCTGTGGCACACTTGAGCTGTGCTTGCCTTTGGTCAGGAGCAGTGAGTGGCCCAGGCCAGCCCTAAATTCATGGTCCTGTTGGTCTGTGCATTTTGGTGAAAAATCTCCATGTCCAAGGCTGGATCTGTATTGACCACTCTACTGCCCTTCCTTCTGACATTCCCAGTTTAGAGAAAGAGAGAATTCTTAGATCTGCTTCCTTAAAGAGATTTGTTTATTCATTCAACAAATGTGTATTGAGTGCCTACTATGTGCCAGGCATTGTCCTAGTTCACTGGGCACACTGGAAGTTGCCACCTTCAGATTTTAACACTGTCCCCCACTATTTTCATCCATGCTAAAACAAGTCAAAATGGCAACATCTGTCCCTGCTCTTCTCCTTGTTCTATAGCATTGTTTAATTAATCTCCAAAGATGTTTACTAACGCTTTGTGTGTGTGTGTATGTGTTTTATGTGTAACTTTTAAAATAAAAATATTTGATGGCATATTCTGTGGTCTTGAGCACCCAGGAAGGTGAAATCTGATGGTGCTTTAAGAAGCTTTGGAACCCTGGTGGCACAGTAGTTAACAGACACAGCTGCTATCCAAAAGGTTAACAGTTGAATCCTCCACCAGCTCCTTGGAAACCTTACAGGGCAGTTCTACTCTGTCCTATAGGGTAGTTATGAGTTGGAATTAACTTGGTGGCAACAGGTAGCTTTTGTGTATGTGTGTGTGTGTGTATTCATGTGTACATGAGAGAATTTAGGTTTGCTGGCCCAGTGCTAACAATATTTATTTGTGCCATTCATTCTCTACTATTCCTAGCAACACTGACACAGCCTTTTTCTTTAAATTTAAGGTAGATCAAATATTTGACCATGCTTCCCACTTAACATGTTTTGAGGGAGATATTTCTAAGCAATGCAATGCATACAGGATGAAATGCATGCAAGATAGGGAAGAAAGGGCAAAGGGCCCACATAAGACCTGCACTGCACCACCCACCTCCATATCCTGAGACTTGACACCTATGTTTAAACAGACCTGCAGGAGCAAGTGCCACATGACTGTCCCCTGGATTCTTGATCAAGGACTGAAGAGTAACAGACTGATATTTGTACCTCATAACCCTTCAGTGACGGCCCCACTAACACCACTGGACGCATTGATGGCACAACATCGTAAGGAGGAATGTGCTCCGTCTGAAAAAGATGATTCAACATGTGTGACAAGGCGAGGATAAGTACCTCCTCGACAGCCACAACATTCACGATCCTCAGGTCAAACAATAAATGATGTCTGCAACTCTCCGCAGAGAAGCCTTATCCCTTTATCTTTAGCCAACTCAAAAATGAGCATTACAGACATATGTTCACAAGCACCTAAACAGATTTAAAAAAGAAATATAACTTACCACTTTTTGCTTCTGTTTTGCTAAAAGACAACAATGAGAGCCATATCAAAATACATAATCTCAGTAAATGGTAGCATATGATCTTAAAAGACGGAAAATTGAACCAATTGGTATCAATAATTCGCCAAGTCATTTCTCTATCACCCACTTGGTTTTATTTAATTATTTATATATCAATTTTGAAGACATGAAAAAGGAGTCAGCTTCCACCCTGCATACATGCTCTTGTATTCCAACTTCTTGTTGGGTGGGGATGGTGGATGAGGGTTTGTTACAACACTAGAAGTTTGTGGTCAGACATTCACTTCTGGGTATCTGCACATTAGAATGTTTACAATGTGTCTGAGAACGATCTATGCAAGTGCAACTTGTTAGACCGAAGGAATAACAACTGGGCAAAAGTGGTTATCATCTCATTCACTGCTTATTTTGGGGTTTATAATTCTGGTAAATCATTAGATAATTTTGTAGTTCTTTATATGTGTATGTCAGCATTTTTTTTCCCATTTTCGAGAATATTGGCACATTTTTCCTACTGTGTCGCTTTTAAATTTCAAATAAATTTATAAGCAACTATTCCTGTTCTTTCTTGCTAATAATAGTGAAAAGCTCGAAGAACCTAAACATCCAACAGATGAAGATTGGACAAAATTTACTAAATATTTGATTAAGGCGGTTTTATGGCCATCCAAAGAGGTCCATTTTATTTTGGGCCAAACAAGAGGTCTAGTCTGGTTTAGAACCCTGGAGATTAGGAAGAATTCATGTGAACAAAGTACTAGATAGTTGTAACTGTTGTAGAGCCAATTCAGTTTTCTGAGGATAAGCGCATCCAGAATGGATCTTCGGGCTTGTCATTCTGAATTGGTAACATGGAATGGCCTGCTCCAGCACCAGTTCTGACTATTGAAATTAGCCAATGGCAGTCAGGGAATATGACAGACAAAAATTCCTGTCTGAGTATCTCCATAATATCCAAGCCCACAACAGCTTCCGGATTATGCCACCACTGTCCCCCATTACCATCTTCAGGGCTCAGTTGTCTACTATCCCAATAAGAATGAGGTCACTTGGGCTGTAGCTCACCTGATACTTGAACCCTCCCAGTCTTCTTGGGTCAGACTGCACCCACATATCCCTAATGTTCACACGGAGACTACAACAGAGAAGTCTCATGGGAGTCTACACCTATTTTCTTTTTAAAAATTGCTTCTTACACTTTTGAAGTCTGTTTGGTTCTTGAGTGAAATTACGAGCGTCTTTTAAATTAATTTACACAATGGGAAGTGGCTACCCTCAAGGGATAAATCATATTTTCAAAATTATGTTGTAAAAAAAAAAATCGCAGTGACCTAAATTTTTAGTATTTTTAAAATAAACTCAAATTAAAATAAAAAACAAATAAACAAAATATTAAATAAGAGGATCTTTAAATGAAGTCTTTGAATTGTTTCTAAGTTAGCAAAAATACTTCCATTTATATTAAAAAAATTAAAAAGGAATATACTCCATTAAAAAAAAGTTTTTTCTAAAATCCTCACCTGTTGATGTGGGTGTTGCTCTAAATGTCCCTGACACCATTTCTCCAAGACTTGAAGAGGAATTTCCACTTGATTTCCTAAGCGATAGAAAAGGAACTTAAACTCATTCCCCAGATTCTCTGAACCTAAAACCTGAGACTATAAAGCTTTCTTTGACCTTAATCCTACTGCAGTGGTTAAGGTTGTATGTCAACTTGGCAGGGTTATGATTCTCAGTGGTTTTGGCAGTTATGTAACAGAAACTCTGGTGACACAGTGGTTAAGCGCTACAGCTACGAACCAAAAGTTCAACAGTTCAAATCTACCAGGTGCTCCTTGGAAACTCTGTTGGGCAGTTCTACCCTCTCCCACAGGGTCTCTATGAGTCTGAATTGACTCACTGCCAGCAAGTTTGGATTTTTTTTTTTTTTTTTTTTTTTTGGTAATGATGCAGTTCAATAATTATGTAATGATGTGATGTGGCAGTTATGTAATGATACAGTCATTCTCCATGATGTGATCCATGAATTAGTTGTAAGGGAAGTTTCCACAAAAGTGTGGCTGGTATCCAATATATGTATGAATGTTCTGGCAAAGCTCATTTGCTTGCTCTGGATCCCCCATCCAGCCTGTCATCATCTGACCTTGGGTTCTTGTGAGTTAGATCAGTGGTGTGCCATGCTGCTTCCCAATCTTCTGAGTTGCTGGCCTCCACAGCCTGTGGGAACTCCTAGTGGCATGGAGGTTAAGTGCTATGTCTGATAACCAAAAGGTCGGGGGTTCAAACCTTCCAGGTGCTCCTTGGAAACTCTATGGGGGGGGTGTTTCTACTCTGACCTACAAGGTTACTATGAGTCGGAATTGACTCTGTGGCAGTTGGGTAGTAGTTGGTTACAGCTTGTGAGCCAGTAGCCTATTGTCTCACTTGCCGATCTTGGTGCCCCTGCAGCTACACGAATCAGGAGAAACGTCCAGCTTGATGCCTGAGCCACGGACTTGAAACTTGCTGCCATTACAACTGTGTGAGCCACTTCCTTGAGATAAATTCAATCTCTCCATCTCTCTCTCTGTCTCTGTGTGTGTGTGTGTGTGTATGTATGTGTATGCTTCACTGGTTTTGTCTCTTTAGAGACCCCAACCTAAGACACCTAGTACATAATTCAAAACATACCCAATTCCTGCTATAGCAAAGAACATCAAGAATCTATCCAAATTCTTTCTTTGACTTCATTTCTCTGAGAACGTGGGGAACTAAGTGGAACCTGGAAATACTTGCAAGAGTGTGTTTCCTAGAATTCAATACGGAAATGAGGCACAGGAAACGCTGTCAGAAATGTACTCGTGAACCACTCTGTTAATGTCAGTCACCAACATGCCAGCTGGATGTCAAACAGCTCAAAACAAACAGGCCCAGAGGAAACATTTCAGCTTAAAACTAATTGTCTGGGAGTCAGAATGAAAAATCAATAGCAAGGAGATCATCACAAATAATTTATCCCCAAATGGAAGCTTATGTCTACTGGCCTTCTCTTAGGTGCTTTGAAAGCTTTCCTGGAGCCCATAGAAGCCTGTGGGAGCCCCCTTCCTACTTATCTAGTGTTCCCTCTCTTTCTCATCCCTTCTCAGTGCTTAAAAGTATAGTCCCTAGAGTCAGAAAAATGTGATTTCTATCCCTGGCTTTTCTACTTACTAGTGATGGAACTCTTGCATGTTAAAATGTCTTTGGGCCTTAGATCCCATCTGTAGAATAGATAGAATCTCTTACCCTCATGGTTCATATAAAAATAAAATAAGATGATGTCTCTGAGCTCCTAGCTTTATTATGTACCTGCTGTAGTGAGACTGTACACCAAATTTTATATTAAGGTATAACACTAAAACAACTTTGGCAATAACAATAATAATTTACTTATTATTTTACTCAATGAATATTTATGGAGTACCCACTGTTTTAGAAGCTAAGCATAGAGCAATGGAAAAGAGAAGATAAAACTCCTTATAGAGTCACATTCTAGTGGTAGCTATCAATACCAAACAAGACAAATAGATAAATATGTAGTATTGCTAATAGTAATAAGTGAAATGGAGAAAAATTGAGGAAAGGGATAGACAGGACAGGGACAGGTGAGTGAAATTTTTAGTACGGGGATATTTAACAAAGATCTGAAACAGACAATGGAGTCATTTGGTGGACATGGTAGATCAGATGGCTCTGGTGAGTGAGTGTTCTAGTAAGAGGAAATGGCAAGAGCAGGAACACCTGTTCCCAAGGTGTTCAAGAACTAGCAAGAAAGACAATCTAGAGGACAAGAAATAAAGGGATTAATAATTAACAATGGTATAGGCAAGGAACCTGGTGGCACACCAGTAAAGTGCTCGGCTGTCAACTGAAAGGCAGGCAGTTTGAACCCACTCGGCAGCTCTGTAGGAGAAAGACCTGGTGACCTGCTTCCTTAAAGATTATAGACAAAAGAAAAATCCTACAGGGCAGGTCTACTCGATTATACGGGATCACTATGAACTACAAAACATCAATAATGGTATAGGCATGTTATATAATTAAAAAGCTCAATAATGGAAAGTAGGGCTAACTGTAGTTTTGACCACCTATATTGAAGTTTTCCATTCCAGCAAAACCAAACAGTGCGCTAAAGTACAGAGTTTTTGAGACAGAAAATGGTCCAACAGAAAAAGAAAAGGTAGAAAGAAACAACTGGTTTAATTTTAGGGCTTTCAAAAACTGTAACACACCAAATTCAGCGCTTCATGGCAGACAGTGAGACTCAGCATGTGCACAGTCTGTATGATTCTCATTTCTCTTCTCTTGAGCTCTGATGAATGTCAGAGTTTGGACAACCTGTACTTGCCCTCTAAAGTCATGTAAATTTGCCCTCATTTTGAAAGGACTGAACCAACCCCTATTTGCAGCAAATTCTTCATCACTCAGCTTCATTCACTTCATGTCCAACTTTTAAATCATTGAGAAAGTTCTGAGTCTTTTCTTGCATTAAAACCCACTGCTATCAAGTCAATTCTGACACACTGTGACTCTATAGGCCGCAGGAGAGCTGCTCCATAGTTTCCAAGGAGCACCTGGTAGATTTGAGCCACTCAGCTTTCAGTTAGCAGATGTAGCACTTAGCCACTATTCCACCAGGGTTTCCTTTCCGGCACTAACCTACTGCCATCGAGTCAATTCCAACTCAACAGTGACCCTATAGGACAGACTAGAACTGTCCCATAGAGTTTCTGAGGAGCTTCTGATGGATTTGAACTGCAAACCTCTCAGTTAGCAGCTGTAGCGCTTAACCACTATGCCACCAGGGTTTCCTTCTTGCACTAAACTAAGGCTAAATAAAAACCATCTACACCTGTCCAACTTACACACATGTTTGACTTAAAGACACAGGAACAGAGCTCATTCATAACTGGGGATCTGCCTCTATTCTGGGAACTTTAAATATCCACATGCCAAGATCTTTGTGGCTACTTGATTAGCTCACTAAAGACTGTTTCATCTTAAACTGGATAGAGTTCTCACCTCATTACCAGGAAATACAGATGTTGCACAAAATCGACCTTTCTATGTTGATTTCAGAAACTCCACATACTCGGCAAATTGTCTTTTCATTTGAAAGTGTACATTTTTAACCTGATAAGTAAACTTAAAAAATGTCATCTAATTTTGCTGGGGAGTAAAAGAAATTATAGAAAAGAAGAAATGTTACCCTCCATGAAAACGTCCTCTTTTTTGTTCTTGCTGAATCCGAATGTTCTCCAATCTAAGTGGACTTGGGATGAAGCCAATCTCACAGCCCTCTTTCACCAGCCTTCCTATCCACCAATCATTGTTATATTTCTGGAATGCAGAAATAAAACAGCTATCAATAGTAATTCACTTATCTTCACATTTCATTAATTTCAGGAGACCAGAGGATCCGAATGCTATCTATGTCATGGTGTATGTTATGTTTTATATTATATTAAATATTTATGGTCTATGGGGTGGGTTAATAGACTAAAGCAGGGATCTGCACATTTTTCTATAGAGACCTAGATAGCAAATGTTTTGGGCTTTGTGAGTCATATGATTTCAACTGCAACTACTAAAATCTGTCTTTGTAGTGCAAAAATAGCTGACAATAACACTGTATACAAATAAGTGTGGTTGTGCTTCAATAAAATGTTTTTGTACAGAAAAAGTGGTACACTAGATTTCACTTGTGGGCTACAGTACATCAACCTCTGGGCTAAAGTCAGGTCTTAACATTTGAATTCCTTGGTCCTTGTCAAGAAGTCTTAACCACTTCTTTAAGAACAGATTTTTAAAATGACAAATATGTACATATGTAACTGAAACTTTGGAAGACAAGACAAAGAAGCCTCAGATGAAATACATTCATAGTGTGTCATTTGCCAAAAGCCTTCAAGTAAAATTCCATGATAGTGTCTATTGTATAGAAACCTTGGTGGTATAGTGGTTATGTGGTACAGCTGTTAACCAAAGTGTCAGCACTTTAAATCCACCAGGTGCTCTTTGGAAACCTTATCAGGTAGTTCTTCTGTCCTGTCACTAAGACTTGGAATTGACCTGACAGTAGTGGGTTTGGTTTTGGGTTTAGTCTATTGTACATTCACTGGGGAGGATGCATAACCATTCAAAGAGAGATTTGCAAATTAAGGTTCATCTTAGTACCTAAAGGAAGAGAAGCCTATTCTTACACAGTCTAAGCATACTGCTTGCATGTATGTGGAATTCTGAGACAATCTCCAAATGACCTGAGGTCCAACAGTAACTATTCTAAATAAAGTTCCATGACATGTAAACTCATAAAACAAGTACCACGAAGGCTTCAGCCAATGTGGAGAAAAACTCTGTCAATGTGGCCCTCTGTCAATGTGGCCCTCTGTCAATGTGGCCCCAATGGATAGGTCAGCAAAACTGCATTTCTAATTCTAGACATACCAAAGTCTTTAGCAGAAAGCAATTTATCCCAAGCCACTTGTCTCTCAAGAAGAGATTTCAGCTAGGTCATTTCCAGAAAACAGTATCAGTCTTATTGTTTAAACCCTCCAGAGATGATCAGTAAAACTTCTTTTTTGGCCTTATCAGCACTGGCTAATAATTCTCTCCCTGATTATACATATATAAAAACTCCAAACCCGCTGCCACTGAGTCAACTGTGCTTATAGCAACCATACGGGACACAGAAGAACTGCCTCATAAACCCCAAACCACACCCACTGCCATCGAGTTGATTCCATCTCATTGTGACCTATAGGACAGAGTAGAACTGGCCCACAGAGTTTCCAAGCAGCAAAACAAACTGCCTACCTGTTGGTTAGCAGTCATAGCACTTAAAAACAATGCCACCAGGGTTTCCATAGACATACATAACTTATTTTTCACAGAGTAACAACTATATGTTCTATATTTTGCTTAGCTCAGGAAAAAAATTGGTCAATAGTGTAATACACGTATACACACACACACACACACAACATTGACACATTGTGAAAGAGGGATGGAGGAACTGCTTTGTTCCGTCATCATAAAAAGGAATTCTGAGCAACACTTCACCAAAGAGGACATCCAGGCAGCCAAAAGACACATGAGGAAATGCTCACAATCATTAGCTATTAGAGAAATTCAAATCAAAACTACAATGAGATACCATCTCACCACAACGAAGTTGGCCATAATCCAAAAAACACAAGACAGCAAATGCTAGAGAGGCTGTGGAGAGATTGGAACTCTCCTGCACTGCTGTTGGGGTTGCAAAATGGTGCAACCTCTTTGGAAAGCAATCTGGCACTTCCTTAAAAAGCTGGAAATAGATCTATCATTTAATCCAGTGATCCCACTGCTCAGAATATATCCTGCAGAATCAAGGGCAGTCCCATGAACAGATACATGCACATGAATGTTTATTGTAGCACAGTCCACAATATCTAAAAGATGGAGTCAACCCAGATGCCCAACAACAGATGAATGGATAAACAAACTATGGTACATACACTCAATGGAACACTGTGCAATGATAAAGAATAATGATGATTTTAGGAAGCATCTCATAAGTTGGTTTAATTGGAAAACATTACGCTAAGTGAAATCAATATGAGGTCTCAGTATAAGACCTCTACTATAAGGACTTAAAAATAGACTTATGTACAGAAGAAACGCCTCCTTGATGGCTGCAAGGGAGGGGCGGAAGGAAGTGGGCTAGTCATAGATTAGATAGTTGATAGAAAGTTAGTCGAGTGAAAGCAGTGACAGCACACAGTAGAAAGAAGATCAACTTAAGTGGACTTCACCATAAACTGAAAACTCTTCTAATCTTAACCCAATGTTGCAATGATAGAAGAGCAGTGGAGGGGGCCTGGGGACCATGCTCCCAGGGGACATCAAGGCCAACTGGCATAGCTAGCCTATTGCTAAGAGAGTCTTCTGCACCCCATATTGGTGAGTGGCATCTGGGATCTTAAAAGCTAGCAAGCTGCCATCTGAGGTACACCAAATAGTCCCAACTCGTCCGGAATAGACAATCACCAAGAACAAGGAGACATGAGGGAAAAAGAGCTCAGGAGACAGAAGGACCCATGTGAATGTGACTGTATCAACATGTGACCAGAAGAACCAGACAGTGTCCAGCCACCACCAAAGACAGCCGTGAGGGGGCGCACAACGCGCAGTTCCAGCGGCAGCAGGAGTAAAAGAGGGGTGCAGCTCATGAACTCCACTAAAAGACCACAGTTGATGGTCCAGTGGTCTGTGGGTTCCCCTGGGAGCATGGCCCCCAGAACTACTGCTGCCCCTGACCAGAAAACATTACTGAGGTCAACTCTTCAGAAGAAGTGGACTGGACTTGGGGACACAATGTGACCATATGGTCTGTGTACTTTATGGTTCCATGCATCTATAGGATGCTGTCCTACTAGTCTCCTACTAGAATGGAGAGGAGAGGGTGGAGAGGAGAGAACAGGAGATTGTCAAAAGGGTATGACATATAGAGAACAAAAAGGAGGAGTGTGCTGTCACCAGGTAAGGAGAGCAGGAGGAGCTGCAGATAGCCAAGCATGTAAATTTCATTTGAAATTTATACTTTCACTTAATCATAATAAAAAAAAAAAAAGCAAAGAAAAAAATTCTGAGTAACTTTGAACTCATAGTCTCAAACTCAAAAGATAAAGGATGTAGGTTGGGCATTTGGCCTTTATTATGCACACAGCTTCTACACAAAGTACAAGATGTGGAACCCCTCTGCAGTAGAAAATTTAGCCTTTGGTCCTGGCTTCCCAAGCCAGTGAGCAGGGGCTGACCAGACCTATAGGGACCGCATGGGGACCAATGCTGACCAAGCTTCAGGAGACACAATGAATGGCCAAGTGGTGAGTATGACCAGTCAAGACAGAGGTTCTGTGGAGCTTTCTAGGCAGGGAGGGTGAACAGCCACTCTTGGGAGCTAAGCATATCCTGCGGATATGGGAACCCCAAGTGAATGAATGGAGCTAACATAGAAAGGACCACACAGGCAGCTGGGATCCAAAATGGTCAGGGAAAGGAAGCTGAGATTTCTACAGGTCACAGTTTGTGTGTGGAGTGAGAACTATTATTTACTGCACTTTTTTTTTCAAAAGTGGATGATCTCAGCCTCTCTGAAATGAACTAGTGTAACTGGAAACTCTGGAGGGACTCCTTTGAGTGGTCTTGAGTTTGCATAAGGCACACACGAATGTAACATGAGACTGTTTTGAAGAAATATACGTAGACCTAATAAATTATAAAATCTTGAACAATGTAGGTCTTAGTTTTCTGCCATCTTTTATTTCAGGATAACAAGCCTAAAATAACAGGCCTGCTTATTTTGGAATTAACAAAAGGCAAGGGAATCCTTTTAAAATCTTTGGTACATAGGTCTAGAATTTAGATTTTATTACTGTGGGAACAAAATAATCCATGAAACATAAGTTTCCTAGGGTTAAAGTTATTTTCTAAAGTTAAGTTAGCCCACTGGAATACTAATTTATTAAATGGTACCAAAGTGACCATAATGGGTCCCTTGCTGGTGCAGTTAACACAATCAGATGATAACAGAAAGGTTGGAGGATCAAACCCAATCAGAGACACCTCAGAAGAAAGATCTGGTGACCTATTTCCAAGAAAAAAATCAGTCAATGAAAATTCTATGGAGCCCAGTTCTACTCTGACACACATGGGATTACCATGAGTCAGAAATGACTCCATGGTAACAATTTTTTTTTCCAACTGACCTTAGGGGAAGCCCTGGTGGCCTAGTGGTCAAGTGCTACAGCTACGGCATGGATTGCATTGGGTCCTCTGAAAAAATGTGTGTATTGATTTGACTCAGCCATGAGTCCCCACATGGTGTGATTTCTCCCACGTGTTCTGAATCCTGCCTGTGTGCTGCTGATAAGGGAGACTGGGCAGCAGTTGTGTTGGTGAGGCAGGATACAAGCTACAGGCTTGTGGGATATAAGGGAGAGAAGTGAGCAGAGGAAGCTGGGAACCTCACACCACCAAGAGGGCTGCACTAGGAGCAGAACTCATCCTTTGGAACTGAGGATCCTATGCCAGGATGCTCACACTGAATATGGATTCCTAGCCTACCAGACTATAATAATTTCTCATACTGAATGGACTTGTAACTTGTGAATAGAATCGCACCTTCCTGGATTATAAGAATAAATGTTTGTTGGTTAAAGCTATCCACTTGTAGTATCTCGGTTAAAGCAGCACTAGATAACTAAAACAGGCTGCTTACCAAAAGGTCAGCAGTTTCACTCCACCAAGCACTCCTTGGAAACCCTATGGGGCGGTTCTACTCTGTCCTACAGGGTTGCTATAAGTAGGAATTGACTCAGAGGCAGTGCGTTTGGTTTTCTTTGGACCTTAAAGGGCTCTAATTCAATGTGAATGAAAGTGCTTTGAGCTAGTTGGCAGAAAGCTGCTATGCAAATTCAAGAGCTTAATTCACTCATCATGTGGCTTATATGACAAGTCTAGCTGTAGGCTCATTTCTGTGTTTAAGCTTTTTCATTATTGAGAAAGTACTTAAAATGGTGTATAATAGGTGGTCTATGTGATAGATGAGAGGAAAGGCTACAATTGGATTACAGAAATCTGTTCATTTGTATTGCTGTTCTAGGAGCACATGCCAGCTTTAGGGCAAGGTCACTTTCATGTTGTTCCAATCCTTCTCATCTTGATTTCTCTAAAATGATTAGTGCTTTCTCTTTCTGTTTTCTTATCCGATATTTCAAAATCTAAAAACAAGTAGTTCTAATCCACACAGGATTACTAGCTCAATGCCATACATCAAACTGAGAGACTAAAGAGGAAGTCACTGATTAACAAGCACACAGACAAAAAAGCAACCAAGCAGCAAATATCAATGGAATAGAAGAAAGCAATAAAATACAAGGTTAGGACTTTGATTTGAGTGAGTGTGCATATAATATGTATCTTTTACTTCTTGAAATGCTGCATCTCCTTGGAAACTGGGCATTTGCAAGTAATGAATATGGTTTGGTCATTTCTTTTTATGGAGATGGTGAGACTGAATCAACTTAATCGTTCAGATGGCCACAGATAAAAAAAAGCAACCAACAGGGCAAATATCAATGGAATAGAAACAAGCAATGACATACAAGGTTAGGACTTTGATTTGAGTGAGTGTGCGTATAATAAGATCTTTTACTTGAAATGCTGAATCTCCTTGGAAACCGGGCATTTGCAAGTAATGAATATGGTTTGGTCAATTTTTTTTATGGAGATGGTGAGACACAATCAACTTAATCATTCAGATGGCCAGGGCACAAGTTTCAATGTGGCTCTTGGACACTACAGAAAATTTCTTTGTATAAAGAAAGAATCTAAAATTGTGGACAACTGGACTAGAGAAAGCCTTTAATTCCTTCAAGTAATCACGTTCCAGTTGATGAGGAAAGAATAGTAGAGTTATTGATAGATTAGCTTCCAAAAAAGATCATGCACTAATCTGTTCTAGAAAGCAGATTGATATAAACCACTTACAGAAGAAAGAGAAGGTGGGAGGAGAACTGTTTTAAACAGACATTTTAAAATATTAGCAGTTCTTGCAGGTACAGAATCATATCCACCATAACACTGAGACTCGAGGATTAGAACAGAGAGCATCTTACAGACAAACTGTGCTATCTCTTGGACCTTAGCTATATTCTGTTCAAAAAGCCACACATGAATATAGTATAGCCATGGCTACATGGAAATTATAACCTCTTTTCAGTATCTGAAGTATTTCTGCTTGTAAATTTCTCTTCTTGGTCATTTGTAATGATTTATTCCAATGCTTGTTTCTCCCAAAATGAACCTTTCATACCTCTCAGGAACAAAATCTGGCTATTTAAAAAATAAACAAAACATTAATCTTCTGAAAAAATTAGTGGCTGCTAATTCTGCTATGGTATCTTCTCAAGCCTCTGATAACTTAAAATATAATTACATCACTAACTTCTCACTAATCAACCTACAAGCTTACGCTTTAGGGAGCTGGCATGATGTTGCCAGGACTGCATCTTGTGAAGTGATGAATCACCCTTGAGGCCTGCATGCTTCTGATAGCTAATGCAACATTACTGGTAGACCAATAAGATAACACAATACGTTAGAACAGAGAAGCCTTTGGTTTTCAATTACAATTCACCCCATAGTTCTTGTAAGTAATTTATTGTGATAATAGCCTGTCAATGTGATTAAACATAGTTATATCTCCCACAACATTGTATGATGTGAAAATAACTGGAAAAGCTGCCAGTGATATCCCCAGAACCTTTCCTTCCATGTCGTCCTTGCAGAAAAGAAAGAAAACTGCAGTTAAGAAAAAAAAAAATCACACAACTGGACAGAAGGGAATAAGCTGGGTTTTTTGTTCTCCCTAATAACTATTTTGAACCTGTTTCTTTTTCCTTAAACGTGCCTCACCTCAAAACCATTGGCTTGGTATTCTTAACTCATACACTATTAAGAAAGCAGAAGCCACAGAGCTAATGCCTCTTTAAGATTTCATTCCCAGTACTCTGAGCTATCTGTGCCTGCACTCGTCTGTTTCCTTTACGTTACAATGAAGAAGTGCTCCTTTCCCATCAAAGGGGAGCCATTTCCCCACCTTTCTGCGTAATGAGCGTCTCAGGCTTCACCACATCAGTACGGCTTTCCCTTCCCCCTGATCTTCCTCCTCCCCAACTTGAAGGTCTCTCTGCCCTTTCTTTGTAATCCCACAATGTGCATTCAGCTTTTCTAAACTGGAACTTGTCCTGCACTGAGCTTATGTCCTCGTCTGTTTCGCCTAGTAGAACCTGACCTGATCTAAAGAGATGATCGGTTACCTCTGATCTCCCATTGCCAAGCAAATGTCAGACATGAAGCAGGACTTCAATATACCCAGGTTAAGTAAATTAAAGTATCAGATATCACTATTCTACCTTTTAAAAGCCAGAAACTCAAGTCCTCCTTATGTTGCTCAACACTCTAAACGTTGTATTTCCTATAGTCCATTGCCCTTTTCTTAGCTTTAACACTTTCCTTCAATAATTATACTCTCTAGTGTTTGTTCCAAGGCCAAGGTTCACAGGACTGTAGCCCAGAGGTCTATAATTATAAGATTCCTTATAAACGTTTTCTTCTGGGTGTGTGACATACTACCATACTCACGTTTCTTTAAGCTGGATCCGTAGATCAATGGCTCTGCAGTCATCCAAGATGAGACTACAAGGCGACCAGGGGACCACACAACTGTCCTAAATCTTTACATCTTATGATGTTAATGGTTGGCCACGATCCAATGTTGCAAATTTGTGATAATACAAACAATGATCTCAGGCAGCTGATCTCGGTGCAGCTGCTTATAAATCTCGGGGAGAATGAAAAGATTTGGAAGGCTCAGCAAATTAAATGCGGTACCACGTTGGCAGCTCCTCAGGTCTCCTTTCTGTTTATCTTGGCTCAGAGCTGATTCTAGGCTTTGGCTTTTTGGCAGGTTAAGGGATGTGATGTGTCCTACATTTACCTCTTTAATGTGTAGAAAGTCCTTGGCATCAAAGGAGATGGCTGTGCTTGGAACAGGCACATCCTCATCCAGGGCACCACAGTAGCTCACATTCGTCTTCACAGCAAATGCTACAGGTTTGGACTGGGGACAAAACCATGGAATAAGGAGCAAGGGAGGGAAAGAGAGGAGGATTTTCATACTGAAATGTAACATAATAGTGCCAGGCAGGAAGGGAATTCATTTTCGAAAGAAGGATGTCAAATGGGTTTTACATTTTTAGGCAATGTTGAGAAATCTGCAGAGATGCCCCTGAAAATGATTCAGTCTTATCAGTCTAACCATTTTCCTTCTTCTACGTTAACTTTCCAATACCCCAAATAAAGCAGCTTTCCCTGAAGTCTTCTAGTCATAAAAGCTATGTTTCTTATTTTAAATGATAACAGATTCCTCTTAGGATAGTGGAAGTATTTACTTGGTCACTTAAAACAAAAAGGAGAAGGGAGAGGAATGAATAAGTATTTTTAAGTCTTGAATTTGAAAACCTGCGGACTCGCTCTCAATTGAATATCTTATCTTGCCAGGGAAAAGAATGCCAGTCAGGCTTAAACCTAGAACAATTTCTTCACATGTGGTCTTTCTAGATCACAAAATCTGGTTCTGAAGCTACAAGCATTTACACAAACTTCTGCCCAGCAAAGTCCCCCTGGGCTGGGGCAATCTCGCAAGCACTCAGGAAACCCCAACAAGCTAACGGTGCAGCTGCTGAAATGTGGGTGACTACCCACCGCTCAAAAAAAAACCAAACTCACTGCCATTGAGTTGATTCCAACTCATAGACTCATTATCAGACAGAGTAGAACTGCTCCACAGAGTTTCCAAGGAGCACCTGCTGTTTTCAACCTGATGATCTTTTGGTTAGCAGATGTAGCACTTAACCACTACACCACCAGGGCTGGCCACGAAACAGACTCAAAGAAAATTTTAAAACAAATGTCAACCACAAAGGAAATGCAATGTTTCCTACAGTTCGCAGTCCCTTTGTTTCTCACTGCATCATCTTCGTGGGAACATATCTTGGGAGCCTAAGTGAAGCAGGACCCTAGCTGAGAGTCTCATTGTCGCCCGCCCACAGACAACTCAACAGCTACCTTCTGCCAACCAAGCACAAATACTGAAGGTGCTGACACAAACGAAGGTACTACATTTATCTGTACCCATTTCCTCTCACTTCTCTTTGATGATTTTACTGTCAAAATGGGAAAGGGAAACCACTTTCTCTGAGCTCCTGTTTTTCTTCTAAAAACTAGATGACTGGATCAATATACCGAAGGAGTCTGCTATGGATGGCAAGGAAGAAAAGCTGGCCATGACTTCTGCTTTATATTTTGGCATTGTACATAAAATTCTATTTGAAAAATGATGGCTGTGCTTTTTTTTAAAAAAAAAAAACAGTTGGAAAGATAATATGATAAGAAATCTTTATTGCCCTTCTGGTTTTAACTTTCAAATAACGCTAATTTGTTCCTTGTTGCCTCCTGGGCAGAGATCTCCATGGGGATCTCTCCTTGTGGAATATACAAAGGTCTATTTTGACAGTGGCTTTTATTGCTCATCTTTGCTTCACTTCACAGAGTTGTTCAAAGTTCAGAGCTTCACCCTGAACCTGAGTTAGAAGAGTGAAACCAAAAGAGAAATGTGGGGAGACCCACAGGGAGATCTACGGAACAACAAGGAACATACAGCCTGTAATTAAAGCTGATATGATGGAGAATAACAGTCCAAGGACAAGGGGTTGGGGGAGAGGTATCCTAGGAACCTCTCTGCCAACACATAGCAAGCTTGATATTGACAGCAACTGCTAAGTTGGAAGATGACCAGCAATTCTCCTCCAAACCAAACACAAGAGGACAAAAGTCAGTGCCTTTTGAAAGGACCCCTGCAGTTATTGCTAACCACTTCTGGGAATGAATGGACCTGGAAGCCTTGCAATCTGGTATCTTATCAAGCTAATCATAAAATGATTATTCCAGAGAAATCCGAGGCAGAGCAAGCACAGCTGATACCTGCTGAGCAACACTGTCACTTTTGAATCAAAGATGGGGAAGAACGTCACCTTTGCTCTCTCAAGCTGGATGGCTGCTTGCTGCTCTCTCTCCTGCCGTATGGCTTCCCGATCCTCCTCCAAAGAGACATCGGAGTCAGAAGGCCTGCTTGTGTAGGAATCTGCTGAACCCTGGAAAGAAACACGCAGAGTTGTTTAAGTGAGGTGAAGTGTGGCTTCATCCACAACAGTATCCTGGGTTGTATTTTTTTCATTTGCATGGGATCTGATGCGCATGCTCACTCTGTGCCTTACTGTGGATGTAAACTCAGTAAAGTATCTGAAGGTAGCAAGATTGTGAAGGAAACTATGTTGACTACATTAAGTGCTACAAAGTAAATTGCAATGAAAACTGTGCAATATTCAGCTTCAATTCTTCTTGTTATATGCTATCTTCATATTAAGCCCATATTCCTTTTTCGGAACTTAAATTTCATTCCATTCTCTCTTTGTGTACACATCTTAAAAAAAAAAAAAAAAAAAAAACCAGACTCAGTCTCTTGCAAGAACTAAATCTCACCTGTGTCTTGGATTAAAGGTCATCTATTTGTCTACTCTTTCAACATAGAGTATCCTGTGCGAGTAAAATGATTTCCAGTTTCACGGTCTACCCTGCTAGATTTACTAATTAAAACTTCAGTCATTACCCTGCATCAGCCCACAATTAACTTGGCCAATGTGGTTGGCTACAGAGCAGAAAAACAACTTTCAGGGTGAAAGCAACGAAAAGCCATTTGAACGATACCTGAATCCAGCTTGCTTGATGTAGATGAGGGCCTGAGAGTAGCTGACATCACTTAGTGCTCCAGTCATACGGAGAAGTGAAAACTGAAGCCCCCAGGTAAGAAAGGACACCCTCCAAGAGCTGAAACCAGTACTGAAGCCAAAGTCCAGACAAAGATTGGGCCGGACTACGAAACACAGAGTGGTATGTGTACTTTATGGTTTAATATGTACATGAGGCTGTCCTACTGGTTTCTTTTTAGAGGGGAGAGAATAGGGTGGAGAGGAGGTGATAAGTGTTGATTAAGTGGACAGTGAAGTAAAGAGTAGAAAGGAAGAGTGTGCTGTCACAGAATGAGGAGAGCAGATAGAGTTGCACAGACGAGGTGCTTGGCATTTTATATGGCAAACTGATTTCGACTGTAAACTTTCACTTAATCACAGTAAAAAGCTTGAAAAACAAATCCCTCCAAAAGCTGGCATATGTCTTCTAGCTGCTAAAGGTACATCATATCTGCAATTTACTTATGATGGCATCAGAAGTTGATATTTGCATAGATGATGACATCATTTACACAGCAGAGTTAGTGATAGGACTACCGTATTTGCGATGGTTCACAAATCATGCATAGGTTTTGAGAAGGGTAGACTTACCCATATAATGGAGAACCTACTATCCAGGGTGAATAAAGAACTCTTTCAAATGGCTGACAGCTGAAACGGGCCTTTTGAAGATTTTTCTAAACTTAGAAATGGTAGAGTTTATTTCTTTACACATTATCTGAGAATTTGCCGCCTGTAGCTCTGCCTCTGTTGAGATTACTAGTCTAGCTGGGGTAGTCTTTTTCATCACCAAAGAATCCCAGAGTGGATTATTCCTGGAAGCCTTGGTTTCATAACTGGCTGGTCTTTGATACATTTTAGCTCTAATTCTGAGCTCTGTCTCTGCAATACCTTCCTGAAAAACATTATAAAGCTGCTGGCTACTCCCAGACTCAGTCTCCACATCTGTTGGTTGCATAACTGGCTGGTCTTTGATACATTTTAGCTCTAGTTCTGAGCTCTGTCTCTGTAATACCTTCCTGAAAAACTATGAAAGCTGTTGGCTACTCCCAGACTCAGTCTCCACATCTGTAAAACGGATACAGTGCCTACTTGATAGGGTTGCTGTGAGGATTAAATGGAATAAAATATAATATACAGCTACTGTTCATTCAGCCTTTGTTATCCGACCAACACAGGGTTACAGGCTTTGCACACCTCACCTCAGGAAATTCTCCAAGTGGTGGCAAAGCTAGAATTCAAACCCAGAGAGTCTAGCTTTAGAGCTGGCAGTTTCACACTTTATAGCAAGCTGTGTGTAATGTTTAAAATACTCCTCCTAGGACTTGACACATCATAGGCACACAAGGAATGTCACTCTCCTATGTCCTAATGCTGACATTTCCACATTGATGAACAGAATTAGGAAAGACTCACTGTTTCAGCTCACTCATTGTATGGAAAATGGACCATCTTCTGATGCACCGATTTTTCTTAAGATATTTACTGCCTACAGTATAGACTGTAAATCCGACAACTCAGTGTGTTCAAGTGCTTTATGGAGCCCTTTGACAGTGTACTTTTCAGAGGAAATGCCTTTGTTAACCAAATTAGAACTAAAGTCTTTTGTGCAAATCTACTGAGACAAATATGGACCTACAGAATGGCTCAATGCGGCGTGACTGTTTTAGCGATGCATTCTTAGAAAGAAAGCTGGCTTGCAATCCTTTCAAACAGAGTTCTCAAAACACATCGGTTGTCTAGGTACACCTGTATAAAATTCAGAGTAAGAGAGAAACGGAAGAACATTTCTAAAATACACGTGAAAACAGTTTCGACTTAGTCCAGAGAACGCTTTGCTGGAAGTGTGACATGTGTGGTGTATCATGCTCAGGCTCTGGATGGGCTGTCACAGGGGTGTTCTGGACCATGACGTGATGATGACACAGTATATGAGGAAGCGGCAGTTGCCTTGTTTTGGAAACATGTGCAGGGGAAAGCCAGTGACTCCAGTTCAAGCTGCCTGCTGGAGCAGTGAGTCAAACCGCTAAAGTACACGATGCACTGTCGACACCAGGCGATGGCTAATTTCCTGAAACGACCTTAACAACCTTTCAGACACTGGCATTTAATCATCTCTGAGCACACAAAGAAGTGACTCAAGGACTCCTGCAAGTGAACTTTATTTTGAAATATGAATAAGAGTGCGAGAATTTCAAGAGTACTTAATAAGCTCTAATGTTGTGAACTATGCAGAAGCAGAAGCTGCTGTTTACTTCCCTGTTTCTGAGAATATCGGTAGAGGGAAAAATAAAGCACTGTGATATCCATTTTCATAATTACTGTGTTTTATCATCACAACATTGACTCCGGGTTTTTTTTCCTCCCTGTGTCATTTAGATTTCTTAGAATGTAAAAATTATTATTCGTGTCTCTCAAGTTCCTGGAGAAAATAGAGGTCAAACACTGAGAAGCCAAATGTAGCCCGTGGCCACCTACTGCTTGTCGGACAAAGAATCAGTGTCTTGTCTTTATTTGTTTATCTATGTCTTGTTTCAACTTAAACTGGTTGAAAAAGAGCATAGACAGGTCTCAGAAGAAACATTAAAAAGATCTAGGTTATTTACAGAGGGAAGAGCACACAAGTCACAATGAGGCTGGCGATGGCCTGTGCTTCAGTGCAGACAGGACCTGGGAAGGCAAGCCACAGGCAGGCTGGAATGCAGTGGATAGGGATTACCCACAGATCTGCTTGAACATTTGATAAACAGGAACAGTGAATGGGAAGCAGGAAATCATGCTAGATTCTAACAAGACAAAACCCAAGATACAAGTGATATAACCCCTTGACAAAGCTGGAAATCGCAGCCCCGAAGGTGTTTGATTCTACAGCATTCTATTTCTTACAAATGGTGAGGAGTGAGTTTCTCCACTTAGCAAGTACTACACAATTAGGCTATTAACCTACATCCAAGAAGCATGACAGTGGGCACAAGTTCCTAAGCAGACACCACTGCAAGTCACATCTTGTAGTCTCCAATGAACCAGCTAAATTAGAAGAAAAATGGAAACAAAGATCTAGTTCCAAGTGTCTTCGTGTGTGTGTGTGTGTGTGTGTGTGTGTGTAAAATATACGAGAACTGACAATTAAATTTGTGAACTCATTCTAGGAAAAGTGCTACATACCTCGTTGCTGAATATCACTATGGTCACCTTTGAAGTATTTCCATGGGAAGTTATGCACTGATGCCAGTGCCTGGTCCACCCTTCAAAGAAATTTTAACTCTTTTTCTGCAACGGCCATCAGAACTGTCATCCTATTACTCTTCATGTCTTCATGAAGAGTCAATCATGAATGTCATCAAAATGTCTTCTTTTCAATATTTCCTTTATCATTGGGTAAAGAAACGTCACTGGGGGCCAGACCAGGTGAGTGCGGAGTGTGAGCCAATACAGTTATTTGTTTATTGGCTAAAAACTCCCTCACAGACAACTATACAATTACGTTCACGAACTTGCCACTGTGCCACCATGCACAATGGCCATTCCAGAAAGAACTACAAAATGGGTTTGAAGGGTAGACTAGGTGCTGTCATTGGTGCATAGCTTCCCAAGGGGCATACTTCAACGATGACCATACTGATATTCAGCAGTGAGGTATGTAGCTCTTAGAATAATTGTTTATGTACTTAATTGTCAGACCTCGTATATAGGCACAGGGAGAGAGAGTACCACAGTCACACAATAGGTAAGCCCTCCACTGCTAACTGAAATGTGACCAGATTGGAATGCTAGAAACTACCTACAGGTTCCGCTAGAGAAAGACCTAGCAATTTGCTTCCATAAAGATTACAGCCAACAAAACCCTATGAAGCAGTTTTATTTTGTTACATGGGGTCACCATGAGTTGGAATAGATTCAATTGTACCTACAACACATCTCTGTGTGTGTGTGTGTGTGTGTGTGTGTGTGTAATCTTCAGAACCATAAAATAATGCATCCTAAAGAACATCCATAGAAAGAAACATGTCTTTCCATGAAAATAAAATTGGTATTCCTTTTTTCCCCTTGTTTTCAATATTGAAAACAGATTTTAGCTGCATACTTTCTGTAAATTTTCTTAAGAACAAAGTACAAAATGAGGTGGAAACACTGGAAAATTCATTCACTCTTACTTCCTGGTAGAAGAAAAGTGATTTCAGGTGAAACACCAGAAAGGCTGCTTCTCATTCCCAAGGAAAGAGAGAGTTGTGCTGTAGGTAAGAGACAGCCCATGGACTTTGGGACCAGACTGTATTGGGTTGATGCTATCTCCAGTTGTTGAGAGCTGTAGATCTCAGGCAAATTATTTTAACTCTCTGAGTCTCAATTTCCTTCTCAATAAAATGGGGATTATAATACATATCTTGTAGAGTTTACTGGCATTTAACTTGCCATAGAGCTTCATTTCTATTCCATTGTAGGGAAATTCAGGAAACAACATCTATTTATCCTTAACTTACTAAGGTTTTCAGCAGCTTTTCAATTAAATTGTTCAATTAAATTGTTGGCATTGTATTTTAGAGTTCATGCCTTTTGTTTGTTTTCATGACTTTTTTAAAGTTCAACTTTGCATACCATAGAATTCTCCCACTTTAAATGTAGAACTCAGTATTTTTAGTAAATTTGCGGAGCTGTGCATCCACTGCCACCATCTGATGAGAGGACATTTCCATCACCTTAGAACAAGCTGATGTCCGCCTGCAGCCAATCCCCATTCCCACTTCTAGAGCCAGGCTTCTGCTTACTTATCGTGTCCTTTTAAACTTGAAATATACTTTCCTTTTTCAAGAGTGATTTTAGTATTTAGATATAGCATTAAATTATAGCATGGGGAAAGAGGCTTTCGAATGTTTGAATTTAAACTTCATTAATATTGAAAAAGAATCTCGTTATTGCTGGAACTGTTTTCTTCACAGCTGAACAGTCACGGGTCTCTCGCTTACTCACTCATCAGCTACCATCTCCCAGGTATCGTCATGGTCACTATGGGAGAGGAGGAGCAATGCTGAATTTTTCCAGCTGGCTTCCTTATCAGTAAAATGAGACCGAAACCTTTTTCAGGTTTATTTTAGAAAATTAATAAGATGACATACATACAACATTGTGTACAAGCCCAATTCTGACACATATTAAACTAGTATTGGCCAAGGTAATGTTCTGCCATGATGGAAATGCTCTTATGGGTGCTGTCCAATACACTAGCCACTCACCACATGTGGGTATTGAGGAATTTAAATATGGTCAGTGAAACTGTAGAACTGAATTTTTAATTTGTTTTCTTTAATTTTAAAATTTATTTCATTTTCTTTAATACACATGTGGCTAGTGGCTATCATACTGGACTATACAGTAGTAGATACTTACAATGTTAGTTTTGCTCCCAAAACCCACTGCTGTCAAGTTGACTCTGACTCAAAAAGACCCTACAGGAAAGTGAGAACGGCCCCATGGGGTTTTTAGGGTTATTATAATCTTTATAACATCAGACTGCCACATCTTTCTCCTGCAGAGCAGCTGGTCAGTTCAAACCAACTTTTCAGTTAGCAGTCAAGGACTTAACCATGTGCCATCAGGGCTCCTTCCAGATCAAACAAGCTACCATTAAACTTAGCATAGATTTCAGATTTTAATAGTTGCATTAAATGAATTGGTAGAAAGTGCAACATCCAGAGAAGTAACATCACTCCCAATGGTCGTATGCTGGTTTTTCTCCACTGAGCTTGCAATGATGTGACGTGCACTTCTCTGTTGCGACAGGCACAAACTGCTTTCCTGATTACTCTCCCAGATTTATCATAGTAGGTGGGCCATCTACCCAACTAAGGCTGTTCTTAAGTAAAAACCTCCCCCTAGACTCAAAATCAAACTCATTGCTGTTGAGTTGATTCCAACTCATAGCAACCCTATAGACACAGTAGAACTGGCTCCATAGACTTTCTAAGGAGTTCTTCGTGTACTTGAACTGCCAACCTTTTGGTTAGCAGCCATAGCACTTAACCACTATGTCACCAAACATATCCCAGGTACTTTTATTTATATAGGCCAGCCTCTCCATCTCTCTAAGATGTTCTTTCTTTCCCTTCACTGCCTTCACCAAACACATCCAGAATTCTTTGTTAGGGCACCTACCACAGTGGGGTCTGGGCTGTGTCTGTAAGTTGTCTGTGGGGTACCTGGCAAAAAGCAGGACCTCAAGTTCATGGAGAGAAAGATATTCTCCTAACAAAATCAATCAACTTTTGTTCCGTGGTAGCACAGTGATTATAAGCTCAGCTGATAGCCAAAAGGTTGGCAGTTCCAATCCACCAGCCACTCCTTAGAAATCTTGGTGGTGTAGTGGTTAAGTACTATACCTGCTAACCAAAAGGTCAGCAGTCCAAATCTAACAGCACTCCTTGGAAACTTTATGGGGGGGTTCTACTCTATCCTATAGGGTTGCTATAAGCTACAATCGACTTGATGGCAATGGATTTGGCTTTTTGTTGTTGTTGTTGTTGGGCATAGGGGGGTTGTTCCATGATTTCAAGTTCTTCTTAGGTGATTGTTTAATTGATCTTGAACAATGTTATGCTTACTTGGTGTAGTGCTAATTGTTAGTAATCTCATTCCCATAAGATTTTTTATATACTTTTTTAACTAGTGGTTTTCAAGCCTTCTTCCAGAGCACTGGATCACATGTAAATTTCTGGTGCCTTGACAAAGTGAAGAATTCTTGAAATTTTTCTTTGGAGATGACAAATTGCTCAACTTTCCCCCGATGTATCTTGTAACATTTTTTGTAAATAAGAGATCCTTAAAACACATTGAAGAAACAAGGTAAGTTCTGCTTACTAACCACTGTGGGCCACTCTTACTAGACAGAAGATCTAACGAGTTGAATCCCAGACACTAATCTCAGCTTCATTTTGGCTTCAAACAGCAGTCTGGGTCACAAAGGTACATAGAGTGCCATGAAAGTAAAGGAAGGGAATGGATGTTTACTATCACCTCCCGTATGTGAGTCACTAACTTAACGGAGTTTATATTATCACAATACTCCTATGAAACCAAACAAACCCACTGAAGTTGATGTGATTCCAACTCATAGTGACTCAGTAAGACAGAGCAGAACTGCCACAAAGAGTTTCCAAAGAGTGCCTGATGGATTTGAACTGCTGACCTTTTTGTTAGCAGTCATAGCTCTTAACCACTACACCACCAGGGTAGCTGTAATTGTAGCCATTTCATTTTACAGTTGAGGCATCTGAGGCTCAGACAGGCAATGAGAGTATCCCTCCATACTGTCACTCTCCATATAGTTTGGGGGTGGGGAGGAGATTAGTAAAATCTTTTTAAATGTACCCTCTAAAATTTGATGTAAAAATTATATTAAAATGTCAAATATCTTATTCACCTTCAGTAAAATGAAACAACAGTCTGCAAGATTTTGCTAAAGTTGGTCATAAACGAAATCTCTCTAATTCAGATCGCCAACCCAAGTTTCGGAAAGTGAATTGTCAACTGCTTTTGAAAAGACAGGATTGGCTATTTTTGAGTTCATACAATATCTCTAGACTACCAGCATCTCGACAGGCAAATTTCTTTGAGCTTCTGCTTTAATAACAGGACTTTACTCAGTATTTTCATGGCTGACAGGAGACTCTACAGTGTCTCTGAGAGTTGTCTTTTTCTCTAAAGGGATACCTCCTTCAATTGTGCTCATATTTCTTCATTACAGGTTATTTCACAGAATTAAAAGCAAAGATAAATTTCATAGGCTTTCCCTGAATGATCTTACTATTGAAATCCAAATGAGTGAGGTCCTATTATAAGATATTGTACATAATTTAAAGAAAGCGACTTTCAGTTAAAACAACCTCACTCAACTTCCCCTTTTTGTTGGGTTGACTAGTTTGGCAATCCCTGTAACTGCCCTATTTCAGGGAAGTGCTTCTTTAAATTGCCATTCTGACTGGAGATGTACAAACAGCAGAAGAATTTGTAACTGACCTCACTGACCCCAAAGTATAAGGTGCCAACAAGGCCTAGATGGAGCTGGAAGGCAAATTTGTATCAGCCATGGCCACTTAAGCCCTCCTGAGGAAGGAGAAATTAAGATGGGGACCAACAGCAGATCTGCAAATTAACCAGTGGTTGATGGTTGTGGTGTAGAGGACCAATTCCTTTTACATTAGAATGAATCATAAGCAACTGCCAGTTTTAAAATTTCATATGGTTCAAGTTAATATGTGGGGTGGGAGCAACAAAAGATAAAGATTAATTTATATGGATACTAGAAAAACCAAAACCATTCATTCTGACTCATAGTAATCCTATACAACAGAGTAGAACTATCCCCATAGAGTTTCCAAGGAGCACTTTGTGGATTTGAACAGCTGATCTTTTGGCTCTTAACTACTGTGCCGCTAGAGCTCCTTATATGAATGCTAGCTAGCAAAAACTGCTTTAATCATCAGTGCATGACAATGTACAAAGTGTATAAGCAGTGCTACATGAATAAGCACAGTTTGCAATAAATCCAAACCCTTCTGAGACTAAAGAGTAACAGAAGCTGAAAAACACCAAGAGCATAGAAATTTATCGTAATGGCAGGAATAGTGAAGCTGTAGAGCTCCCTTTCCTTCAGGGAAAAGGAGAGTGACTACCTGCTGGGAGAAGGTGGCCTCAAGCAGTCAAGTGTTATTGTGTACAGTCTACAGAATACCATTATGGGACACTGAGTGGCCACACCAGGAGTCAGCCCTGCCTGGGCAAAACTCAGTGAGATCATCTGACCAATTCATGTGACACAGGTGAGTGACTGGGTGACCACACAGGTGAGTGACTAAGTGACCACACTTGGCTGATCCCAGTTAGGGCCCCAGTAAGCACTAGCCACTGTACAATGTCTCCTTTCAAGGCAGCAGCTCAAGCTGCACAAACTCAGTTTTAGCACAGACATTAAAAAGCAAATAGCAATATTTGCTCAAGAAATCCTGAATGTACAGCTGGTAGGTACAGAGCCGTATACTGATGAGGCAACTGAAATCTTTCTATAAATCAGGATTTCCATGAACCTTCTGGAAAAGAAACTATCAGAAAAATTCTTCCTTCTCATGTCCTTCCTGCCCCCACCCCCAACCCCCAAGAGATTTACAAAGCAGCCTATAAACACTACATTGACATTATCGACTGTGTTCTTGTGAGTCATATTAGAGATATGCTAGTGGTGAGAGAAACTCTGGGGTTATTCTGGTTAAGAGCTAGAGTGGCTACCTAAAAGTCAATAGTTCAGATCCACCAGGCACTCCTTAGAAACCCTGTTGGGTGGTTCTACTCCGTCTTAGAGGGTCACCATGAGTGGGAATTCACTTGACAACAGTAGGTTTTTAACTGTATGTTTCCTTTAAAAGTAACTTCAGGCAATCACTTGTATCTTAAAACAAAAACAAACAGAAACTTTTCCTTCTGGCATATAAAGGATGAAATAATATAGCTTAATCTAGAAGAGAAGAAAAAAGCAGGACAAGGGTGAGAATCTCTCCTGTATCACTTCTACAGCCTCTAGAATAGTTCGATTAAAATGATCTTTAAATAATTCTTTGCAATTATGTTTTACTGGCCAAAGTTTCTGATTAAGGGACTGCTTCTTTATGTCTAAAGGAATCCAGGTCTGCCATCAAGAACAGAAATACTTCCTTCAGGGAAGGCAGCACACCCAATGGAAGCCAGAGTAAAGCATCTACTTCATTCAGACAGGGATCATCACTTACCTGCTTTAATTGTCCTCAGAGGTCCCATAACAAAGCTTGGCAGCTCATAAAAACCAAAAATATGGCTGCTGTCAAGTTGATTCTGAATCACAGTGACCTTAAAGGACAGAAAAGAACTGCCCCGTAGGGTTCCCAAGGAGTGCCTTCTGGATTCAAACTGCTGACCTTTTTTGGTTAGCAGACATAGGTCTTAATCACTTAACACCATCAGGATTTCCTTGCATCTCATAGAAGCTCAAAACTATTTAGTGAAAAAAAGGCTGATCGAGGAAGCCTCGAACTCTACGGAGCAGTTCTACCCTGTCCTACAGGGTCACTGTGAGTCAGAACTGACTTGATAGCAGTGGGTTTGGGTTTTGTTGAGGGAGTCTCAGAGGGAGGGTGAGAGTCTTAGGCAGAGTACCTACAATGCCCAGACTTCACTGAAAGGGATTCCATACTTTCCAACTCAAAGTGTGGCTAGAAATCACATTGGAAGGACTATGAAAAGCAAAATCAACTTTAATTTGACAAAATGACATTAAAGTTGATTTGAAAAAATTAATGTTAAAATAATTGTCTCAAAGATTTTTTTAAGAATTAAGGTAAACTAGCTAGTTAACAGATATTTAAACATATTAGCAAATTACATAAAAATGTTATACATCAAAGCAATAGTCTAAAAATTGTTCCAATATGTTCATTAAAAATTAATATATAATATAAGAACTTTTTAAATCAATGAGAAAAGCATATTTATTTAATAAACAGTGTTGAGGCACTTGGTAAAAAACATCATTTGGAAGAAAATAAAGGTAGATTCCTATTTTATGCTTTATTACAAAAATAAATGGCAGATGAAGAGACTTATGTAGCAGAAACCATGACTGAAGTTTTAAAATAGCATGCCAAAATATTCAGAAGTCGTGAAAAGAAAAGACTGATAAATTTAACTACTTAAAAATTTTAACATTGGTCTAAAAACAAAATATAATAATCAGGCAAAATGCAAACAAAAAACCTCTTATGCAAATGATCTGGGGTTAATATTCTTCATATTCAAAATCCCCCAAATCCACTGTAGTCCAGTTGATTCCAAACAATAAAGCCAATAGCAGTCCTAAAGGATAGGGTAAAACTGACCTATATGTTTGGCCAAGACTGTAAATCTTTATGGAAGCTAGTTGCTACATTTTTCTCCCATGAAGTGGCTGCTGCATTTGAACCTCAAAACTTTTAGTTAGCAGTCAAGCACTTTAAGCATGGTACCACCAGGGCATCTTTCATATCCAAATGAGTCTAACAGATTAGTACCAAAAAATAAACAACCTGGACCATTAAAAGATGGCAGAGTAGACACATGTCTCCTCATTTCCCTCTGAGAACTAAGGTCTGGATGATATCTGTATGGAGCACTGAACATCTGGGGAGCCCTAGGACCTAGCATATTTGACTAGGCACCAGTATCAGACTAATCTTCCCCTCTCAAAAATGAGCCGGCAGCCGTTTGACCTCTGCTTTTGCTGTTTCATGGTATCAGAGAACTGCAGCTTCAGTAACATACTTTCATTATCAGCTGGAAGGAGGAGTCTGCTGCTCCTGACTGCCTGTTTAGGCCAGCATGTTGGACAGCTCCTAGTTCAACCCCTGGACAGCTCTCCACAAAGAAGTGAAGTTTACTTTTAGGGTTGAGAGGCCTGTGTATTTGCCTGGAGAGCATAGCTTTTGAGAGGCCTGACAGCATTTCCTCCCACCCTTCTCTGACCCACATCGTAGGGTAGGCTGACAGCCTCCAATTTCTCCATAAGTAAGGTGGCCTCTTTGCCACCCAATAAGCAGAGACTTCCACCTCAGAGGGTCCACTCGAGACATATTATAATCAAGCTCAACAAAATGGAACATAAGCAGACACTCCTAAAGGCAGCAAGACTCAAAGCAAAGCTAACATACAGAGGAAAACCCTATAGGCTTTTTTTTTATTTCTCAGCAGAAATGATGATGGCATGGAGAATGAAAACACTTCCTAACAGAACCTATAGGATACAGCCAAAGCAGTCCTCAGAGGTCAGTTTATTTCCATAAATACACACATCTGGAACAAAGAAACCAAATCAAGGAAATGACCCTACAGCTTGAACAGTAGAGACAGAACAACAGAGGAAACCCTCAAGAACCAAAAGAAAACAGATCATAAAGATTAGAGCAGAACTAAACAAATCACAGAATAGATAAACAATTGAAAAAACTGAAAAGACCAAAAGCTGGGTTTTTGAAAAGGTCAACAAAATTGACAAATCATTGGCTAAACTTACTAAGGAAAAACAGGAAAGGAAACAAATAAACCAAATAAGAAATGAGAGGGGAGTTGTCACAACAGATCCAGAAAAGATAAAAAATATCATAGCTGAATGCTATGAAAGACTGTGTTCTAACAAATTTGAAAACCTAGAGGAAATGGACAAATTCCTTGACTCATACCACCTACCCAAACTATCACAAGGTGAAGCAGACAACTTAATAAACCCATCACAAAGGAAGAGATTGAAAAAGTTATCAAAAAACTGCAAACAAAAAGAAGCCCAGGCCCAGACGGCTTCACTGCAGAATTCTACCAAGCTTTTAGAGAAGAGTTATCTCCAGTACTACTGAGACTATTTCACAGCACAGAAAGGGGTAGAATAGTCCCAAATTCCTTCTGTGAAGCATAACCGTGATACAAAAGCCAGGGAAAGACCCAACAAAAAAGAAGAACTACAGATTGATATCACTCATGAATCTAGATGCAAAAATCTTCAACAAACTTCTTGCCAATAGAATACAACAACATATGAAAAAATACTCCATCATGACCAAGTTGGATTCAAGGCTAGTTCAACATCAGAAAGACAATTAATGTGATCAACCACACAAATACCACAAAAGACAAGAATCACCTGATTTTGTCCATTGATGCAGAAAAGGCATTTGATAAAGTCCAACACCCATTCATGATAAAAACTTGGAGCAAAATAAGAATAGACAGCCAATTCCTCAATGCAGTTAGGGCCATTTATACAAAGCCAACTGCCTACATCATCCTGAATGGAGAGACTGAAACAGTTTCCCTTGAGACAGGGAACTAGACAAAGATGCCCACTCTCACCTCTCCTACTCAAGATTGTGCTAGAAGTTCTACCCAGAGCAAATAGACAAGACCAAGGAATAAAGGGCATGTACATCACCAAAGAAAAACTAAAAATCTCCCTATTTGCAGATTGTACGGTTGTATATGCAGAGAATCCCAAAGAATCCATAAGGAAACTAAAACTGATAGAAGAGTCTGGCAGACTCAGGATACAAGATAAACATACACAAATTAGTAGGATTCCTTTATACCAACAAAGAGATTATTAAGGAAGAAATCACCAAGTCAATAGCATTTACTATAGCCCATAAGAAATAAAGTACCTAGGAATAAATCTAACCAGAGAAATGACAGACCTTTACAAAGAGAACTACAAACTCTTACTACTAGAACCTAAGAGAGACTTACATAAATGGAGAAACCTACCCTGCTCATGGATAGGAAGACTTAACATTGTGAAAATGTCTATTTTACCCAAAGCAATCTACTTATATAATGCAACACCAATACAAGTTCCATTGACATTTTTTAACGTGATGGAGGAACAAATTACCAACTTTGTCTAGAAAGAGAAGAAGCCTGGGATAAGTAAAGCATTAATAAAGAAGACGAACACACTGGAAAGCCTCTCATTACCCTAGCTTAGAACCTATTACACTGCCACAGTACTCAAAACAGCCTGGTAGTGGTACAGAAACAGACAGATCAGTGGAACAGTATCGAGACCCCAGAGATGACATCATTTGCCTATCAACAGTTGATATTCGACAAAGGCCCTAAGACATTAAACTGGGGTAAAAACAATCTCTTCAACAAATGGTGCCAGCAAAATTGGATAGCCATCTGCACTAAATTAAAACAAGACTCATGTCTTACACCTTATACAAAAACCAACTCAAGCTGGATAAAAGACCTAAACATCAAATCTAAAATGATAAAGCTCATCCAAGAGAAAGTAGGAACAACAATGGCAGGTTTAATACATAATACAGACAGCTTCAAAATCTGTCAAACAAACCACAATCATCAGAAGAGAAAACAGATAAATCAACCACTTTTGCTCATTCAGAGACTTTATTAATAGAATTAAAAGGCCACCTACAGAATGGGAAAAAAATCTGGCAACTCTATGTCAGACTGACACCTGATCTCCATAATCTATAAGGTATTACAAAATATCAATAAGAAGAAGATAAATCATCCAATTAAGTGATGGACAAAGAAAATGGATAGACTCTTCTCTAAAGAAGAGATCCAGGCAGCCAAAACACCCATGTGGACATGCTCACGATCATTAGCTATTAAAGAAATTCAAATCAAAACTACAGTGAGATATCATTTCACCCCAATAAGGTTGGCCATGATCCAAAAAGTGCAAAACACTAAGTGCTGGAGAGGCTGTGGAGAGATTGGAACTCTTCTACACTGCTGGTGGGATTGCAAAATGGTGCAACCTCTTTGGAAAGCAATCTGGTGCTTTCCTAAAAAGCTGGGAATAGATACACCATTTGACCCAGTAACTCCACTGCTTGGAATATATCCTAAAGAACCAAGGCCATTTACACCAACTGATACATGCGCATGAATGTTGATCGCAGTACAGTCCACAATAGCAAAAAGATGGAATCAACCCAGATGCCCAACAACAGAAGAATGGATAGATAAACTATGGTACATATACTCAGTGGAACACTATGCAATGATAAAGAACAACGATGATAGCAGGAAACATCTCTTAACCTGGTTTCAACTGGAGGACAATTATGTTGAGTGAAAGTAGTCAGTGGCAGAAGGACAAATACTGTATAAGAGCCCTATAATAAGAACTTAAAAGCAGACTTATGCATAACTGAAAAGACTCTTTGATGGCTGCAAGGTTGAGGAGGGAGGGAGGGCGAGGGGAGAAGGTTTAGATTAGATAGTTGTTAGAAATTTGGTTAGATGAAATTGTGACAGCACACATTAGTAAGAAGATCAATATTAATGGGACTTCAACACAAGTTGTGTGCTCCTCCCATCTTAACCCAATATTGCAAGGACAGAGTAGCTGGGGTAGGGGGTTGGGGACCAGGCTCTCAGGGAAATCAAGGCCAACTGGCATGTTTTGCTAATGAAGACTTGCCACACCCCGCATTGATGAGTGGCATCTGGGGCCTTAAAAGCTGCTAAGCTGCCATCTGAGGGTACAGCAAATTGTTCTAACTTAGCAGGAACGGATGATCACTGAGGTCCGTAATGACATAAGGGAAAGAGAATCTAGAAGACAGAGAGATCCAAGTGAGTGGGTGACTATATCAACTTGTGACTGGAAGAACCAGATGGTGCCTGGCCACCACCAGTGATAGCCACAATGGAGCTCACAAAATTGAGTCTCACTGGCAACACAAGAATAAATAGGGGTGCACCCTGAGATCTCCACTAAAAGACCACAACTGATAGTCCAGGGGCTTTGGAGTTCCCCTGGGAGCATGGCCCCTGGCCCTGATGCTGCCCCTGTCCATAAATCATAATGAAGGTCAATTTTTTGGGAGCAATGGATTGGACTTGGTGATGTAGAGTGACCATATTTTGTGGGCACTTTATGGTTCTAGGCATCTATAGAATGTCGTACTGTTGACCTCATACTGGAGTAAGGGGAATGGATGGAGAGGAGAAGATAGAAGACTGTTGGGAGGATAGGACATGTATGGAGCAGAGAGGAATAGTGTGCTGACACTGTGCAGGGAGAGCAGTGGAAGCTACATATAGGTGAGCATACAAATTTATATGGGAATGTACATTTCCATTCAATCATTTAAAAAAAAAAAGATTCAAAAAATTTCCCAGACGAAGAAGCCTTTCTGAATCTATCAGAGGTCGAGTACAAAAGAATTATATATAATATAGAACCTTCCTAGAGATTAAACAAAATGCAGTAAAACAAAATGAAAAATTTAGTAAGGTATTTGAACTGATGGAATATCAATGATCTGAAATACATCAGATCAGTAACAAAATTACAGAGTTAGATAATTAAATCCAAAGACTAAAGAGTAGGATTGAACAGACAGAAGTTAGACTCAGTGACCTTGAAGACAGAGCAACTGACACCAGCATTTATGAGGAGAAATCAGAGAAAAGAAATAAGTGAAGAAGCATTAAGAAACTTGTGGGACTCCATTAAGAGGAACAATTTACGTTTAATTTGAGTTCCTGAACAAGGGGAGATTAATACAATATAGAGAGTTTTGCTGTAGAGATGCTGAAAGAAAACTTTCCTGAGATTATGAGCAAAGAGAACATAGGTATCCAAGATATTTATTGAGCACCACAAAAGCTAGACCCCAAAAGAAAGACACAAAGACACATTGTAATCAAGCTTAATGACACAAAACATAAACAGATGCTTCTGAAGGCAGCAAGGCTCAAAGAAAAGCTAACACTCCGAGGGAACCCCTGTAGGCTTTAATCTGACTTCTCTACAGAAACAATGCTGGCTAGAAAACAATGGGCAGATACATTCAAAGCCCTGAAGGGAAAAAATTTGCATCCAAGAATTATTTATCATGCAAAATTGTATCTGAAATATAATGGTGAAATCAAGACTTTCAAAATGAAAAGAAGCTTAGATAATTCATAAAAACAAAATCAAAATTAAAGGAAATATTGAAAGAAGCTCTTACCTTAGAAAAATAGAACCATTAAATTTATATTTAAGACGACAATTCAGGACACATCATCCAAAATTCTAATCAGTTAGGGAAGTCACAAAACTTAAAGCTACAGTATTAAAATGAGGGAATCTGTGATCGTATCATGACAACTATAATACCATCACATTAAAAGAGGGATACACTACAGTACTTACAGTCATTTCAGATGCAGAGGAAGTTTAAGAGTTATGCAGTAGTTAAAATTGGGTTTAATCTTAATATGTTAAAGGGGATAATACATGTAGCCATAAAGCAAATTAACAATGCATTGTATCAAAATAAGAAATGTAACAGTAGTCTCACTGAACCCAAAACTAACACTGAAACAACAACCCATAAAGAAGAATGGCCCAGAACAGAACATTAAGAGCAATACAGAAAACATCAACATAAAAGTAATTACATCAAAATGATGGCACTACGCACATACCTATCAATAATTACACTGAATGTAAATAGATTGAATGCTCCAGTAAAGAGACAGTTAGTGACATCCTGGATCAAAAGACATGACTTGTCTACATGTTACTTAACAAAAAACACACCTTAGACTTAAAGATATGAGCAAATTGAAAATTAAAAGATGGAAAAATATATACCAAGCTAACATTATACAAAGAAGAGCAGGTGTGATTATACTAATCTCAGATAAAATAGATTTTAATGTAAAATCCACTATTGTAGACAAGGATGGTCATTATTTATTGCTGAAAGATTCAATACTTAAGCAGGACTTAACAATATTAAATATTTACACACCTAATACCACAACACCTAAATATATTGAATACTGACAACACTGAAAAATGAGATAGATCATTCCACAATAATAGTTAGAGACTTCAACACTACCCTTTCAGGTATGCATAGATCATTCAGAAAAAAGGTCAGTAAAGACACAGAAGATCTTATTGCAACAATCAACCAACTTGACCTTATCAACATATACAGATCTTTTCATCCAACAACAGATAAGTACACCATCTTCTCCAATGCACATGGAAGATTCTCCAGAATAGACCATGTGTTAGGTCATAAAGCAAGCCTCTATAAAATCCAAACCACTGATTTACTGCAAAGTATCTTCTCAGCCCATAGAGCTATAAAAGTTGAAATCAATAACAGAAAATTCATAGGTAGAAATTCAAACTTACAGAAACTGAACAACACTTCACTTAAAAAGCTTTGGGTTATAGAAGAAATTAAGGACATAATAAAGAAATTTATGGAATCAAATGAGAATGAAAACACATCCTACCAGAATCTATGGGATACAGCAAAAGCAGTGCTCAGAGGTCAGTTTATCTCTGTAACTGCACACCCAGAAAGAAGAAAGAGCTCAAATTAAAGAGTTAAGCTTACAGCTTGAACAAGTAGAAAGAGAGCAAGAGAAGAGCCCCTCAGGCACCAGAAGAAAACAGATTATAAGGATTAGGGCAGAAATAAATGAATTAGAGAATAGAAAAACAATTAAAAAAATTACCAAAACCAAAAAAGCTGGTTCTTTGAAAAGATTAACAAAATTGAGAAACTATTACTAAACTTACTAAAGAAAAACAGCAGAACAACAAATAACCCAACTGAGAAATGAGATGGGAGATGTTACAACAGACCCAGCTGAAATAAAAAATATCATAACAGAATACTATGAAAGGCTGTAGTCTAACAGGGTTGAAAACCTAGAGGAAATGGACAAATTTCTAGACTCATGTCACTCACCAAGATTATCACAAGGAGAAGTAGATCAACTTAATAAAATCTATCACAAAGGAAGAGACTGAAAGAGTCATCAAAAATCTACCAACCAAAAAAAAATCCTGGCCTAGATGACGTCACCGAAGAATTCTACCAAGCTTTTAGAGAAGAGTTAACTCTGATATTACTGAGGCTATTTCACACCATAGAAGTGGATGGAACCTTCCCAAATTCATTCTATGAAGCCAGCATAACCCTGATACCAAAGCCAGGGAAAGATCCCACAAAAAAAGAAAATTACAGATCAATATCACTCATGAATCTAGATGCAAGTCTTCAACAAAATTCTAGCCAATAGAATTCAACAGCATATAAAAAAATAATTAATCATGATCAAGTTGGCTTCATTCCAAGGATGCAAGTCTGGTTCAACATCAGAAAAAACAATTAATGTAATCAACCACAGAAATAACATAAAAGATAAGAATCACCTGATTTTGTCAATTGATGCAGAAAAGGCATTCAACAAAGTTCAACATGCATTCATGCTTAAAACTTTCAGAAAAATACAAATAGTAAAATTCCTCAATGCAATCAGTAGCATCTATGCAAAGCCAACTGCCTTCATCATCCTGAATGGTGAAAGACTGAAAGAATTCCTTTTGAGAACAGGAACTAGACAAGGATGCCCACTCTCACCACTTCTATTCAACATTGTGCTAGAAGTTCTAGCCAGAGCAATTAGACAAGACACAGAAATAAAAGGCATCTGTATCAGCAACGAAGAAGTAAAAATCTCCCTTTTTGCAGATGATATGATTGTTTATACAGAGAATCCAAAAGTAAACTATTGGAAACAATAGAAGGGTTTAGCAAAGTAACAGGATACAAGATAAACATAAGTAAATCAGTAGGATTCCTTTATACCAACAGTGAGATTATTAAAGAAGAAATCAAGAAATCAATTCCATTTATTATCACCCTCCAAGAAGATAAAATACTTAGGAAAAATCTAACTAGAGAAATAAGAGATCTTTACAAAGAGAACTATGAGACCTTACTATAAAAAACTGAGAGACTTACATAAACGGAGTAATCTACTCTGCTCATGGATAGGAAGACTCAACAGTGTGAAAATGTCTATTTTACCCAAAGTAATCTACTTAGATAATACAATCCCAATACAAATTCCAGTGACATTTTTTAACAAGATGGAGAAACAAATCATCAACTTTGTTTGGAAAGGGAAGAAACCTCAGATAAGTAAAGCACTACTGAAGAAGAAGAACACACCAGGAGGTCTCTCACTACCTGACTTTAGAACCTATTACACTGCCACAGTAGTCAAAACAGCCTGGTACTCGTACAAAAAGAGACATACAGACCAAAGGAGTAGGGTTGAGACCCCAGAGATGCCACCATCCTCCTATGAACAGTCGATATTCGACAAAAGCTCTAAGATTGTCAACTGGGGTAAGAATGGTCTCTTTAAAAAATGGTACTGGCAAAATTGAGTATCTATCTGCAAAAAACTGAAACAAGACCCATACCTCACAGCTTATACAAAAACCAACTCAAATTGGATAAAAGACCTAAATATAAAATCTAAAACGATCAAGCTCATTCAAGATAAAATAGAATCAACAGTGGAAGTTTTAACACACAATGTAGGCAGACTTGAAAATCTGACAAACAAAGCATGATGAACAGAAGAGAAACTAGATAAATGGGAACTAGCAAGAATCAAATACTTTTGCTCATCCAAAGACTTCATTAAAAAAATTAAAAGACCACATACAGAATGGGAAAAAATATTTGGCAGCTATATGTCAGACCAACACCTGACCTCCATAATCTATAAGGTATTATAAAATATCAACAAGAAAAGTATAAATAATCCAATTAAGTGATGGGTGAAGGAGATGGACAGACATTTCTCTAAAGAGGATATCCAGGCAGCAGAATGACACATGTAGAACTGTTTACAATCATTAGCTATTAAAGAAATTCAAATCAAAACTACCATGAGATATCATCTCACTCCAACAAGGTTCACCATGATCCAAAAAACACAAAACAACAAATGCTGGAGAGGCTGTGGAGAAATTGGAACTCTTCTACACTGCAGGTGAAATTGCAAAATGGTACAACCTCTTTAGAAAACAATCTTGAGCTTTCTTAAAGAGCTCGAAACAGATAGACCATTTGATCCTGTAGTTCCACTACTTGGAATTTATCCTTCAGAAACAAAGGTTGTCACATGAACAGACACATGTACATGAATGCTTGTTGCAGCACAGTCCACAACAGGAAAAAGTTGGAATCAACCTCGATGCTCATCAACAGATGAATGGCTAAGCAAACTATGGTACATATACTCAGTGGAACACTATGCTATGATAAAAAAAAATGACAACTTTAGAAAACATCTCATAACATGAGCTCATTTGGAAGAGATCATGCTGAGTGAAGTCAATCAGTGTCAAAAGGACAAATTTTGTACGAGAGCCCTGTTATAAGGACTTAACAAGAGAATTATCCACAGAAGAAAATGACTGTGTTGACTACATGGGTGGGGGTGGGGGGACTGAGGGTTTATCATAGATGAGATAATTGATAGATTTTGAAATTTTATTCTTTTACTGTAATTAATAAAATAAATAAATAAATAACCTATCTACCTCTTGATTTACCAACACAGGAAAGGAAAAAAATATTAAAAAAAAAAAGAGTAAGACTGCACATTAATCACATGAAAATATTTACATCCTCTTTCCTAAGTAAAAAAACATAAATTAGAACAAGATACTACTTTTCACCCACTAGAAACCCTAGTGTTGTAGTGGTTAAGTGCCACAGCAGTTAACTAAAAGATCGGCAGTTCAAATTCACCAGGCACTCCTTGGAAATTCTACAGGGCTGTTCCACTCAGTCCTGTATGACCGCTATGGATTAAAATTGACTTGACAGCAGTGGGTTTGGTTTTTGGTTTTCACTTATTAGATCAGCAAAAATTGAAACATTTGATGAATACTCAGTAAGAATTCAGAGAAACTGACATTCACATCCTGTTGATAAGAATGTAAATTGGTACAATATTTTTGGAGATGATTAGGCAAAATCAAGCAAAATTAAAATGCACATAAATTTTAACCCAGAAACTCTGCTTTAGAAAATTTATCCTACAAACATAGTTTATAAGACATGTAAGGATAAATGTATACAGAAAGATATTCACTGTAATATGGTTTTTGATAGCAAAAGAAGTAAAAAGACTTGAAACGTTTAAACATAGGAAACATATTTAGAAATCTAGTAGCTCATCCATAAAATAGGATAGTATGTGGGCATTTAAAAGCATCACATAGGTCTCCAAGTAATGGCATATGGAGTTGTTAAGGCAGAATATCAAATTGTAAAATACCCAGTACACTGACTTAAAATATGTAGGTTGAGACGCTATTATATGCCAAATATACCTATATGCACTAAAGGAGGAAAACAGACTTACATTTTATTTTATACTTATCTGTGCAGTTTGAATTTTTACCACATTTTTAAAAAACATTTATATAGATACATATTTGTGTATATAATACAAATATCTACCCATATTTTTATAGTTTTACAGCTTAAAATTATTTGCATTAATCCCAAATAACGATTTTGATATACTACATTGAGTGATAATCATAACAAAAAAAATTACCACAACTGCTATTTATTGAGTAATACTTACTATGTCCCATAGTCATAGTCAATGTAATATATTTTTATTAATAGGTGTCTCTTGAAAAAAAAATTCCCTGCGAAAAGCCTGAGGTTCCCAACAAAGGCAATGTTAGCATAAGTTCTTCTCTCTTTGCTCACTAGCCTGTCTCCTAAATTTGTGAAGCTTATATGACTTATGTTAAAAACACAATGATGCAATAGTTTAAATTTAAGTGCAAATGCTTTATTTGAATTATAAGACAGCAAACGGTTTGAGGTGGATTTAAGAGGTATGGTGGGTTTTCTGTACAGATAAGTCCTAGCCAATGACTGCTTCACTCTTCCTGCTAAGAGCTACACCTCCCCTAACTGGTTCAAAGGAAGAAGAAAATCTCCAGCAACTTACTGTAACAGAAAATACATTCCAGGCTACTCCAGTCTCTACAGAATTTCTATCCCTCCTTTTTTCTCTAGGGTCTCTGTAAGGAAGACAAAACCACCCAGTCCTCCCCATCAGCATGCACCAACTCCATTTAGAGTTTGGAGTGAGGAGAGCCTGAACTCTTCCCTGACATCGTGACCTTCCTCCCCCTGGGTCTGGAAACGGGAGGAGATGAATGTAAGTCTTGCCTTCAGTTTCCTAGCTGCTAATTTTGTGTTCTCTGTTTAACAGATTAGAGGAAAAGAACTTATTCCTAGCTCAACCTTTGGAACAAGGAAATGATGCTTTACTTGAAATAAAACAGCACTTTACAGATATTGTCTAATTAGTCATCATAAAAACTTTAAGAAGTGAAATTCCATTATCCGCATTTGTGTAAACACCAGGTAATACATTCAAGGTCATGCAGCCACTGAGGTGTGGAACTAGGACTCAAACCCTGGTCTGACTCTAAAATCCTGGCTAATGGCCATGTTCAGAGGAGATGTTAGCAGATGCTACTGGATAAGCAGATCATTGAGGTCAGAACAATAAACAATGAAGTCAGTCTCTCTCTCCCCCACTCTGCCTCTCTGTTGATTGAAGTTACAATTACTGAGCAAGTCATGTTCTCTCCAGTACATTACCTCGATTTCTATCCAAAGGGCTTTTTAGGACTTAGAGAAGTCAAAGTCACCAAGGCATCAACTGCTATCACTAAGACTTGTACTTTAGGATCCAGGTCTAAACAGTAGTACCTACTGGATGATCTCTAAGACTCCCCTGAGGTCTCTTCTGAAAGATGTCTTCATAGTACCAGGAATTAGACTATCAAGCACTTGGTGAGAAAACACTAACTTGAAGACTATTGAAGATGTGATTATCAACATGCAGTCAACTATTACTAAGGATGTGATTATCAAGCTTGCAAATTGTTTCTCCTCTTTATTCAGGCCTATCTGATAGCTCAATACATCTTTAGTTGTCAGGGGTAATATTTGTGTATTTTCATCAGCAACATTTTTTTAGACCAAAAAAGTTAGATGAAATTACTGATGAAAATGGATTTTAGGGGGAAAAAAATGAATCTTGGACAGATACTATAATTTACTCCAATCACCTATGTCTTTTCACCAAGAGATACAAAATACAAAACCCACTGTGGTAGAGAGAATTCCAATTCATAGAGACCCTATAGGACAGACTAGAACTGTCCCACAGTTTCCAAAGAGTACCTGGTAGATCTGGACTGCTGACCTTTTGGTTAGCAGCTGCAGCTCTTAACCACTGTGCCACAAGAGTTTCTACAGATACAGAGAGGGGTCCCAATTGTAAATATGAAAGCTGGATTAGAATCAGTATTTGGGATAGAGCTTGTTTTGGACTACCTATGTTGGGATCCTAACGCTGCCACTTATTAGATGTAAACTTTTGTATAAGACACTTAATTTCTCTGTCTTTTCTTTATTTTCTCAGAATGAATATATTAATTAAACTCACAGAATTGCTGTAAAGATTATACATTCAGATGGTATGGGCACTCTACAGCGGAAGCATGAGTTACAGGTTAGCCAATACACTGCCATTTAAGAATTTCTCCAGGCTCTTTGTTTCTTGGGAAACCTTGATGGCATAGTAGTTAAGTGGTATGGCTGCTAACAGAAAGGTCAGCAATTCAAACCCACCAGGTGGTTACTGGAAATTCTATGGGGCAGTTCTACTCTGCCCTATAGGGTTGCTATGAGTTGAACCAGGTTTGGTTTTGGTTTATTATGCTGTTTGTAACCCTTCCCTAACGCAAATGGTTACGTTTTGGGTTTTGCAGTTCAAACCCACCCAGAAGCATCTCAAAAGGCCTGACAATCTGATTATAGAAAAGTCACTATCAGGAAAACCCAAAAGGAACACAGTTCTACTCTAAAACATACAAGTGAGGGAACTCTGTCCCTAAAATTCAGGGAGGTCATTTTATTCTATGATCAGAACTCACCATTAGCTGAAAACAGCCTGGTATGCATGCCCCACAGAGATGACCAAAAACAGCCTGGTATGTCCTATCTGGTATAACCATAAATGATTATAAGACCATATATATATATCCATAAATGGTTTAGAAAACCATAAATAACTTTGTGCCTTTCCCCATCCTCCTAGTTGAAAACTCTTCCTTCATCAAAATCTTGACCATAAACAAACCTTATCCTGTCCCCTTCTAGACAACACTCCTTCCTTATCAGACCATAAATCCCCTAACCAGAATTTCCTGCTACCCTTCTTCTCTTTCTTTCCTTATCAAACCATAAATCCCCTCATCCCACACTACCTCACTGAAACTTTAAAACTATTAAAAAACACTTGCCATATTGGGGAAAGACAGGCTGAGCCACTCTTGGCTCAGACCCTACTCTCTTTCTCTTTGCATAAACTTAACTGGAGCCTTGGACTGGTGTGTCTCTGCCTCTGTTTCAGGTCACCCTCTCCCCAACAACAAGGTCACCATGAGTTGGAATCAAACTGACTCCAAGTGGTTGCTGGTTAAAAGATGGATATAGATGTAAAGCTCAAATTAATCACGACAATTATTAATTAAGTGCTTTGACCGGGACCATTCAAGGCATTGGCTAAATTTAGGAAATCTGTCATCTTTGGTCATCCATGCCCTTCTCTGCCTGTAAAAGCTCTGTTTATTCAGGAGTGATCACCTCTTTGGGAATAGCCAAGACTGCTGTCTCTGGAATGTGAGGCTGACGCTCTTGACCCACTCTACACTCTGCCCTGTGGGGCCACCCTGAGCTATGTTCCCATTAGCAGGGATGGATGCTGGCTGCCCTCCACTCTTCATGATTTACCACCCACTTCAAGATGGCCAGAGCTGGGGCCAGTCACCAATCACAGTGCTAAACCACCCACGTCCAAGGCCTCAGGGCCAGTCCTGGTGATAAAGCCAGCCAATCCATCGAAAACTTTTAGAGTTTGAAACTGTAATGGAAAATTCTAACTAGCCCGAACTGGTCTTTGTTTCAGAGAACAACCCTTCCCCCCAACTTCCTGAGTTGTTCTTTGTTCCAGAGAGCAACCTTTTCCCGCCACAGAGAACAACCCTTCCCCTCAACGTCCTGAGTTCTCAAAGATGTTACAGGCTACTAAGTGAAAGTCCCACCGATGTTACAGGCTACTGAACAAAGGTCCCACCTACAAATTTAGCCCTTAAATACCCAACCCCTCCCGCTGCTCGGGGTGCCAGCTCCCGGAAGCTGGGCCCCAGCGCGCTGGTTCTTTCAGTAAAGCCTCTTGCTGTTTGCATCAAGCTGCGGACTTCGTGACTGATTGGGGTTTACATCGTCACCTGTGACTCGAGGAGGGGTCCCCCCCTCTCGGGAACCTTTCAAAACAACCTCAAAAAATCACCTCTGAAAGACAAACAAGACACTCTTATTTCTTCCAAAAGCTGAATGTGGGCTTCCTGGCCCTGGAATAGTCATTTCAGTGAGGAAAACAAGGCAGCCTTTACTTTTATTAAGCTACAGTTTGTTTTTCCATTGTCTTGTTCTGCTTTCTTGAAATACAAGCTTAGAAGATGAAAAATGTCTCTCATCTTAAAGTAGTACCAAATTTATTAAAATTAGCACTTTTGTTATCACTCTCATTTAGCATCTTGATAGAATAAGAATAAAATGTCATGAACAATCTACATATGTAATTGAAATGGCTGGCTTGAAATAAATCAACAGATATTTAAGTACCATAGTCCTCGAGTTTACTGTTAGGTATGATGATCGTTAGGGAGTAAAACCCAAGTCTAAGTGAAGGCAAGGGCTTGAGATTAGAAGTAAGTAGTTCAACTAGTGGCCATCGACTCCAATTAATGGCAACGCCATACAAGTCTAAGTAAAACTATGCCCCATAGAGTTTTTTTAATTGTACAACATTTTTTTATTGTAATTTAGATGAAGGTTGACAGAATTAGCTTCTTATTAAACAATTACTACACATATGGTTTTGTGACATTGGTTGTCCACCTCACAATGTCTCAACACTTTCCCCTTCTGACCGTGGGTTCCCTATTTCCTGTTCACTCCTGTCTTCACATCCATGGCCCTGGATAGGTATGCCCATTTAGTTCCACTCTGTGGAACTAAACCCTGGTGGCTTAGTAGTTAAGTGCTATGGCTGCTAACCAGAAGGCTGGCAGTTCGAATCTGCAAGGCGCTCCTTGGAAATGCTATGGGGCAGTTCTATTCTGTCTATAGGTTAGCTCTGAGTGAGAATCAACTCAGCAGCCCTGGTTTGGTTTGGTTTGCTTTGGTTTTATGGGCCTGTCTAATCTTTGGTGGAAGTGTACTTCTCAGGAGTGACTTCATTACTGAGATGAAAGAGTGTCTAGGGTCCTTTGGGTTTTTCCAGTCTCTGTAAGACCAATAAGTTTGTTTTTTGTTGTTGTTGTTTTGTTCTATGAGTTAGAATTCTGTTCTACGTTTATCTCGAGTCTGGTCTGGGACCCTCTATTGTGATTCCTGGCACAGCAATCAAAGTTGGTAGTCTATAAGGCTTTTAATGGCTGCTCTGGTGCCCCCCACCTCCACCCCTTAGAAATAGATTATCAAGCCAGTCTTCCGAGGTACCTCTGGGTGGACTGGAACCTCCAACCTTTCGGTTAGTAGCAGAACATATTAACCATATGCACTACTCAGAGGCTCCTGGGAAGAGAAGAAGGAGATTCATATCAAAACATAAAAGACCGAGTGACCATCCAGTGAGAAAGCTTTTTCCTCACTGAGTTAACCCTGAAAGCTTTTCCTCCATTCACAATTCAGGCGCTATAAAAACTCCGTCAATGTTGCCACAACAAAGCTCAGAGAGACCTACAGTGAAGAAGAGCGCAACACTGAGAACCGCAGCCACATTCAACAGGCACAAGCAGAGGACACAGGGAGCAGCACTCCAGTGGAGGCGGCCTGAAGAACAGAACAATTCTGAGCCAGGAAACCATGCTTTACGATGGTCTTCACCATAGTAAGGGTGCTGCCAGCTTCCCAGCGGCAAGTAACCGGAAGTTAATACCCAATGTCCTCGCAGGCTTTGTAGCCTGCTATATACACAGTGACAAAGTAAATACACTTCACCATTTATAATCATTCTTACTGAACATTTTATTGCTTTTTTTAAGTTCCAGATTAAAAAGATCCCTTCCAATGTTGCTAAAAATATGTATGTGAACCAAGTGAACTTGACAACTGCTGCCAGTTTCTGTGTACCTCAAGAGGACAGAGCAAGTAAGTGGCCTACCATTCTTGTTGGCACCCCAATACTGTACACTATGCAATTCACATCAACAAATTATGATAAAAACAGAAATCCAGTTAGTGAGCAGAAGAGAAACAGATTAATTCTGCCTGGGAAACAGAAATCCCGGGGTGTAGGTGAGGGAGCCTTCAGCAGGGCTGTCTGGAATAAGTTGTTCTTGAACAGGAAAAGAAGTCAGAGCAAGGCATTCTAGACACGGGGTGCAGGAAAGCCAAAGAGCAGGAAAATGAAAGAAAGGCTACAGTGTGATGAATTCTTGCAACTCTGCAGTCAGCACTGAGGTAGGAATGGTGGTAATACTAAAGAAACAAAAAGGCATGTGTCCTTCTTTAAAAGAGCTTACAATCAAGCTGAGAAGACAAGCACGTGTCCATGAAACAAAACAATTCAGTACGGACCGTATCAAGTCGACGCCAACTCAGAGTCACACCACAGGGCAGAGCAACTTGACAACGGCAGGTTTTTTATATGCGAAGGTCAGAAAAACACTGCCAGCATTTCAAGGACAAGTGGAGGCCAAGTGAACACAGGCATGAAAGCAACACCTTGCCATATGTGTGGAGTAAAGAGAAATTCAAAGGCTCACAGCGAACAGCAGTTGGAAATAAAACTGTAGCATGGAATGAATGTAGCTCACAGCAAATTGTAGAAGTGAGTAGGAGGTATTTGCAGACATGTGGCTGCAGGGAAATGGCTAATGCCATACTTAAACAGGAGAGTTTCAGATGGAAAACGGTACATTCAGAAGATCCCTCTGGAAGTGTGAAAAATCGCAGTTAAAGAGACTGACTGGGATACAGATAGAAGATCTCAGCAGTGGGAAAGGAAAGGCAAATGTAAACCAGAAACATATTTTGAAGAACACATTATAAAAACAACTGACAGGATACAGGGGAATATGCAAGTTGCTACTGCTTACTATATATTAAATGCTGTATTAAATACTGTCTAAAGGTAAGAACACATCATTAAGCCAAACACCCACTGCTGTCAGGTCAATTCCAACTTGCAGCAACCCTATAGGACAGAGTAGAACTGCTGCCTAGAGTTTCCAAGGAGCCCCTGGAAGATTCTAGCAGCTGACCTTTGGGTTAGCAAACACAGCACTTAACCACTATGCCATCAGGGTGTCCAACATGTCATTAGGAAAAGACTAATTACTATAAAAGCACATCATGTTTGTTAATGTGATGGTTCAGCTAAAAGGAGAGAAACCTTCCATAACATAAACTGACAGGGTGGCTGCGACAGCGGTGTCACACATGTGAATGACCATGGGTACAGCACAGGACTAAGCAATGTTCTGTTAGACATTAGCCTGCCAAGTGGGAACACCAACTCAATGGTAAAGGAGGGCAAAAACTACTCTTAATTGAGTCATTTTCTATCAGAAGACTTCTAAATTTTAAGGTATTTTTTAAAACTATGTTAACATCCATCAACATTCATGTTCAACAGAAACAAAGAAAAACAAAAATCAGAGCTGAAAAGAGAGGACTTAATAGAGGTTGAAAAGTTTGAAAGTCCTTCATCTAGCCAGAAAACTTGGTGGCGTAGTGGCTAAGTGCTACAGCTGCTAACCAGAAGGTTGGCATTCAAATCCGCCAGACTCTTTGGAAACTATAGGGTAGTTCTACTCTGTCTATAGGGTCACCAGGAGTCAGAACAACTTGATGGCGTGGGTTTGGTTTATCTAACCAGTCAGTAAATCCTCACTAATGAAGGAGAAGGCAGACGGAACACCACCCCTGCTCCGTTTGCCCCTGCCTCATTCCAGGAAATTCTCCCCTTGCTGCACTCAGCACCAAGTATACCCTGCTGCACCTGACTCAGAAGACCCTAACCCATAAAAGCCTGCTTAACTTCCCCTTCGGGAGCCAGTTGTTGGAGGTTTGTGAGCCCCTGCTGGCCCGCTGGCATTACTATAATAAACAGCTGCTTCTTCTCTCCTTGGGTGTCGGGTGATTTCCTATAATACTATTAACATTAATATTTTGGGAAAAAGTACCTTATCAATTTAGGCTATGCAGGTCTTTCACAAAATTAAAATTAGTAATAAATCTTTCTTACTAGAAGAAAAAAATCACAAAAGCTTTTTGAAAAGAATGTGGATTAAATTTTGAAAACTGCTACAGAAATATGGTCTGGTATTTGTTCCAGAAAGTTACTTATAACCTACGGTAGCATAAAAGTTGACAACAATAGACAAACAAAATACCCCACTGGTGGAGGCTGAGCTTATGTTAAATTTGACACTAAGAACATGAAGAACAGGCTTTTCTCATTATAAGCAATCATTCCTTTGCCAAACAAATCCCAAGAACTTGGCTTTACTGCAAATGCTATTAGTCCATTGCAATATTGGAACTGCAACAGAACATATCACCATTTAGCATGAAATGCTGTAAAAATGCTGCACATGAAAGAAAAATGAAACACACACTGCCATAAAACACAAACTTGAACAGAACAGCTATGCATTATTGTCAAGGAAGAGGAGTCCACATGAGACTAAAGTGGATGCAGCTGAAGTTGGCAACATACCTCTCAGTGGATACCATCACGTATCTTTTAATCAAACATCAGTTCAAGCTCACACCAGAGCTCCTCGCCATGAGAACTCTTCCCTGAGGGAGTGACATCAGCAAGATGACAGAGTCAGCAACACGAAGCTCCCACTCCCCCCACAGAAACATTGAAAACAAGAAGAAACTATCAGAATCAGTTCTGTCAGAACTTTGGAAAGCACTCAAAAGTTTACAATAGTCCAAGAGAATGCTGAATCAAGAAAAACACAACTCCAAAACATCAGAAAAGCTTAGTAAGTTTTTTCTACCTGCCTGTACTTCACCACCCCCTTCGGGATCTGGGGACTGCCTTAAAGACAGCAGCCTGTGTTCCCAGTGTGAGACCCTGGTCCTTGGTTCTAGAGAGAGCACAGTAGCCTTTATTTGCAAGCGACTAAGTCTGTCAGTTCTAACCTGAAGGACTGACTCAAGGGGCTCACCTCTGTTTTACCTACCCTACAATTCACTCAGAGTGGAAAAGTAACAAATATTTCTGGAATGCACTGTGAGGCAAATGATCAAACCTAAGCAGCCTTTGGGCAAAGTAGTATGACAGAGACATGCCCACTGAAGGCCTGGGAGGAAAATCAAGCAAGAAAGTTATTTTTGGAAATTAGGGCATTCAAAAGCACCTTATCTAGGGGTAAACAGTGACACACACAAGCTCAAATAAGACTTGAGAAAATTCTCAACTCTCCCTTTCAGCTGATTTCCAAGCTTAGTGTAGATCTGGTTGGAGTGTCAGCACAGAACCAGTCTGCAAAGACTAAGAGGGAGGTCTTGCGTTTGTTAGTTTTTCAGCTTCTAGCATTCAAAGAAATCTCTACAAAAAGACTAGCTGAGCACAAGCTGAAAGAACAGGGATGTGAGCACATGTCATGGGTTGAATTGCGTCCCCCCAGAGATATGTGCAGCAATTTGGCTGGGCCGGGATTTCCTGTATTCTGTGATTGCCCTCCATCTTTGTTTTCTTATGCTATAAATCCTAGTCTCTGTCTGTGGTTAATGTAGTGGATTATTTTAGAGAGGACTCAGGTGTGACTGTTAAAACCCTTCCTAAGATCACCTCTCTACTCCACTGTAGACAGGTTTTCCCTGGAGCATAGTTTGCAGCACCTTTTATACTTTCATCCTAAAAGAGATGAAAGGGAAGCAAGGAGAGAGTGGGAACCTCACACCATCAAGAAAGCAGCATGGAGAATAGAGTGCGTTCTTCAGACCTGAGGTTCCCTGACCAAAGAATGACACAACACAAGGACTTTCCTCCAAAGCCTACAAAGAGGGAAAGCCTTCCCCTAGAGCAGACATCTGGAATTCAGACTTGTAGCCTACGGAACTGTTAAGAGTACACTCGTCTTTGTTAAAGACATCCACTTTGTGGCATTTCTATTACAGCACCACTAGCTGACGAAAACAACAGCCTTTCCAAAAATAGTTTGGGAAACTGAGTTTCTGTTTAGGGATGTAGAACTTTTGGAAACAAACAGCAATGATGGTAGCACAACAACAAAAAACCCAAACCCAGTGTCACTCAGTTGATTTTGACTCACAGTAACTCTACAGGACAGGGTAGACCTGCCCCATAGACTTTCCAAGTAGTGCCTGGTAGATTCAAACTGCCAACCTTTTGGTTAGCAGCCACAGTACTTAATCACTATGCCACCAGGGTTTCTGGCACAACACAGCGAATGTAATTAATGTCACCGAATTATCCACTTAAAAATGTTTACAGTGGTAACTCTTTTGCTATACATAGCTTATTACTATACATAAATATTTTTAAATTTTTATTTGTAATGTGATTAAATTAAAGCTTACAAGTCAAATCAATTTTCCATATAAAACTCCAAACACATACCTCTACACAACTCTATCTGCTCTCCTCACCCTGTGACAGCACACTCCTTTCCATCCTGTACTCTCAGTATCCATTTAACCAACACTTGTCTCCTTGTCTCCACTCTCCCCAACCCCCTCTAAAGAGAAACCAGTTGGACAGCCTCATGTGTATATTAAGCCAAGAAGTACACATATCATGTGCATCACTTGATGTCTTATAGTCCAGTCCAATCTCTGCCTGCAGAGTTGGCTTCAGTACTGGTTTCAGCTTCAGGCTAGCAAGCAAGTCTAGGACCCATGTTCTCAAGAGACCCTCTAGGATGTTGGACCATCAATTCTGATCTTTTAACAGAGTTGTAGATCTGCACTCTCCTTTTTCTTGTGCTTCACCAGGGACTCTACATTGTGTTCCCTGTCAGGGCTGGGTACCATCTAGTTCTTCTGGCATCACGTTGATGTTGTCTCCCAATGATATGAACTCTTCTGTCTGCTGGGCTCATATTTTCCTTATGTCTTTGAAGTGCTTAGTTTTCATTTGATCCAGGTGGGTTGGAAACCTTGGTGGCATAGTGGTTAAGTGCTAGGGCTGCTAACCAAAAGGTTGGCAGTTTGAATCCACCAAGCACTCCTTGAAAACTTTATGGGACAGTTCTACTCTGTCCTACATGGTCACAGGGTGAGGAGAGCAGATGGAGTTGCATAGAGGTATGTGTTTGGGGTTTTATATGGCAAATATAATATATATATGATAAAACATATTACCATTTAGCATGATGATACATTATTAAATTGGTTCCCATTAACCTCTACACTCACCTTCTGTGGGGGAAGCAGGGCCAATATGACAGACTAGACATACTTCTCCTATACTCCCTCTGAGAACTAAGGCGTGGAATGATAATTGAAAGGAGCATCATGGACATCTGGGGTGCCCTAGGATTTGGCATAGGGTTGTCAGATTGGACTAGGAGCCAGTAACGGAGAAACTACCTCTAAGATGAGGCAGTGGCACAGTGAATCCTGTTTATGCTGACTCATCATTTGGGACGACTGCAGGTACTGACACTTTCTTTGTTATCCAGGAGGCAGGCTAATACGCTGAACTGCAGTGCTTAAGTAAACAGAATACAGCACAGCAGAGAAACTGTGTTTAGGATAGCCACATTTTGAGGGTCTAGCTGACTGAGGGTACCACTGCCCCTCCACCCTCTCTTTTCCAAGCTGTGCCATAGTTTCTGCTGTCTCATTGCAGGAAGGGCAACTCAGGCAGGACACCATCTTGCTCAGCTGAGAGGTGGAGTCACCTACCCAGAGGTCTTAGATGGGGCTAATTCTCACATGGAGTAGTAGCTCCTGTCTGTAAAGTGCTTCTCCAGCAGGGAATCTGTGCTTAGGATGGTGGTGCCTAGAGTTATAGGTGGGGCCTGGCAGAGGATTGTAGTCAGACCGTAACCCTTCCTACTTTGAACCATGTCACAGCATCTGGGGATGGCCTATGAGGTGCTTTCACTGTTAGCTAGAAGGTGAGGGCCAGCCATATCTTAGGCCTGACTGATTTCAGAAGCTGTTGAGCTCCTCACTTAGCAATAAAGTACCTTTTTTAAAATAAGACCACCTGGAGAATTGACTGCTGAGTGTCCTGGCAGCATCTCCTCTACCCTTCATTGATCCACATCATGGCATCAGCTGATGCTCTGTGACTCCATAAGTAGGATGCCATCTTTGCCAGGCAAGATGCAGAGCCTGACACCCCAGGGACTCCACCTGGGGCCAGTCACTAGAGTACACAGTGATGGCTGGTGACCAACTACACCTCAGCTCCTGTTGAGGTAACACCAGAGAAACTAAACAGCTAGATAGTACAAAGATAACAATAAATAGCTAACTATTTAAAGAAGTAGACCACCATGGCTCCAGAAAACTCCCAAAAGAAAGAATAAAAAACTTCCTAGATGAAAAAGCTTTTCTGAAACAATAGGAGGTCGAGCACAAAAGAATTATGTATAAGACCCTCCTAGAGATTAAACAAAGTGCAGCAGAATGAAATGAAAAATTAAGCTATTTGAACAGATGGAACAGCAAAGATCTGAAATCCAGCAGATCAATAACAAAATTACAGAATTAGGTAATTCAATCCAAAGTCAAAAGTGTAGAATTGAGGAGCTGGAAGACAGAGTCAGTGAGCACCAGCATTTATGAGGAGAAATCAGAGAAAAGAAATAAGGGAAATGAAGAAGCATTAAGAAACATGTGGGACTCTATTAAGAGGAATAATCTATCAATAATTGGAGTCCTGAACAGGGAGGGATAGCTGAAAATACAGAGAGTACTGTTGTAGAGTTGCTCACAGAAAACATCACTGAAATTATGAAACAAGAGAACATAGATATCCAAGATTCACATCAAATGCCACAAAAACTAGACCCCAAAAGAAAGACACCAAGACATATTGTATCAAGTTTAATAAAATGAAACATAAACAGGGACTCTTAAAGGCAGGTAGGCTTAAAGCAAAGCTAACATACAATGGGAAACCCTGTAGGCTATCATCTGACTTCTCAGCAGAAACAATGTTGGCAAGGAGGCAGTGGAACGACACATTTACAGCCTTGAAGGAAAAAAACTTCCAACAAAGACTTATGTATTCTGCAAAACTGTCTCTCAAATATGAAGGTGAAATTAAGACATTCACAGATAAATAGAAGCTTAGAGACTACGTAAAAACTGAACCAAAACTACAAGAAATACTGAAAGAAGCTCTTCGCTTAGAAAAACAAAAACATTAAGTGTATACTTAAGCAGGCAATGCAGGACACAGCAATCAGTTAGGGAAGTCACAAATCTCAACCAAAGCTACAATATTAAAAGAAGGGAACCAGTGATCATAACATGAAAACTATGACATCATCACACTAAAAAGAGGGATACATTACAGCAGCTATAACTCTTTCAGATGGAGATGAAATTAAAAAGACATGTAGAAGTTAAAGTCTGGTTTAAATTCTGAATGATAAAGGTGATCACAGGGGTAGCCTAGGGTCACCATGAGTTGGATCCGACTGGACAGCACTTGGCATGGGGTAGCCACAATGCACGATAACAATGCAATGTATCAAAACAAGAAACATAATACAGGAGTCTCAACAAACACAAAACCAACCCTGAAAAAGATGAAAAGTCAATCCATAAAGAAGAATTACCCAGAACAGAACATTAAGAGCAACACAGAAAACATCAACAACACAAAAATAAATACACAAAAACGACAGCACCAAACACATACCAATAATTACACTAAATGTAAACAGACTGAATGCTACAACAAAGACATGGCCAGTGACAGCCTGGATCAAAAGATATGATCTGTCTATATGCTGCTTACAAGAAACAGACCTTAGACTCGAAGACATGAACAAACTGAAAATCAAAGGATATAAAAATATATACCAAGCCAACAACATACAAAGAAGAGGAGTAGCAATATTAATTTCAGATAAAATAGACTTTAATGTAAATTCCACCATTGTGGACAGGATGATGATCACTATTGCTGAAAGGTTCAACACATTAGCAGGACATACAACATTAAATATTTATGGACCTAATACCAGCGCATCTAAATGCATCGAACAAACACTGACAACATTAAAAAATGAGATAGATCACTCTACAGTAATAGTTTGAGACTTCAACATTCCACTTTCAGTGATGGACAGATCATCCAGAAAAAAAGCACAATAAAGATACAGAAAATCTTATTGCAACAATTAACCATCTAGACCTCATTGACATACACAGAACTTTTTCCCCATCAACAGATAAATACACCTTCTTCTCCAGTGAACATAGAACATTTTCCTGAATAGACCATGTGTTAGGACATAAAGTCTCAACAAAATCCAAACCACTGAATTATTGCAAAGCATCTTCTCAGACCATAAAACCATAAAAGTTGAAATCAATAGCAGAAAAAACAAAGGTAGAAATTGGATTCACGGAAACTAAACACACCTTGCTAAAAAATCCATGGGTTACAGAATAAATCAAGGACAAAATAAATTTACAGACTCATCTTCCATCCTTCTCCCCAGCCATAAATACAAGGACTGCTAATTAAGTTCATGAACTCATCCTAGAAAAAGTGTTACATACCTCACTGCTGAATACCACTACAGTCACCTTCAAAGTACTCCCTTTGGGAAGCTACGCACTGACACCAGTCTTTAGTTCACCCTTCAAAGCAATTTTGGAATTCTTTCTCTGGAATGGACATCAGAGCTGTCATCATATTACCCTTGATGTCCTGAATATCATCCAACTGTCTTCCTTTCAATATTCCCTTTATCTTCATATAAAGAAAAAAGTCATTGGGTGCCAGGTCAGGAACAAGTAGGGAGGATGTTGCAGTACAGTTATTTGCTTACTGGCTAACATCTTCCTCACAGACAGCTATACAATTAAGTTCTCCAACTTGCCACCCTGCCAGTGCACACAATGGTTATTCCGTAAACAGTTTCAAAATTGCTTTGAAGGGTGGACTAGGTACTGGTGTTGGTGCACAGCTTCCCAAGGACAGTACTTCAAAGGTAACCATAGTGATATTCAGCAATGAGCACCATTAAGTCAATGGACTTAACTGTCAGATCTTATATGCTCTTACGCTTTCCCAAGCATGCCTCACTGACAGTGTGTGGCACACAACAGACACTCGGAAAACACTTGTTGAATAAAGGGAAACATCCTCTGAGGTTTTCATTCATTTGGAGGCTCTTGACTTTTATGCTCAAAGTCTCTTTTTTCCCTATCCAGCTGGCAAATCCTATTTCAACCATCATGCTATAATTCTGCTAATGTATAGCTTTTACCTTTCGGACAATAACTTTTTGAGGGCAGGCAGTATACCAGTTTCATCTTTGTAGTGTCCCCAACGTGGGCCTGGTACATGCAAAGTGTGTAATAAACATCAGTCAGATAGGAGGGACAAAGGGAAAGCTCAACACTGATTTGCATTACTCTAACATAAGAATGTATGGCATTTCACCATCCACTCAGAGTTACATTCTACAGAGAAAAAAGCTTGTCTTCAATTTTTCAAACCACCACTACAAAAGCAGATTGAATTTTTTGTTTCACTGAATCCATGTATTTATGATTAATTGGGTAGTTAAGCAATTCCAGTTACATGTGCAGCTGGGAATTCCTCCAGCTGTCATTAATTTTTACTAATGATTCAAATCCTCAGTATCTATCAGCAAAATGTAGCTGCTGTTACTCTTCAGCCAATCAATATCAAATAATGAACTGTCTCCTTATTGATTAATAACTGAGTGAATTACAAAAGCTACAAGTATGCTAACTCCACTTGCCTAGTTGGTTGCGTTCATAATAAATGGCAATGCTATTCAATCTCCTGTTTTCTTCTAATAACATGGAGGAAAAATTCAGATATAGCCCATAAATCAGTGAACACTGAGATACTCATTACTAAGACAGTAACAATTAGAGACATCTCAAATGACTGAAAATGAAGGAAATGCTTCAGTTGGCTTTCAAGTCTATTTAGCTGAGTAGGAGAGGGGAAATGCAGTATCTGGCACTGAAATATTTTGAAACACATGTAGGCTTTTCCAAAAAGGAGAACTAGAATGCTCTCACTTCCCCTCTTCTGCAATCCCATAATGAAGTGAGAACATGGCCCAACTCATTCAGTCTATCAGTCCCTCAATATGGTATAAGGACACGCCCGGATGCTTTCCTACAAAATGCAATCTATAAATCTACAAATGAACCCAAACAGTCAAGTCATTCTTCAAAGATGGGATAAACAAAGAATCAACCACTGTCATGGACTCAACTGTGTGCGCCCCCCACCCCAAATGTGTGTAGCTGTTTGGCTGGGTCATGATTCCTGGTATTATGGGGTTATCCTGCATTTTTTTGCTTTTCCCATGTTATAAATCCTAATTTCTGCCTGAGGGCAATGGGGCAAGACTGGATTATGTTAAAAGAGGATTAGGGTGGGACTGTAACCCTTTACTAAGGAAGCTTCCCTGGAGTGTGGCTTGCACCACCTTTTATCCTATAAGAAATAAAAGGAAAGGGAAGCAAGCAGCACAGAGTTGGGTACCTTGTGGCATCAAGAAAGCAGCGCAGGGAGCACAGCACGTCCTTTGGACTTGAGGTTCCTACACCAAGATGCTCCCAGATTGAACGACAACTGACTCAACACAAGGACCTTCTTCCAGGGCCCAGGAGAGTCTGTTTCCCTGGAGCTGCCACCCTGAATTCAGACCTCCAGACTACTGGACTGTGTGAGGATAACCTTTTCTTTGTTAAAGCCATTCACTCATGGTAACTTCTGTTACATGCCTACAATCCCTACAACAGTCCTTTCCTTTCCCTAAACTGGGGTTCTCACCAGCCAGTCACCCATTTTTACTCCATTTGCTAATATATTACCAGTTTTCACTTGTTTATATGCTACAGATAGTGTGGACTACTTCTTATTTCCACTTTAGATACATCTTCTATATGTACATTCATTTTCCAAATTAAAAACACAACTCTGAAGCAGAAGAAAAAATGATAACTTAAATAGCATTGTCATGTGTTAGTAGGTCTTATGTAGATAAGAAAGAAATTGACATTATGACATTATCTTAAAAGAGGATTAGTGTGGGACTGTAACCCTTTACTAAAGAAGCTTCCCTGGAGTGTGGCTTGCACCACCTTTTATCCCAAAGAAATTGACATTATAACAGAATAGCCAGAAATCTATTTCCTTCACCATTAAATATAGAGTAGGAATCAGGTGCAATTTGTTTATCCTTTCAAGTATCAGTTGCCTTAATCAAGGCCTTTAATTAGCAAACGTCACAGATGTAAGTCTCCATGAGGTAAAGATGAGCAAGTGTGGGTTGAAATTTGACAAAAGTGGCCACAGCAGAGTTTGGATCATGAGTTACAGACTCACAGAGGCCAACACCAGATCAAGAAGTGCTCACTGACCAGAGATGGGAATGTGTCCTTTACTTTCTGAAGCAATTTCCTAATGAAACTGTTTGAAAAACTGAAAGAGTATTCAAAACTTTCTTACATCAAGTTAACACTCAGCGGGTGTAAACTTTGATATATCCCAGTCTCACCTGAGTAAACAGGGTGTTTAGCCAAAATGCTAACTTGTATAACAGCTACATCATTCTGTCTTTACACACACACACACTATTGTCTACCTACTCAATAAAACTATTTGCTATTGAGTTGATTCTGACAAGTGTGTCAGAGTAGAGTTGTATTTCAGACGATTTTTAATGGCTGATTTTTTGAAAGTAGATCACGAGTGAGGCCTTTCTTCTAAGCTACTTACGGATAGACTCAAACCACCAACCTTTTGGTTGGTAGCTGAGCACATCAATCATTGGTATCACCCAGGAGGGGACTCCACCTACTTGAGAGCCTCCAGGAATTGCAAGAAATACAGAATGTAAAAATTTGCATTTTCTTTCCTCCAGAAAGTTCTTGCATCAACAAAAAACTACTAATAATGCACTTTTATTCTTAGAAAGGCCCAATTCAAATGTGATCAGAGAACAATTACAAGGAAACAACTCATCAGCCTGTACAAACAAAAACTACCACATTTCATCCTCAGTTTTTCAAAAACATTGTAAAGTACTCAGACATTAATTGCCCTATGAATAAAAGTAAGCTGTTTTTCATTCTTTTTATAAGACAAATATCTTACATATTGTTTAAGTAATGACGATTGTTGAGCACAATTAACTAAAATGATTATTGAGTATGCATACTTACCTAAACACTAAAAATATGTCACTGTTACCACCTACAGAATTGACTCCACAGCAGTGGGTTTGTTTCTTTGTTTTAGGGCTGAGGGACAGAGTCTAAAAGTAAGCACTTGATCTACAAAGTAATGTTTTCAACCAGTTTGAACTTCTGCTGAAATTTTGCATTTCCAACAAGTTCCCTACCGAGAATTTGCATTTCCACCACAGATACACTGAATCCAAATCTACATTTTAACAGGATCTCCAGGTGATTATTATATAGAACTTCCTGGGAAAGTCCTAGAAATGCACATTCTCAGCAGCAGTTCAAGCCAGACAGAACTGGTTCAAAGCCCTGTTATGAAGCTACCAATTCCTTTACTGGCAAGAATAGCTCCCTTGGGGTTAGTCATTTTTCAGAAAATGCTGGAATTGTAACTGATGGAGGACAAAGTGATGATGGAGTTCTCTGGTCTTTATTTTGTGCTGTCCTACTTGTTTGATTATGACTTAAACGATGAGAACTACAGTCTTTTCCAGCAACAGGAGGCGATCTTGGTAGTGAGGGCCCTAACACTGGCTTCTGGAAACCCTGGTGGCATAGTGGATAAGTACAAAGGCTGCTAACCAAACAGTCGGCAGTTCAAATCCACCAGGCACTCCCTGGAAACTCCACGGAGCACTTCTACTTTGCCCCATAGGGTCACTATGAGTGAGAACCGACTTGACGGCACTGGATTTTTTAAGACAGACTTCTATTTCTGCAGCTTCACCTTTTACTATTTTTTGCCTACTTAACACTTTCCCCTATGCTATCCTGAAAAGCTTAAATCTCCCTGTTTCCTGAGCACATCATGTAGATTTCTATCCTGGTAAGTCTCTTCAATACTTTCTGCCTGATTCCTAGCGATGTTATAGGTCAGAGTAGAACTGTTCCATAGTTTCGAGGAGTGCCTAGCAAATTCAAACTGCGGACTTTTTGGTTAGCAGACCTAGAGCTTATCCACTATGCCACCAGGATTTCCTCTGGACTCCTATTCCTCCCAAAAGAAAGATCTCTATCATTTCTAGGATGATGTCTCTGAAAGACCCCACCAGGCTTGCTTATTGTTTTTAGTTGCCATCAAAGTTAGACCCCCTACTCATGGTGACGCCATGAACAATGTAACGAAATGCTGATTCGTGCTGTACCATCCTCATGATCAGCTGTCCATCAGACCACCGTAATTTACAGGTTTCCATTGTCTGATTTTCTGAAGTACATTTCCGGGCCTTTTTCCCTCGTCTGTCTTCGTCCGGAAGTTCTGCGGAAATCTCTTCAGCATCATAGCAACATGCAAGCCCCCACTGAGACAGATGACAGCTGTGTAGTGGCTGAGAATTGAACTTAGGTCTCTCAGGGTCTTAAGAGAAGGTGAGAATTTACTTCCTTAAAATTGCTGAGTTTGTGTGTTATGTTTACACTTACACTAGTTAATAATTATCCATCTGTATGTTTACTTCTCACTAGAGGATACGCACTGTAAGGGGAGGAAGCAGGTTTTATTTATCTGTTTTGTTCTCAGGGCTAAGCTCAGAATCTGCCTTTATAAATGTTTGCTGACTAAGGGAACAAAAATGAGTAAATAATGATAAACAGTAATCAAAAAAAAAAAAAAAAACTCTTGCCTTCAATTAGATTCCAACTCCTAGTGACCCTACAGAACCGAATAGAACTGCCCCATAACGTTTCCAAGGGGCTGCTGGTTGATCAAACCACCAACCTCCTGGTTAGCAGTCAAGCTGTCAACCAATTACCCATTGCTGTCAGATTTATTCCAACTTATAGTGACATAACCATAGCAACTGAAAAAACCAGCTGCTGTCACATCAATTATGACTCATGGCAACTTCATGAATTTCAGAGGGTCTTCAATGGCTGTGATCTTTCCAAAATAGATGGCGAAATCTTTTTGCTGGGGCACCTCATGGTTGATTCAAGTGGCCAGCTTTTTGGTTTATAGTTGAGCACTTATTAACATTGGTACATTATTAGCCCAACTCTAGACTCTGAAATTTCACCGGTTTTCTACTATTGTCCTCTTGGCATCAGCACACCATACTGTTTTACCAGATGCTTTTAAAAATGATATACTGTCTTAATTTGGAACAAGAAACCTCACTTTAATGGATTAAACATTATTCTTCCCATTTCTTCCATCTCATGTGTGATGGACAATCCAGCAGCCTCCCTTCCTGCTCTCAGCCAGGAGCAGTGCACTGATGCTGTCCTGCTTCCATCGTGGGACCCAGCTGTCTGCTCACAGGGGCTAAGAATATTTTAATTAGGACAGTATAGAGTTTCTAAATAAAAGAAACTGAAGTAGAGATAATTAGCAAAGAAGATGACTGGTAACAAAGAACAACCGAAGTTGTTTCCTCAGAGGTGCCACATACGGATCAAAAATTCTCAAATACTTTTCAAGATGCTTTTGTCTGTAGGTGAGAAAAAAGAACTGTAGGACGAGACCGGTGGGTAGAAGGGGTATGGGCACTGTTAACCACAGGCGGGGAGGCTGGACAGGAAGAGCACAGTAGGAAAAGGAACAAAGGCACAGACTTCAGCAAAGAGGCCTTTCAAGGTCCAGGGACATTGAAAACAGAAAATACGGAGCTCACTCGCTGCTAATTTCTCGTGTTATAAGATAGAGAGTGGTATATTTAGGGAGAGGTGGCGAACTTGACCACTTTAGAAAGTTGGAAAGCAGACACCATGCAGGGACTATTTTTAAAGCAAAAAGAAGCTAAACTTTTTGCTTAATGATTAAAAAAGAATTCTATTCTAGAACAGTAGTTTAAGGCCAGTCAGTCTACTTTAACAGGTATCTAGAATGTAGACCCCCAGATCCCTGGTGGTGCAGTGGTTAAGAGCTATAGCTGCTAACCAAAAGGTCACCAGTTCAATTCTACCAGCTTCTCCAAGGAAACCCTACAGGGCAGTTCTGCTCAGTACTATCAGGTCACTATGTGTTCAAATCAACTTGACAGCAATGGGTTTGGTTTGGTAAGAATGCAGATCATTCATGGTGCTCTCCTGCATCCTTAGTTAGCCCTGCTTGGTTTCAGGGATCTGCTATGTCAAAGACAGGGAAGAGCTTGAAGGAAGCATGGGGAGGGTTGCAAACGATGAAAGAGTTAAAATCGTGGCAAGGAAGTTTGGATCAAGTATCTAGTGACAGAAATGGAAGGGAATATTTTAAATAACGTTTTTAAAGAACCTGAATGACTCAAACTCAAGGCCCGGGGAACAGCCATTCTGAAGTGAGGCACAGTGAAAGAAAACATACCTCACTGCAGCATGAGAGATTTAAGTCAGACATAAGGGCACATTGTTCTATCCAAGACAGTAAAGAACTTGAAAAGCATAGGACTAGTTTTCTGCAGTAGGTTAGGAAGCCTCACACATTATTTTCCCAATTCCCCTCCCAGTTCTGAAAGTACTTAAATGGATGTAGTTGGTATTTTAGATGTTTTCCATTCTTTTTAAGGAAGAAGAAAAGTGTCAGCCTAAAAGGATTTATGAATCTCGGTAAGTCTAATTTTGACATAAAGGAAGGGGACAGGTGTGATACTTGAAAAGCAGTAACTGGAGAAATTTAGGAAAGAAGAAAACTTCAGGTAAGGTTTTACCTTTGACAAATTTATCTATTCGTGGATCCTTTCTTAAAATTGCCAGGCCTGTTTCTGTGATGATATTCCCTTATCTCCTTTTTAAAGCACAAAATGAAAGACCCGGGGCCCCTTCTATATGATTTCCTGAATCAAGCCCCGTCAATGTGTCACAGAGGAAAACAAACAGGAATACACGAGAGAGTAAGAAAGACATAAATTGGACCCATCTATATGTACATGAACACTGAGAAGAGTACAGATTCTTAAAACAAAATGTTTAATCCTATCCTAAAAGTTTTCTGTTCAAGACCTACTGCAGTATAAAGTATTCAACACGAGAATCACTGGTATTAAAACAGTTGACTAAAAAAACCCAAAAATCTCATCTTGAGTATAAATATTCATAAGTCTATGAATATTTATATTTACCTAGAGACCATGAAGTATTTAATGATATGCTCCCATCTAACAAAGAAAACCAAAATAATGAAACCACATACAACCCAACTGCAAATGAGCAAGTAGAAATATCAGATTTCTCTATAGATTCCCAAACTCACCGCATTCCAGTAGATTCCATCCTACTGAGACCCTATGGGACAGAGTAGAGTGCCTTGTAGTTTTCTAAGGCCACAGCCTTCACAGAAACAGACTGCCACATCCTTTCCCTGCCAAGCAGCTCTCGGGTTCAAACCAGTCAGAAGCTGAGTGCCTAAGCACTGTGCCATCAAGGCAGTTGCCAAATTTTTGCCTGCCCCACCCCCCAAGGATGTGGCAATAGCTGACACATTCTGGGCTGTCACCTCTGGGCTGAGGGCAGTAAGAGGATGGTGCTGCTACTGACATCTAGTGGACACAGGCCAACAATGCCGAACACAGGAGAGGCTCACATGATAAAGAATTTTCTGGTGGAAATTGTCAATAGTTTCAAGGTTCAAAAATCCTGGCTGAGTATCATCAGCTCTCCTTAGTCATACATTCATTTTTTCCAAAATGAAATGGATACATTTATTAACTTTTGTATTTTTCTGGTTAACAGGAAAACCATTCAACAGCCCACCAACTATAGTTTTCCTTTTAGACAAATGCTTCAGTTGGAAGATAGCTAGGGTACAGATAAGAATATGATATCATCCAGTATTTTTATAGCTGGAGTTCTGGCCACGCACCCTTTGAATATCCACAGTAGGATGCACCTCTCTACTGTGAAAGAAGGAAACTACTATGCATGAAAAGAAGGCTGCCACATGGAAAACTTTAGGAAGATCCAAGTAAAACCTGTCTGACTGGCTCTCCGTAGGATCCATATATTTGACTGCTTGCTGGCTCTGGATTATAAGGAATGTAACTGTAGAACAAATGCTATAAGGACTCTGAGATGAACTCAGGTCTGAGAAGATGCTGGTAATTCGTGTAATAAAGAGAAACTGCTCCAGAGACTGAGGGCTAAATAAGGTAACCCACATACAGAGCTGAGCACAGTGCAGGACACCTAGTGGATGCTGAGCAGTGTATTCACCGTTAGGAGTCCTGGTGGTGCAGTGGTTATGCACTTGGCCACTGACCAAAAAAATCAGTGGTTCAAACCCACTAGAGGCCCTCTGGGAGAAAGGATCTGGCAATCTGCTCCAGAAAAAATTACAGCCAAGGAGACTTACAAGGCAGTTTTACTCTGTCCTACAGGGCTGCTATGAGTTGGAACTCAGTGGCACACTACCACAACATATAAGTCTGACAATTAAGTTCACGAACACATCCTAGAAAAAGTACTACATACTTCATTGCTGAATATCACTATGGTCACCTTCAAAGTACTCCTCTCCAGAAGCTATGCGCTGATGCATCTAGTCCATGCTTCAGGGTAATTTTGGAATTCTTTTTCTGAAACGGCCATCAGAGCTGTCATCTATTACCCTTGACGTCCTGAATGTCATCAAAATGTTTTCCCTTGAATACTTCCTTTATCTTCTGGTAAAGAACAAAGTCACTGGGGATCAGATCAGGTGTGTAAAGAGGGTATTCCGACACAGGTATTTGTTTACTGGCTAAAAACGCCCTCACAGACAACTAGACAATTAAGTTCATGAATTTGCCACTGTGCCATCATACACAATGGCCATTCCAGAAAGAGTTGTAAAATTGCTCTGAAGGGTGGACTAGGCACTGGTGTCAGTGCACAGCTTCCAAAGGGGAGTACTTAAAGGTGACTGATACTCAGCAATGAAGTACACAGCACTTAGAACAATTAAGTTTGTGGACTTAATTGCAGTACCTCATATTTATTAACTATAATGATGATGATGATGACTGCCATTATTATTTTGAATACTAAACTTGTACAGGTGAAATATTCCTGAAATGACAACTATTGTTTACCCCTACACTGCTTCTCCCCTCCATATGTTTGATTTATGCACAGCCAGAAAGGCATAAAGAGAAGGCTGGCTGGAAGCCCCAGTGCACGGACAACTAAGGGTCTTCGGTCTTACCTCCTTCTCTCAGTATGGCAGGAGCACATGTTTTGAAACAAAAGTGAAAAGAACCGGGGGGGAAAAGGTGCTCCCAAATTCCATATGGAGATACAACAGCCACCCTCAACCATATGTACTGGGTTATTCCCTGCCAAAATATTTGATTTGCCATTGTGGAAACAGTCTTTGTTTTCAAGTTGCCACAAAAGCATATATATATACATATACACACACACGCACACACATGTGTATGTATACACGTATGTATGTATGTATTTTAATACAGTGTTCATTCGGTATTGACTTGAGTCCACTGCTTCACTTCTTCAGTCAACAAGTATGTATTAAATTCTGAACTATAGGTTTGGCACTACGGGAGTTGCAAAGATCCATAAGACACTGTTGTTCCTCTCAAACTGCTTACAATCAGGCAAAGAGAAAAGTAAAGCTGTGTTTAGCAAGAGACAACTCTGGATAGCCCCAGACTATTTCCTTCTGTCTTTTGCTAGCTTGGGAGACAGCTGACTCAGCTCAGTGAACAAACCGGCTGATACCAACCAGTAGGCTTTCTTTTTCTAATCAGGTTACTTACTGGACCAGGAAGTTTTCACTGTCACAGAATCACATAGATGTCCCCTGGCCCCTGACCCTATAAACACATAGAGCATTCATTTCAGAGCTGTGTTTATGATGCCCACAAAAATCTATGGCTGGTCTAAGCAGTGAAGGTTAAGGAATTGTGTGCACACTGCTATGTCTCTGCTTAAATACATTTTTCTCCATTAAAACCAATATCATATCTGCACTCTGTAACATGAGCATTTTGTGTAAGTGACATCCTTGCTTAAAAAGCTGACCCAGCAATGGCAACATATCAGAGATGCAAATATCACATGAGCTATATCTATAGCTTACCATTCCAACTTCATACAAATTTTTAACACATTTCAAATGCTTCTATATGTATAAAATAGATTCAGATTATTGTTGACTGAAGAGTTTTCTGAAATCAAAAGGCACAGAGGGAGGCTGAATGAATTGCTGTTCCCTGAAGTTTTATAACACATGCAAGGTGTGTTTTAGATTGGAGACAACCACAGAGTCAAGCTCTCCTAAGGAGAGAGCCTAGACCACTGATCAAGGCAGCCTCAGGAGGTATGGTTCAAAGGAGGGATCATGTTCAATACTTGACTGACCTGGAGCTATAACAGGTTAGGCCTTCTGTGAATTCAGCAGCTCAGGGCTTGCCAAAGAGAGGTGCTCTGGAATGCATAACGAGTCCCAAGACAAAAAATCAGTTTTTAAGCTACAGACAGGCTGACAGCCATTGTTTGCTATGCCCTCGCTGCCACAGCAGGTGAAACAAGTGAGACGCTATGGGTGCATCACTCCCTGGATGGTGCCAACACTGACTGTGTACTTGCACAGCTCTGAGACTGACTGCTCATCACACCTGGTACCCTAGGCACCTCACTTGCTTCACGCTAGTGCCAGCCTTGCTCACCTTTCCCGTTTCCCTTCCTCCCACCTTGTTGTTACTGTCAGGTGCCACTGAGTTCGTTCCGACTCACAGCGACCTTACTCACAACAGAATGAAACACCACCCAGGCTTGCACCATGCCCACAGTTGTTTTTATCATTAAGCCCATCGTTGCAGCCACTGTGGGTCTTCCTCTTTTTCGATGACCCTCCACTCTACCAAGCATGATGTCCTTCTCTAGGGACTGATCCCTCCTAACAACATGTCCAAAGTATGTAAGATGCACTGTTACCACCTTTGCTTCTGAGAAGTACTCTGGTTGTACTACTCCTCCCACCTTGGTGTCCCCTTAATTTTTATATCAGTTCTCCACACACACTTTTAAAAACCATGATCTAACCATGCCTAAATAAAACATTAAGAGCAGATGTACCAGAAGCTTTCTTAGGTGAAAGTTTGGGGAAAAAAACTACCCAGATCCAAATTCTTTCCTATATAACTAAAAACCAAAACATACCTTAGACAGTTTAGACAAGACAGGGCTTAATTCCTAACTCATTTTCTTCCTGCCTATGCCAAATACCAAAAAAAATCCAGCCATAAAACCTTTTGCATTGGTTGTGATTTCCAAATCAAACATCTTCTAATTAGTTCCTTCAATATGTTTGGTGATTCTGTTACGGAAACCTACTAAACATCACACCAATTTAGAAATTACTAAATGTCAGTGTGTTTTTCCTTTGTGAATACTAATGAATAGAAATAAAGCAATTATAAAAAAATTTCTTTATGTTTTCACTTTGCAGGTCTAGGTAGTAGTAACCCTAGACATTTATCCGTCTAATGTGATGTGTAATTTAGTTATCTACTTACCAATGAACTTCCATATAAACATGAAACTACTTTTTTATTTTTTTGAAATTACGTTTCATGATCATGATCACAATTCACAAGTGGAACAGTGCTAACTGTCTGTGTCATGCTCGGTTTTCAGATGTTGAGCATTGGCCTTAGAACCCTTCGCTTTTGTCAGTTTAATATTTGTTGAAAAAACTTTAGAAGCACTATCTTTTGAAAACAAGTCACCATTTGACCATCACGAGTGATGACTGTTTTAATGTCAAATTATAAATTTCAGATGGTGAAACTTGGTTTAAAACATTAATGACAGTAAATGAGCCTCAGTGACCCAGTCCCACCTGAAGCCCACCTTCCTCCTCTAGAAGTGCCTTACCTTCCTATTGTTGCTGAAACAAATGACTAAAACTCTACAGGTTTAAACTAACACAAATTCATTATCTTCTGGTTCTGAAACAGGGACATGAAGGGCTAGAGCAACCACACCTAGGAACATTCCAGAGCGATAAGCAACTTATTTTATTACCCACATGCAGGGAATGAGTTTCTTAAATCATTCCTCAGGTTGTTTTTTAGAGAAACCAGTTTAGACCCAATTCAGCGACACGTGCAAACAAGGCCAAGGTGACTGCTACAAGAGGTCTCACAATTAAGTTCACAAACTCATCCTAGACAAAGAACTACATGCCTCATTGCTGAATATCACTGTGGTCACCTTCAAAATACTCCCCTTGGGAAGCTATGCTCCAGTGCCAGCACATAGTCCACATTTCAAAGCAATTTTGGAATTCTTTTTCTGAAATGGCCATCAGAGCTGTCATCATATTATCCTTGATGTCCTGAATGTCATCAAAATATCTTTCTTTCAATATTTCCTTTATCTTTGGATAAAGAAAAATGTCTTTAGGGTCAGATCAAGGAGTAAGTAGGGTGTTCCAATATAGCTATTTGTTTACTGGCTAAAAACTCCCTCCCAGACAGTGCCGGGTGAGCTGGTACATTGTGGGGCTGCAAGAACCATGAGTTGTTGGCCAAAAGTTCAGGTCGTTTACATCTAACTTTTTAAGGCAGCCTTTTCAGCAATTCCAAACACTAAATTGGGTTAACTGATTGCCCAGCTGGTACACATTCATAACGAACAATCCCTCTGATAGCAAAAAAAGTTAGCCAAGTTCATTTTGACTCTTGATGTGCTCTGATGGAACTTTTTTTGATCGAGCAGAATTGGTTGACTTCCACTGTGTAGTTTGATGCTTTGTTTCAGGGTCGTACTGGTACACACCCATGTTTGATCACCAGTGATAACACAGCCCAAAGCATCATCTTGACTCTCTAAAAGGTCTCAGCAAACTTTGACTACACTTTTATTCATTGGTGAGCTCCTCCAGGAGCAGTTTTGCACACACTGTTCTCATGCCAAGATTTTCAGTTAAGATTTTCCTGTTTCTTTATTGATGTTTACTTGGTCAGCAACGCTTCTCACAGGCAGTCTAAGATTTTGATGCACAGTTTGATGAATTTTTGCAATGTTTTCATCAATTCTGTTGATTACTGGCCACCCTGACCTCGCTACATCAGCGATGCTCTTCCCCCTCGGAAAACATTTAATCCATTTGTACACCGTCATTTTCTTCATGGTAGCATCCCCATACAGTTGGACTAACATTTTCCTGATTTCACTTCCACTCTTGCCAAGTTTAACAAGAAATTAAATGTTTTTTGTTGCTCTAATTCAAGCTCTGACATTCTCGTGATGGCACAAAAACACACAATAATGAACACCACTCAAAAAGACACTGCCACACGTCGACATGAACACAGCTGTGAGACACTGATGTACCAAGGTTATGATACCTTACTGAGTTGTTTGTACAGTGCTGCCAACATAAGCACACAGTGGCTAGTTTGGGAACTTAATTGTCAGACCTCGTATGTCTTTGCATTGGGGGCATCGAAGGGCTATAACCAGGAACGGGGAATTGAACCAATGGAGCAAGGACCTGTGCAGGTGCAGCACTCCATAAGTTCTGCTACCAGTCCCAAAGGCCACCATGACAGGAACCATCTTGAAGTCAACGTCTGTGTGCAACCAAGGGACAAGCAGCTGCCTACCAATGAAAAAAGGAAATTCTTGAGATTCTCTTCACTGATTTGTGGTCCCCACCTATACCCTGCACATAGATGGACTAGAACAACCCAACCTCACAATCCCTCAGTTGTGCAGTCTGCTGGACTGCTATACTCTCTGTGCTGCCGCACTTCGAAGAGCTTTCATTTTCCAATCAAGATTTATCTCACATGCCAGCTGAGTTCCCATGAGTGATTTCTTCTTGTAGGTTTGACAAAGACACTTGAGGATCTCTGTTTTAGTCATCTGGTCATGATTTAACAGAGATACCACAAAGTGGATGGCTTTAACAAGAAAAGTTTATTCTTACACAGTCCAGGAGGCTACAAGTCCAAATTCAGGATGCCTGCTCCAGGGAAAGGCTTTCCCTCTGTTGGCTCAGGAGGAGAGTCCTTGTGTTGCATCTGTCCTTTGTCAGGAAGCATCTTACACAGGAGCCTCAGGTCTGAATGATGGACTCTGTTCCCAGTGCTGCTTTCTTCATGGTATGAGGTTACCAACTCTCTGCTCACATCAGTTTCCTTTCATCTCTTGTAGGATGAAAAGATAAAGGGTTATGCAAGCCAAAGAAACTCCCTTGGCAGGAGTGCTGCAGTCCTGCCCTAATTTTCTTTTAACATAATCATCCTAGCTATTAGCCAGAGGCATAGATTAGGATTTATAGCACAAAAATTCACAAAATGGAGGACAATACAAAATATTGAGAAGGATGGCCCAGCCAAATGGCTACACACATTTTGGGGGGGTACATAATTCAATCCTTGACAGTCTCCAAAGACTCCTGTTAACAACTCTAGAGGTCAAACCTCCAAAATGGGTCTCACTGCCCTAAACTTAAGGAGTCAGTAGATCTGCAGTCAGCAAGGCTCTAGAGGAGGAGGAGGATCCATTTCTTTGCCTCTTCTAGCTTTTAGAGGTCACCCGCATTCCTTGGCTAGTGGCCCCACTCCTCTATCTTGAAAGTCAGCAATGTCGATTCAGCCCTTCTCATACTGCCTTCTGTTTCCCTCTTCTGCCTTACTCTTCCACTTACAAAGACTTTTTACACGGGGCCCACCAGGATGATACGGCCAGCCTCAAGGTCAGATGATTAGAAACCTTAATTCATGTTACCACATAACAGGTTCTTGGGATTCGAATATGAATGTCTTTGTGGGGCCATTATCCTGCATACCACAAGGAGTTTCTTTGCAATCTGCCCTGTATGAGCCACAGGCTTAGAAAATTCATGATATTTCAAGTGTCAAATCTTTGTCATATAAAAGTCTCGAGTTTCCTGACCACCAAAACTTTCAAAAGAAGATCTTTGACAGCACAGTTATAGTTTGTAGGCTCAAGTAATTGGTTGTGATCACAAATTCTGTTTTCATTCCATTCTATTTCAAACCATTTGAGGTTTACAAGTCAGTTTCATAAAGTAGTGACTCAATTCCTAAAGCATCAAGTCCAGTCAAAACCTAACATTTTTGATGTTGCTTGCAGCGAAATAAGTTCATTCAAGATGAAACTTATCCACATCCATTATTTTTGAGACTGAGGACTGCCAGCTTGTCTTAGGAACTACGCCTGCTCCCTGCCCAATTGTGCACTAACCAAAATGCTGAAGGAGCAGCAATTCTCCCAGCCGGGCTCATTTTGTGTCTGACTGAGTGTGACACAATAGGTGGAAATGTAGTAAAATAGAGAATGTATGACCTACCTAAAAGTATTTAAAGTAATTATTAGTTTAAAAAATAACAGCTGTGCTCAACCAGACAAAAACACAGCTGCAGGTCAGATCTGACTCCAGACTGTGAGTCTGGTACTCCTGTAAGAATAGCTTCCTTTCTGAGCAAGTCTCCAGCTCCTACAGTGCCAGAGGACTCTGTTGTTAACTGTTTTGCTATTAGCTCCCACTCTGCCCCCTTAACCCCTTAGGGCAACTGGTTCTTAAAGACTCTAACAAACACATCTTTCCCACGTATTGTTGTACTGGGATATTTTTCGTTCTAGTTTGGCAACCTGAACCTCTCCTCTGCTTTGCTCACTGGTCTTGGCAAGAGGCCCATTCCCCCGTGGCCCCTTGCTTGGGGATGCTAGAGGCATTCACATGGCCTTCCGTTGGAGCCAGGAGGTGAACGGCAACCTGGATGGAGGCCAAAGGATGGTATTTAGCTGACATTCCATTCTTCAAATACAAAATATTGACTCTTGGCTGGATAACCACAGATTGGCCTACAGAATCCTGATGAGAAAAGTTGTTTCTGGACATTATTCAGCACATTACAAAAATAAAGTGGAAGAAAGAGCACTGGACTGTGATAGGAAACTCAGGTTCTATTCCCAAACTTCTTGCTGATCAGGAAAACTGTTCACCTCAGAAGAGGTCTCAATGTTCCCATAAGTAAAATGAGAAAAAAATGGAAGAACATTTCATGGTTTCAGGTACCTTTTTCTTAGTAAAGTGAATGGGAGAAAGGTGATACTTTAACATACGCAGGCAGTTATAATCTAAAATTTCTAATGATTCTCCACAAAGTTTCCATCTCATTTCTACTCATGGGAGCTACTTTCTAGAGATGACTTTCTGACACACACACATCATCTTCTTCTTTATCATCATCACTGAGAAAAGTTGTAACATGATCCATTCAAAATCTAAATCCATTGCCATTGAGTCCATTCTGACTCAAAGCAACCTTATAGGATGGAGCAGAACTTCCCAATAGGGCTTCCAAGGTGGATTTGAACTGTTGACTTTTGTGTTAGCAATCATAGTTTTTTACCACTGTGAAACAAGGCCCCTGTACCATGATAGAAGGGAATTGTTTATAAGTTATGAATCTCTGGGAAGCTTTCTGAATAAAAGAAGTTCTGGAATATGTCTGTTTTTAGAGGTGTCCGAAGAGGTTCCACTTCTGGAATGCCTAAGAGTGGCATTTTTTCCATCCGACAGCATCTAAAATGTGCATGATGTCTGTTTTTCGCCTCTGGAATTTCAATTCCCGGAACAGAGATGAGGTGTGGTAGGAACGGGTATCCTTTACATAGGGTGACCACGATCATAGCATTTTTCAAAGAATCTTAGACAATGCCTCACAAAGAAACTTCCTGATCCACTTAGAGATAGCTGATCATTTTATCCTTCATGCTACTGTTGTCCCTACCTACCACCTCTGTTAGGTGCATATCACATTATATTTTACCTACTTGTTTATTAATTTACCTCTCCCACTTTTCTGTGAGCTCTCTGAAGACATTTACTGGATTCCTATTCATCTCGGTATCCCAAATACCCCGTAGAGTGCCTGGCACACAAAAGCCATTCAGCAACGTTTACCAAGTTAACTAACAAGAAGGGTGACCTGCACCCTAAGCTACTTGAGGCATTTCTGTCTTCTGACTCCATAGCAAAGAAGGAACAATAGCAGAACACAGCTATTAGCCAACACATTTTGCATATCTGGCATTCACAACATCATTTGAACATGTTAAACTATTTTTGAGCATTATTCTAAAATGAACTCCTAAAGATGAGGTACCTTTTTTTTTTTTAACTTTTTACTCTGGTAAAAAATATATATCATAACATTTGCCATTTCAATCATTTTTTACATGTACAATTCAGCAACAGTAACTATACTCACTCTGTTGTGCAACCTTCACCACTAACCGTTCCCAAGTTTTTCATTACCTTTATCAAAAACTCAGTACCCCAAAGTGGCATGCCTTTTACACTGTCTTTATATCAGTATCAAGCTTGCCAAGCTATATTTAAAATCAGATCAAGATAATGATGTTGCTGCTGAATTAATTTCATAAGTCATTCAAGGGAAAACATCCATCACTTTGAAATCACATACACTGACAATACCTGGCACCTGGAGGGAAAAATGCATTTTTCTTCTGAATTCAAAGAAGTGGATGGAATGCTTGAAAATTCTGTAAACTTCCAACTTTAAGGACATAAAAAGAAATCACGTTTAGGCTACAGGGGTAATCAAGGTGAGAGGCCTTGAAGTCTCACATCAGGTCAGCTGCACTAGGGGTGGTGGAAAATAGAAGCATACTGGTACACTTTAAAGCTAGCACTGACACTAATTGGTGAAGGACTGGATATGGAATAGGAAAGAAAGAAGAATCCCAAAGTGTTTGGGCTAACTAAGCAACTGGAAGAAGGGAGCTGCCACTTGCTTGGAAAGGAAAGAGGACAAGAAAAGCAGGTTTGAAGAGAACGTGAGGAGCTTGGATTTGGGTGTAAGAAATGTGTCTGTTAGGTAACCAAGCGGAAGTATTGAGTAAGCAGTCATATATGGGATCTGGAATTCAGCGTACAGGCTGGGGCTGGAGTTCTAATTGGAGGGAAATACTAAATTACAATAGATATTTAAAGCCTCAAGGTTGGATGAGATGAACAGGGGAATGCATACAGACATTAAAAAAAAAAAAAAAAAATCTAAGGACTAGGCTCCGGGTTGCTCTAAAATTTAGGGCAGGATATGAGGAACCAGCAAAGGGATCTGAGAACAAGTGGCCAGAAGGCGGGGAGGGAACCCAATAGTGTGCACCCTTAAAGCCATGTGAAGAAAATAATATCAAGAAAGAATGATCAATTCTCTCAAATGCTACCAGAAAGCTAAGCACAATCACTGGATATAGCAAAAAATGGAGGTCACTGGCAACTTCGATCAGAACAGTTTTGGTAGATTACATGGCCAAAAGCCTGCCTAGAGTGGGTTCAACACAGAAAAGGTGAAGATAAGTAGAAAGCAGGAAGTATAACATTCTTTAAATATATATATATATTTTATTATGATTTAATGAGAATATGCAATTCCATACAAATTTGCATACTCACCAACGAGCAGCTCCCACTGCTCTTCCTGCCCGGTGACAGCACACTACTCTTCTCTGTTCTGTACATGTCCTATCCTCCTAACAATCTCCTATTCCGTCCTCTCCACCCTCTCCCCCACGTCCAGTAAGAAGTCAGCTGGATAACATCTATAGATGCATAGAACCATAAAGTGTACACATGATACGGTTGCTCTGTGTCAGCAAGTCCAGTCCATTTCTGCCTGAAGAGTTGACCTCCATTATGATTTATGGGCCAGGGCCAACAGGGCCAGGGAATCCCAAGGCCCCTGGACCATCAATTGTGGTCTTTTAGTGGAGATCTCAGTGTGCATCCCTTTTTATTTTCGTGTTGCCTGAGAGACTGCACTTTGTGAGCCCCATCACATCTATCACTGGTGGTGGCCGGCCACCATCTGGTTCTTCTGGTCACATGTCAATGTAGCTACCCATTCACATGGGTCTCTCTGTCTTCTGGGTTCTCTTTTGCCCCATGTCATTTTGGTCCTTGCTGATCATCCGTTCCTGCTGAGTTGAGACCATTAGGTGTAACTCAGATGGCAGCTTAACAGCTTTTAAAACCCCAGATGCCACTCACCAATTTGGGGTGCAGAAGACTCTTAGCAAAATGCTAGTTGTGCCAATTGGTCTCGATTTCCCCTGAGAGCATGGTCCCCAGCCCCCTGCCCCAGCTACTCTGTCCATGCAATATTGGGTTAAGATGGGAGGAGTACTCATGTTATGTTGAAGTCCAGTTAAAATTGATCTTCTTTCTAATGTGTGCTATCACTGATTTCACCCAACCAAATCTCTATCAACTATCTAACCTATGCCTCACCCTCTCCCTCCCTCCATCCCCACCCATCAAAGAGTCTTTTCTTCTATGTATGAGTCTGTTTTTAAGTTCTTATCAGTCTGTTTTTAAGTTCTTATCATAGGGGTCTTACACAATATTTCCCTTTTGTCACTGACTACTTTCACTCAATATAACGTCCTCCAATTGAAACTAGGTTATAAGATGTTTCCTAAAATCATCATTGTTCTTTATCATTGCGTAGTGTTCCATTGAGTATATATACAATAGTTTACCTATCCATTCCTCTGTTGTTGGGCATCTGGTCGGTTCCATCTTTTTCTATTGTGGACTGTGCTGCAATAAACATTCGTGTGCATCTATCACCTGGTGTGAATGGCCTTGATCCTGCAAGATATATTCCGTGCAGTTAATAGAGAGTGGGGTACTTTCCCCCAACTCACCTGGAACATCATGGGTAGGTAACAAATAAATATTCACTGACTGAGTGATTAAGAACTCTTGGAATCATTCCAGTTTTAAACAAGCGTCTGTGTGCAGGTAGAAGATGAGTTTTTATAATGAAGAGGCTAAGTGACAGGTTTTAGAAGACAGAGGCCTACGTTTAAGAACTTGGCTCTGCTACTTCTCAGCTATACCTTTAGATAGGTAACTAATCCTCTAAGCCTCACTGTCATCACTTAATTTAACAAGACCTACCACAAGTGCTTTCTGGAGTAAACATGAGATGACACATCAAAGCACTTAGCATGGCCTGAATTAATGGAAATTATTATGTGGCATAATGCGCGATCTCCGAACACGTGAAAGTTATGCTTTGAGTTTTGGTTTGTGTAGATTTTTTTGTCTTAATATAGAGACAGCCTAAATAAAATCTGGCTATCTCAGTCAAATAAAGCAGACTGCATTAGTACTGATAAGCCTTTAGTAACAATCATTACAGTAGTTGTACTACATCACTCTAGATGAATCTATATGTATGTGTAAATTCACTTTACTTGAATGGAGATGCTGTATTCACTTAAGAAAACTCAAATTATTTTGTATTTATGAATTTTATTACAAATTATCAAAATATATGGTGTCAACACAGGCACAAAACTGTTTTAAGATTTGGAGATGTGCATTTATTAAGCTGTTAATGTTCTTCATGGAACGATGTGTTCTTTCATTCAACTGAAATAATCTTTCAAACAGGCTTCCCTTTGGAGAAAATTAAATGCCCAGAAATGGGAGATCTAGACTATCTTTTGAAAGACTATGCTGATGAGCCATTTGCTATAGTTGCTCCTGTAAGAGAATTTATCCACTTTTCAATTCTCAAACTTGTATGAATTGGTTTTCAGGTGCTGGTGCACTGAGGCAAGCCCAGTTGGTACAGTGATCACGAGCTCAGCTGCTAACCAAAAGATTGGCAGTTCAACTACAGCCTCCACCAGATTAAGTCCAGCACAACTTGATGGTGCCTGGCTATCCACCGCTCAGCAGAACTCACAATAGAGGGTCCCAGACAGAGCTGGAGATAAATGCAGAACAAAATTCTAACTCAAAAGAAAAAAAGAGACTAGACTTATGAATCCGACAGAGACTGGATAAACCCTGACAGTACAGCCCCTGGACGCCCTTTTTTTTTTTTTTTTATTTAACATAACTGAGTGAAAATGTACATTCACGTATAAATTTACATGCCACCTACATGCAGCTTCCACTGCTCTCCCTGTGCGGTAACTGCACACTATTCCTCTCTGCTCCATACATGTCTCATCCTCCCAACAACCTCCTTTCCCCTCCTCTCCGTCCACTCCCCTTCCTCCAGCCAGAGGTCAGCAAGATGATATCCTATAGATGTATAGAACTACAAAGTGCTTCCAATATATGGTCACTCTGCATTGCCAAGTCCAATCCATTCCTGTCCAAAGAGTGGACCTTTGTTATAATTTATGGGAAAGGGCAGCATCAGGGCCGGGGGCCATGCTCTCAGAGGAACCCCAAAACTGCTGGACCATCGATTGAGGTCTTTTAGTGGAGATCTCATGATGCACCCCTTTTTATTCTTGTGTTGCCAGTGAGGCTCCTCTCTGTGAGCTCCATTGTGGCTATCACTGGTGGTGGCCGGGCACCATCCGGTTCTTCCAGTCCCAAGTCGATGTAGGCACCTACTCCTGTGGGTCGCTCTGTCTTCTCGGTTGTCTTTACCGCATGTCCTGGACGCCCTTTTAACTCAGTACTGAAGTCACTCCTGAGGTTTACCTTTCAGCCAAAGATTAGACAGACAGGACCATAAAATAGAATGTGAATGGGCACAGCAGCCCAAGGGCAAGGATGAAAAGGCAGAGGGGACAGGGAAGCTGGTAATGGGAAACCAAAGGTCAAGAAGGGACTGTTGAGATGTTGTGGGGTTGGCAATCAATGTCACAAAGCAATATGTGTATTAATTGTTTAATGACAAACTAATTTGCTCTGTAAACATTCATCTGAAGTACAAAAAATTAAGAAGAAAAGAAGTAATAATAATAGAACAGCAAAGGAAAAAAAAAGGTCAGCAGTTCAAACCAACCAGCTACCCCTTGGAAACCCTAGGGGACAGTTCTACTCTAAGCATTAGGGTCACTATGAGTTGGAATCAACACAATAGCAAGGGGGTTTAGTGCATCGAGGAATTCATATATATATTTAATTGTACTTTAGATGAAGGCTTACAGAACAAACCAATTTCTCATTAAACAGTTAATACACATACTGTTTAGTGACATTGGTTAACAACCCACAACAGGTCAACATTTTCCCTTTTCAATTTTGGGCTCCCTATTACCAGCTTTCCTGTCCCTTTCTGCCTAGTCCTTACCTCTGGGCTGGTGTGCCGCTTCAGTTTCATTTTGTTTTATGGGCCTGTGTTACCTCTGGCTGAAGGGTGAATCTCAGGACTGACTTCATTACTGAGCTGAAAGGGTGTCCAGGGGCCATACTTGAAGGGTTTCTCTAGTATGGGTTGGACCAGCAAGTTTGGTCTTTCATTCTGAATTCGAATTTTGTTCTACATTTTTTACCAACTCTGTCCCACGTCCTCTATTGTGATCCCTGTCAGAGCAGTCAGTGGTGGTAGCTGGGCACCATCTAGTTGTATAGGACACAGTCTGGCAGAAGCCACTGTAGATGTAATCCATCTGTCTCTTATATCTGTAATTTTCTTCATTCTTCTTTCCTGGATGGAAGAATTCTTAAACCAGCTTTAAAAACCAAACTAAAGCCACAAAAAATAACAACAATAACCTACATCAACTTTACTTAAGATCCCTAAAATCTGGTCAGTCAAGCAGTCTGATCTATAACAAACTGAAGTTGTGGAGTAAAGTACAATTCATGAATTTTCTGTGCTATTTGAAACAGAAGTGTAAATAGATCTTGCAGAGTTCCAGAAAGCCCATGTTTAGTTTCCAAGGAGTGGAAATTTAAATAGCATGCTGTTAGTAATCTTTGGCTGGAAAATTCCGGGGAGCCACCAACAGTATTACACAGACAACCGCAACTTTCTTGTAATGAAAAGTCATAGTTTTTAACGGACATTCAGGGATTGTAGTGTGTTCTGCTTTTACCTGCTTCTGGAATGTTAGCCAAAGACCTTGACCAATAATGCATGAAACAATAGATCCCTTTCAACATTTAATGAAAAAACTTTGTTTAAATGGTTTCCATCCTACAAAAACAGTTAAAAAAGAAGCTCTGAGTCTAGTGAAAAATGCTTGCAGAAAATTAACCACGTTGTTTCATTTCAGTTAGTGAATCAACAGGTCTGTGCCTTGGATGACCAGTGGCATGGGGTACTTTGGTTATTTGCATGTCAACTTCCTTCTTAAGGAATGAAAAGCAGGTTTCCTGGTAACAGGTCTGATGCCATAAAGTAAAATCCGTCTCCACTTCCCCTCCCCAATTTCATCTTTCTCTTCCAGTAATATGTGGTAGGAAGGCCTTGGGGCCGAGACCACTTGTCCTTAGGGAATAAAGATGCCTACTGCATCATCAGGTATAAATCAGATTATTTCCCTGCAGACTAATATGATTTGATCTAATATGAACCAGAAGAACTAGCATTAAGAACCTCAAAGAGCTATCCTATGTTTCAGGATTATTAATGTCCTCTGGGCTCTGAAAGCATCACTGAAAATGCTGTGGTTGATTTATGGAGGTCATTTCATGAGAAGTGGTTTTAGTATCTTTATACATTTCACTGAGTTAGTCTTTGTAGAGATGGAAGGAGGCCTTCTAGGAGGAGACAGATGGCAGTCATAGGAAAGGCACAAATTACCTTTCAACAACAAATAAATTCCATTCCACACACATAATGTTTCCTAGTTAGAAACCACCTTTTCCTGTTTTAGTAATTAACACACATGAGTAAATTTCTATTAGAGTAGGCCTTGTAAGTGGCTAGACTGGATAACAACAGATGTGGTATGATATGAACATGCCAGGAAGGCTCTCCTCCCTTCCGGTACCCACAAAATCTCTTTTTGCCAGTTCCAAGGTCAGATTCTGCCATTAATGTGTTGTTCTTTTAAGTATGATTTTTGCTCTGTGTTGTCTTGATCATCCAGCACTCCCTATGAAAACATGAAGATCCCTGGCAGGGGAACTGCATTGTCATCAGTTGATAACTCAAAAGTTACTTTCCAGTTGCCCGAAAGTTAATTAGGAGGCAAACAATGAAATAGGGGGGCAAACAGCAGGATTTGAGATGCCATGACCCCCTCCCAAAAGGGAGGTCCTCTTTCTTAGTTGAATTCTGACTACTTGCCATGTGTTTTATGTAACGATAGAGAAGATAAGATATTCTGGAATAGTACAGGCTCAGAAGTCAGAGAAAAAGCTTGAAGATGGTCGAAGACATGACATCTCATTTCTTGGACTGTAGCCTGAAGAATGCCCTGCCAGGAGTCATTCATGGTCATCTTTTCTACAGACAGTGGATATGTGGCAGTTGGAAGAATTCACAGTAGAAAAATGGAATATCACATCATGGTGCCATATCCAATGACTGCACGGGGGCCACTGGTGTAATGGCCACAGACAGAATCACCTAATTTCAAGGTAAAAAAGCACACTAGAGAGTATGTAGCTCATTTTTCAATTTACTAATAGAATTTCCACTGTATAATAAACAGCATGTGGTCTTTTGGCCTTTGCTTAGACACCTGCAGTTTAGGAGAACTCACTCATTCAATTTTCAGAAAGTTATAAAGTTTAATTCTTACGCCTTAAAAAATCTGCCTCCTTTTAACTTCTATCCACTGGTCCTAATCCAGTACCTTGAATTCCCACAGAACAGGCTAGACTCCTTTTATACGTGATTGTTATTCAAATATTTGAAGGTAATTAAATATTTGAATGTCCTCTGAGTCACAGGTACCAGGAATAGTGAATAATAAACACATGGCCTTTGGAGCCCCTGGACAGTCCAAGGAGTTAACATGCTCATTGCTAACCACAATGCTGGCAGTTTAAGTCCATCCAGAGGCACCTGGGAAGAAAGACCTGATCTTGGATTAGCCAGGCCCTGTAGCTGAGTAAATCAGGAGAAGCCATGTAGTCTTGCCTGCCAATCTTGGGATTCATTGATCTTCACAGCTCGTGAGCAAGAGCCCTGCTTTCGAAACTACCAGTCTTAGGTTTTCCAGCTCCTGTGGCTACAGGAATCGAGAGAAGCCTCTATCCTGATCCACTGACTTGGGATGCTCCAACCTCTGTAGATGCTCAAACCATTTTCTTGATATAAATTTCTGTCTATAGTTACAGGTTTTGCTGGTTCTGCTTCTCTAGAGAACCTAGCCTAAGACACAAAGCCTAGAAATGTAAGATGAAAAAAAGTGGGTTTTTTTTTTTTTTTTAAAGGAAGCAATCAAGGATTAAAACTGGCAATGTTTTCCAGTGGAAAATAACTGGATCAGGAGCCAGGAAACTTAGATTCTATCTCAACTCTACTATATCAAATTTGGGGTCACTATCAGGTCTCCACATATCTCATTTTCCCATTTATGAAACAGACATAGTGCTTTCTCTATTTCCCAAGATTACTACTATAAGAATCAAAAAAAGCCACTCTATGACATTGTAAGCTATTAATCTTTTCTGCTTTTCTTTTTTGGCCTTCTTTGTTGGAGACATTCTTCCTCTATCAGTGATATCCACATTGCTCCAAGAAGAATTAGGACTGGGATTTAAAGAGTAGGGATGCAGTGAGGAAAACTGGCAGCCTTCAGATCTGGTTTGCCAAAACAGATTTTTGAAGTTGACATCAGAAACAACAGTTCAGGAAACCAAAACACTTGAGTTTTAAGTCATGGGTTTGGTTGAGAGAAGAACACGTCTTTGAGAATCAAAAGGAAGATCTTCAGGGTAGAAGATGATCCTAAACACCCAGAAAACCATGTGACAGTCACTTGGGCTCTGAAGGTCAGGAAAAAGGAATAGGTGGCACAGGCCTGACCTTGGAGGAGGTCTGTAAAGGAACCTCAGAGAGGGGATAAGGCCTGGGTGGTTCATGTGAAAGAAATGGAAATAATCAAGTACCGTCCTTGGACAAATTACAAGGTACTCTCCAGATCTGGGACCATCTGTCACCATTATACAATCACGATGTATCTCTTAGGCCAAGTTCGTCTCTCCACCAGATGAGGGACTTCCATCCATAATGTGGGCACCTCATCAACGAGAAAGTGATATTACCAATCAAAGTGCTATTACCCATGACCCAACACTTTACTAAGCCTCTTCCAAACTGCCCCATATGAATACTCCTCCTTCTAACGATCCAAGGTACCTATAAGCAATCCCTACCACCAAAAAAATTTGGTAGGCCAAGACAACAGTGAAATTTATTCCCACTGTGATATAAAAGTTCTTTGGGAAACCAAACATACTACACTAATATAAGGAATTTAGAAGCAAATAAAGAAAAAAGAAGGTATGCTTCTCAAGGTAAAAAATCTACTCTCTTAGTTGTGGTTGGCTGAGGCGTATATCAAGTTTTAGGTCAAATAATCTGTTATATCCTTTATTAGGAACCCTGGTGGCATAGTGTTTAAGAGCTCAGCTGCTAACCAGAAAAGGCTGGCCATTCAAATCCATCAGCTGCTCCTTGGAAACCCTATGAGGCAGTCCTACTTTGTACTATAGGGTTGCAATGAATCGGAACTGATTCAACAGCACCTAACAACAACAACCCTAAATTATACTGTTGCTAGTTTTATAACTGATCCCAGGAAAAAAACTGTTCCAGCCTGTCATGGGTTGAATTCTATGCCCCAAACTATCTGTCAACTTGACTGGGTCATGATTCCCAGTTGGGGAGATTTTCCACCATTTTGTCATCTGGTGGGATTTCCCTATGTATTATAAATGTAAATCCTACCTCTACAGTGTTAATGCAATGGGATTAAACTCACTGCCTTCGAATTGATTCTGACTCCTAGTAACCCTATAGGACAGAGTGGAACTGCTCAACAGGGTTTCCAAGGAGCGCCTTGTGGATTTGAACTGCTGACCATTTGCTTAGCAGAAGTAGCACTTAACCACTACACCACTACGGCTTCCAAGAGATGGGATTAGAGGCAGTTATGTTAACTCAATCTAGAAGATTAATCTACAGCTTGAGCCAATCCCTGTTGAGATAAAAAAACAAAAATGACAGCAGAGAGACACAGAAACCTCACAAGAACAAGTAAGAAGCATCAGAAGCATAGGGCCTTGTTTGGACTCAAGGCCCCTGTGCTGAGAAGCTTCTCACCTAGGGGAATATTAATGACAAGGACCTTTTTCCAGAGTGGACAGAGAGAGAAAGCCTTCCCATGGAGCTGATGCCCTGAATTAGGACTTCTAGCCTCTTCACTGTGAGAGAATACTCTTTGCTATGTTAAAGCCATCCACTTGTGTTATTTCTGTTATATTAGCAGTAGATAAGTAAGACACAGTCTAAAAAAATTTGCTCAAATAATAATTCCTAGTTTTTTACATCCTAGGCAATATTAATGTGGGTATGTTTACACACACATATACATATACCACACATACACATACATATACACATAAAAAGAGGATTAATATTCTATGACATACAGTTGTTTTTCTCTCCTCAAGGAAATAGCTCTTTCTGGTTAATATGACATTTAGAAACAAATTGTTTTCTGAGTCCTTCTCCATACATGGAAGACTTGAAGCACAAGTGGTGACCTCAAACCATACAGTATGACACAGGGGGCCTTCCAGAATTTCCTCAAAGAGGAGTCAGAGAAAACGTGTAAGTGGTATCAGAAGAGATAAATGACACGAACAAAAGGGAAAAAGCAGGAAAAGGTTAAGTGTTGAGGGGATGGAAAGTTCTAGCTAAAATTGCTGTTTCCAAACAGGATACAGAGTAGGAAGCCAGATTTGTGACCACTGATGCCTTAATCATTTAGAGCAACTCTGATATGAGAGTTTCTTCGGGGCATCCAAGGGGTAGAACAAAGGAACTGGAAGTTACAGGCTTTGGACAAGATACTTACCCTATCCAAGCTTCATTCTCTTCCTCTGTAAATGGAGGATAAAGACTATTACCACCTGACTCACTGAATCCTCATGGTGAAAATCTTTCATCAACTATAAAGCAATACAAGTGAGTGTTATGTATTGTTAACTGTCTAAAATAGGGATAAAACACCTTTGCTGAATGTTCACATTTGTAATGGTGAGATGGTTATAAAGGATCTTGGATGAGAGATGTGGGCATGTGGCTTTTCACTGCTCTCATCATAGCTATAGTGATCTTGTCTTGGGCAGTCAAAACAGACTAGGGAGGTAGCTGAAGCACAGTGTCTCTTCTCCAAATCACTCCTGGGCTGGCATGTTCTTGTACACATTTCCTTAGAGGTACTAAGTTAAAATTTAGTTTCTATGTGCTACTTGCTCATCTAGAAAAATGCTTTGTCTTTTAAATAATAACATGGAAAAGTCTAATATTTTCGGAAGAAGGCTTCCCTCAGTCCACAACTTAAGAGTTTCCAAAAATAACACAGTGGCTGCTTATAAATCCATTTCAAAAGATCCGGGTAATTAGCCATTAGTCACAGCATGCTTACTGAGGAAAACAATAGATTATTCTATCAGGTCATTGTTAGCAAATGCCTATTTGAACATTTCCTGTATGCCTAGTTCTAGGCTATGCAGGATGGAGGAGTTAAAACCGTATGACTACCACCTCCCTCCAACCTACAGTGCAGTCTCATCAAGAAGACAAGACTATCCATTCAACAAATATTTGCGGGATGTCTGTTTCTTTCCGGGCATGCACAAAATTATCAAGAAATCTACAAACAATCCACAGCACCAAAAAGTTGTGTGTTAAATTGTGTCGTATGCCAAAATGTAATACTGAGAATTGATAGAGAGGCTATGAGTGCCGGCATCCAACTGTTCTGGCTGTGAAAAGATCATGAAATGGAGTTTTTAGGCAAAAATAATTTAAAATGACTCAAAGTGACTGAGCAAGACATGGAGGCTGAACAGCAAGAAATCAACCTTCCCTTCAGTGTTCTTGCCTTTTCTAACACAGTGACAGGAATCGTCATCCGGAATTCACCAAGACCTTTCACAGAATGATTCACAAGAAGGAGAATTAGGGACTGTATGACAGTTAGATGGATTTTTAAGAGCCTGAACAATCACATGGCTCTGTTGATACATCAAACACCAGTCTAGAGGATGGTATTCAGTACTGTGCTACAGGTTTCAAAATGTGCCCTGTCCAAATTGCCATTATCAGACATTCGGCTGAAGGCATGAATGGCAATAATGATTACACTTGTGGTTAACAATGACACTGGGAGAGTCCACCCGCACACTGAATGACAGAAGGAAAGTCCATGCAGAGCTCATCTGGCTGAAATGACAGCCAGGTTGGACAAAATGAAGTTTATTATATATAAATGTTCTTATTTCTGGGGAGAAAATAATGACCCCAGTATAGGCATGACTTGAAAGCAGTACACATATTAATGAAAAGGACTAGTAATTCTAGTTAACTGTAACATGATTATTAACTATGCCGGTTCCCCTCACAAAAAAATACTAGTTTGAGGTTCAGTTCTAGCTGACTTTCTATCAGAAGGAGCAACCAGGACACCCTCAAGAAGAGCACAGCCAGGAGGGTGACGGATTTCTGAGGACTATTTGAAGAAACTGACTATGTCTTATTTGGGGAAGATAGCACACAGCAGCCATATGCAAAGATTTAAAATCTATTAGAAGAAGGGCGGAACTAAGGCCAACCAGAGATTATTAAGAGAGATTCAGATGTTACCTGTTTTCAAGAAAGACCTTTCCAACAAAGTCCGTGAAACCAGAATGAATTTCCATTAAGTTGCCTGTCACAGGAAATGTTAAAATTATTCCTAAATAACAGTTTGTGCAGGACACTGACAATCAGAAACAAGACTAGACTTGCTAAAGTTCTTTTCAGTCCTGCACTTCTATAACTCAAACAAGTGAAAAAATAATGGGAGAATGTGGTAGAAATAAAAAATGAGTTGCAGTTCCTCAGGTCTGATCAAGAGGATAAAGAGAGGCTATACACAGTATTAGCAACTACCACTGAGTCAATTCCAACTCATAGCGACCCTACAGGTCAGAGTAGAAGTTTCCAAGGAGCGCCTGGCAGATCTGAACTTGCGACCTTTTGGTTAGCAGACAAAGCACTTAGTCACCACACCACCAGGGTTTCCATTATAGGGTATTCAGCAGGAAGGAAATATGATAAAAGTTGTGCCTAAAGATAATCTAGCAGAAGCATATGAAACAGAAAGGAAGGAGCAGGACTGAAACCCAGGGAGTCAGAAACAGGGTTGTGCAACAGTCCAGGTGGGAGGCAATGGGGGTTCTGGACTGGGTTGATATTAGTGGGAATAAGATGGAAATGACAGCATACAAGAAAAGCTATCAGGATTGAGTTATTAGCTAAGTCATGTATTTAGGGCATGGGACCTGAAGAGACAACATCATTCACCCATTATCTTCGAGTCCATTCTGACTCACTGTGGCCCTATAGGACAGAGCAGAATTGCCCCACAGTGTTTCCAAGGCTGTAAATCTTTACGAAGCATCTTTCTCCTGTGCAATGGCTAGTGGGTTTAAATTGTCAATCTTTCAGTTATCAGCCCAGTGACTGAGCACTGTGCTCCTTGATAACAATGTCCACTCAGGTGGAAATTATCTGGCAGCCAATTGGAGCTATGGTGGTAGACACTGGGATAAGAAACAGCTAATATTTATTAGAATAAAGATGATGGCTGAAGTTGTGAGATAAAAGAGTTTTTCAAGGAATAAAATAAGAGAAATAGATCAATGCCTAAAATCAATCTTAGGCAGGAGCAAGCATTAGGGGTTATGAGGAGGAAGACAATGGCAATCAGTGACAGAAGAAGGCCCTGCAGTAGGAAGTTCTGCCTCCCAGCTCACGGAAGTGCTTTAGATATCACTTCTGATCTGTGGTCAGTAACCTGGGCATTGACCAGTATCTTCTTCCAGTGTTTCCATCACTAATGTGGATCACAGTCAATATTTATCAGAAGCTCTACTAACAGAGAAATCCAGACTGCAAGGACCAAGTAATTCTTTTCAAGTCTTCCAATGTATTCAGTTGTTAAAATACTTTCTCAACTTTACCTCTAAACTCCAAGTTCATCAAAACAAAGCCACATGGGATAACAGAAGGAAAATACTCAGATTTGGAAGACAGTTTTTATCCCAAGGACTATTTCTTCTGAGGTCACTTAACTCAGAGGTAAACGAGGCAGACACATGGCTGCTAACTTAAGGAATTCCAAAAAAGCCTCCTCTCCTGTGTGAACTTGGGCAAGTGTGACCGTATCTCAGTTTCCCCACCTGCAAAATGGGTATAATAATAGTATGCATCCCATAGGGTTGTTGAGATGAATAAATGAGTTTCACATACATATAGAAGTTATTGCAGCACCTGGGACAAAGTACTATATGTTGTTGCTGCTAGGCACCATCAAATCAGCTCCAACCCATGATGACCATATGTACAACAGAATGAGGCATTGCCTGGTCCTGCATCATTCTCACAATTACAACTACTGATGTTGTTATAATAAAATAATTCCCCAAGGGGCCCTCAGTGACCAACCATCCTGTTTGCCTGGGACTGAGGTGTTTCCCAGAATGCAGAACACTGCACTTTCAGGTAGCAGCCGAGTGTAAGTGCTGATAACTAACTCTAACAAAGATTGTTACTGAGATGCAAAAGTTAATCCCAGAGTGGTTGGGATAGCACTTTAAACTTAATGCTTTATCACTAGATCATCAATTCAGTTAGTAAAATTCTGAGAACAGGAGCAACATGACAGACAAAAGCTGACGGGCAGTCAGCATAGATTCAAGATGTGTCTTACCAGCCAGGTAGACCATGAGGGAATTAGGTCTCTTGCAGAATGAGGTCGAAGGAGGCCAGCCTGCCAAATGGGGAGACGAGAGAAAGGAGGAAACGGACAGTCCCAAAGATCTTCTGTTTCTCCCTCACAATTTTATCAGAAACTATCCTCAACAGCGGAAACCCTGGTGGTGTAGTAGGTTAAGTGCCATGTCTGCTAATCGAAAGGTCGGCAGTTCAAATCTACCAGGTGCTCCTTGGAAACTCTACAGGACAGTTCTACCCTGACCTCTAGGGTCACTTTGAGTCAGACTTGACTCTACGGTAGTGAGTCGATTCTCAGCGGGAGAGGACTTTTGCAGAGTTTCAGGCATCCCTCTGGTAGATCCTAACAGAAATGAAATTATGGCTCTGAAGGCATGTGGAGATTCTGAGTCCTTCAGGAAACAAAATCTGAGTAAATCCTGGCTCCCTGTGCCATAAATCCTGGTGTGACATGTGCTCACAGCCTGAGATTTGATCTCCATCCAGTCCCCCAAGGAGAGGCACCTGATAAAAAACATTTTGTATGTGGCCAATCTGGACAGAAGAGCAGGCAACCCAGCTAAAAAGAATGGATTCCATCAGCTCTCCAGAAGAGTACTCCACAGTGAGCAGCAGTCGCTATGTGGTTGGTGGTGGCTGTCCTGGACTTCGGGGTCACTGCAGATGTGTAAAGCTATCTGGAACTTGCCTTTCAAGATCCACTGCTCTGCAAGCCTGCAAGACTGTGATTCTGGGACTTCAGTGTATGAAGAATCACATGGGATGCTTATTAAAGATGCTGCTCTCTGTGGCCCGGGTTGATTCGGAGTGTGACTCCAGAAGGTAAACTTCTAAGCAGCTTCCCTGTTGATGCCACTGCACAATGGCCAGCAGACCACACTTTGCAAGTTGCTGCTACTGGGCATCCAGATCACGCATGGAATAAACAACTACAGAAATGGTTCCGTAGTGGCCCCAAAATGTCTGCACACTTCCCAAAGGTGCTTCTGGAAACACAGGGCTCTCTTTGTAAGGAGATAGTTCTTTGATTTGCAGAAAAGCAGGAGGGCTTCAGGCACTGGCAGCAGGCTCCTAAAATGGAAATGTACACTGCCAAGTTCCACTTGCTTCCCGAGTCTGCCCAGCACTTACTGCGGGCACCTGCCCCCAACAGAGAGAACTATGAGATCAGATTTTCATCACCATTATAAGAATGTCAGTCTGTTGGCTGACTAGTCCCTGGTTTACACAAACAGGCAGCAGTAGCTTTAAGAGAAGAAAACGCAAATCAAAGAGAGCAGAAAGGGCAGATTGAGGGGTCTTTCCTTGGCGGAGGCCAACAGTGGTAGATAAGGGTGGTCTGATGAAACTCCACAGAGAAGCTCCAGCCTTCAGGAGGTTCACAATTCACTTGGAGGCTTCCCTGAGCCTTCAGTTTTATGCATCCATAAAGTAGTATGGGAACAGATGACAGTGTCATTGGTACGCTTCTCACATTAGAGCTGGTTGCTTAAAAAAACTCTCAGGAGGGGCTAGGAATGAATGCGGTGTCATTTTCTCTGTAGAGACCTGAATTTAAAAATCTTTCCCAGCCCCAAGCCAGCATTTCCTAAGTAAGCCTTTCCTTCAAGCCAGAAGGCAGAGGCATCACCTGGCAGCTGCTTGCCAAGGTTTAAATTATATAACATGTGCCATGTAAGCAAAGGGCAGGCGCTAGCTGAGGGCAAAAGAGGCCACTTTCACTCTGATCTCAGATGGCCCTTTCTGTGCTCAGATCCAGCCTCTTTGAGAGAAGGTGGAGGCCCTAACAACAGACTTGGCGTGGTAGAAATAGCAAAGGAGATATTCCTGCCAAGTGCTCTGCACACGCTGAGAGATTTGGAAAACTCGTTCTTTCAGCCTTTTGAATTTGCAAGTGTATGTTTTAATGTAATAAGCTGGAGATTTGTAGAGTAAATGACAACATTTTAACAACAGATGTCATTGATATTTACTCCCTGCCCTCCTGAAATCCATTCATTCCCTCATCTTCATTATTATTTTTCTTTTTCTCTGCCTCTTGTTTTCTTATTTACTTCTCACCCTCCCTGCTTCCTTTTCTTTTGGCCTGTTTCTCTTTCTTTCCAGCCTTTCTCTCATTCAACTAACATGTGTTTGATGCCCACTACACGCCAGCTAGTAGCAATGCAAAATGAAAAGTGCCATCCTCACCTACAATGGCTAAACAACAATCATTTAATCAGACTCTATTTTGAGACCTTTCTTTGTCCCAAGTATTTGGGACACTTGATGAGCTAAGCAGGGTGAAGATCTCTACCCTTATGGAGCTGACAAGAAGATACAGAACAGTAAACAAGCAAGCAAAATACAGGAGAGATGTTCTCTGAAAATACTAATAACACTGATAAACCTTTAGCGAGGCTAATCAAGAAAAAAAGACATAAATTTAAATTGCACTGTACACTGTCACTCAATCACAACTTTAAAAAAAAAGAAGAAAAAAAGACAAATGATGCAAATTACAATGATCAGAAATGAAAGAGGCCCCATCACTAATGGACATCACCATGGATGTTAAAAGGATGATAAAAGAATATCACAACCAACACTATGCCTACAAATTTGAAAACATGAAACAGACCAATTTTTGGAAAGATAAAATCTACCAAAATTCACACATGGAAAAATAGATCATCTAAACAGACGTGTATCTACTAATGCACACACACACATGTGTTAATAGGCATATACCTACTCAGATGATCTATTTCAATTACTTGTTTATCTAATAAGGAAACCCTGGTGGTATAGTGGTTAACTGTTACGGCTGCTAACCAAAAGGTCAGCAGTCCAAATCTACCAGACAGTCCTTGTAAATTCTATTGGGCAGTTCAACTCTGTCCTATAGCATTGCTATAAGTCAGAATCTACTCATGGCAACTGGTTTGGTTTTTTTATATCTATTAAACAAACTGAATAAAAAGTTAATAACCGTCCTGGCCCAGATGGTTACACTGGTGAATTCAACCAAACATTTAAGGAAGAGATGATATAAACTCTTCACAACCTCTTCGAGAAAAAAGAAACAAATACCTCCTAACTCAATCTGTAAGGTCAGCTTTATCCTGATAGCCAAACCAGATGAAGATATTACAAAAAGGAAAAGTACATGCCAATATATTTCACGAACAAAGATAGAACAATTCTCAAATTGAAAACTGAATCCAACAATGTATAAAAACAATTATATATCACCACCAAATGGAACTTATTTAAGGTATTCAAGGCAGGTTCAACATTTGAAAATGAATTAATGTAACCTATCAACAAGCTAAAGAAGAAAAACTCATATAACTATATCAATAGATTCAGAAAAAACATCAGATAAAATCCAACATCCATTCATGTTTTAAAAAAAAAAAAAAACTTGCAGCAAACTAGAAAGGAACTTCAGCCTGATAAAGAACATCTACAAAAAGATTGCAGCTAACATCATACGCACTGGTGAGAAAATAGATGCTTTCTCCAAAGATTGGGAAAAAGCCAAGAATGTTTCTTCTCACCACTCTTAATAGACTAAGGCAAATATAGGGAATAAAACGCACAGTGATTGAGGAGGGATACTTAAAAATGCCTTTATTCACTGATGACATGATGTCTATGTAGAAAATTCCAAAGAATTGATCAAAAGAACTCCTGGGATTAATAAGCAATTGTAGCAAAGTTGCAGGATAGGAGGTTAACAAACAAAAGCAAGTCGCTTTCCTATACACCACCCATGAATAAATGAATTTGAATTTCAAACCACAATACCATTATATTACAAAATATGTGCAAGGTCAATGAGAAAACCCATAAAATGCTGATCAAAGACATCAAAGAAGACCTAAAGAAATAGAAAGATATTTTATGTTCATGGACAAGAACACGCAATACTATCAAGATATTATCAGTTCCTCACAAACCAATCTATAAATTCAACGCAATCCCATTCAAAATTCTAGCAAGTTATATCTTCAGCACTTACCACAAACCTCCAGTGACTTAAAGAGTATAGTTTTAACAAAAGAATAGACAAAGGGATCAATATCAATGGAAAGAAAGCCCAGAAACAGACAAATAGTGTCAGCTAACATTTGACAAAGAAGCAATGCAATTCAATAGAAAAAGGCAAGTCTTGTCAACACAAAATTCTGGAACAACTGGACATCTGCATGGGGAAAAAAAAAGATCTAGATAAGACCTTACTCCTTTGACAAAATCAACTGAAAATGAATTATAGACTAAAATGTAAAACACAAAATCGTAACACTTCTTAAAGACAACATAGGAGAAAATCTTGGATTTGTCAATGACTTTTAGATATATCAACCAGCACAATTCACATTAAAAAGTTGATAAGTAAGTCTTCATTAAAATGAAAGAAAATTCTCCTTTGGGAAAGACAGTTTAGAAAGTGACAAGTCAAACCCCAGACTGGGAGGAAACGTTTGCAAAATAAGTATCTGGTAAAAAGCTTGTATTTAAAATATACAAAAAAAAAACCTCTTAAAACTCAGTAATTCAGGGGTAGGGGGAGGAACTTCAATTAAAAAGTGAGCCCAAGATCTGAGCAGATAGTGCACCAAAAGACATACAGGTGTCAAGCATATGAAAAGATGCTCAATGTCGTATGTCACTCTTTTCTTCTTCTTAGGTGCCATCAAGTCCGTTCTGATTCATAGAGACTCTGTACTACAGAACAAAACACTGTCCAGTCCTACACCATGCTCACATTATTATCCTTGAGTTCCTTATGGCAGCCACTGTGTCAGTGCATCTCATAAAGGGTCTTCCTGTTTTTCTCTGACACTCTGTTTTTTTTTTTTTTCAGCTACTGCGAATGTCACTAGCAGACTGCAAATTAAAACGACATACTTACTGGAATGGGAAATATCCATAATACTGACAACACCAAATGCTGACAATGGTGTGTGGCAATAGGAACTCCCATTCATTGTTGGTGGAGAGGCAAAATGGTACAGCAAGTTTGGAAGACAGTTTGGCAATATCGAAAAAGGTAAACATGGGCTCACCATATAATCCATCAGTCACTTTCCTAGGTATTTATTTATCCAATGAGCTGAAAGCTTATGTCTACCCAAAAACCTGCACAAGAATATTACAGCAATATTACCAAAACCCTGGTGGTGTAGTGGTTAAGTTCTACGTCTGCTAAACAAAAGACTGGCAGTTCAAATCTGCCAGGCATTCCTTGGAGACCCTATGGAGCAGTTCTACTCTTTCCTATATGGTCGCTATAAGTCAGAATTGACCCAACGGCAGTAGGTTTTTTTTTTATTACAGTATTCTATACAAATAACATGTGTTTGTTTGTTGCATCCACTCCCTTGTAAGATATTGTCATAAGCACTGCTATGCCATCTTGTTTACTTGTCACTGTCAGAAAAATTACCATAGCTCACTTAACAAAAATACATTGCAGAGGGAGGATGCTGTCGGCAAACAAATGCAGAAGGTGCACATTATTTGCATAAAAATGTGGTATATTTCTAATTCTTGAAAGCAACCAATACGTTCCTTAGTAGATAAATGTCTAAACTGTGGTACATCAACAATACAAAGAAATGAGCTATCAAAACAAAAAGGACAGAGAGGGACCTTAAATGCATACTGCTAAGTGAACAAAGCCAGTCTGAAAAGACTTCATGACTGTATGTTTCTAGTAATAGGACATTAGGGGAAAGGCAAAACTATAGGAACACTAAAAAGAGTTGGTCCATTGGGAGTGGAAGAGGGATGAATAGACAAAACACAGGGCTTTGTCAAAACAGTGAAACCATTGTTTATGACACTGTAATGGTGGATACATGACACTAGGCATTTATCAAAACCCAGAGGGCTGTGTAACACTAATCAACGGACCTCAGTCAGTTATAGTATATCAATATTGACTCATCTGTTGTAAGAAATAGACCACACAAATGCAAGATGTTAATAATAGGTGGAATGGTGTGCAACTGTGTGTATGTATGTGTAGGTATGTGTGAGTGCTATGGGGACTCTGTACTCTGCAAAACTTTTCTGTAAACCCAAAACATCTGTTAAAATTAAAAATACAGTGGACAGTGCTAGCAGTTCAGACCAGGGAATCACGAGAGGTTTCTTGAGCCATATGGTACTTGAGCAGGACTTTGAGTACTGTATAACCGTTAGCCCTGTAAACAAAGGAGAAAACATAGGCAAGTGCAAAAAGTAAGAAAGAGCGGGTGCCACTTGGTGACCTACAAGTAGGGGATCTGATCTGAGAATAAAGACGTCTGTGGGGGAGAGGGAGAGGTGGAGTTAAAGACCAACCAAGGGCCGTAGCATAAAAGTCCTGATGTTCCTAGGCAAGAAATCTACAATGTGTTCTGAAGGCCATGGGGAGCCATTTAAGGATTTCAAATATATGAATATCAGGATCTGATTGGTATTTTGAAAGGATTATTCTGACAGCAAACCACTGCCAGACAACTGTGTAAGAACCAGCCAGAGGGAAACCAGTGATGAGGTTATTTCAATAATTCCAGTGGGAGATGAACTGCAGTAGATATAAGACCTCTGAACCCACACATATAAATTTATATATTTTTATTGCTCAATACTGGGCTCTAAAACACACCCTAATGTACACTTCTAGTTTGTTCTGAGAGACACAGATTTCTGCAGAGATAGAATCGTTATGTTCTTTCCTGTCTTCAGGATGTCTGCCCTCAAGTGTTCTATCAAGGCTAATGACTTGTAGTTTAGGCACAGTGGAAAACAGTTTAGTGGTTCTTTAAAAAGTTAAACATACAATTATCATGTGATGCAGCAATTCCACTCCTAGGTATATACCCAAAAGAACCAAAAAAAAAAAACCAAAACAAAACAGGTACTCAGATAAATATTTGTATATGAATGTTGATAGCAGCACTGTTCCCAATAGCCAAAATGTGGAAACAACCCAAATGCCCACTAACGGATGAACAAATAAACCAAATGTAGTATATCCAGACAATGAAATAGTATTCAGTCACAAAAAGAAATGAAATAATGATACATGCTACAACATGAATGACGTGCAAAAACTTGCTAAATGAAACAAGACAGACACAAGAGGTCACATATTGCATGACTCCACGTGTATGAAATATCCAGACAATTTGATGGTCGGACAGTGGTGGATCGGTTGTAGAATTCCACCCCCCATGCCAGAGAGCCAGGACCGACTTCCAGCCTACACACCTCATGAGCAGCCACCACCTACCAGTGTACACCTGCGGGTTTTGCTATGATGTTAAAGACTAGATTTAGTTATGAGCTTCCAGACTAAGACAGGCTTGGAAGAAAGGCCTGGCAACTGATCATGGGGTAGCTGGTAGAAGACTAAACAGCATTTCACTCTGTTGTGCATGGGACCACTATGAATACAGGCTGACCGCAGCTAACAACTTTACAATATGTGAATTAAAATAAATAAGTTTTAAAAAAGTGAAAACGAGCAAAACCTAATCATCAAACTTCATCCCCTCCACCTCAAGTTCTTGGGGAGCCATGTGGTGCAGTGGTTATATACTCAGCTGCTAACCTGGAGGCTGGAGGTTTGAACTTATCATCTGCTCCATGAGAGAAAGATGAGGCAATCAGTTTTCATACAGATGACAGCCTTGGAAACATTATGAAGGCAGTTCTACTGTGTCAATTACAACTCACAGAGATTCTATAGGACAGAGGAGAACTACCCCACAGGGTTTCCAAGGACAGCTGGTGGATTCAAACTGCCAATTTTTTCAGTTAGCAGTGAAGTTCTTAACCTTGGTGCCACTAGGGCTCCATTCTGTCATATATGGTCATTATAAGTAAGAACTGATTCAAAGGCAACACGTTAGGTTTCATCTCAAGTCCTTTTCCCCCTATAATCAATTTCCTGATGACTAAAATATTGTGACACTAAAGTTGGTTATAGGCAGCCCTCCAAAGCTGACCCACCACCACAGATGACCATATTTTCTAATTTCTTTTAAGGATTTTGAGGACTTAAAAGGGCCAGTGGAATCAGGGCAGTCAGAAAGATCAGGTTTCTGTTTGTTCCTCTGAGTGGTAGAATCTGATAGTTTGACAGAATAAGCTATATAACAAATCAGGGCACCAAGATGAGGTTCAGGCAAGAGCGAGGCATGGAAAGAAAGCTTAGCTCCCACCTCAGAGGCAAGTGCAGCAGGCATAGGTGAAAGCAGGTGAAGCAATGCCTGCAGACCACAGCAGTTGGTCCCTGCCACGGACGCACCACTGTTTCTTCCTAAAAGAAAAACCTAATGAGAAAGCTGAAGAACTGTGCACAAAGAAGCTGATTAGCCTTTCCTCCTCTGGTCTTTCGGAGTGCAGCTTCCTCAGAGACCTCATCTAGTAAACAAAGTGGCAAGACATTACTTAGGCACACTGAACTCAAAAAGGATTTTGTAGGGCTTGGAAACTAGCGGTGAATAACAGAAATATCCGGGTATGGACACCAATTCTGTAATGGACCATGTGACTGTGAGAAGTTATCCAGCTTTCCCATGCCTCAGTTTCCTCACCTGTAAAACAGGAATATAATACTTACCTCTTCTGTCCTAGTGAGAATTAAATGATAAATCCTACGTCAAATATTCTGAATAGTGCCAATTATTTGATAGCTGATGTGGCACACAAAATAACCCAATCAGAAGAAATGCTGAAATAAGCAATCCACCAGAATGGACACCAGCTGCGTCCCACCTATGGCCACACAACATGAATCAGTCCTGAAACAGTATGAAGTAAGTCTTCCATGCAGAGTATAAGTATTATTCGGAAGAAGGTGCTAGAAATAGGATTTATGGGGTCATTGTTTCTATAAAACACAGGCTACTCTTGGATAATTCTAAGACAAGCAAAGCAGAGCACAGGCTGGAAAAGATTTCTCAACTCCTTCCTCGGCCAGGGTCTCTCTTTTTTTCCTGTTCTCTCACCACCCTCACCTGTATGGACAGGTGGTCTCCAGAGAGGATGACACTTAAGAAGAATGCACAGGGGTGGAGTCAAGATGGCAGACTAGGCACACGTCTCCTTAACTCACTCCAAAAACTAAGGCCAGGATGGATAATTAAATGGAGCCTTCTGGACACCTAATGAGCCCTAGGACATGGCATAGGGCTGTCCTTTTGGACTACATGCCACAGAACTGGAAATTTTTTCTCTTTCGCTGACCTTCACCCTTGTTGAATGGTTGGCTCTCGCAGACTGAAGGTAACTACCATCTTTAACTTTTCTCATCTTTAACTTTTCTCCTTTTTGTTAGCCCGTGGCAATGATGAGGCTTAACTGGCAGGAAAGTTCTGCCACACTGCGGACATGACCAGCGGGTGAAATAGCCACACTTTGTGAGCCTGGCTCTGGACTCTGAGCACTATGGCCTCTTCACCCCTCTTTTTGAACCTCCGCCATTGCTTCAGCTATTTCCCACTGGGCAGGAGGGCCTCTGTGGGATGCCATCTTGTCTGACTGGGAGGCAGAGCTACCCAAATGAAGGCCTCAGCAGAGGCTAATTCCCAGCCCAGGAGGCAGTGCCAGCCTGGGGAGTGCTTCCCCAGAAGAAAACCTGTGTTTAGCACAGCTTACCCTTTGGGTAGGGCCCAGCAGCTGATGGCAGCAGGGCAGTAGCCTGTCCATACTTTGAGCTAGATCACAGCATCTAGTGATGGATATAGAGGTGCCTCTACTGCCAAGTGGAAAGAGGGGCTTGCACACCTGGCAGTCTAGCTGTTTATGGAAGCTGTCAGATAGCTTTTATCTTTCAAAATAAGACTACCTAGAGAAATAACTGTGGTGCAGCCAGATGGCTTCTCTTCCAGTCTTGACTGACTCACAATGTAGGGTCAGTTGACGGCCTCCCAGTGACTTCATAAGTAGGGCCATGTCTTTGCCAGCCAGGAGGTGAGGCCTGCTATCACAGAGATTCCACTGCACCCAGTTGCTGGAGTACATAGAGGTGACTGGTGATCAACTTCTACTTCAACTCCTATTAAGGCAACACCAGAGAAACTAAACAACTTCTAGATGCCCAAAAGCAACAGGCATTGGCCAACCTTGGCCAGACACTTAGCTCCAGAAAGCTCCAAAAGGAAAGAACCAAAGAACTTCCCAGATGAAGAAGACCTTCTGAAACTTTTGGAAGTTGAGTACAAAAGAATAATATATAGTGCCCTCCTAAACATTACACAAAATTTAACAGACCAAAATGAAAAATTAAGGAAGCTATTCAAACTGATGGAACTCCAGCATTCTGAAATCCAACAGATCAATAACAAAATTAAAGAATCAGAAAACTCAATTCAAAGTCAAAGGAACAGAACTGAACAAAGGGAAAACAGACTTTCTGACTTGAGAGACAGAACTACTGACACTAACATTTATGAGGAGAAATTGGAGAAAAGACACAAGAAAAATGAAGCATTAAGAAACACGTGGGACTCTATCAAGAGGAACAATCTACAATTAACTGGAGTTTGTGAACAGGAAGGGGCACCTGAAAACACAGAGAGGATTGTTGTTGACTTGCTGACAGAAAACGTCCCTGAAATTATGAAAGAAGAGAACATAGATATCCAAGATGCATATCGATTGCCATACAATATAGACCCCAAAAGAAAGACTCCAAGATATATTATAATCAAGCTTAACAAAATGAAACATAAGCAGAACCTCTTAAAGGTAGTGAGACTCAAAGCAAAGCTAACATTCACAGGGAAGCCCTGCAGGCTTTCGTCTGGCTTTTCAGCAGAAACCATGTGGGCACGGAGGCAGTGGGATGGCACATTCAAAGCCCTGAAGGAGAAAAACTTCCAACCAAGAATTATATATCCTGAAAAGCTGTCTTTCAAATATGAAAATGAAATTAAGACCTTTGCAGATAAACAGAAATTCAGAAACTTTGTAAAAACCAAACCAAAGCTACAAGAAATACTGAAAGAAGCTCATGGCTTAGAAGAACAAAACCATTAGCTCTGTATTTTAGGAAACAATACAGGACACATCATCCAGAAACGTACTCAGTTAGGGGAGGCACAAAACCCTAACCAAAGTTATAATACCAAAAGAAGCGGTCCAGTGACCATATCATGAAAACTATGATACCATCATATTAAAAAGAGGGCTATATTACAGTAATTACAGTCCATCCAGATGGAGAGTAAGTTAGTAAGAAATTTAGAAGTTAAAACTGGGTTTAAACATACATTATTAAGGGAGATCACAGGGGTAGCCACAAAGCACAACAAAGAAGTGACATTATCAAAACAAGAAACTTAATACAGGAGTCTCAGCAAACACAAAACCACACTGAAAAGAGTGAAAAATCAACCCATAAAAAAGAATGTCCCCAAACAGAATAGTAAGAGCAACAGAGAACATCAACACAAAAATAAATACAGCAAAATGACAGCAATAAACACATACTTATCAACAATTATAAATGGACAGAACTCTCCAGTAAAGAAACTATGAGTGACATTTGGATCAAAAGACAAGATCCATTTATATGCTGCTTACAAGAAACCCTCCATAGTTAGACTTAACAATATGAATAAACTGAAAATTAAAAGATGGAATAATATATACGAAGCTAACAATACGCAAAGAAGAGCAGGTGTGGCAATACTAATCTCAGATAAAGTAGATTATACTGCAAAACAAAAACAAAAAGCTCAATAAAGACACAGAAGACCGTATTGTGACAATTAACCCACTAGACCTCGTCGACACAGAACTTTCTATTCATCATGTTGAGTGACATTAGTCAGCCGCACAAGGACAAATATGGTATGAGACCCCTACTTTAAGGACTAGAAAACTGACTCATACAGAAGACTCTTTGACAGCTCCAAGGGAGGTGGGAGAGGGAGGGAGGGGAGGAGTGAAAGAGGGAGGGAAGAGAGGAGGGAGGGAGAGGGATGGTTATAGCTTAGTTGATAGAAATTTGGTTGGGTGAAATCAGCGACAGCACACATTAGAAAGAAGTTCAATTTAACTGGACTTCAGCATAACCTGAAAACTCTTAGAATCTTAACCTAATAGGTAAGGACAGAGTAGTAGGGACAGGGTTCCAGGAACCATGTTCTCAGAAGACATCGAGGCCAATTGATATAACTAGCGTATTGCTTAGAAAGTCCTATCCACCCAGTATTGGTGAGTGGCTTCTGGGATCTTAAAAGCTAGCAAGCTGCCATCTAAGGTACACCAATTGGTCCCAACTCATCCAGAACAGATGATCACCAAGGACAAAAACAACACAGGGGAAAGAGAACCCAGAAGACAGAAAGACCCATGTGAATGGGTGACTACATCAACATGCGACCAGAAGAACCAGATGGTGCCCAGCCAATTCCAGTGACAGCCGTGACGGGACTCACAAAATTGAGTCCCAGTGGCAATATGAGAATAAGAAGGAGTGCACCCCGAGAACTCCACTAAAAGACCACAACTGATGGTCCGAAGGCCTAGGAGTTCTCCTAGGAGCACGGCCCCTAGAACTGAAGCTGCACCTAATCATAAATCATTATTACTGAGGTCAGCTCCTCAGACAGGAATGGATTGGACTCGGCAACACAGAGTGACCATACCATGTGTACACTTTACGGCTCTATGCATCTATAGAATGTTGCCCAACTGGCCTCTTACTAGAGGGGAGTGGAGAGGGTGGAGAAGAGGGGACAGGGGATCATTAAGAGGTTATGACTTCTATAGAACAGAAAGGAGGAGTGTGCTGTTACCAGGCAAGGAGGGCATGCGAATTTAAACCGGACTGTACACTATCACTCCCTCACAATAAATAAAAAATTAAAAAAAAAAAAAAAGAAGAAGAAGAAGAAGAAGAAAGCACAAAGGGAACATAAATATGCCTGGGGTATATTTAACACTGGCAAAAACTTTGCCTTAAAGTTATGTTGTTGTTATTTACTGCTGAGTTAGCTCCAACTCACGGGGACCCTGAGAACAATGGAACAATATGCTGTCCGATCCCGTGCCATACCTGTGATCATTTGGGGATTAGACCACCCATGATCTGATGAACATGAGACCACTGTGATCCACAGAGTTTTCACTGGCTGATTTTCTAAAGTAGATCACCAGACCTGTCTTCCTAGCCTGCTTCAGTCTGGAAGATCTTCTGAAATCTCTTCAGCATCATAACAACACACAAGTCGTCACTAGTGCCTGTATGTGAGACACACTGGCTGAGAATCAAACTTGGTCTCTTGCATGGAAGTGGATAAGTCCACCACTGAACCACCACTGCCCCTGGCTTAGAACTCCAGACTCAGAACAAAAGAACCTCAGAAGTCATCTAACCCAGGTCATAAAGGACTGTCCCAGGTGCAGATGGGAGCTTACTCCACAGTGTAAATCAATGCCCTGATTCCTTCACTGAAAAAGGACTACTCCCAGGTGGGGGTGGGGGGGTGGCAAAGCAGCTGAACTAAAAGCATGTTTAGTGATATAGCTGATTCACATGCTGGCACTGTGTTACTCGAAAACATCTGAAACGCTTACATTCCTAAGAAGATGGAATAAATTTCAGGGAATTGTGTGAGAAGGATAAAAATGGTTCTGATTTTGCTCATCACTTTGCTAGCACAATCTTCAAGTCCTCGGATCTGTTTAAATGAACAGGTGAACGACTGATGAATGCCTCCTGGAGAAGAGAGAAGAGCATAAATCTAAGAGCAAACAAACTGAGTTATTAGCTGGAATACTAAGAATACAATTTTTACTACAAACTTAAGAAAAATTAGGGACAACTTGGCTGAGATGAAAGATTCTGCGCTGACACAGGAAATTTACACTAAGACAATCAGTCTTCATGGTTGCTGTTGTTAACTGCCATGGAGTCGATCCAGCTGAACGCTGCCTGCCCCTGAGACATCCTGTGATTGGTTGTGGATTGAACCATTCTGATCCACAGAGTTTTCACTGGCTGAATGTGAGACCATCATGTGGGCACGATTCTACCAAGTGCAAAGGCAGTTGGCCCTTGGAAAGCAATGGCTCCCTGCTGTCGACTGCATCAGTTCCAACACCCTGGTCACATAGCATACCTGATCACTAGCAGGTCTCCATCTTTTTCAGCCTTCCAATACCTGCTTGTTATTTCTTTGGTTCTGTTTCCCCATTCAATTTGCCAGGCCCTCCTTCTGAGCTATGCTACCTCCTGATTTTTCAGGTTGAGAAAGAGGCTCTGGGAATCTTCACAATGAATTCTGTTAAACAAATACAAGGTCTGACAATTAAGTCCATGAACTTGATTGTTCTAAGTGCCATATACCTCGTTGCTGAAAATCACTACAGTCACCTTCGAAGTACTCTCCTTGGGAAGCTATGCATTGATGGCAGTGCCTAGTCCACCCTTCAAAGCAATTTTGGAACTCTTTCTGGAATGGCTTTTGCACACAGTGACACAATGGGAAGTTCATGAACTTAACTGTACAGTTGTCTACGAGGGAGCTTTTAGCCAGTAAACAAATAACTGTATTGGAACACCCTCCCTACTCACCTGATCTTGACCTGAAGAAAAAGGAAATATTGAAAAGAAGACACTTTGATGACATTCAGGACATCAGGGTAACACGGAGACAGCTCTGATGACCATTCCAGAGAAAGAGTTCCAAAATTGCTCTGAAGGGTGGACTAGGTGCTGGTGTCAGTGCATACAGCTTCCCAGGGGGAGTCTTCCAAGGCGACTATAGAGATATTCAACAATGAGGTATGGAGCACTTTTTATAGGATGAGTTCATGAACTTAACTGTCAGATCTCATATGGCAGTATGTTCGCGCAGTAAGAATTTCAGGAGGTCACCCAGATGACCCCAGTCTTCACGTGGATGGCCCCAGGAATCCAAGGACATGTTTCAGTTGAAGGCATCTGCCATGTTACACCTTTTGTAACTGTGACCAAGTAATTTATATGGATGTGGCCCCACAGTAACAGGTAACAACTGTAGCATCACTATAACGTACAGTCTGTCACTACCAACCCTCAATTCACTGCTCATTTTAGATTCAGGGTAGGAGTGCCTGCTGTGCTAGTCCATTCTTCTCAACATCACACAAAAATTAAGAGAGGAATTAAGGATGTGATAGCTTGAAATAGATCTCTATTAGACAGATTTCAATTACTCTAAATTAAACCCAGTAATTTAATTTAGGCAGACATCTTATCAGGAACTTTTCATAACTAGCTCCTAAAGAAAGAACCGAAATTATTTCATATACTCATGCACAGAAAAATACATTACAGTTGGTTTTATGGAGAATTGATTGAAATTTTCATTGGTCAGATGTCAGAAAAACTAAAATCTTTTTCTGTTTCAAATTGCTACCCATCTCAGTCTGATGCCTGTGCTATTTTGTTTGTTTGCTTCCTTTGGCTTTAGAGATTAACATAAGACGATTCCTTTGTGTGGGGCTCATTCAAAGAACTGATCTTGCATGTGAAGTCACAGAGACCATCACAGACATAATGACTCTGATAATGATTACATTTGCTAAATTATGATCTGAACTTGGAAATAAAAGAGAAGTTGCAAGATTCTATTTTCGAGACAATGTCTCTGAACATGTCCTTGCAAATGAGAACAAGTACAAAGAAATGAAAAGACATGACACTGAGACAGGATTATTTACAAATAGAATGTCTTTCAATGTTTTCTGTGAGAAGTCAGTAACTCTCGATGAGCCCTTCACAGCTGTCACAGATGCACCTGGTTTAATTGATTACTGTCATCCTTTCTTACCTGGTGAGTGAAAACCGGGCCCATTTTACTATGCACTGAGGACATCAATGTCACAGAGGCTTTGCGTCACAGCATTCATTCACTCATTCAATATTAATTTGTTGTATGTCAAAATGCTACCTATCTTTCTTTTTCATCTCTCTATCCTGCATGGAAACCCTGGTGGCATTGTAGTTAAGTGTTACAGTTGCTAACCAAAAGGTCGGCAGTTCCAATCCATCAGGCATTCCTTGGAAGCTATGGGGCAGTTCTTTTCTGTCCTATAGGGTCACTGTTTGTCAGAGTCGACTTGATGGCAATAGATTGGGTTTGGGGGTTTTGGTTTTACCCCTGCATAGTTGGGTTTGAGGTAAAAGGAGCATAGAAGAATGACAGAACTTGAACCCTGTCTTCCAACAACTCATATTTCCAGAGATAAGACGTAGACATATGAAAGAGTACAGAAGTCTCTGGAGGCTGCAGGTAGCTCATGCCCAGGTGAGTCGAGCAGATGCTGCAGTGTGAATTCAGAGGATTTTGGAAGGACTAAGAACAACCTTATAGAGAAGTAGAATAAGAGTTGGTCCTTCTGCAATGATAACTAGGGGCAGGCACAGAAAGGTTCCCCAAACAACGGAAGGATGTCCATGGTTCTGGTACTTTCACTGCCTGCTTATGCGACCTTGGAAAAACCACACTGACTAGCCCCACCCACCTCACCACTGTCAAGTCAGTTCTGACCATAGCAACCCCACAGGGCAGAGTAGAACTGCCCCACAGAGTTACCAGGGAGCAATTGGTGGGTTCAAACCACTGACCTTTTGGTTAGCAGCCACAGCACTTAAGCACTTCCCCACCAGGGTTTCCACCATGTAGGTTCCCATCCACTGCCATTGAGTCATGTCCCATTGAGTCATGTCTGACTCATAGTGACCCTATAAGTCAGGGTAGAACTGCCCCATAGAGTTTCCAAGGAGCACCTGGCACATTTGAACTGCTGACCTTTTGGTTAGTCTAACCTTTTGGTTAGACTGTCTTAGTCACCTGGTACTGCTCCAACAGAAAATACCACGAGTAGAAGGTTTCATGAAGAGAAGCTTTTATTGTCACAGTCCGGTAAGCCTCAAATCCATTAACAAGTTACAAGTCCATTCAATATAAGAAATCATCACAGTCCAGTAGGACAAGTCCAAATCCAGTGAGAGCATCTCAGCACAGGAACCTCGGATCCAAAAGACGTGCTCTTGGCTCTCGGTGCTTCTCGGTGGTAGGAGGTTCCCAACTTCATCGCCTCACTTCTCTCCCTTATAACCCACAAGCTTGTAGCTTGAGACTGGCTTCACTAACACAACTGTTGCCCATTCTCCACCATCAATCTCACAGAGGCAGGATTCACAACACATGGGAGGAAGGGCAGCATATTGGGACTCATAGCCAAATTAAATCAACACATACATTTTTGTGAGGATACAATTCAATCCACTTCACAGATATAGCACTTAACCCACTACACCACCAGGGTTTCCTCCATATAGGCTAGTAGCATGAAATTCTAAAATATCTTGAATCTTCAATGTATCTTTAGCATTATCTCTATTTAAAATTACTTACATTTTAATGGGAACCCTGGAAGAGTAGTGGTTAAGTGCTACATCTGCCAACCCAAAAGTTGGCAGCACAGATCCACCAGGTGCTCCTTGGAAACTCTATGAAGCAGCTCTACTCTGTCCTGTAGAGTTGCTATAAGTCTGAATTGACTTAGCAATAGTGGGTTTGGTTTGATTTTCAGTTACATCTTAATGTGGCTGATCAGAAAACTGCAGCGTTCCACACAAAAACCTGTACATGAGTGCTCACAGCAGCACTATTCAGAATAGCCAAAAAGTGCAAACAATTTAAATGTCCATCAATGGATGAATGGATAAATAAAAAGTAATGGTACCACCATATAATCAAATATTTTTCAGTAGTAACACAGAAAGAAAATGCCAGGATATGCTACAATGTGGATGAACCTTGAAAACATTATGCTAAGTGAGAAAAGCTGGTCACAGAAGATTACATATTAAATGTTTCCATTTGTATGAAATGTTCAGAATAGGACAATATGTAGAGACAGATTAGTGGTTGCCTAGCCCAGGTGGTGCAATGGTGAAGTGTTCAGTTGCTAACCTAAAGGCAAACTGTTTGAAACCATGCAGCAGCTCTGCAGGAGAAAGACATGACAATCTGCCAAAAAATCCCATGGGGCAGTTCTACCCACTCACTATCAGTCAGCATTGACTTAAACACTCCAAATTAAGGGATGAGGAACTGGCAAAGAATGGCAAGTGTTATGAATTGAATTGTGTCCCCTAAAAACATGTGTTGCCAATCCTAACCTCTAGGCCTGTGGTAGAGCACTAGCAGTACAGTGGTTAAGAGCTCACCTGCTAACCAAAAGGTCAAGAGTTCAAATGCACTAGCTGTTCTTTGGAAACTCTATGGGGCAGTCCTATAGCATCTCATAGGTTTGCCATGAGCTAGAATTGATGCCTTAGTAATGGGTTTGGTTTCAGTTTATGTCTGTGGTTGTCATTTCATTTGGAAATGGGTTATCTTTGTTACGTTCAAGAGGCAGGATTAATTTGGAGTGTGTTCTCACTCCATCTCTTATAAAATACAAACAAAAAGCAAATAAGGACAAGAAAGAAGCCGAGATATATGAAGAGAGATGCCAAGCCACATGAAGATGGCCCATGAGCAGAAACTCAGAAAAGACAAGGATCGTCCTCCAGAGCTGGTAGAAAGAAAGTTCTCACCTTGAGCCAGCCCTTGGAATTCAGATTTGAGCCTGGTAAACTGTGAGAAAATAAATTTCTGTTAAGGCCACCCACTAGTGGCATTTCTGTTGCAACAGCAATAGATAACCATAGCAGGGAGTAATTGCTAATGGACACAGGGTTTCTTTTAGGGTGATGAAAATGCTCTGAAATTAATGGGAGTGATGGTTGCATAACTGATAAAAACTATTTGACTATACAACTTAAATGGGTGGTTTCTATTGTATGTGAATTATATCTCAATAAAACTTACTTGAAATAAACTGTTCAGAGTTGTCAACTCTAAGAAGCAGAACCTAGAAATCTAGGATGGTAGACAAACATATTTTTCAAAGTATACCCTTCTGTGCTGTTTGTTTGGTCATGTATATATTATTTTTAAAATTCTTTACATTGTTGCCAATTTGTTTATCATCAGTGGAGTCCAGCTGAAAATATCAGAGGTGACTGAGTTTCCCTTATGCACTCTGGCTGTCTTCAAATCTAGGCCTTTTAATTTCCTAAATCTGCTAATCATGGTTTTCAAGTTATTTTGATTTTCAAAGACAAAATAACAGAATGGCTGGTCATAGATACGTGTGTCCCTTGGAAATTGTTGACAAATGTATCATGTTCAACCATTTCTCACCATTCCCTAGGTCCCTCTTGATTTCCGGAAGAATTAAGGTTATTGAATTTCAATTCATACCCACATCTGTATATTGAGCATCTGTCTTAAGGCAAGCACACAAGGCAAGCTAGGCTACCAAGGGAAATGAGTAAGAAAGACGCTCTTACTTCCAACTGCTTACTATTCCAGAGAAAGATCAGACATGTGCAAAGGGACCCGAAATAAAAGGAAGACCATAAGTATTCTGTGCTGGTACAAACTCACCAGCTGATCAAGGTAATGATTTGATTCAGTATTTCTCAAGGTATCTACATGAAAAATACCTTAGAAGTATTTGCCTGGAAATGCAAATCTTAAGCCATTCCAAGTTAATAGAGTCAAAGTCTCTGAGAGGCCTGAGAAATACAGTGATCTATGTAATATCGCCCCCACTCCATCTCACCACGTCCACCCAATTTAAGACACTCATATGCTTGGCAGTGGATATGAAGCATAGTTCAAATACCTAAACCAGCCTATTGCTGTGTTCTGCAGAATACCAGTTCTTGACGCAGTTAATAAGACACTGTGGGGGTACACTGGCTGAGTGCTCTGTTGCTAACTGAAAGGTCTGTGGTTCGAAGCCACCAACCACTCTAAGGGAGCAGAGACATGGCAGTTTGCTCTTATAAAGATTTCTAGTCTTGGAAACCTATGGGACAGGGGTTTATTTATTGCAGAACACTAAAAGACCTTAAATTCAATAGGCTACTGTGTACAGTGAATTGTTGAGAAAGAGCCATAGGATGTGGAATCACCAAACTTATTGAAGTAGGAGCTCCCTTTCATTCACATAAGTACTAGATAATTGGCTAATAATAATTAAGAGTAGACAATGACTCCAGAAAAAATATTATTATATTCTACTCCTTAATAGAAGAAAACGCGTATAAGAGAGTAAGTTAAAAAAGAAAAAGAAAAAATACTGGGTGTTTTAGTCAGCTAGGGCTGCTCTAACAGAAATACCACAGAGTGGATGGCTTTCACAGAGGAAGGTTTATTCTTACACAGTCCGGTAGGCTACAAGTCCATATTCAGGGTGTCTGCCCCAGGGGAAGGCTGTCCCCCTTGTCAGCTCTCGGGGAAAGTCCAGTATTGTTATCAGTCTTTGTCCAGGGAGCATCTTGGCACAGGAACCTCAGGTCTGAAGGACGTGCTCTTCTTCCGGTGCTGCTTGCTTGATAATACGAGGTTCCTGATTCTCTGCCTGCTTCTCCGTCTTTTTATCTGTTGTAGGATGAAAGGCATCGGATCTGACTCGACAGCACTTGGCTTTGGCAGGATGAAAGGATTAAGGGTTGGGAAATTCCCTTTACAGTGGAGCAGGGAGGTGAACCTATGAAGGGATTTACAGCCCCACTCTAACCCTTTAACAAAGAGCATAGGAAAACCACAAAGTGGAGGACAGTCACAAGATACTAGGAATCATTGCCCAGCTACATGGCTACACATATTTTTGGGGGGACACAAGTCAATCCATGACACTGGGTAAGCAATATCCTAAATACTCCATGTGGCTAGTCTAATTGTTATTTGAAATAATACTCACTTTATTGAGAAAAGGAATGTTTAAAAGATCAATTTGGAGATTTCTTTGCTGAGAAATTCCTCAAGACAGAAGTTTAGGGCAGCACAGTAAGTCTCCTGTATGATTTCCAAACACAGCGTAACAGGACATATTAAGATAACTACAGGCATGGTTTGAATTGTGTGCTCTCCAAATATCTGTCAACTGGCTAGTCCATGAATCCCTGTATGGTGTGATTAGCCAAGATTTTGTCATCCGATGTGATTTTCCCATGTGTTATAAATCCTGTCTCTATGAAGTTAGTAGATGGGATTAGCAGCAGTTATACTGATGACACAGGACTCAATCTACAAGATTAGGCTGTGTCTTGAGCCAATCTCTTTGAGATATGAAAGAGAGAAACAAGCACAGAGAAAAGGGGACTTCACACCACTAAAAAATAACAGGAGAAGAGCACATCCTTTGGACCCAGGGTCCCCGTGCTGAGAGACTCCTCAACCATGGGAAGATTGATAAGGACCTTCCTCAAGAGCCGACAGTGAAAGCCTTCCTCTGGATCTGATGCGCTGAACTTGGATTTGAGCTTCTTAGACATAAGAGAATAAATTTCTTTCTGTTAAAGCCATCCAACTTCTCTCATTTTTGTTATAGAAACACCAGATGACTAAGACAACGTCCCTGACTGAGAGACATGGAACATAATTATTCTGCCACCAGTTCTCAGACACTGGGGGTGTCCAGCTGTCCAGAACAAAACTATTTTGCAATCTAGAGATGAATTGAATCATTAACTTTCTTAACAAGGAATCAGGACCAACATCTGGACAATTTAGACATTCAGAGTCTAGACCTTATTTGTGACCTATGCTCCCCTGGGTCATCCCAAAATGCAACAGAAGAAGTGACCTTGTTTCTCCATCTCAGGGGATGTATAGCCAACCAGTCAGTTACCAACACCAAAACTGGGGGGGTGGGGAGAGGTGCGCAGGTTCTCCCTATATCTCTCACTTCCTCAGCTACTCAGTCCTGATGCCTGATGCGTGTATCACTTAACACGTTTCTCAGTTCGCCTCCTCCTCTCTATCCCCACTACTACCGTTCTAGCTAAGACCACCATCTTTTACACCTGCATTATTTCAACTGCTCTCTAATTGGGCTTCCTGCCTGAATTCTTTCTCTCCTCAAATCTACCTTCCACCCTGACAGAAACAATGCACATATAACACTTCCTAGGTTAAATAAAAATCCTTACATTGTTCCCAATTGTTTATTGCAAATTCCTTCCCCCAAAGCATGTCCTGCCAGTACCAGCTGCCACTGAGTCAACTCTAATTCAGAGCCCCCCATGGGCATCAGAGCAGAGCTTTGCTTCCCAGGGTCTTCAGTGGCTGATTTTTCAGAAGTTGATCATTAGTTCTTTCTCCTGGGGCACCTCTGGGTAGACTCAAACTTCTAATCTTTCAGTTAGCAGCCAAGCACATTAACTGGTTATACCACCCAAGGATTCAAAGTATGTTCTACAGGGCACTGAAACATTGGATAATCCGTGAATAAAAGTAGAGGGACCTCCTCTTAGATTGGAGGCTGTATATCGTTAAGCCTGTTGTTGTTTCTGAGTGCCTTTGATTCTTTTCCAATTCAGAGTAACTCTATGCATAAGAAATGAGACACTGCATGGTCCTGCACTGTCCGCACAGTCATTGTTATATTGGAGCCCATTGTGGCTGCCTAACATATTATCTGTATTATAATCTGTATGATCTACCTCCAACATAGTAGAAAGTTCCAGTAATTCCTTGGAGACTCAAAGATCCTATGGAAGGCCATTGCATGTGATCCATAAGATGGGAAATGCTTCTGTAGTCTATTACGGTGTTCTAGACGATCTCGACAATCATTTAAACAAATGGTCAATGGACATTTTTTACAAAGAACTGATACAGTTTACAGTCAGAGTCTGCTGCAATGGCATCAGTAGGGGCAGACAGGAGGTGTGGACCACACTGGATGACATGTCAGTGGGAATGACACCAAAATGACTATAAAATTCTTTGTGCTGTGTTTCAGCAAAATTCATTTTTTAAAATCAAAATAGCCCTGTAATTAGTTATAATAACAAAAACATTTTTCACCAGCCAAGTTTACATGTATGAATATACCTGTAAGGCTAAAACTCTCTACTCATTTATTTTTTGAGCCTTCTAATGCCCTCTGGAAACCCTGGTGGCATAGTGGTTAAGGGCTGCAACTCCTAACCGAAAAGCTGGCAGTTTAAAACTGTCGGGAGCTCTTTGGAAACTCTGTGGGGCAGTTCTAAGCTTTCCAATAGGGTCACTATGGGTCGGAATAGACTCGACAGAAGTAGATCTGGTTTTTTTGGTTTTGTGCGTTACAAAATGTGCCGTGATCAGAGCTGTCATGATTGCCCAATTACAGTGATACATCAAATCACATGGTTTTATCTGCATACATTTCAACCACAGGCCACTGTTTTCATGGCTGAGTGTGGGAGATGACACTATGAATTAACATGCTGGGTGACATCAACCCTATGACACCACTGGCCTACTGAATTTCCTCAAATGTTCTCCAGTAAGACAATCTGGACTTCAAAACTATGTATCCTCAATTAAGCACTTGGAGGTGAGGTCTCGTGTTCACAGCATCTGTGCAAGGCCTAAATTGGGAACTGAAAATTCAAGCATCAGATCAAAACTGACAAAATTCTGGCTGAGTCAGCATTTAGTACAAGGTTCCGGTATGTGCCCCGCTACCCACCCCAAGAAAGCATCTCTGCTATACTAGTCACTAAGCAAGACAAATCTCCAGTATTTGAGTTGGCTGCTGGCTGGCATTTTGAAAGCCAGCCTCTCTATGTAAATGCACACTCAGAGGAAAAATCTAGCAACTAGTTGCACATTCTACAGCCAGAACATATTTTAGTTAAAAAGGAAATGAATCAAAACATTCTTAGATTCTAGATTATACATTTTCTTGTCCTCTTTCCTAGCTTATCTGTATTCTTCTTTTCTTATTCTTAAAATATTTGGGAAATTCACCCACACCAAATTTGGACTAGGCTGTGAACAACTTTTTTAAGCTACGTTTATACTACAGTATGTTTTGAGACCAGTGCAAAATCATGTTATATATATCAACATATTAATCAACCCTAATAAAATCCTGATGGTTATAATATCTTGCACAGTTCTTTATATAGTAGCTTTGATCTAAGGAGTTTAAAAGCAAACATGTAAGCATGCACACACCATTGAAATACTAGCAATCAAAACAGATGAAAGCATCTGCTATAATGAATGGTAATAGCATGTTTCAACTAATCGGATCTACCTTACCCTTCTTACAACACTGTACCAGTAATTATTGTGTTCCAGTCATAATCTAAGAATTAGAACTATAAAAATAAGAAACCTATCTCTAAGAATAATATATATTATTTTGTAAGTTTATAAGTTCTGAAATAAATACTCCCAACCATTGTTTACATAACATGTACTAAAACCAAACTCACTGTCATTGAGTCAATTCATAGTGACCCTACAGGATGGAGCAGAACTGCCCCATAGAGTTTCAAGGAGTACCTGGTGGATTCGAATTGCCAACGTTTTGGTTAGTAGCCATAGCACCTAACTACTACACCACCAGGGTTCCCAGTACTAGCTTAGCTTTAATACAGCTCCTTGCCTATATGCACACGCCTGTCTTTTTATACAGTATGTCTGTTTTTTTTTAACTGTACTTTAGATGCTTTACAGAGCAAATTAGTTTCTCATTAAATAATTAATAGAGACATTGTTTTGCGACACTGGTTGCCAACCCCACATGCCAACACCATTCCCTCTTCTTGATCCTGGGCCTCCTGCCTTCTCATCCTTGCCTCTGGGCTGGTGCACCCCATTAACCTCATTTGTTGTATGAACCTGTCTAGTCTTTGGCTAAAGAGGGAAACTCAGGAATGACTTCAATGAAAAGGGTGCCCAGGGGCTATATTCTCAGGGTTCCTCCAGTATCTGCATCAGTAAGTCTGGGCTTTTTCTGTGAGTTAGAATTTGTTCTGCCTTCATCTCCAGCTCTGTCCAGGACCCTCTGTTGTGACCCCTGTCAGAGCACTCAGTGGTGCTAGCTGGGTGTCATCTAGTTGTACTGTTGTATTTCTACTGTTGTCTGTGTACACCCATGTCCCAAGCACACATTCTTCCGGGAGTAAACAACTGAATTTTAATAAAATAAACCTCAACTGAGACTTACGGCAATCATCATTTTATTCAGCCACGCTGGCTCTCTGCTGAGGTCACTGGAACAGTCCTGCAGAAGCTAACATCATCTCTCACTACTAAGAACAGCTTGGCTCCAACCCTGTAGACAGTGATACAGGCAGAGAGAAAATCTACTCCCCAGAGACTTTCCTGTCTGAAGAATTATGGTTATTCCGAGAGGTGAGGCATCTGCCTTAACTGGGCACTTGACCACCACTATGGTAACCTGTCCCAGGGAGGGTGGTAACACAAAAGGCCGAGAGACCCTTCGGCTCCTGGCTCTGGAGAGGCATAGTCCTCGCGTCTCCCCAGTGATGAGTTATGTGTCCAATCCTTGGCCAACTGGCCCGCCAGTCCAGGCTTATCTCAAGACTCTGGCATCTGGTCAGTGAATGAATCTACTCCCTTTCAAATGGAATAGTGGTTAAGTACTAACCAAAAGGTCAGCAGTTTGAACCCACCACATATTCCTTGGGAACTCTATAGGTCTTATGGCCTATTACAGGGTCTACGGGGTCTCATTCTGTCTTATGGGGTCACTATGAGTCAGCTATCAACTTGACAGCAAGGGCTTTTTTCTTTTTCTTTTTTTTTTTTAAAAAAACACTGAGAAGCTAAAGCTTTCAGTGTATCTCCTCAGTTCTGATCCCTGCTTCCCGAGTCCTATTAACTTCACTCGTTTCCTTGAACAAGACTTTCAAAGCTTCGAGTTGAAGCAGAATACACCTACATAAATGTGTGCCTATCAACAGTATACAGTTCTGTGAATTTTCACAAAATTTACACACTGTAAAACTAGCAATCAATTAAAATTGCCCTTTTCATAGAAATAAATGGGCTCTTTTTTAGTTTTACTGAAAAGGGCAAAATCTAGCCTCTGAGCTAGTGCTTCCATGAGCTTCCTGCATCTCCCCAAACAAGTTCTGCTCCCACTAGTGTAACACAAACACTCCTCTTAGCATTCCCACCTCCACCCAGTCAATAAACCCAAACCAAACCTGTTGCCACTGAGTTTGACACATGGTGATCCCATGTGTTACAGAGTTGAACTGAACTCCATAAGGTGTTCTTGGCTTTAATATTTATAGACACCCGTGACCAGGCCTATCTTCCACAGTGCCACTGGATGGGGGTTCAAAGCATCAACTTTTCACTTAGCTGCCAAACCCAAACCATTTGACTACCAGGTCAATATAGCTTTTAATAAGGAGAGTGTTATCAGAACTGTGAAATCACACAATGTTAATCCATACTCCCACTGTTCTATGAGTTGGGAATCACAACATGACAACATTAGGAGGAATCCTAAAACTATATTGGTCTGACCATAGAAATGAAGTATCTCTGTGCCACATGTTGGTGTGAAACATGCATCTTTGTATCTCCTCGTAATCTGCCAAGACCTTTGTATACTTGAAGGCAGTCACAGAAGTCCTCACAGCTTCATTCTTCGAGCTGTCTTCACAAAACTGACATTTAATTCTTTTATTTTCTCTCTTTGTTAGACCCTACAGAAATTTTAAAGGTCTGTTTTTGAAAAAAAAAAAAAAAAAAAAGACCAGACCTGATGGTCCCACAGATGGGTGGGTCCCTTGAGGACATAGCTCTGAGATCGTCTGTTAGCCTACAGCTGAAACCAGTCCTGAAACCAACTCTTCAGACTAAGATTGCACTGGACTATAAAACACAGAATGATGTTGGTGAAGAGAGTGGCTCCTGGCTTAAACATGTACAAGAGGCTATCTGGGAAGCTCCCGTTCAGAGGTGACAGGAGACGGTGGAGGGAGACAGGAGTTGGTTGAATGGATGCAGGAAGCACAGGGTGGAAAGTAGGAGTGTGCTGTCACAGGGTGGGGAGAGCAGCTAGAGCTGCGTAGTACTGTGGGTGCAGGGTTTTATGTGGCAAATTGACTTGGATTGTAAACTGTCACTTAAAGCACAATAAAACATTTAAATATATATATACAAGGTCCGACAAGTATGTGACCTTAACTGCTCTAAGTGCTACACATCTTATTGCTGTATATCACCATGGTCACCTTTGAAATACTCCCTGTGGGAAGCTATACACCGACACCAATGCCTAGTCCACCCTTCGAGGTAATTTTGGGACTCTTTCTGGAACGGCCATTGCACATGGTGGCACCCATGGCAAGCTGAACTTAATTGTACAGTTGTCTGTGAGGGAGCTTTTAGCCAGTAAACAAATAACTGTATTGGAACACTCTCCCTACTCACCTGATCTGGTCCTCAGTGACGCTTTTCTTGACCCAAAGATAAAGGAAATACTGAAAGGAAGACATTTTGATGACATTCAGGACATCAAGGGTAATATGAAGACAGCTCTGATGGCTGTTCCAGAACAAGAATTCCAAAATTGCTTTAAAACATGGACTAGGCACTGGCATTGGTGTATGGCTTCCCAAGGGGAACACTTGGAAGGTGACCTAGTGATATTTAGCAGTGAGGTATGTAGCACTTTATCTAAGATGAGTTTATGAACTTAATTGGCAGTCCGTGTGCATGTGTGTTTAAAAAAGAAAAAAGTACAAGAATTAAATCCAGGTCACTATTTGCAGTGGAACCTTTTTCAGAAAGTTCCAACACACATCTGCAATGGAAAATGACCAAGAACAACTTCATCAGAACTTCACTAGCATCTTCCGAGGTGTGTTAGAAACACCTTCAGACTGCAATGCTCTCACCTACTGATGTGGAACACACGGTCAGACAGGGAAGAAAGATACCAGTATCCACCCGGCTCTTCCAATCACCTTCCACCCCCTCCCCCGCTCTTCCACTGGAGGACTGAATGATAATCTCTGCCCTCTGGGTTCCGACTGGGATTAGCCCTAGCAGAGGTCTGATGGAGGGACGAAAGTGAGACTGGGATATTTACCCCCCGGCTTATTCCATCTGGGATATTCTCCAGCTGTTTGTATCCTTCCACAGTGATGGCTGTGTCCTTCTCAAGGTGTCCTTCTTGACAGGTGTCAGTTCTCCCAGTTTCCTATAGCCACACCCTTCCCCCAGTCAGAGGAACTAGGGATGGGAACAGCATTGCAGTTACTAAACCCAGGGTACTGCACTATTCCTTGTGGTTTCCATACACTGATCCACAACTTTTCATTGCATTAAACCCACCCAGATGATTTTAATTTGGTCATCCTACCTGTTTCTTGTAGAGATGTTGATTTAATACAATGACCCCACTTAGAACTTACAGCTCCTTATACCTTTTAAAATACTGGTACTAAATCACGCAAATATTTTCCTAAATTCAAAGCTCACAGAAATGAACACTAAATGAGAAAGACAGAGAATAAAAACGCAACTTGGATACTCTTGGCTAAGGCCAACTGTGGCACTAACTTGCAACTCTTCTCAAGACCTGCATACAAATATGGGAGCCTAACATTTTTCTAAAACATAAAACTGCTCTCTGACATTCTCTAGTATTAAGATTTTGTGTTAGGTTTCATGGATATATTATTTTATCTTTGTTAAAGTAGAGGGCCAACAAAAATGAGAGAAATTCCCCATGAGATGGCCTAACACAACAACCACAACCATGAACTCAGACATACCAAGGGAGATGCCACAGGACCAGGCAGCGTTTCATTCTGTTATACACAGGGTTGCGATGAGTCAGTGGTGACTCGATGGCAACTAACAATAACAACATTATCATTCTAATACATCTCTGATGCAGTTTTTCAAACCACATCTTAAAGCAACCTGGTCTCCAGGTAGATAAATGTCTCACTTTTGGCTCAGAGAGCAATCTGGTCTCTGTTTTGGAGAGTCTCCCAACTTTGAACCACTTTACAAATTCTCAAGCACCATAAAATATGACTAAACCAACAATGAGATACCATCTCACTTGAACAAGGTTGGCCACGATCCAGAAAATGCAAAACAACAAGTGCTGGAGAGGCTGCAGAGAAATTGGAACTCTTCCACACTGTTGGTGGGATTGTAAAATGGTCCAGCCTCTCTGGATTGCAATCTGGTGCTTCCTTAAAAAGCTGGAAATAGATATACCATTTGACCCAATAATTCCACTGCTTGGAATATATCCTGCAGAATCAAGGGTATTCACACCAACTGATACATGAACACAAATGTTTATTGCAGCACAGTCCACAACAGTAAAAAGATGGAATCAACCTAGATGCCCAACAACAGAGGTGTGGATAGGTAAACTACAGTATATACACTCAATGGAACACTATGCAATGATAAAGAACAAAGATGATTTTAGGAAACATCTCATAATCTGGTTTCAATTGGAGGATATTATGTTCAGTGAAAGTAGTCAGTGGCAAAAGGACAAATATTGTATGAGAACTTAGAAACAGACTCATGATGGCTGCACAGGTGGGAGGGAAGGTAAGGGTGGTATATAGGTTAGACAGCTGATAGAAATTTGGTTGGGAGCAATCAGTGACAGCACACACTAGAAAGAAGATCAATTTTAACTAGACTTCAAGATAATGTGATTACTTCTCCCATCTTAACCCAATATTGTGGACAGAGTAGCTCGGACAGGGTCCTGGGACCATGCTGTCAGGGGACCTCAAGGCAAACTGGCATAACCAGTGTTTTGCTAAGAGAGTTTTCTGTACCCTACATGAGTGAGAGTGGCTTCTGGGGTCTTAAAAGCTGCCAAGCTGCCATCTGAAGTACACTAAATCATCGTAACTCAGCAGGAACGGATGATCACCAAGGACTAAAACGACATGGAGGACAGAGAACCCAGAAGACAGAGAGATCCACATGAAAGGGTGACTACATCAACATGTGACCAGAAGAACCAGATGGTGCCTGGCCACCACCAGTGATAGCCGTGATAGGGCTCATGAAGTTGAGTCTCAACGGCAACATGAGAATAAAAAGGGGTGCACCCTGAGATCTCCACTAAAAGACCACAAAGGATGGTCCAGGGGCCCCAGGGTTCCCCTGGGAACATGGCCCCTGGCCCTGATGCTGTCCCTATCCATAAGCCATAATGGAGGTCAACTCTTTGGACAGAAATGGATTGGACTTGGTGACACAAAGTGACCATACCGTGTGTGCACTTTATGGTTTCATGCATCTACAGGATGTCATCCTACTGACCTCTTACTGGAGGCAGGGGAGAGGGTGGAAAGGAGGGGATAGGCAATTGTTAGGAGGATATGACATATATAGAACGGAGAGAATTCTGCTGTCACCGGGCAGGAAGAACAGGGCAAGCTGCAAACAGGCGGGCATGCAAATTTATAAGAGATTGTACATTTTCACTCAATCAAAAAAAAAAAAAAAAACAACACAAAATTTGACTAAACCACCCTTCAATTATTTTTTTCCAGCTTTTTATATTATTAACCTTTGGCCTTTAAGTTTCAATATTGGAGTTTGGCCTCATATAAAGGACACTGCTCTAGAAAAAGACTTGAAGCAGATCTTGGTCTGGTTCTACCACAAACTGACTGAATCAGCAGGCTCCCTAATCTTTCTGGGCCTCAGTTCTTTAATTGAAGAAATGAAGAAGACAGATGCAACTTTTCAACATTTCATGTTTCAGTTTTTTGTTTTTCTTTTTTAAGTCAAATTATTGCAACAGAGTTAAACAAATGCTTCCTATGAATTCGGGAGCCACAGCCTAAAGCTGCTTCCCACAATCAAGAAATTTACGTTTCAGATTTCAGATTTTAAAAATTTTGTTAATTTTTTTCTCAATCAAAAAGAAGTGGTTTTGATATAAATGATTTACAGTACTCACCTGTATCACCTATATGTGTATGTATATGTATATATACAAAATATATACACATGTATATATATATAATTTTTCTGGGTCTCACTATATATATATGTATACACATACATATATATGTATATACTTTAAAACTGCTAACACTTTGATCCAGCAATTCCATCTCTAAGAAGTTAGGTTGAAAAAAATACTCCACACTTACACAAAGATACATGTATAGGCCCAACCCATAGAGACCCTTTAGGACAGAGAAAACTGCCCCACAGAGTTTCCAAGGAGTGGCTGGTGGGTTTGCACTGCCAATCTTTGCATTAGCAGCTGAGCCCTTAGCCACCGTGCCACCATGGCTCCCATATTCACGTAGCCTTCTTTCATCTGTGTGGTTTTATTCCTTAGTCTACTTTGTGGTATCCTAATGTCTAGGTAAAGGTCCTTGCACCTTGGGGGAAGAAATGTTCCCAGGTGAAGGGCACAATCTTTCTGTAGCTTTACTTCTTTACTTTTTAAGTTCACCTTAATCCTATTGCCATGTTCTAGGCATTAACAACATGATCTAGTACAAGCTGATCTGAAAATCTGATAAACTCTTAAACCCTTAGTCGGATCAACAGAGCCACTGAATCAAATGAGCCTAAGACATTACTCTCTGGGGCACCATTTGAAATTAGACAATATTTAGTTATCAATGATGATGACTTAGCAAAAAAATTGGAAATAAAATTTGTTTATCTACTGACTGTTTGACATCATCTTCACCCATCTTTCTGACCTGATGATAAATACAGTGAAACCTGTGAGCAGCAGAACTCCACGGAGCTGCTTCGATTCTCTGGGTCTCACAAGTTTTCTGCCTTTGACAGGGTATAGTCTTCCCACTTTTCCATCACTCTTTATTAGTGGAAAACATTGTTGTTTTCCGTCTCTGGCAGGCTTCCTCCTTACACAGGCTCTGGCTTCTACAGGTTTTACTGTATTTGCACCCAACTCTTACCTCCATTTAAACAACATTTTAGGGAATGTTCAAGGGATTGGGCCAAAGTCAAGATCTTTTCTGGCCTTTCATCTTTGTGGTCTTTCATCATATCACAGAGGAAAATAAAAGAGATTTAGCACAGTTATTTCTTTAAAAAGTAATGACTTTTTTCAAAGTTAATGAATGTCCCCCAGAATTTATCATCTTCTGGGGTATGCCAGTTGATTGATCATTGACTTTAGTTGTGTTCCAAATGATAATAATGATGAGCTGAGGAAAACATAAAGCAAGAAAACACTGAGCAACATTCTTGGTGATTAAGCATCACAACAATCACAAAACATTTATTTGAAGTATTTTGTATCCATACTGTCCCACCATACTGCTAAGATAACTGGTTACTTAAATCTCAGCCAAGGAGTAAAGGAAAGACAGTCATTATTAAGGCAGAAATGGGTTTTCTCAATCAACAGTAGCAGTTTAGGGAAGCTTATTCTCAGAAAGCTTTTGCCTTTCATTTTTTTCTTGGAGATGAGGCTCAAGTGTTTCCAGCTGAAATCGCTGTGGGCTGAAAGTGCACTGCGGCTATTGGCAAGGAGATGAGCAATAGACAAAGCATTCTTCTTGGCTTCTACAGTTAAAAATCTTAAATAAAACATTTCCCTTTTCAAACATCCAGGTCTCTCAAAGATATACACCACACACACTTTCCTCCTTCAAAGACCGTGAAAAGGCCATACATCCAGATTCAAGGCCTGACACCTTACTCAGTATGTACAAACCACCACAGAAACTGATCACATCAAGGAGCAAACAGCATGTGACGGCATTTGTATCCCAACTAAAGAAACTGCTTATCAGCAAGTAGAACAGAGTTTGGAATCTGGAAAAACCTTAGAAATTATCCAGTCAAATCTCTTCATTTCTCATTTGTTGTTGTGTGCAGTAGAGTTGATTCTGACTCACAGTGACCCTACAGAATAGAGTAGAACTCCCCCAGTAGAGTTTCCAAGGAGTGGCTAGTGGATTCAAACTGCCAACCTTCTGGTTAGCAGCCGGAGCTCTTAACTGCTGCACCACTGGAGTGCCCTTCATTTCTTAGAAGGGAAAATTGAGGATTGAAGTGCTTAAACGACTTGACCACCACCACTGCTAATAAGTGGCAAAGATCAAGTCTTCCAACTCTTAGAATTCTTTCAATTATACTCTACCACTCTCTTTTCCCAAAACAAAATGCAACAAACTAATCATAAGGCCTTGGGAAATCAGAGCCTTCTTTCTACTTGTCAATCACTCGAATAGTTTCAAATCACTGTAAAAAAAATGCAAGTGCTCTAAAAATAAACCAAAGGACTTAGAGAAAAGAGTAGAACCTATAGGAGGCAGGAGCATGTTTACTTCCCAAAAGTATATTCATTATATGTGTGGTAATGGTAACAGGTAACACACTTAGCCATGTTCTAAGGTATCTACACACATTAACTGATTTAATCTGCAAAAGCCAAAAAACCAAACCCATTGCCATCGGGTTGATTCTGACTCATAGCAACCCTACAGAGCAGAACCACCCCATGGAGAGTATAAGGAGCACCTGGTGGATTTGAACTGCCAACCTTTTAGTTAGCAGCCACAGTACTTAAGCACTATACCACTAGGGTTTCCAAATTAATCTTCAAAATGACCCTATTATTACTGACATTCTGGAGATGAAGAAACTGAGGAACAGAGAGTTTAGGAAATATCCCCCAAGGCCACAGGTAGGAAGTGAGGAGCCAATCTGGTGCCAGTCTCACTTTTATCACTACACTCTCTACTACATTATCATCACGCAATGCACAAAAGTAAACCTGACATTTTCTTGGCTGACAGACATGCTCGGAAGAAGATGAATCTTTAAAAGCATCTTCTGGATGTTAAAAAAGATTGAGAAACACTTTTAACTCCAATCCTATCACTCACTGAACTTCTCAGCAAATCCACTAATAGAGTCAGCAATATTGAAGGTCAGATTCTTTCCCACAGACGCACAAGCTGAAAACAAGAGAGATTAAGAAGTAATAGGAATAAAAAAGGCAAACTAAGAAAACTCGATTATTCACAAGCTATAAATTGAGCTACTGCATAATTGACAGTTGTCAATATTCGTGTTAGGGTGTGTAGTCCTTGGATCAATTTTCCTGAATGAAAAGACTAAAAGCAATTTCAAAACATCCTGTTGTAAATATAAGAGTTTTCAATACTTCTTAGAACTAATACAAAAGGAAAATAAGAAAAAGGACCTAGAAGTACCTATATGGTTACATGACTTCAGAGTTGAGGTAAATATTTGTTATTAAAGTTATACATTTATGTTATACAATGTTATAAAAAGACAGATAAAAGTAGGAGAACAAATACTGGTCTACTGAGATCTCAAAAAATGTCATGAACAGTATCTGGGGAATACTCCTTTTGGCATGCCTATATAAGCACCGGGAGGCCCTGGTGGCATAGTGGGTTAAATGCCACATCTGCTAACCAAAAGTTTGGCAGTTCAAATCTACCAGGCACTCCCTGGAAACTCTATGGGGCAGTTCTACTTTGTCCTATAGCATCACTATGTGTTGAAATGGACTTGATAGCACTGGGTCTGTTTTTGTTTGTTTTGTTTTCTTTTTGTGTGTGTGTGTGTGTGTGTGTGTGTGTGTATAAGTAGTATAAACATGACCTCACAGTTTTGTCTTAAGCTCACACCCTTTAAGGTCTTAAAAAGTGCAAAGTCCAAGTCATAAAAGTCTGCAACTCCCAACCCGCTGTCATGATTTTCCAGGAATCACAAACCCCCATAGTTCACACACTAAGTTACAGTCTATTAGTACCTTATTTATAAGAAGTGTACACTCAATATACCCTTGCAGGTGAAGTAGTTTCTAGTGGTTACTGTTTTTAGTTTCCCATGGCCTGATGCATAATATTAGTACCTTATTTATAAGAAGTGTACACTCAATATTCCCTTGCAGGTGAAGTAGTTTCTAGTGGTTACTGTTTTTAGTTTCCCATAGCCTGATGCATAATATTAGTACCTTATTTATAAGAAGTGTACACTCAATATACCCTTGCAGGTGAAGTAGTTTCCAGTGGTTACTGTTTTTAGTTTCCCATGGCCTGATGCATATACATTAAAGATACCTATCACGGCCTGATTTAGATCAGAATACACAGCTTTTATCTACAGAACTTCTTTGCCACAACTTAAAACATCATGTCACCAAAATTGGAGCCCATTATTTGACGATGGTTATAAAGGACTAGTCGGAGAGGGAAGAGATAAGAATGAAAAATGTTAACTTGTCTAGTTATGTTCTCCTTGGATGGCTTATTTTACCTAGGTAAAGAAGAGGAAACAGAATCACTAGAACCAGAAACCAGAAAAAACATTCAAGCTGAACTCTGAATGAAAAGGGAAGAGCTAAGGCAAAGGGAGCCGCCCCACTTGACCCTAAAAGCATGGTTTTCTATCACTATTGCTGCCTTTCCTTCAAAATGCCTTGTGCCACAGAACAATGTTCTGTGAGTTCACTGAGTCTACATAGAGTCTGAAAACTATATTCTAAAATCTTTGATTGACTCACTATCTAACAAGAAGAAAAACACTGGCAGGAAAGGATCTACAGAAGCACCAAGGAAAGGCTCGGATCCATCCTAGTGCCCCCAAGTCTTTCACTTGAAAATAGAAAATCAACAAGGAAAGGGCAAAGGCAAATGCCGTAACACTGAGACAGCAAATTTATGGGTTCTGATCAAACTTAAAGAGTTTCTCTCTTTAATTCTATGACCACCACACCTAGAATTCATTTCAACATGGTTAGAAAAGCATCATTCCTAACGATTGATTGAAGAAAAGCCTCTGTTCGTCATTTACTTAACAGACTCTGGACATACACTAAGATAGCTTAGCTGAGTAAAACAAGTTGATTTTCTCATGCAAACCATGAGCAGCATTTGGTATTCTTCTCTAGCCACTGATGCCAACATCCTGTCTTTTGATTCTTCTTTCTTTTTTTTTTTAAAGAGCTGTGCACATTGTCCACAAATAAGCCAAGAGATTTTTCTGACCCCAGAAGAGGATCCTGTGATCAACCAAACCATAAAGTCTACTTGTTTTTTAAAGCATTCCTCTGGCCACCTTGTTTCCAAAAGAAACTCAATTCTTCATAACCCTGGAGTGTTTTTCCAAATGTCCCTAAACATGTAAATGCTTCCATTTGAAGTTTATCCTCCTCCCTAGCAAGTACAAGGTCATTATCTTCATATATAAGATAACTTTATTACACGTTTAAAAGCAGAAATCCTCTATTCTCTACAGATCTCTTTGCCTTTCAATTCTCTGGAGCATCGTTACATCAAAAGCCATGAATTTTCCTTCTCCGAAGGCTTGATGGTAAAAATCTCCAACTAGGTATTAGCCACAAATAGCAAGGCATGGGTAATATCCATATATGAATGTGTATGTGTACACAAGTATATACAGTATGCACTCATACACAGAGACAAAGACATTTAGGCAAACACACATAGTTACACATCTTATAGAAAATGAATACTTTAAATTGCATATAGTTACCCTTGTAACAATTATAGGTATATATAGATTTAAATAACACTTCTATATATACATTCAGATATGCTATATACATTATCATTTGTAGAATTTACGTTGATTTCAGCTTTCACCTCCATCAGATTTCTAGCAATATTAACAAATATATTACAGTTCCTTTCCTATGACTGAAAGCACAAAAGGAAGGTATATTCCTCTCTAATAAAGAATCTCAGCTATAATCGGACCATCTTTTTCACCAAAAATGATCAAATCTTTCTCTCTCTCTAAATACTTTAGAGTTTAAGCATTTGTAAATGCAGCCAACTGGGTCAGAGCAATCAACAGATAATTATGACTTTATAAAATACTGCAAGAATCTATTGTTTCATGTAAGTTGCTCAAAATTCCATAAGGTTCACTTGTGATTTTTAAATTTTGCATAACATCTCCTGAATAGGTCAGTTCTAGTCCTAGTGTTCTCAATGCCTGATCAAGTGAGAAAAGCATTGAACAGAACAGAATATAACACAACAGAAGCAGGTTTAGAAAGACAAATTTACACATACGTGCACTGACAGTCTGATAGGGTGAGTGTACAGCACATGTTAAGAGTGATAATCTCTGGGTGGTGAGCTTTAGGAACCTTTCTTTGCTCATCTACCCTTTCCATTTGTCTCAATATCTTTCCAACTGTTTGTGTAATAAACATACTAAATGCAAAAACAAAACAAACTTGTTCTTGAGAACAATGCCACAAATGTTAAAATGCACAATGAGTCCATTTATAAAACATGTGCACAACAAAGAGACCTAATGAAATCTATCATGGTCACATTACAAACACATAGGGGACATTGGGAACTCAGCTAGTGAAAAGGATTTTAGCCACTGGGACCTGTATTAAGACACAGTGGTAGCAATGAAGCTAGAATAATCCTCATACAAAAGACAGTGTAGTTACACCTGTGTACAGGTATAGACTTATCTGGGAGCATAAATTCATTGTTTATTTCAAAGTAATGAGAGAGGAGGAGGTAGAGTGCCTTGCTGTGGGGTGCTGAATAATCAGCACTTCCTTGTAATTCTGAATCATCCTGATTCCTGTTTACTCTCCTAGAAATCAGAGGAGAAGTTAACGAACTTGTCCAAAAAGTCTCCACAGAAGTCAAGAATCGAAACTGCCCTGATTGGGGTAGGTTCCAGCATGTTCTCATTCTCTTCTCTTTATATACACTCTCCGTGAAATGCAGAATTTATCAACTAAAATCTAGGGCACTGGGATGATATCTACCTTTGGACAAGACTCCTTAGAAAAACCTCACATCAGTTCCCAAATCTCTATTGTACTGTGGGATACAGTGTGCTAACAATATCTGAGTGTTCAGAATAAGGTATCCGTCTTTAGGCGAAATGATGTTGTGTTATATGCTTATTGTGTGAACACACTGAACCTAACCACTTATCGCATGTTAAACCCCACAAACCCCACAAAGACACTGTCAACAACACAGAGTGGTAAGACAGATGCAGATGGCTCCCAGCCCCCCCAAAAGAAGTGCCGTACTCAGCTGTCAGTGCCTGCATACTCTCGGACTGCAGCTGGCCATCTGAGCACAGCCTCTCTCCACGCCTATCCACCAGACCTGCTCCGAGAACTCAGCTTCAATCTGGGCAAGCCCCACACTTACAGCCATAAATGCATTGGCACTGAGAATGACTGCTGAGGATGGGAGACTCCACGTGTGGCTTTATTTGTCACTTCACCGGGTCAGCTATATAGGCCTAGTCTTCTCCATTGGCTTGAAGCTCTGTTCACACCATCTTGGGTAACACATCACATTATTCTTCCTTATAAAAACAAATAAACTCAAATGAGCATTCAGAGTCAGTTCATCCCTCCAAACATCTGTCTTCCCCTCTGATTTATGACACGATTTTGATCCCGCCCCTCTGAAAGCCTCCCATACTCTGAGCTGAGGATCAGCCGCTTCCCTTTCCTCATTCCTCAGGTCTCCCACCTTTCTCAGCTCCGCAGATGTGCACACAGCCCCGAGGAGCTCAGACTGCTGGCCACCACTGACTCACCAAGAGGACAGCACTGCAGTACCTAGCCCTACCCGCCACTCGACTAACGCGACTGAGTCAAGCCACTGCACTCCTTGATTCCCCTCCCCAGGGAAAAAACTCAGCTGTCCCATGAGGCTGGACCAAAAGTGGGGGAGAAAGGTTTTCACACTTACAATGGCTCCCTTCTAAACCAGTGCATCCAAAATTTACACAGTTCTGGAGAACAACAAGCTGGGTACATTAGTTCCTAGCCAACTCTGTTAAAGCAGCTGGTTTCTAAAGGTATTTCTGAAATAACTCTAATCCACTTACCGCCAATCCACTGTCAAATTCAAAATCAACAGTTGAAAATAAAACTTGTCGTTCAAGAAGGCATCACATGTTTCATAAATGAGTGTGGAGAGCAGGGGCAGGAGAAATAATGAGGTCTCCTGAAGAACCCAGCCAGGAAGCTGGCTAACTGAACTCCTGGACTTGTATTTTCCATACCTCCACCCCACTTGCAAGTGTGTGCCTCCTGTCTTTCAGACACCGGTGTTGCAGACTACATTCCCTGGAAATGCACTGACAGTCTGATAATTTACGAGCACGCTGGGCAACACGAAGAGACTTTGCAGAAGCAGAGTTAGAGTTAGAAGCTGATTGACACACAGGCAGGAAGGAAAAACGGAATGCCTTATCAGAACTGAGGACTATCTATCTTTCACGGGTAGCCCATCATCTGATACATACGTTTGCACTGACGTATACCATAGTTTTTTTGTTGTTGTTATAATCTGTTTATTCAGTGGTTTAGCCAGAGAACCTTATATAACACATTCCTGGTTTGAATGTAGCAACACATATGGCATAGCACTCATATGAAATTCAGATTCCCCATAGCATACATCCCATTATCCGCCCCCAGTCATTCTATCCTGCAAGGTTGCTATGTAATTGATGAAAAAAAAAAAGCAGGAACTACCACCAGCAATAGTAAGATGGAATCAGGTCTACCCTATATCCAGAGCTAACATTCTGATGCTATGATTTTAGGAATTTCAGAAAACCATATTGATCCCAACTTTAACAGGTTGAGCTTGACCTGCGGAGGGAAAGGTGTCCAGTTTCCTGAGCCAAACCACATGTGAGCTCCTTCAGTCTTCCAGAGTACAACAGCCCTAGCCACTGCCCCTGCGATGGGCCACGGGAGTGTTGTATGGCCATGACCCATGCATCTGATTTCCTTAACAAAGAAGCTGCACCCGTTGTTTGGCCAGAAAGCACATAATACAGCTACAGCTTAGGAACTTCCATTCATGCTCCCTCAATAAACAATGAGTATTATATAATGAATGAGCCTTTTCTATGAACCCTGCTACTGGAAGACACAGACACTTTCTGCATAGTTTAAAATCAGTCTACAAGGAACAAGTTCCCCTTTGAGATCAAACGTGGACTGGGTAACGTATAAATCCTAACACTTAGATGCTTCTGTTATTACTCCAATTTCTTCTCTGCTTGACAGGAAATTAAGTAATAATTACTTTAGGTAAGTATAAACTAGACACAGAACATGTACACAGCAGCCAGCAAGTCCCCAAATGATGTTAGCGTTCAGCTCCATGTTCCCTGCGTTGCCTGAGAAATTCGGGGGAGGTGAGGGGGGGTCGCAGTGGGAGGAGGAAGAGGAGGGGAGAGGGAATCAGCTATCTATGAAAATACTTACAGCCTCCGAGTCTTCAATTCCATGCAGGTACAAATTGTCATACATGGAGGTCTGATAATCCAGAGCACCTCTTTCAAGGCAAAAACAAAATTGCTACAGAAACCACAGCTAAAGTAAAAGACAGAAAAGGCCTCTTTGGAAGAACTGCGCCTGCCTTATCAATTCCCGTGGATTTACTAGGCACAATGCTATTCATTCACATCACACAGGGTGAGGTTACACCCAGAGGCAGTCCAGACCTGGCATTTTATCTGCCTTCCTAATACAGAGCATAAAAAGCAAAACCCTTCCTCAACCACAGACTGGTGACTGAGCTAGGAAAGCGGCCTCTGATTGGCTCGGCCCCCTTGCTTCAGTCAGCTGAAGAGCGTTCCCTTGGAGAGTGGAGGCCGACTCAGAGCATCCTACCCAGCAAAGAGCTGCTTCCTGTTTTGCCTGTATTGTTAGCTCTGCAACAAACACTTATCAATATCCAAACGGCTTCTTGGAATGTTTTAGAAAGGCTGACTATCGACTACTCTAAACACGACTGCTCATCTTCTTCATTAAATTCACAACCGGAGGAGGAAAGAGCCAAGGAGAGATTTTATTTTCAGTGAATATCATATAATGACAGGAGAATACACACTAATCGCCATTCAACTTCTGGAGTTAACAGGTGCAATTTCAGTCAGAAGGGCAGTAAGTCACTCAAAAAGATAATAAAATGGATAGAACAGATAGTAAGATTTCTTGTGGGGATTTCTACAGTAAAAGTTTTTGTACATCCTCACTAAAGTCACTGTGCCTCACTGCAGAAAACACCTCTTCGATCCAAATGATGAAATCTGAAAAAGAAGCCCAAACCTCTCAACTCTATTTAGACACAAATCTTTTAATGTCTCCTTAGTTAGATATACACATATTTTTTAATCTCCTTCAACCACCACCTTCTGCCAGTTTGCCACCCTGTGGTGCCTTACTGGTTGCTATGATGTTGGAAGCTGGTGCAGCTGTGCCACCAGCATTTCGAATACCCGTGGGGACCCATGGTGAACGGGCTTCAGCAGAGCTTCCAGACTAAGACAGACTGGAAAGAAAATCCTGGTATCCTATTTACAAATATACCCTAGGGACTACAACAGAGTATTTTCCATTATACTGCTGGAAAGTGAGCTCCCTTGGTTAGAAGGATCGAGCAAAGTTTCACTGTGTTCTACATAAGGGCTCCAGGAGTTAAAGTCAACTCCACAGCAATAACATGAGCAACTAAGTTTTCACTTAAGCCCTTCATCCCCTTTCCTATGAGTAAATCTTCCTGTTGCAGAGATGGCACTCATCTTTTCCCCAAAAATTCAAAGAGAAAAGTTCTATTTATTCCTCCCAATTCACCCACCCACCACATCACAACTCAGGCTGGGACAGCCTGACATGAGGCTTACCCAGATATTTAGCACGTTCAGGTCAACCACTAAGGTGCTGCAGCTTTGAAAGAGGAGAGCTCAATAGCTCACTCTAAACGAAGTCAGCTAAATTTGGATAAAAGAACTTGAGAAGGGGCAAAGCACACAATCTAGAGGAGCTGTATGACTCACTGGGGTAAGCAGTGACCCAGAAACTGAGAGGCTTCAAGCCTAGAATCTGCTTTGCCACTAGTTTGTCAGATGATTCGGGACCAGTCACATCACAATCTCTACGGACTTGAATCTATTCACCTGCCAAACTGAGGTAAGAAATGACTCTGAGAAAGAACTTTGCAAATCTAAAGTGCAACATAAACACTTGTCAATGACAACCATGCTTTGTCAGCTGGAAGGCATTGGCTGCAGTTCATGGGAGCTCAGCATTAAGAGTAACTAGCTGGTCCTAGGAAATAAGGCCTGTCCTTCTGGCCAGTATCTCTGAAAAGTGTACTCTTAAAGGAACAAACGTTGAGTCACAAAAAGCAATACAATAGCTGTAACTGCCAAGCAGAGAACAGTTTTTGCAGGTTAGCAGTGACAAGTTAACCTCTTTCAATCACCATTGTTTATCTTGGGAGCAACACTAATATTTAGACACTTCCAAATGTAAAAGATGGTGAAATGAAAAATTTCTGTTAAAATGATTGGTAGAAAGCAGGTTCCCATAAGGACTGACAATTAAGTTTGTGAACTCATCCTAGAAAAAGTGCTACATACCTCCTTGCTGTTTATCACTACAGTCATTTTCAAAGTACTCCTCTTGGGAAGCTACGCACTGATGCCAGTGCCTAGTCCACCCTTCAAAGCAATTTTGGAACTCTTTTTCTGGAATGGCCAGCAGAGCTGTCACCGTATTACCATTGATATTCTGAATGCCATCAAAATGTCTTCTTTTCAGGGGGGGCCAGATTGGGTGAGTAGGGGGGTATTTACTGACTAAAAACTTCCTTACAGACAACTATACAATTAAGTTCACAAACTTGTCACCATGCTGCCATGAGCAATAGCCATTCCAAAAAGAGTTCCAAAATTGCTTTGAAAGGTAGACTAGGTGCTGCCTAACTAGTTGGGACATAGCTTCTCAAGGTGAGTACATCAAAGGCGACCATAGTGCTATTCAGCAATGAGGTATGTGGCACTTAGAACAATTAAGTTCATGGACTTAAATGTCAGACCTCATACGAGGCCGAGGTTACAGACGTCCCAAATGTCCAAGTTTTCCAAACTCCTATACCAGTCCATCATCTCTAACATAAACAAGTTCTCTTCCCCTCAGCACTTTCTCTTTCATCTTTGGGTTCCATAATTTGTTGTGACATTTTACAGAACTCACAAGCCATACCAAAGAAGTGGCCCCTGACATTGTGGAGGCCACCAGTCCCAAATCGGTAGGTCAGGCAAAGGCTTCTCCTGACTCCCATGGCTGCTGAGGCCAACAAACTCAAACTGACAAGCCAGATCACAGGCTGCTGGTTCAGAAGACTGTGGAAGCCAGCAAATAAGATCAGAGAGTGAGCTGCCAGCCCATGTGGCTGCAGAAGTCGGTGAATCCTAGAATCAGCAGGTCAAATGGTGGGTGGTTGGCTCAAGTTCCGAGAACCAGAGGTCAGACGACTATCTGACTTGGGACTTGCGGCCTCCACAACGGCAGGAGCCACTTCTTTGATATGGCTTGTGAGTTTTGTAAAACGCCACAACAAATTATGGAATCCGTATGATCAGGTACAGAAAGAGAGAGCCCCACCAGATCATCCAGCATATATATCTTGCATTCAGGCCATACCCCAGGGCAAGCAGCAACCTGAGTAAGGGTAAGACTTGAATCATGCCCTCCTGCAAAGTTGTGACACCCACTATACACCCCACACTAATCCTGCTTCACTAACAATAGAGGTTAGAATTTACAACACACAAAATGGCAGATAATTACATCAGATCACAGCCTGGAAGACAAACATACAACACTGGGAATGATGGCCTAGCTAAGACAACACATAACCCCGTCACAGATTTCATACACCTCATTTTTACATAGTCCCACTCCAACACTGCGTGCGAGTCACAAAGACCATGGCTAGAAAGGCCATATCAAGTAATTCACTACACTACAGAGGACAAAAGAGCTCACTTGTTATTTGGAATCTCAAAATTATGAGGTTCATGTCAGATGTCATTGTGGAGGCTATGCCTCACAGATAAAGAACGGCAGGAGAGTAGGCCTGTAACTGGCAGGATTCCGGAGAAGTAAACACATTGCCAGCTCTACCTGTTGACAACGGTGTACCTGGAAGAAGTCACCTCCCAGGGTGAACCACAGCTTCTCCTTCCATAAACAAGAGCACAGGGTCAAGTTCAGGTATCAGACTCCTTTACTTTTATTAACTCTATAGCTAGAGCCATAAGAGATTTCAGGCAGAATGTTTAGAAAACTGAGACAGGGTTTTTTCCCTCCTTCAATTTTCTACACTATTACTTTACCACTTCAGTTGAGAGTTTGGGTAGACACAGATGTAGACGTACATATAGGTGTAGATACAGATACAGATATAGATATTTCCCAAGAGTGTTAGCTGAGAAGTAGTGAATAATTCTTAGAAGCACCCTCAATCTGTTTCAGATCAACTAAAGTTTCCAAGCGTTGGACGGCAGAGCCCAGGGATTCCAAGAAAGCCACGTTCAGGTCTATGTTTCAAGGGTATTGTTCTTTTTTGCTGGGAGAGGTGAGGAGTGACTAAAGAACTGGTACCGTGTTGTTTTTTCAACTTTAAGTGTCCTGAGAAGATGAGTGAGAACCACCACTAAGCCCTGGTAATCTCCTACCTGAGACCACAATAAGAACTGGCCTAAAACTCTTGTGGCTCATTTTATGTTGGTGTTTTCCTACCTCTCATTTCCATGATGCCTCCAAGGAAGGTTGTCCCAAAAAGATTGACTCTAATTTTGAGATTGCTCTGCTGAATGTGTTTCTAATCCATTTCATTTCAAATCATCTCTCATTACATTCAACAGTTCAACGTCAAAAGACATTATGAACAGTCATTGCCTGCAGGATTCCATGCTTATAAATTCCACATGATTTTTGATGAGGAGGTTGTTCCTGCAACTTGACAAATGCTTCCTCTGAGCTCAATTAAGTGGAGGAAACAGCATGGCCCTAACAAATCTCAAGAACCCTATTCTGTATCTCAAAGAAACATTATTTTCAGTTAGTTTTTGTTGGCTTCAACCTTAGGGACATGGTGTTCCCTTTTCTTACCCAGTGCTAGACGTTGTGGTGCAACAAATGCATGGAATTGAAGGTGGAATACAAAGCACAAGGATTTCTCTTTTCCATTTGTTTGGAAAAAGGAGAAAACACAGAAGAGAGAAGCCAGGAGTGAGCTGACTAGCTATGAGTAGATATCCATGATCAAGATAAGCAGTATAGATTTAGAAGCAAAAGAAAACACTTCTATCCAATTTTCCAGCCAGATTTCTCTGGAATTTAACTTTTCTAAGCCAGAGTAGTTAAGCATTTTATAGCAGAGGTCAGGGAAGAGACAACATAACAATGCTTGGATTTCAGCAAGAACTAGCCTTCTCCTTGGCTCAGTGAGTAGAAAAGAAACCCAAGCCGTTTTGTTTGCCAAATCAACCTCACAGATTATTTTGTTGTTTTTGTTTAAATTTTACTAAGTGACTGCAGCATGAGGAATGATTTTCTACCTCTTCTGCTTTAAAAGTACAAATAGATTCCCAAGCCTCTAGAAATCTGTGCGACACTGGAGACATTAATATCTCAAAGCCTGCTTCCTCCCTGATATGCCTCAGACAGGTGAGCAGACAAGGGCATGGAAACAAAACAAATACCACTGACAATAAATGTCCACTGATGCAGTCCTCAGAGTTTGAATTTAGACCTCACTGTAGAATTCTTGCCTTCCCCATGCAGGAGACTCAGATTCAATCCGCAGCCAATGCACCTCAGGCAGCCACCACCCATGTGTCCAGTGTGTGGCTTGCATGTTGTTACGACGCTGAACACGTGTGAATGGAGCTTCCAGACTAAGATGATGATCCATTGTACGTGGGGTCACCAAGAGTCAGGGGTGATGCAACAGCAGCTAGTACCACTGAGCTGGGCCTGTCCTTGAGGCTCGCTCTCTGGGCTTCATCTGTGATATGGAAGTAATACAGCATGGAGATAGGCATTCCAATTTAATGAGTTAACGTACGAAAAGCACACAGCAAGTGCCTGGCACATAAAAGGCAGAATGAAAGAATCGGCCTTTTGAATTTTTTTCTTTTTAGAAGCAGAACAGTATCAGGGTTGCCTCTGATGCCCAGCTCCAAAGGTCCCATGCACTCTGCAATCTATGTAAATGCTGCTTCCCAGAGCCATGTCACAGGGATATTGTGTAGCATAGTGGTTAAGAACAGAGACTCTAGAGCCAGACTGCTCATGTACCCGAGCCTTGCTACTTCTTTGTTGGCTAATACCAAGCAAGCTACATTTTCTGTACTTATGTTTTCCCCTTTATAAAATGGAGAGAGATTATACCAAGATTACCAGGTAGGTATGGAATCCTTGTGGTTCAATAGTTAAGTGCTTGGCTGCTAACCAAGATGCTGGTGGTTCAAACCCACTCAGAGGCTCTGTGGGAGAAAGCCTGGTACAATCCACTTTGGTAGAGATGACAGCCAAGAAAACCCTATGGGTAGAGATAATGAGAATGCTGACAGAATGAGGTATGTATATCTAATGTCATTGAACTGTTCAGTAGAAATTGTGAATGGACGTATATTTAGTTGTATATATCACCAGCAAAAAATAAAATGTTTCTTAAAAATAATAAAAGAAAACTCTGTGGTGCACACGGCTCTACTCCGATGCACATGGGGTTACCATGAGTCGGTGTCCACCCGACAATAACTGGTTTACTAGCAAAGGCCTGGTCATTTTGGCCGGCTATGAACACATCCACAGGAAAGTACCCGATCCTTGTCAGGCTGACTGAGGCCTTGTCAGGCCTGTAACACGTTTGACTTCTTTCCCTACTCAATGCTGCTTCCTCTTCCTTCCCTTTACACCTGTTGATCCCTCTTCAACATAATCCACCCCCTCCAAACAAAAGCTTTATGGAGCAGTTCTACTGTGTCTCATAAATCATTCTGAATAAAAATTGACTCAATGGCACCTAACAACTACATCAACAGTGCACAGGTCAAAGGACTTGAATAATGCTCAGGATGGGCCCCGGTGCAAACTGAGTCCTCCACAAGTATTAGCTGCTCTTGCTGTTCTTCTCATTCTCAGCCTCAGTTGTGGCTTGAAGCCCTAAGTACCCTCTGCTTTCTAATGTCAGCTTTGGAAGCTTGCCTAGTCCTCTCATCCCTACTTGGGTTCCTCGTCTTGCCACTTTAGTTCCAGCAGGTGCTTCCTGTTGCCCCTCTTAAAGCTGTGCCAGACTCCTAGGCTGCCTACCTGCTTTATCCGGCCAGCTGATTGCTCCTAGTACTAAGACTGATGTACATATCTGGGACTTCCTCTGCCTGACAACACTGCCAGCCGCTAACCACCCTACTGAACTCTGCATCTTTCTTGAGTGTCTCAGTGTTCTCAGCATCTACACACTGGACTTCTCAACTGCCTGCCCTCCAGTACCCACCAGCCGTTCCTGGACTGCCCCATCCTGTCACAAACTACCGCCAAGAAAACTGCTCCCATGTGATGGTACTGGTTAGGATCAAGGAAGCGGGAGGCAGGCGAAGAAACAGAGAGAGACGAGGATAAAGAGGCAGAGCCAGAAAAACCTACAGACACTCAGAAGGAAGAATAAATATATGGACTAGCTCCATAAGGGGAAATGCCTTTCCTCCCTGCCATTTGTGATGGCTCCAGGAAAAAATAATGGTTCATAAGTGAGAAAAGAGGGAGTAAAGGTAAGGGAAAAAGTTCCCAGGGCCTATCCAACTTACCAGAAAATGACAGATCCCTTCCTGTGATTGACAGATCACTCAGAAATTTATTGTTTTCTGAAACTTCTGTTTAAAAAAAACCAAACCAAACCCAGTCTCTTGACAAAAAGATTTCAAAAAGTCACAATTTTCATTTAACACTACACAACTTTTATCCTATGTTCATCTCCAAAATGACCCTATAAGACTAGTCCAGCTAGTCTCTGTTGCCTATATATCACGTAGCTAATATTATCAATGTTAACTGAACCATCACTGCTTTCAATTACTGACTGCCTCTGGTCCCTGCCACTACATTGGAGACTAGGAAGGTGAAGCAGAGTGAGGCAGGACTGCATCATCCTGGAATTAGACTAGGGGATGGTGTGGTAACAACTCCGGAGATCCTTAAAAGAGAAATTTAACCATAACTCTGGTTGCAGTCAATGTTCTAAAATTTTAAGAAGTTGCAGCAAGAGCTAGAGAATGATTTGATCCTTTTACCTACAAAGCTAGTATTTGAGATCAAAGACTACAGCCTTCAGCATACAATACACCTCAACATAAAGACAAAAATCCTCACAACCGGATCAATAAGCAGTATCATGATAAACAGGAAATATTGAAGCTGTCAAGAATTTCATTGTGCTTGGATCCATAGGTAATACCCACAAAAGCAGCAGTCAAAGCAAATGATGTATTGCATTGGGCAAATTTGCAGCCAAAGGCCTCTTTAAAATGTTGCAAAGCAAATATGTCATTTTGGGGACTAGGCTACACCTGATCTAAATCATGATATTTTCAATTGCCTCATATGCATGTGAAAGCTCGACAGTGAATAAGGAAGACTCTAGAAGAGTTGAGACCACTGAATTATGACGGTGATGAAGGATCTTGAATATACCATGGATCATCAGGAGAGCGAACAAATCTACCTAGCAAAGATGGTGAGACTTTGTCTCACATACTTTGGACATGTGATCAGGAGAGACCAGTCCCTAGAGAAGCCCATCATGCTTTGTAAAACAGAGGGCAGAGAAAAAGAACAGGACTCTTGTTGAGATGAGCTGACACAGTGCCTGCAACAGTGGGCTCAATCTAACAATGATTGTGGGCATGGCATAGGACCAGGCAGCGTTTCATTCTGTTGTACACAGGGGCCTTATGAGTAGAAACCAACTGGATGGCACCTAACAATAACAACAAGAATCTACAAAGTTTCAGCTGGGCTGGGAAGAAGAAATAAGGAGAGAAAGATCTCTTTTGCTCATGAAGCATGTCTGAAACAAATCAACTACCAACTTACTATACACACTTGCACTTGGGCAAACCACTACACTCTAAGGGAATTCTCAAGGGTAGGACACATTCAGGTCTGCATTATCAAATTTTCTATGAAGAGCAAGCAATTTTTTTTAATGTAAAGTTCATGGAAGAGTATATTCTAGCTTGCCACTACTTCTCCAAAAACAAATTGCCATCTAGTTGATTTTGACTCACAGTGATCCTATAGCACAGGGTAAAACTGCTCCATAGGGTTTCCAAGGCTGTAAACTTCTAAGCAGACTGCCACATCTTTCTCCAGTAGAGCAGCTGGCACATTCAAACTGCCAACCTTTCAGTTAGCAGCCAAGTACTTAACCACAGAGCACCATGGCTCTTTTGTTACTGCTTTTGGGTATATGAAATTCATATTGTTCCCTCATGGGGAGAAGGGAGTTTTTCTCTTTGGTTTCAGAACACCATTTGCTTACCAGTCCATTCAATTGTCCAATAACCATTCATAAATACTCACTGAGTACCTAATATCCTCTATATCCTCTTGGAAAAAAAAAAAATCAGATCATGTCAGCCCCTATTCAAAATCTTTCTGTGTTTTTTTTATTGCCATTAGGGTAAAGACTCAAATCTTTAACAAGACCTAGCATGGCACGTCCATCTTATTTAGGCAGCTTTATTTGGGGATCACTTTCTTACAGCAGCTTAGCCTAACTACTACTAGCTGCAAGAGTAACTAAAATATGGAGGTCTTTAGAACACGAACAAGGTAACCAGGAAAGTAAGGTCAGAAAGTAGGAACTAGACTCAGAAAAAAAGCACCTCCCTAGGTTGTGTCATTTCTTATGATTCTTCTTGGAAAATGCTTAAAAAATCAACACGGTGGTCAATTTTAGAAAACCTCCAACCCCATCCACATTAAAACTCGAGCATTGCTATGTAAGTACATAGCCATAACAAGTCTGTTTCTTTTTTGAAACCAAAGACTCAGAACAAAAACAAATCATCGGTAAGCTAAAAGCATACACACACACACATAAATTGCCAAATTTAGATTGATTTTTCAAAGCCTAAATGAATTCAAAGAAAATCTTCAATTCTACCATTCGAGTTTTTAAACAGATCACTACAAAGAAGAAAAATATTCACCACCTTTTAGCAAAGTCCATAAGGATTTCATCGTGATGACTTGAATTTTCAATATAATTTCTCCTAGTTTCCAGTCAGTTTGGTTATTTCCTTTGCAGTATTAGATGGAAAATTAGTTGGAGCACTAAGTCCAAAGCCTTTCCCCAAGAGGCACATATGGAAGCAAAACGAATTAGTTATCTAAATTCCAGCTCTCCGAAGTAATTCTCGCATCAAATAGGAAAGGAAAATAACAATCATCTCCACAGAAAACATTGTAAATTTGCAGACAAATACTGAAAATAATATATACTTATTAGTCAGAGACAAAAGGACAAATATTGTATGAGACCTCTATGATAAAAACTTAAAAACAGACTTATGCATAGAAGAAAAGACTCTTTGATGGCTACAAGGGAGGGAAGGGAGGAAGGGAAAGGGTGAAGGGGAGGAGGGTTTAGATGAGATAGTTGGTAGAAATTCAGTTGGGTGAAATCGGTGACAGCACACATTAGAAACAAGAAAAATATTAAGTGGACTTCAACATAACTTGAATATTCCTTCCATCTGAACCCAATATTGCAAGGTCAGAGTAGTTGGGACAGGGGGCAGGGGACCATGCTCTTAGGTGAAATTAAGGCCAATTGGCACAACTAGCATTTTGCTAAGAGGTCTCTCTGCACCCCACATTGGTGAGTGGTACCTGGGGTCTTAAAAGCTGCCTAGCTGCTATCCGAGGGCACAGCAAATGGTCCCAACTCAGCAGGAATGGATGCTCACCGAGGAACAAAGCGACATGGGGGAAAGACAACCCAGAATACAGAGAGACCCACATGAGTGGGTGCCTGCATCGACTTGGGACCAGAAGAATCAGACGGTGCCTGGCCACAACCAGTGACAGCCGTGTTGGAGATCACAAAGTTCAGTCTCACTGGCAACACAAGCATAAAACGGGGTGCACCTCAGAGCTCCACTAAAAGACCACAATTGATGGTCCAGCAGCTTCAGGGTTCCCCTGGGAGCATGGCCCCTGGCCCTGATGCTGCCCTTGCCCAGAAATCATAACGAAGGTCCACTCTTCAGACACAAATGGATTGGACTTGGCGATGCAGAGTGACCATATATTGGATGCACTTTATGGTTCTATACATCTATAGGATATCATCCTGCTGACCTCTGGCCAGAGGAAGGAGAGTGGGTGGAGAGGAGGGGAAAGGAGGCTGTTGGGAGGATGAGACATGTATGGAGCAGAGAGGAATAGTGTGCTGTCACCGGGCAGGGAGAGCAGTGGAAGCTGCATATAGGTGGGCATGTAAATTTATACGGGAATGTACATTTTCACTGTCATAGTAAAAAATAATAATAATATATACTTATATTGGTAGAAAATAGAGAACATAAAAAAGTTATCAACAATCCCATATATTTGTAGGCATGGCACTTATGTCCAAAAGCATAAACAAACTATAAACTTTGGTAACATACACACACAATGGACTCTACAAAGATGTTCAGCAGTGCGTGCTTCTTAGTAACAGGAAATGACTTCTCAAATATTTCAGAAACGTAGCCTGGAGAATTTATTGGACAATATCCAAATAAATATTTAGGTGCCCTGTACATTCCAGTGTCACAAACTCACTCGATTTCTGAACTTCATGTGGGAAGGTAAAGCTATAAATACTACTTGGCTTTCCGGTCTTATGTGCCTTAGAAATCCATTTTCTCTTAAACTGGGAGAGGTAATCTTATCACAGTTTTCAAAAAAAGTAGTGTAAAACAATTTATTTCTAATAATCCCTCTGAGTTACTCTTTGAACATCAAATTAGCTCTGAATAAATATATTAAATAATAATAATAATAAACAGTCTGGAAGCAATGTCAAATCATAATGCTCCTACTTTCCTTGGGTTCACCTAACCATCATTTTAAAGCAGGGATTTGCACTAGTTCAGTCACGGCTGCTTGAAGCAAAACCCAACAACCCTTTTCTTTCTTTTTTTTTTTTTTGTGGATGATCTGAAACCATAACAAGAAAGGAAAATTATGTGTGGCCACCCTAGAATGAGGGACTTGAAAAGAGGTCTAGTAACTCTTTCAGGAGCCTGATGACTGAGACTGGATTGATACTGAGGAGAGCGACACACATTTAAAGTAGCACAGTTGGTTGCCATCTTTGAGCAGGACACTGCAGTTTCTGACTCTGCTTAAAATCTGACAGGTATGAGATTTGGTTGCTATGCAACAAGTATGCTGTCCTCATTTCCTAAGAGGTAGATTAAGTTTGCAGCAGGGCTTTGACCTGTACTTTGTCCCATTCCGATTATTGCTCCAGTTCACCCAAATTTTTAAAATTTCAGTCTGTCTCAGTGTTGCTTTCTCAGCCATAACTGAAGCAGGATGAACATGTTCAAAGCCCAGCTTTAAACCTATGAATCACATAAGCTTGGAGCACCTGTTTTAACATAATTAGAAATGTTGACGGGCAATTAAAGAGATGCTAATAGTTCATTCCCAAAAAACAAGAAGAAATTCACAAACATATTGTTATGGCTTTTACAGTACTAGCAGGGCAAGCATTAGGAAAAATAGTAGTGTTAGTACATGCTCAGATATAACTAACTTAATGAGAAATTATGAGCTTTTCCCTGCTGGTACCTTTAAAGCTTCGCATAAAACTTCCAAACTAAAAGAATGTCAGGCAGATGCCCTGTGGTTCTCCGCTAACACATGTTCACTTTTGACAAAGGTATCTATTAGAACAGTATGACTTTATTAACCCACACAGCTACGCTGGAAATCACTATCCTGTCCCCAAGCAAGCAAATCAGCTACTGAAGTTTGGGGAAAAGAATAAATACTCCAGTAGGAGAAGGAATGACCAAGCTGATACCACAGCCAGTAAAGTCAGTCCATTTTCTTTCACACTCATTTTTGTGAGTTGTGTTTACTATCATTTAACCACATACTTGATAAACATAACCAGAAAGACAAAGTTACAAAATGAGAATTTTTTTCTCTCATCACACAACTCTAATGACCATAACAAAAGACATTAAAGTCTATTTTTTATTATATTAGTCTACCATCTACTTGTTACTGACATCTCTATCTCAATCTTTCTCATTTTATTCCTAATATTTGACTTATTCCCTATACCCTTCCCCAAACTTATACTTGTGGCCTGGCTTCCTGTTGGTTCTTATGTCTTAAATCAGTGTAAGCACTTTTTCTGGTCTACTAAAATTCTTCCACAAATTTTCCCTTCACAAATTGAGTCCCTACTTTAAATGAGATCTTCCACTGCCAATCTGTCCACAAAATTTTGGCCATTAAAGCATTTTCAGTGAGTGTGTTTCTTTTGTTAATATTATTTTTAAATATATTATAACACAAAAGGGAAAAATTCAGAAAAGTACAAAGAATAGAAAAAAAATCTATAGTCATACTAATAAAATTGATTACTATTAATACTTTGCTACCTTTCCATCTCTGTATGCTCTTTGTTTTACATTTAGGACACACGAAATACAAACTACCCCACTCACTTAAAAACAAGCATCTCCTCCACATGACTAAAAACTTCTCATAAACATAATTTATTACAACTGCATTATACTGCATCCTACGAATGTAATAGACAATTCTCATTGTCTTGCCCTTATAAATAATGCTGGAATTATATTAGTCTGCAATTCAAATTACTCCTCAGGCTAGATTCTCAGATATTCTAAATTCAAGGTGTATGAACATTTTTAAGTCTCTTGATCACACTGCCAAACGCCATACAGACAGATTTTACCAATTTACATACCTATTAGTTTGATGTGAAGTGCTAGTTCCTAACCCTATCACCAGCAATTGAGGGAAAGGGATTAGGAGTCTAACTTTCTTTAATCTGTTAATTTGATATGCAATAAGTGGTGTATCAAAGCTACTTTAATTTTCATTTTTTGATAATGAACAGATACATGTGAAGATGTAAAATACTAGCTAATTTACTGTCTCTGAGTAAGGTATTTCCACATCTAAGTAACAGAGACTATGATGTTCTTGCTTCCACTCTTTTCATGGAAAGTCTCATAAAAGTGATGTCTTAGGTGATGACTCTCAACAGAGGCTGATGACCAGAATCACTTGTGGAGCTTTTATAAAATCCATTTACACTGAAGAAACTCAAACTTAGCAGGGACTCCATTATTCAAATTTTCCAAAAATTCCACAGTCATTTTAATAGGCACCTGAATGAGAAGACTACCAGGCTAAGACTGCTGGCCTAAGACTGTAACAGTTAAGTATCACACTTTTGGGGTAAATAAGCTACTGTACACAATTCCTTGGGCATATGAATTAAACTGCCATTTAGTTCTACAGTACTGAACTTACTTTCATAAAGCAACTTATTCACCCTATGAGAGGTAGGTTTACAGGGTCACACAACACTGACCACATCTGCTAATCTCTTTTCTAAAAAGATCTTGTTCCACACAAAAAGAAAGAAACCTAACCACTGATGAGCCTCCTGTTTATATACTTGGCACTTGGCAGAGAAATTTACACAGAAGACAGGAGAAGGTCAGTGATTTATGGTTAAGGTTACGCAAATCTGAAGTCCCAGCTGACCCTTTGACTCATCCCCACTTTTATCTCATCTTTAAGTACCAAGTTACTCCCCTTGTACACCATTAGGTAGGTACCCTCCTGAAATAACCTATAGCTATCAACGCTGATCTGAAAGTGAAGAGAATTTGAAACACTGATGAAGATCAAAGACCACAACCTTCAGCACGGACTACACCTCAACGTAAAGACAACAAAAATCCTCACAATTAGAATAATAAAGAACACTATAATAAATAGAAAAGAATGAGGTTGTCAAGGATTTCATTTTACTTGGATCCACAATCAACACCCATAGAAGTAGAAGTCAAGAAATCAAAAGATGCATTGCATTAGGAAACTATTCTGCAAAAACCTCTGTAAAGTGCTGAAAAGCAATCACCTTGAAGACTAATGTATGCCTGACCTAAGCCAGGGCATTTTCAATGGCATCATACACCTGCCAAAGCTGGGCAATAAGCAAGGAAGACCGAGGAAGAATTGGTGACTTTTAATTGTGGTGTTGGAGAAGACTACTAAATATACCATGGACTACCAAAAGAACAAACACATCTCTCTTGGAAGAAGGACAACCAGAGTGCTCCTTAGAAGCAAGGATAGTGAGACTGTGTCTTACACACTATAGACATGTTGTCAGGAGAGATCAATCCCTGGACAGCACAGCACAAGGCCAAGCAGCGTTTCTGCTGCACATGGAAAGTCGGAACCAACTGAGCAGCACCTAACAACTATCAATGTCAGTATCATATGGCTCAGCATACCCATCAACCCGACATAACCTAGGCTTAGAAAATACCCTCATCTCACTATCAGAGCTAGGTGTGCTAGTACTGTAATGGGGAAAATATAACAAGATGAAAGGTGTGGACTAGAGACAAGATTTCCCTCCATATCAACTACAGCACAATCCCATTTGGCTAAGAAACACGAGCACAGGAGCAGCCTGGGTTCAAACAGACAGTATTGCCTAGTATTGCCTGCACTTGAATGCTGCCTCGAACCTAATCTCCCACTGAGGTCCCAAACTGAAATATTATAAATCATCACCATAAGAAAACATGCAAGAATTATTTTAGAGAATATTTCCTCCCTTCTCAGATGATGAAAGTGGCCTTCCCCTACCACTGTGCAGAAATCATTCCAGAAAGAAGAGACAGAAAGCAGAAACAGAATTAAATGCTGACAACAATACTCAGACTGTTGGGTCAGAAGGGAATGAATGCACTGAGGTCCTTGCCATAAAAGCATTTGGTGGAAAACTCACTCCAATTTTTCAACAAGAAAAGTAAGGGAGAGATTTTTAAAGTTAGGTAAAATATGAACCCAAATGAATTCTTTTATCTGTTCTGCAGACAACCTCCCCAAAGCATCAGCACTACCACGCCAACCACCTTGAGCTCTGGGTACAATTTAATTGACAATGATGAATAGGCTCTTTGAACTTCAAATATTAAATCTTTATATGGCAAAGAATATTCTTTATGGTTTACTACTGCAGCTCAGAGGATGCTTCAATCTCTGGTCTTGGTTGGCATCAGAGAAGCAAAGTGAACAGTTTCATTCTGTTCACCTCTCTCCAGGGGCCAATACTGCCTTTGGATTGTTCCTGTCATGGACATCACCCTCAAAAAAGCCTCAGGACAGAGCAGCTTGGAGGCCACTGAGCAAATAGGCAGTGATGATGCAGCCAAAAGAAGGAGGCTTTGTTGATGTTTTAACTAGGTAAAAGAAAGAAGCTTTAACAAGTACACCAGCATGGTGCCCAGAATTAGCAAACCAGGACACATATTCAAAAGTGTAATCACAAGGTCACACATTCATACCTAGGCATTTAGCTGTTTGTCACTTGTAAATCACCATACCAGCACTTTCCTGCCTCTTCATTTTATTATTTTTTCTAAATTTAGTGCCATTACAAATGCTGTTAAGTCAGATAACTTAGTACCTATGCACAAAGAGAGTGAATCACCAATTCGATGACACTCACCAATTTAAATGTCTTCACTTTTGATACTCCCATTTCCAATGAAAATATCTCAGTCAACAGCATCATTTTCTGCTGTTTGCTCTTGAAGATTCACACGTCTATGTAAATTTGTCTGAAAGGTTTCTCTATATACATTCAGTAGGAATTGTACCCCTTCTTCACACTACCTAGTAATTTTTAAACACAGCACAATTGTTATTTTATAAAAGCATTTCAAGTTTGAGATGAAGATACACTCAAAACTGAGACCCGAGTCAGTTATTATGGACCAATAATGCTTAAGATCAAAAATTCCAGACTGGATGGACTCCAGCCTGAGGAACTGGTTTCCTTGGAAGCTTTTCTGCATAGTTCTACTAAACTCAATATTCTTTCACGTTGTTCCTTAACAAGATAATTGGAAGTCCGGGAATTAGCTCTTAACCTGTCTAAAGACAGGTTTAACCGTCTTAACTTACTAGTCTTGAGTTGCAAGTGGCTATTTGGTACAAAATTCTGAAAATGTGCTAAGTGGCACACCAGTGATTGAAAATCAAGCATGAAGAACGTGCTTCTAGCTTTCTGAAGACATAACCATGTGAAGGCAGGGCTTCTGAAAGACTTTCCAACTTTCCATTTTTACGATTCCCAAATTTAAGGGGGAAAATGTGAATGTAGAGTCTTTATGTACAGGGAGTCATAAGGAGATGCTAGAAAATGATCTCTATTGTTTTGTGATGGCAGTTGTTTTGAGTTCCCACAAAGCAGAGCTTAGGATGAGACTTGGGGACATTAGCTCAGAAACAAGGAATAACAGGGAGGGGTGAGGGGATCAAAGGAAGGAAAAAAAACAGTGAAGGATATCTTACTGAGTCATTTCAGTGGGCAACTGAGGAGCACTCCCACAGAGGACCACCTGGACAAGAGAGTAAAGCCCCTGAGAATTACCCGTCTGAAGTACAATAGGCAGGACATTTCATCATCAACTCTTCTGCCCCACTGGTTAAGAGGGCATTAACTTCCCAGCATTAGCGAGGACTGAATAAGCTTCTGAGACTTCAGGGGAAAGCATGAGGCATAAAAGGGAGAAGGTAAATGTTTGTGGAAAGCAGGCTTTACGAACCGGAAATGCCCAGCTCAGCAGCAGACGAAATCCGAGATGGACCAAGCAGATGTGACAGGGGACACAAAACGTACCAGCTATAGCTCTGCTATTTAAGATTCTCTATGCAGCATGGCAAGCTACTCTTACTGTTTTTTTAAAAGCACTCTTCAGTTTATCCCACTTCCCAGGGATTTTAATTAATAATAGTGTGCATTCACTCTCTCTATTATTAGTTTATCTTTCAGGTAATTAAGAATGAAATGTAAGGGCAACTATAGCTTTGGGAGGTTGTTAGCACATAACTACGGAGAGAAAAGAAATATAATAACCACTGGCAGGCACCGCTAAGTGGATAACCACTCCGGAGGGCTTTAACTTACCATTTGAAAGTTCTAGGTTTATCTGCAAACAGCATAGCTGGTTCACATGTCATTCCAGCAGTTCTTGATACGTGTTAATACAAACCAGCACCCTGAGGAGCAAATTAAGTTTCTTGGAAACTCTATCTAGACCCTAGTCACTGTGTCAGTCAAAGGTACCATTCGTAGCCTCATGTTTTCATTTTTTCCCTTACTACAGCTGGGACACATTCTGTCAACCCTTGAAAAAGGTGACACTGTGAGCACTTAACCAGTGTAAGTTCAGCATTTCACAATCCTTTATCTGATTCTCATCTCCTCAGTCAAGGTCAAGCCATGTCACCAAAGAAGCTCTAGAAATATCCTACTTCCTGAAACACAAATGGTTTTGCAAGCAATGCAAACAGAAAGTTTCAGTCCCTAGTACTGTCAAAATGACACCTTCATCAGCTTCCAAATTGAGTAATTACTGTTTTCTTCACACACACTGACAGCACTGAAATTGAATGGATCTCACAAGGTTCTCGACTGTGGTGACTTTTGGGGGGTATATGTGGGAAGAAAGGACAAGCAAACATCCTAAATAAGGTCAGAGTCAGAGATACTAAATCATGTTGCCTTAACATCTCTTCAATTAAAGAGGCGCTATCAACAAGCATTCCTCTTATTAGAGTTTCCAAGGACTGCCTGGGGGATTTGAACTGTCAACCTTTAGTTAGCAGTCAAACGCTTAACCACTAAACAAACAGTTTCCTTGCTCTTCTTAGGAAACACATTTTTGATCACTAATTATATCTAGAGGCACTCACTGAGACTAGCTTATTTGTAAATACTGTTTTTGTTTGACCCACGAAGCCCATGCATGTTTTCAGGCAGAGAAATAGGAACCTACAGCCCAGGAGGGACGATACTCATAGCAGCCACTGGAACTTGAGTCCAACTAGGAGGAGGATAAGGAAAAGTGAAACAGCAGATCAGTGGGAAATCTGTAGACCAGGAGAGGTAAAGAAATTGCATGAGGCACCAGCTAAGTAATGGGAAAGGTGGGCTAGTCACAGGGGTGACTTTCCTGAACTAAGGGCATGAACTAGGATCACTCTTAAAGGTGAGTTGAACAAATGCAAAGAAACATATTTGGAAAAAAAAGAAATATCAGTCTAATTTGTCTCGCTTACTCAGCGAGGTTCAGATTTCACCGTCGGTAACCTGGAAGAGGGTCCCTTTTCTATAGGATGTTGCACAGTCTCTGCAAGCAAGTGTCTTCGCCTGCCCAGCCTACATGTAGCAGATGTGTCATTTAGGTTGGGTTACTTATAGCCCACTGACTCCACCAGCCTTGCAAATTCCCGCAATAATTCTAGTGCCCAAATGAAAAGAGATAACAGATATCAGGCTCATATTCTGATCAAATGAGGGGTGAAGCAAATTTGTGGAAACTTTGTTTTTTCAAGTTTTTCAAACATCTGTGCTCAAGAACACATACTCCAAATTATTACTGGCCCACTGAGAACTTCCAAATGAAAACCAAATGAACCCACCGCCACTGAGTCGATTCTGACTCATGGCGACCCTACAGGTCAGAGTAGAACAGGCCCCATAGAATCTCCAAGCAGCACCTGGTGGATCTGAACTGCTGGCCCTTTGGTTAGGAGACATAACACTTGACCCCTACACCACCAGGTTTTCCCTCTAAGGGTTAGCAAGCATGAAACGCTGATGTACCTATCAGTATGGCTACCTCCTGAGACATACATGGAGAGTGCTCTTAGGTCTATTAAATGATAAAAGTAAAAAAATAATCAAAACCAAACCCGTTGCCAATGAGCTCACTGTGAGCTTACAGGACAGAGTGGATCTGCCCCATAGGGTTTCCAAAGGGCAGTTGATTCAAACAGAATTCTGGTTAACAACAAAGCTCTTAATCACTGCACCACCAGGGTTCCCCAATATCCAAATGCACCTTGAATACTCCCCCCAGGCAGTAAAAACAAAGTACAAGGCCAATGTAGTCAGGAGTTCACATGTGAAAAGAGCACACATAAGCATTCCCAGTGTCTCTCATCTGTGGCTTGTAGCTCATCAGCCAGGTGTTCAGCAGAAAGGCAAAGCTCAATACATTTGATAAGAATTAGCAAAAACTAAGGCAATAAACTTACAGACAAAAGTGATCAAAGAATAACACTGCTAATAGAGATGCTTCATCTGTTTGTCACTGAGAAATCCCTGGAGTCTGGCATTACCACCTGGCACTTGGGTCCCATGCTGTAATGCCACCCACCGGTACCTGCTAGACCTGTCAGTTGCTCCTAAGAGAAAGCAAAGTTTTACTTGGCCCGATTTGTCTGTTTAACATCTATTCTAGCTCCTTAAATGGTTTTGATTCTATGGAAATATTAGAGGGCTAATCTTGCAAACAAGTTCAACGTGGCTCAAAGTTTGCCAAAGGAAAACTTTGTTTTTAGGTGAATGTTTATAGTAAGTCCTCGTGAAAAAGAACGATTGTCTACGATTTTAGTGTTGTTTTTCTCATATAACCTACAAACACTGACTCCAGCTACTCTGGTCCTTCATATGATTTACCTGCCGGATTCAGGGAAACCCATGTCTAGGCCAAATACTAGTATGGGGTGAAAAGATCCGTTTGCTTATTCTTGGCCATCTTAGAGACACAATCCTGGCACTGGCTTTTTCTCTCATTGATTGAGTGAGGGTCAGAAACAACGGATCCAAGGCTTCACTTTCTCTGCGTGCTCACCTGGCTCTGAGAATCTCGTATACTGCTGAGACTCCCAGAGATGAAAGGTGTGACGGACCCTTGAGATGCATCACAATTCAGGCTATTAAAGCAGAGAACTGAGAAGCTCTGAGTGTTAATGCTGGGTCAGCCTACGACCTGCCAAGTGACTTTATATAATCCTTCTGGGTTTCAGCTTTTTCCATCTGCAAACTGAAGAACACAACTGACTCAAAAATAAATAGTCCAGTATCAGCTCCGTTCCCAAGATTTTACCTTTCTTTCCAAATCTGATGCTGAGTACCCATGTTGTTACCTCTCCATGCATGAAGAAGAAAGAAATTACAGAACACTTTTCTTACTTCTTTTTATTTGATTTCTTCTCTTTTGAATAGCAGTTTCCAAGACTATAAATTCAAATATTTTGCTCAGGATATTAATGAAAAGGAGGGCAAGAGGGAGTTATAGGGAAGATCTTTTTAAATGAGGCACAGGAGAAGCTCAGTAAAGGCTCAGGTTTTCAAACAGGCAGCTGTTACCTGTTGGCACTTTAGAAAAAAATAGCATGGACCTTTCCCTAGAGATGGGTATTCCAATGGCTACCTCAATGTTCCTTTTGAGCTATACCACCCAAGAAATTTTTTAATACACTATGAAAGTGTGTGTGTGTTTGTATCTGGTTGAATGGCCCCCAGATAGGTAAGTCCCTGTCCAAATCCCTGGAAACAGTGGGTGTTATCTACTTTGAAAAAGAGTTTTTGCTGATATAATTAAGTTTAAAATCTCCTGACAAAATCATCCCAGATTACATAGGTGAGCCCTAAATTCAATACAAGTGTCCTTATCAGAGACACAGCAGAGAAGGCAATGTGAAGACAAGTGGCAGAGATTGGAGTGATACAGCCATAAGTCAAGGAAGTCAAAGAACACTGACAGCCCAGAAGCTGGAAGAGGCCAGGAACAGAGTTTCCCTGAAGCCTTCAGAGGAGGTGTGACCCTGCTGACACCTTGATTTCTGACCTTCACACTCCAAAATGGGGAGAGAATAAATCTCTATTGTTTTATGCCACTAAATTCACACTGATTTGTTGGAGCAGCCCTAGCAAACTTAAACTCCACCCACTTATAATCAAATCCCTAAATGAACTCCTTTTAAATATATAAAACTATCCTTTTCACTACTGCGAGGAGCCCTGGTGGCGCAGTGGTTAAATCCATCAACTGGTAACCGAAAGGTCAGCAGTTGGAAACCACCAATGGCTGTGTGGGAGAAAGAGGAGGCAGTCTGCTTCTGTCAAGATGTACCCCCTTGGGAATGCTATGTGGTCACTATCAGGCAGAATCAGCTTGAGGATAGTGGGTTTGGTGGATTTTGCAACTGCCATTTTACTTAAGGAGAAGCTGCTACCATTTGAGAATGCTTCTTGATAGTTTCAGTTTCATTAGTCTATTATGTTGGCACATAGAATGTCACCTAAAAACTCTCAGGTCCATGCTATGTTCTAGAAATAAATGCATATCAAATAGCTGGTATTAATTAAATTGGTAATCTATGATAATGCTGAAAGAGAACATAATCTGAGGTCCAAAATCCTAGTTTTGTACCCTAATTCTGCCACAGACCGACTATCTGTGTGAACCTCAACAGCCACTTAACTTCTCTGGGCCTAAAATGGAAAGAAATTAGCATTGACCTCATAGAAACGTCATAAGGCCCGGACCATACACATGAAGATGTTTAGGTACGTAAAAAAAAGAAATAGAGACTGTTGCCTTTACGCCACTATTTCCTCTCCCCTCTACAAACAAGCCGAGTAATTCATCTAGGAGAACCAATGATGGAGATGGCTAATAATTGCCTACTCGTGCCGACTGTGGATCATTAGGATGTTATCTCATTCAGCAAGCATCCCAGAATGCCTATTTTTACAGCTGGTCTCTTCCTTGAATGAGAGGACCATCCAGAAGCATCTGTGAGAATCTGCACCTAAACATGTAGGCAGGCCAGGAGTGAGAAATCCCACTGGTTGTACTAGAGGGTAGCAAGCAGGTGGGAGTCCAACTTCTCCACCTTAATAGGAAAAACTATATTGCAGTTAGACTAGCCTTAGGACAGGCACCTGAATGTCCAAAGTTACCTCTGATTCTCTTTGATACCTTGGTACCAGTGATAGGAACACTCCTCACTCTGAGACAGAACCCCTGTTTTTTGTAAAGACTTGTTCTTGCAGCTTTAACCTAGGGACAAGTCTGTGGCCAGCAGTTCAGCATGAGGAAGCAGACAACAAACCAAACCCAAACCCACTGTGACTCACAGCAAGCCATAGGATGAATAGAACTGCACCACAGAGTTTGCAAGGAGCACCTGGCAAATCTGAACTGCCCATCTTTTAGCAGTCATAGCACTTAACCACTATGCCACCAGGGTTTCCAAGGCAATAACAGGATGTCTTTTAAGTAATTACCCCGATAATCACTCCAGGGCTACTTGTGACTTCCACTAGGATGGCACCTTGTAGTTTCTTTCCAGCTCCAGACCAAAAACTAGAACTCACCTCAGTTAGGTAAGGCCAGAACATGCTTTGGATTTTCTGCCTTGCTAATGGAAACCCTGGTGTATAGTGGTTAAGTGCTACATCCGCTAACCAAAAGGTGAGCAGTTTGAATCCACCAAGAGCTCCTTGGAAATTCTATGGAGCAGTTCTATTCTGTCCTATAGGGTCACTACGAGTGGGAATTGACTCGATGGCACTGGGTTTTTTTTTTAAGGAGCCCTGGAAACTCCAGTGGTATAATGGTTAAGACCTATGGCTGCTAACCAAAAGGTAAGAAGTTTGAACCCACCAGGCATTCCTTAGAAACTCTATAGAGGCAGTTCTACTGTCCTGTAGAGTGTCTATGAGTTGGAATCAACTCGATGGCAGTGGTTTTGGTTTTGGTTTTGGTTTATAGTCGTCTCAATGACATTGTGGAGTCATTCCATCATCTTGACAAAAGCCCACCGACAGAGCATTTTAAAAACGCCCCTCTATGTCCACCACAAGAAACCCTGGTAGTTAAGTGCTACAGCTGCTAACCAAATGGTTGGCAGTTCAAAGCTGCCAGGCACTCCTTCGAAACTCTACGGGGCAGTTCTACTCTGTCTTGTAAGGTCTCTATGAGTCAGAATCAACCGATGTCAGAGGGTTTAGCTTTTGGTTTTATGTCCACCGCCCCAATTATAGTTGTTGTTAGGTGCTGAACCTAGATTTGCAAGGGTGGGAATCCAGTGTAAAAGGTTTTTAAACCTCCTCTGATGAGTCTACCAGCCAGTGCTGACAGCCACAGCATTAAACCTCTTCTTGGTATAATTAAAGTGCCTTGTAGAACACAAAATAAATCATTACCAGCCACTTCATTTTGTTTAGGTACCAGACTATGCCACCCTAAAAATTAATTGAAAATTACTAACCTAACACCAGGACATAACTAGTACTTTGCAATCTATACCCTATTCCAGTGTGTACCCTGTTAAATAAAACACTTGGCAGGAAGTGTCTAGCTAGGATTCTATTTCTATATTTATTTCTTCCTATGTACCCTCAATAATAATACTTGTTACCTACTTAGCTCACAAGAGTGTTAATTTAAGGAATATAAAAGCAACGTGAACAAACATTGTTGAATGAAATGAGTGACCTGAGTGTTATATCAAATCACTGTGTCATTAATCCCATTATCTTGAGAGCATCATTCTCTCTCTCTCTCTCTCTCTGTCATTCTCTTACTTAACCTTTCTTCCCAATCATAACCTTAAAAAGGACACTAATTGTCTTGGTGTTGATCCTCTGCTCCCCACCTGCTGATATTCATTTCTACCAGCAAATCAGTTTCTTCAGCCAACAGCTGCTTCATCCTGCAATCTCTGTCTGAGCAGTATCACCACACCCCCATATGGCTTCAGGACATCTGCGAGTCGGAGCCCACAGCCTCTGAAACTACAAATGCAAGTTCTGCATAGAGTAGAAGCTAAACGTGGGAGTTCTGGGGCCGGACTGCCTGAACCTGAATATCTGCTTCACTCTTTATTGGCAGTGTGGCCTTACACAAGCGACTTAATTGTCTGATCTGTAAAACAGGAATAACCGTAGTACCTCCCTCATAGGGTTATGAGGAGAATAAGTGGATTGGAATCTGTGAAGGGTTTGGAATGTGACTACAACATGATGTTTTATAAATGTCATCTGTTGTTGCAACTACAGGATGGTTCCATCTAAAGGCCGTGGACACTGCAACTCAACTTGTCTAAAACTGACCTCATGACCAGCCCCTCAAGACCCGCTTGGATCCCGATCTTGGGTCACAGCGTCACTGTCCACCTAGTCATCCAAGCCAGTAGAGGACTTATCTCTTCATTTTGCCGCCCTACATCCTCTCAGTCACCAAATCCTGTCAGCACTAACTTAGAATTTTCTCTCAGAGATAGCACTCCACCTACTTTCCACCCCTAGCATGCAGGAGTCTCCAGGTACAAGGAAGAAAACAGAACCAGGGCCAAATTGGGCAGGGACTGTCACCTTTGTGGCCCAGGTAAATCATGGAGAAAAAGCTGCCCACAATCCCTCCACTGCCACCACTTCAGTGGCCTCCTGATGGGCTTCCCAGGCTCCAGTTTTTTATCTGCAGATACTTATTACACAGTAACAATAGTTAAGAGTGTCTAGGTGGTGCAATGGTTAACTTACTCAGCCAACCAAAAGGCTGGAGGTTTACATCCACCCAGGGGCACCTCAAAAGAAAGACCTGGCAATCTACTTCTGAAAATTCAGCCACTGAAAACCCCATGGAGCATAGCTCTACTCTATCAGTCAGAATCAACCCAACAGCAACTGATTTGGTTTTGTTGGTATTGGCAGGCCACTGTGCTAACCACTTCAAATAGATTAGGAATTCCTAGTTAGCAAAAACATTTAGGCACTTGACCGCTAATCAAAAGTTTGGAGGTTCAAGTCTACCCAGAAGTGCCTGAGAAGAATAGCCTAGCAATCTACTTTCAAAAATCAGCCACTAAAACCCCTATGGAACATAAGGTTAACATGAATCTGAGTCAAAAGTAATTGTTTTTGAGTTTCTAATAACAACTAAGGCTAGCAAGAAAACAAAAATCCAGAAGACAGAAAGACCCACGTGAACGGGTGACTACAGCAACATGTGACCAGAAGAACCAGATGGTGCCTGGCCACCACCAGTGGCAGCCGTGATGGGGTCACAATGTTGAGTCCTAGTGGCAACACAAGAAAAAAAGGGGTGCACCCTATGAGCTCCACTAACAGACCACAATTGATGGTCTAGAGGCCTGGGGGTTCCCCTGGGAACATGGCCCCTAGACCTGATGCTGCCCCTGATCATAGATCATTACTGAGGTCAACCCTTTGGATAGGAAAGGATTGGACTCAGGGCTACAGAGAGATCATACGGTGTGTGCACTTTATGCTTCTATGCATCTATAGGATGTTGCCCTGCTGGCCTCTTATTAGAGGGCAGTGGAGAGGGTGGAGAGGAGGGGACAGAAGATTGTTAAGAGGATATGATCTGCATGGAACGGAAAGGAGGAGCGTGCTGTCACCAGGCAAGGACAGCAGAGGAAGCTGCAGATAAGTGGGCATGCCAATTTGAACTGTATTGTAAACTTTCACTCAGTCACAATTTAAAAAAAAAAGAAAGAAAAATCTTCACAACTGGACCAGTAAGCAACATCATGATAAATGGAGAAAGGATTGAAGTTGCCAAGAATTTCATTTTATTTGGTTCCACAGTCAACACTCATGAAAGCGGCATTCAAGAAATCAAAAGATGCATGGCACTGGGAAAATCTGCTACAAAGGATCTCTTCAAAGTATTGAAAAGTAAAGACATCACCTTGAAGACTAAAGTTCACCTGACCCAAACCATGGTGTTTTCAATTGCATCATATGCATGCGAAAGCTGGACAATGAAAAAGGAAGACCGAAGAACTGATGCATTTGAATTGTGGTGCTGGAGAAGAATACTGAATGTACCAGGGGCTCTCAAAAGACCAAACAGATCTGTTTTGAAAGAAGTACGACCAGAGTGCTCCTTGGAAGTAAAGATGGTGAAATAGCGTCTTACAACTTTGGACATGTTGTTAGGAGGGATCAGTCACCAGAGAAGGAAATGCTTGGTTAGTGGAAACTCAGTGAAAAAGAGGAAGTTCCTCAATGAGACAGATTGACACAGTGGCTGTGTCAACGGAGGGCCTAAGCAAAAACAATTGCGGGCATGGTGCAAGACCAGGCAGTGTTTCATTTTGTGGTACACCGCATCTCTGAGTCAGAACACACTCAGCAGCACCTGAAAACAGTAACAATAAGGTTCCTATCACGTTTACTGCATACCAGGTACTACTCCAAGGACTTGTGGTATAGCACTTCATTCAGCTGCAATGCACCAGCACTATTTAAAACAAAGATTTTGTTGGTTCTTGCCACCTCCTGCTTTCCAACTCAAAAAAGAACAGAAGGGAGAAAGGAAGGGAGGGGAAAAAAGGAACAGAGGGAAAAGAGGAAACAAGGGAGGGCAGAGGAGAAAGGGAAAAATAAAACATGCTAGATGCTGGCACTTCTTGATTCAGTGAATCATGATTTTTTTTTTTCTTTAATACTACGTAACGTGGAGCTAGGGTAGGTTAGGGGGCCCTGGTGGCATAATGGTTAAGAGCTCAGCTGCTAATCAAAACACTGGTAGTTTGAATCTACCAGCTGTTCCTTAGAAACCCCATGGGGCAGTTCGACTGTGTCCCATAGGATTGCTCTCAGTCATAATCAACTCAGTAACAACGTGTTTGGGTTTTTTGGTTTAACACACATCAAATACGTGTGTGCCTAATTTTTTTCTCCACATAAGCAGACAACAAACAGTGCCACAGTTACACAGTGAATATGGCCGAGTTACCTGAAGGGGAAAATTTCACAGATACCTCCTTAAGGCAAAGTGTTTATTAATGGAATCTATTAATTTTAATAAGAATTCTCATGAAACTGAATATGCAACTTATGCAAATATCTAGTTGTGGCCTTGGCTACTTAACCTCTCCGTGTCCTGGTCTATTCATCTATCATCCATCAAATTATATTAATGTTGTGTACATACACCACAAAGAGTTGCTACAAGAATTAAATATAATCACATATGATAAAATGTGATTCAAATGTGTGGTATGGTCATTCTCATTAGAGACGGCGGCATCAAAACATATTGATGCCATTCTATTTGGTGCTGGTGATAACTCAGGACTCAAATAGACTTTCAAGCAATTGTGGTTTATATACAGTAAGGAGAAGTTAGGATTAATGTTAATAGTATTCCTATCTAAAATAACTTAGCATTTGCATTCTGTCTGTTTAGCAGAAAGTCTTCATTTGAATTCACAAAGGTGGAAAGTTCTTTAAAAACACCAATACATGTTCCAATTATTTTAAACATACTCTATCAATAAAAGGAAAGCATGCTTTTATGTAAACGAATGTCAACAGTAAGACCCAATAGTAATGTAAAATTCTGCCTGATACTGACATTTTCTTCCTATAATTTAAACACACATTTGGCTGTACCCTTTGGTTTATTATCCATATTGAAGGAAAAAAAAAAAAAAAAAAAAGATCTGTGCAGCTGTTCTAACTTACACAGCCCTGTTTTTTTCCAGTTTCTGGTGTGCCTGTTTGACCTCCTCTCTAAAAGAAAGGAGATATATTTCAGGAAAAGCTTTAAATTATTTCTTTTTCTTGCTCCTTCTCTGCTCTACTTTCATAAGGGTTACCTTTTGCAGTGTTTTAGAGAATGCTGTCTTCATTTTTCTGCCTCAAAGTGAACCGGAATAAAAATGCAATTCATCATCCCAGTGACTGTATTTAGATATAAATATATGCGTAAGTTTAGAACTGAAGGAGAAGGAGTAAGAGAAGAAGGTAAACCAAAAACCAAACCCGGTGCCACTGAGTCGATGTCAACTTACAGTAACCCTACAGGACAGGGTAGAATCATCCCATAGGGTTTCCAAGAAGCAGTGGATTTGAACTGCTGACCTTTAGCAGCTATAGCACTTAACCCGCTACACCACCAGTTTTCCTAAGACATTGAGCAAAAAAGTAAGGAACAGAGGGAAAGAGAGAGAGGAAGCTTAGGAGTTTGGTTTGCCCATTTCTGACAAATCTGTGAATACATTTGAAGTAGAATAGGCATATTCTACAGCTACATCCTGAATCTCTGTCACTTGGGTTCTCCCCCAGGAGGCCATTCAGCCCCTTGCTCCTTCACTTTTATTTCCATCAGAATGCGCCCATCACATTCCTACTTCTCCCTCCACCATCTTCTGCTCTAGAGAGGCACTGGACCTTCCCTGCTCTCTTTCCCACATTCTATCATGCTCTGATTCCCTGTATGCAAGACTCATTCCTGCACTACAGCACAATTCAGTTCGGCACATGTTAGTCACACTCCTACCAGTGCACACACCATATTACAAAAGGTCTAAGTTCCCAGGGCATTAGTTCCATTTGTTTCTAAAACACTCCGAGGAACCAAGCAAACCACAATACACACACACAGCCTCTGCCTCTGCCTCTGCCTCTCTCTCTCTCTCTCTCTCTCTCTCTCTCTCTCTCTCTCACACACACACACACACACACACACACACACACACACCAATCACCAAAATCTCCCTCCATCTGCCTTCAGTGGAGCTGGCCTTCGATGCTGGAGTGGACTGACTTAATGAAGCAACACTGAGTACCATTTTGTTTTCCTGAAATTAAAAAAAATGCACCAGTAGAGGTATGAGGGGCTGTTAGACAGCCTCTAGCTAATGGGTTGGACCGAAAGTGAGAGGACAGAGTACAGTGGCACTGTGGCAACAGAGTATTATCAGCATTTCCCAACAGAAAATTCATAAATGCCAGTGATTACCTGTTTTTTTCCATTTTCTGCATGGTAGAGTCACAGGGTTGTCTCTTTTTTCAAGTATCACTCATTAGTGACATCTAGTGGTCCCTATTTAAATTACTCTTGGAATATGCTAGTTGCCTTCTAAAGACAGCACCGTGGAGTCAATTCTGACTCATAGCAACCCTACAGGATAGAGCAGAACTACCCAAAAGAGTTTCCAAGGAGCTCCTGGAAGATTTGAACTCCTGACCTTCTGGTTAGCCGCAGTAACACTTAACCACTATGCCACCAGGCTTTCCTGTTGCCTTCTAGTTGAATCCAAATAAAAAGTTGCTTTCAGGAATCTCAGTTAATTACAAGAGCAACCGCAGTAACTACTGTATCACAGATACCTGCCACAATCACTTTCGCAAATTACTTCCCCTCTCAGTGCCTCGCTGCCTCATCTGTCAAAAAACAAAAAGCAAAAAACCTGTTGCCGTGGTGCCTACCATGACTCCAAGCAACTCCACACGTAAGCAGGTAACAACAGCACTGAGCACATAGGCTGTTAGGAGGCTGGATGGATGACAGATGTGAAGTGCTTGGAATGGCTCCTGGTACAGAGTGAGTGTTCAGTAACATTAACTCTCATTAGTATTCTACCCCACCTGTCTTTATCATAACACAAAAATAATATTTTTAAATGCTCAGTGAAATGGCATTATTTTTTATCCCCAATCTTCTAATGCTATGGACCTAGCGACAAGGATGTGCCTCCTGGATCAGGTGGCTTTGTATGCCGTCAACATCATCTGAAAACAGAAATATCTCAAGTGGATGGCTTTAAAAACAGAAATTTTGTCACTGTCCAGTAGGCTAAAAGTCCAAATTCAGGGTGTCAGTTCCAGTGGAAGGCTTTCTGTGCTGGCACTGGAGGAAGGTCCTTGTCATCAATCTTCCCCTGGACTAGGAGCTTCTGAGGCACAAGGACCCAGGGACCTTTCCAAAGGATGTGCTTTGCTCCAAGCACTGCTCCATGGAGGTATGAGATCCTCTACTCTCTGTTTGCTCCCCTTTCTTTTACAGTCCAAGAAATTGCCTCAAGGCACAATATAGTCTTACACATTGAATTCAGCCCCACCAACACAACTGCTGCCTATCTTCCCTCATTCACATCATAAAGGCAGGGTTTACAGCATATGTGAACATCACACACTACCAGGAATCACAGCCCAGCCAAATTGCTACATACATTTTTGGGGGAACACCGTTCTATCCAGGATAGTCCTTTATTCTGGAGTTCATGACCTTTCACAGTGCCTTGCTAGACTTACTTTACACATAGGAGCCCTTTACACCAGCCACAATCAGGCCAGTGGAATAACGTCCATCCAGATCCCACCCAGTCTTCCCAGCTTTCCTTAGCCAGTTCCTACCATCTCTTCGAGGTGGCAGGGGCAGGGACAGGGCTACTGGTGGCTCAGTAGCAGAAGTCTCACCTTCCATGTGGGAAACCTGGGCTCAGTTTCCAGCCAGTATACTTACCCATCTCTCAGGGGAGGTTTGCACCTTACTATGAAGCTGAGCAGGTTTCAAGGAAACTTCTAAACCAAGATGTACTAGGATGAAAATTCTGGGAATCTATTTCTGAAAACTCCATGGATCAAAAACCCTATGCACCCTATTGTTCATGGGGTCACCACGATCAGGGGTCTGACTCCACAGCAGCTAACAACAACCATTTACTTAGAATGCCTCCCCATCCTCTTCCTGCTGAACTCCTGTGTTTCCTCCAAAATCACTTTACATGCCATAATATCTGAGAGACTTCTCTCTAACTGCTACAGCCTTCAATCGCCTATCCTTTTCTGAATTCTTTTAAGCTATTAACTGCCTGCTTCACAGGGTTGCTCAGAGGTTGAATGAGTTAATAAACATTTCACAAGTGGTGCTGAAACATCACATATGTGGTCCATAAATAAGGCCTGATTTTTACTTTACCCTTGTCATCTGACTCCTGTACCACCCACTGTCTTTGCAGTTTGCACTTCACTTATATTCCCTAGTTTTGTTCAGTCTTTACTGTTTTTCCCTAAACTTACAGGCTGCTTTCTGCATGGCATCAACTGTCACATACAATTGATCTGCCTCTTCTCTCACCACCCCTGCCCCCTGACTCCTACTTGGACCCAATAGGGAGCTCTGTACCAGGTAAGGACTTCCTCCTCCAAGTGTAGCCCCCTTTAGCAAGGTCAGCACACAGGAACTTGCTAGAAATGCAGAATCTGAGACCCTGCTCTGGACCTAGTGACCCAGAATCTTCATTTTAACACGATTCCCAGGAGATCTGCAAGCACAAGAAGATTTGAGGAGCTGTGAGACTGTCATTGTTGGGTGCCAGGGAGTCACGTCCAACTCAGAGTGACCCCATGTGATAAAGAAGAACCATAGGGTTTCCACATCCTTCTCTTGCAAAACCCAAAAACCCACTGGTGTCAAGTTGATTCCAACTCATAGCGACCCTATATAGAACAGAATAGAACCACTCCACAAAGTTTTCAAGGAGCCCGGGGAGGATCAAACTGCTGGCCTTCTGGTTAGCAGGCTTTTGATTAGCAGACTAGCACTTAAGTACTACCCCACCAGGCTTTCCTTCTCTTGCAAAGCAAGAGGCTGAATTTGAAACACCAATCCTTTGGTTAGCAGCTAAGTGCTTAACCATCATTATCAGGTAATCTGTAAGTACATTCAGGTTTCAGCAGCACTAGACTCCCATACCCATTGTCATTCAGTTGATTCTGACTTACAGCAACCCTATAGGCCAGAGAGGAATTGCCTCTTACAGTTTCCAAGGGGTGGCTGGTGGATTTAAACTTGTTGACCTATTTGTTGGCAGCTGAGCGCTTTGACCGTTGCACCACCAGGACTCCAGCACTAGCGTAGGGAAAGGCAATTTACCTTCATTCTGCTGTTAGTTTAGGAGTGCTGGTGGTGCAACGGTTAAAGCGCTCAGCTGCTAACAAAGGGTTAGCACTTTGAAGCCACAAGTGGTTCCATGGGAGCAAGATGTGGCAGCCTGCTTCCATAAAGATGACAGCCCTGGAAACCCTATGAGGCAGTTCTGCTCTGTCCTGTAGAAGCACTGTGAGTTTGCATTGACTGGATGACAATGGGTTTGATATTTTGGGTTTGGTCATCAGGTTAAGTTACTTCATCTGGTAGGGGCTCTATAAATGTTTGCTGATTGAAAGATTAATGAGGAAAATTAACAGCCTTGTTAACACCCACCATAAGGCATTTTCAGAAATGTGAGAAAGCATCTCTTGAAAAAAGTAGCTCAAAGCAGGTTGAAAAATGGGGCAGAGAAAGTATCACAGCCAAGAGGAGCCTAAAGAAACACGATGACTAAATGCCATGTGTTATCCCGGATGGAATCCTGGGACAGATAAAAGACATTAGGCAAAAACTCAGAAAATCTGAATAAAGTATAGGCTGCAGTTAATAATAATGTATCAATATTGGCTACTACTTGTGGCAAATGTATCATTCTGATGTAAACCAGAAAAAAATCAAACTCACTGCAGCAGAGTTGATTCCAACTCACAGCAACCCTAAAGGACATAGCAGAACTGCTCCACAGAGTCTCTAAGGAGCACCTGGCAGATTCAAACTGCTGACTTTTTGTTTAGCAGACGTAACACTTAACCGTTATGCCACCAGGGTTTCCATTCTAATAGAAGATGTTCATATTACAGGAAACTGAGTATGGGGTAGACAAAACTCTTTACTATCTTCCTAATTTTTCTGTAAACCTAAACCTATTCTAAAATTAAGTTTACTAAAAATCAGGGACTGAGAATAGGTAGGGTATCCAGATGATTCTCAGCTACAGATGTATACTTAAAGAAAACCAAACACATTGCCATTGAATCAATACCAATTCATAGTGACCCTACAGGACAGAGCAGAACTGCTCCATAGAGTTTCCAAGGAGCACTTGGTAGATTTGAATCGCTGACCTTTTAGTTAGTGGCTGTAGCACTTAATCAGTAGGCCCCCAGGGTTTCCAACAGATGTATAGAGAATGTCACATTTGTGCAATTAATGTTCTTTTATGGTTATTGGTACCTCCAAGACCCTATATACTCAAAATGACAGATTTGCAGCCCTGAGAACAGGGTTGTTTTAGTTATCTGGTACTGCTCTAACAAAAATATCACAAAGTAGATGGCTTTAGCAAAGAAAACTTTATTCTTACACAGTCCAGTAGGCCACAAGTCCAGATTCAGGATGTCAGGTCCAGGGGAAGGCTTTCCCCTTTGTTGGCTTTGGAGGAAAGTCCTTGTATCACATCAGTCTTTGTTCAGGGGGCATCTTGGCACAGGAACCTCAGGTCTAAAGGATGTGCTCTACTACCAGTGCTCCTTTCTCAGTGGTGTGAGGTTCCCAACTGTCTGCCTGCTTCTCTTTCCTTTTATTCCTTCTATGATAAAAGGAAGTAACCAGCCACACTCCAGGGAAAGTATCTTTATAAGGGTGCAGGGAGGTGATCTTAGGAAAGGATTTACAGTCCCACCCTAATCCTCTCTAACATAATCCACTCTGTTAACCACAGGCAGAGATTAGGATTTACAGCATCAGAAAAATCACAAAAGGGAGGGCAATCACAGAATACAGGGAAGAGTGGCCCGGCCAAATTACTACACATATTTTTGGCGGGACACAATTCAATCCTTGACAAGAGTTGTCTTTGAATCTGCATTCAGTGCAGTCTCCTTCTTCTGAGCCAAGGACAAGCCTTTGTATATCAGCTACTCACCTTGTCCCCTTAAAGGGCCACCTACCAAAAAGACCTAAGAAACTGGGGTTAATCTAAACTTTAAACCGAAAATATTCCCTAAAGTCTTTTTTAAACCAAACAATAGCTTAATTTACTCCAGAATGTCTGCCTTGAGCATCGTGCTCTTTTAAAGAACTATCAGGTTGACAACAGCAACTCAAAAGGTTAGACAGGAAGTTTAAGGGGCAGTGAGTTTATGTTAAAGGTGGACAGGCAGTCTGGCAAAGGAGGCTGAGAATGGTTGCACAACTTGAAGAATTTAATCAATGTAACTGAACTGTACATGTAGAAATCGCTGTATGTTGTGCTATGCATATTTTCAACAACAATAACAAAAAATAAATCATTTAAAAAAGAAAAGAAACTGAGATTAAGGATATAGCACACCATGAGAAATACTCTACTACTATCTTGTTTGTCTTCACTGGTTTGAAATGTACTGTCTTGAAGTAAAATTTTAAGCTTATCAATTTTTAGAGGAAAGCAATAATACTGAGTCACAAACCGAAGTCCCTTGCCATGGCTAAGTTTTCCCAAAAGGCTACAAAGTTCTAGGTGACTTGCTAAGCTCTTGACATAAGTTTATTCTCTTTCATTGGTTTCTTTCAATTTCTTAAATAAGCATCTTCAATGACTACTTTATCTTGTTCATATCAAAATATTGACCTAAGGAAAGCAAACATAAGTAGAATCAATCTGTACTAAAAAAGGAATAATAATAAAATTTCAGCTTCTTTTTTCTTTTTACTGACTGCGTCACATGCTTTACACATCTTATCTCCTCTCATGTTCTCCGCAGGCAACCCTATGAGACAGGTGCCTTTATCATCTCCCTGAGATATTTGTTAGGCATTTGCAGAAGGGAGGAGAGACATGTTTAATGGCAGCACATGGGAAAGACGCAGCAGCTTGAAATTACTGTATGTCCACCGTGACACAGGAATGACATGGCTATACCAAAGACTAATTCAGGATGTAACACTATCTTGAATTAATAAAACTATAAACTGAGAACAATGGAAAAGCAAACATTTATTGAGAACCAATGACATGCCACATATTGATGTTAGATATTTCAACTGTGTCATCCTCTTTACTGCTGACAATACCCCTTGGATGAGCCATTACTGTCTCCATTTTATAGATGAAGAAACTTGGACTTTTTAGGGGAAAAGAGGCGGAGACATCAAGATTAAAAAAGTTCACATGGGTCACAAAAGCCAGCAAGTGGCAGAGCTGGGTTCTGAGCCTAGGTGCATCTGACAGCAAAGCTTGTACCCCTTCCATTAGGGCCACTCTACCCAGCCACGGTGGAGCCCAATATTTATTTCAGGCCAGGAACTGAAAAAAGGTGGGGTCAGTGTGAATGCATCTGGAGAAACAGCAACCAGGAAAGATGGGAAAGAAAAACTATTGCCTTGAGGATTAGTGAGGGAGGAAACCTGGCCTAGAGAGCATGCTTCTTCCTCCACCTATTTGAAGAACTCTGGCATAGAAACATAAAACTGATATTCTGGACAAACAACAAAAGTAGAACTAGGGCTAAAGAAGACTAGAACTGGAGGAAAACAGATTTATGTTCAATACAATAAAGAATCCAGAAAAATTATTCCAGAAGGGTCACTGTCTCATGAGGTATTAAGATCTGCATATAAAGAAGTCAGAAGCTACAAATAATCTAGATGAACAGTGATGTGGAATGCTAGATGAATCTTACAATTCTTCTAATGCAGAAATTCAAATCTCAGTTCACTTAATACAAAATCTAACATGCACAAGCGATAGAACAACTAGGATTCTCAAGAGATTGAATTATAAAATGTGCTTAAACTACCGTAGACATACTAATGTCTTTGCCAGTTCTTTAAGCTCATTATTGTCAATAAGAAAGGTCATCAAGCAGCAAATCAAGCAGTGAGACAGAATACTAGATTGCAAAGAGAATTCTAGGTTGCCCCTAAAAGATGTCTTTCAGTCTGGTGGGGCCAGTAACACATGCCCTAATGACTCACCATAATGGAATTCCTGGAGGTTCACACAGCAAAGGGACCCAGAAGAGGGAACCCAGAAGGGGCCAAATCAATCACCAGGCCCCTCACAAAACCTCTGTTCATGTTCACTAGACACTTTTCCCAGCATATGAAGAAGGTCTTTTTGAACCCTTATTGCCAAGGTATCAGCAAGAATGTGGATGTTGCTGGGTTTCTCTGAAAAATGTTATCTTCACAGTGTACCCTTTACAAATTTCTTGACTTCACTCCTTGCTATGGAAGACTTCTAGGTCTCCTGGGCCAAGATATCATCTATGCTTAGTCTCCCCATATGATCTGAAAGTCAATACACTAGCTGACCAAGTCAGTTTCCCAGCAGTTTCCTCCCATGAGAATGGAATATGGCATACTCCATCAACTCCTCCATGTAAACAGTGACCCAGAAGCATCAACTGCAGTTGATATACCCAAAGAAGAAGGCAGGCCAACAGCAGAATCCGTTGTGTCTTTCCTAGGGCAATATCACACAAAGGAAATGGTTTAGGCATAAATTCACAAAAAATTAGTCATCCATCTCTACCTCCTCCTCCCACGATTCACACGGTGCCCCTGGTGACTCAGTGTTACTCAGGTATAGCTCATGAATGCCAATGAGTAATGCACTGAGACTCAGAAAATCCTCCTCGGCCCAGTACAGGCCTCTGTCTAAAAGTTTCTTCTTCTTGATGATTTGGGTACAATCTATGGGACCTTATTTACAAACCAATAAAGAAAAATAAACTTTGGAACATGTCATTGGCCATTTTCATTTCTTGAAGGTTCTATGACACAGGGGACCAATTGTGAAAACACTTACACAGTCACTGTGTTCACTATCAGAAATCAAAATGTATACTTTAATTTGCTTATCCAAAGTAGTATTCATCAAAAGGCCAAAAGCAAACGGAAGAGGAAGGGCTTTAACTCAAGGCAGACTATGCCACTGTCTTGTACAAACAGCATCTTTGTTACAGCCATAGGACCAAGTCTCCTAATTCCAGACAGAAAAAAACTCTACACTTGGGGCTAAGAGGGCCGGGTTTGATAATCAGCAAAACGAGTTGCTGCTAGGCCACTGTCATGGAGGAAGACTTGCTCCTCCTGTCCACTGTCCTCAGAGTACTGGGTGTGGTTCAATCCAGTCAATCCCAGCTGACTAGCCTACATGCCACAGAAAAAATGTAAGTTGTCTTACTGTGCCCATATGTACTTGATTGTGAGGGATGGTATGAAAGGTTCTGTCTCTCTTCGTTCAGGGAACTTGATTTGAGGTGTTCCTTGACTGCAAGCTTCCAGTCAATGCTTTCTTCCCCTCCTCACCCCATGTGTCTTCACCGATGAGAAGTCGCACCAAGCGAGATCTGCTTTGAGTAACAAGTTCTAGCCTCTTTCCTGCCACTAAATGGCTACAGAGATTTTACTAACTCACAAAACCTTTAGGGACCACGTTACCTTAGATTTAAAATTCTGTGATTTATCATTACCTTATCATTCCTTAAAAAACAAACAAACAAAAATCTCTTATCTACAAGTGCTGATTTCTCTGCTGCTGTAGACTTAATTACTGGCAACCAATATTCACTGCCCCATTCTCCTGCAGTAGGAGAATGTTATCAGCCACAGACATTTGATTTGCTCCAGATAACGAACTGTAAACAGAAATATGTACCACTTTTGGAAAGAAATTTTAAGGTCCATAGCTCCTCTCTTTTCCCTCTGCCATCTGACTGTAAATGTCCTACACAGGTGCTGCTCTGTCAGCCTGGCTCCCAGAATGAAGGTGACAGTGAGAAGAGCTACAGCCCACCCACAACGAGCAGGAAGCATAAATGCTGTCCAAAGCCACTGAGATTTTAGGAGGAAGTTTGTCACCACAGCAAAATCTGGCCTGTCCTCATGGATTTACTTGGAAATGCCGAATCAGTAAGCCAACATCTGCAAAAGACTTCATCTTTTTCATGCAATACCCGATTGTGGATTGGTTTCAGATCATATAGGTGCTCAAATAGGTCTCCTAAACAAAAATTGGCCATCTATTCAAAAGCTTTTGCTTTAAGTAGTCACTAAAAATAGGATGACTGGCTAACCTGGGAATTCTGTAACAGTTGCTCTCTCTGCTTACTAATTACTGTCGTATCAGTCATAAAAGTCAAAAATACATAGTGCATCTGTTATGAGCAACAAGGTGAAACATTAGCTATTCATAGCAAAATGAGCACTTAGAGAGGCCTGAGATTCTCATTCAGAGACCGAGAAAGACTTTAGGGACGTAGTACTATAAGAACGTTAAAATTATTGGTGAGGTAAATAAAAAGACAAAAATTCCATTTAGAAATTGCTTTGCACAAACTATATATTCCGTAACTGTAGAAGGAACGCAACTTGATTTTTCTAATCTGAAGAGGCTTCTAAAATCCTATTTTGAATTCAAGTTGCCATAGAAACCAGTAGAATTCTGGATGGGATTCCATTATAATTACTGCATAATTTGGTGCACAGAACTCTATCTCACTGTTCAAACTTAAAGTAAAAAAGTCACTGTTCTTGCTTGAATCCTTTGATGAATCTCACAATTTGAGGCTAAAACATCTATAAAAAGGTTTATGACAGTGACATTCCTTAAAACTCACACATTTTGCTTTCAAAGAGGTTGAAGCAACTGTCAACATGACTGTGACTCATGGTCCAATTATGTCATGCGTCGTACAAGGCCTGCATATCTACGCACGCATATACCGGCATGAGAGAGGTCAGAAGAGGTCTGTTTCACGTCTTACAGCAATAATTGTGCTTTGGATAAGCCACAAAAGCTATTATACAGCTACTATACGAACATACAGCAGCCCTGGTAGTTTAGTGGTTAAGTGCTCCACCGCTAACCCCAGGTTGGTTTGGACCTACCAGCTGCCCCAAGGAAGAAAGATATGTCCGTTTTCAGGAAAGCCAGTGGAGCTGTTTCACTCTGTCATATAGAGTCACCATGAGACAGAATCAACTCAAGGACAATGAGCATGGTTTGGTCCCACACAAAGATAAGGTTCCTGTGTGACACAAAGCATTAAGTACTCAACAATTAGCTGAAAAGTTGGTGGTTCAAACACACCTAAGGGTACCTCAGAAGGCAGGCGTGGTGATCAGCCTCCAAAAGGTCCCAGCTTTGAACACCCATGCGGCAGTTCTGCTCTGCACACATGGGGTCACCATAAGTCAGAATCTACTTAGCAATAACTAACAACAACATTACAAAAATATGATTATAATATAATAACAAAGGAAAAAAAACAAACCGATTGTCCCATAAAGTTTCCAGTGAGTGCCTGGTAGATTCAAACAGGGCAGCAGGTATAGCTCTTAGCCGCTACACCATCAAGGTCTCTGGTAGTAATATGGCTAACCTTATATGCTTATTGTTTTAAATTCTGTTCTTTACTAATGCAACAACCTAGAAGGTAGGTGCTGTTACCATCTCCATTCAATGGATGGGGAAACTGAGGAACAAATAGTTCCCGTAACTTGCCCAGTGTCATATAGTCGTTAGTGGCAGACTGGGATTTGCACTCAGGCAGTCTATCTCCAGAGTTGAAACTCTGAACCACCAGCATTCTGCCTTCCTGATTTTTATGGACTGAATTGTGTCCCCCCCAAAATGTGTGTAGCCATTTGGCTACGCCATGATTCGTGGTATTGTGCAGTGTTCCCAGTATGCTGGAAACCCTGCCTCTACAATGTTAACGAGGGAGGATGGGCTGCAGTTGTATTGGATGGGCAGGGCTCAATGTATAAGACTGTACTGTGCCTTAAGGCTGTCTCTCGGGATATAAAAGAAGCTAGCAGAGAGATTTGGGGACCTCATACAACCAAGAATCGGTGCTGCAACCAGAGTGCAAGCTTTGGAAAGCACCCAGGGTTCCTGCACCTGAGAAGTTCCCAGTCCAGGAGAAGATCTGTGACAGGACCTCCCTCCAGAGCCAACAGAGAAAGATGTCCCTGGAGTTGACGCCCTGAATTTCTACTTGTAGCCCGCTGGACTGTGACTGAATAAAATTTCCCTTTGTAAAGCCATCCACTTGTGATATTTCTGTTATTTCAGCATGAGATGGGTAGGACACTGAGACTCTCAGAAATTTGCAAGTACTAATACAAGACAGTTTGACCTCAGAAAAACAGCACAAGTATAGTCCCCATTCCAACCCTTCTCAAGCACTCTCCCACTGCTGTCAAGTCAATTGCACCTCACAGCAGCCCTAGAGGTCAGAGCAGAACTGCCCCATAGAGTTTCCAAGGAGTGACTGGTGGATTTGAACTGCTGACCTTTTGGTTAGCAGCTGTAGCTCTTAATTACTACACCACCAGAATTTCTTTTCAATCTCTGAGGCCTATAAATAGTTGGAGCCGCTTAACAAAAATGCGTATTCTTGGGCCTCATATCCAGAAACTTTGATTCAACATGAGAGGGGTGGACTTGGTGCATTTCTATTTTATTAGTACTCCTAGGGATTCTGACACTTGTGTTCCAAAGGCCACACTTAGAAAAACACTGTACTAGCCAGAGTCCACTAAGGAATAATTGCAGAGGAACATTAGGAAAAGAAAGACAGTCTTTAAAAAAAAAAAAAAAAAACCCTCTGAATAGAGAAAAACAGAGAACAGAAGTCCTAATGTAATAAAGGAGGCTGGTAGTGCAAACCAAAGGCTGGCTGTTTGAGCTCACCCAGTGGGGTCAGTGGGCCCAAGGAGGAAAGACCTAGCAATCTGGTCCTGTTAAGATTACAGCCTAGAAAACTCTATGGGGCAGCTGTACTCTGTCACTTGGGATCACCCTGAGTTGAAATCAACTCCACAGCACCTCACAACAACAAAGTAATAAATCTCTTACACTGTATGCTCTGGAGTTTTCCCCTCTTCTCTGATCAAGGTCTATATTCTCTAGTTTTACACACAATTCTAACTTTTGAGATCACAATAAATTAGAAGCAAAATGTACAAATAAAGAGTCCTCAGATGGCAAAGAGTGATGGCAGGCATAAAGCATGGAAGTAAGCAAGAAAATAAAAAATTTTAAAATACAAATGTTCAAAAAAGGGCTAAGGAGCATCAGTGTTGCAGTCATGAGTCCTCCACATACATTAGATGAAGGGCTATTTTTCAGGGCATCATGAAAAGATAATACTCCTGATGTTGAATCATCTAAAATATAGAAGGAGCATTAATGATTCGTTATAATCTCTATGCTACTTTAAAAGGCAAGGAAGAATATCATAAATCCCAGGAAATAAAAGTTTCTCTCTTCTCTTATTATTCTGGAAATGTCAATCCTCATTTAAAACAGTTGAATCTATAAAACTTTGGGTGCTTAAAAGTTGGTTGGTGACCATTCTTTCTCTCAGGCTAGAGAAATGCTAAATAATTATTTAAGGAGCAAGAAGGCAGAGAAAAGGTTTGGGGGACAATCAGGACCTGGGAGCTACAGGAAGAGAAGATGTGCACATACCACAAAGTGTCGTGTTATCTGCTGCCTAGAAAATACATGACACAAGGACAATGGCACAATGACCAGAGATTCACACTGAACAAAGACAAGCACTGTATTGGTGTAAGCACTTGGGAGTATGTTTAACTCAAGTGCAGGTTTTTCAGGACACTTACCCAGACAGTAATTTTCAACCAGCCTCCTTTTTCCCACCAGTAAAATTGTATTAAGGAATTTATTTCAGGTCATTTCTGGTCACCTCTTTCCTTTATGAGCATAGTTGTATAGACAAGTATCCATCCCACTTCTACTCCTGTTAATCAGTTAGAATGGTTCAAAAAGTTAGATATCTGCAAGTGTATGACAAGAAATATAGAAAAATAAACAAATTATTCTTGGGTTTTAGTTCCCTAAATCTACCAATGATAAAAAAATTAAAAACTAAACCTACTGCCATCAAGCTGATTGTGACTCACAGTAACCTTATAGGACAGAGCAGAACTGCCCCATAGAGTTCTTAAGTAGCAGCTGGTGGATTCAAAGTGCCAACCTAGTTAGGAGACAAAGACAAAACCTCTGGACTACTAAGATAGTGTAGTAAAATTACCTAGTAATATAATAAAGCATGAATGGTTGGGTGTAAGAATCCCCGGTGGTACAAATGGTAATATACGGGGCTGCTACCCCAAAGCTAAAGTCCACTCAGAGGCACACTGGAAGAAAAGACTGGCGATCAATTTGTGAAAAACATCAACCACTGAAAACCCTATAGAGCACAGTTCTACGCTGACACTCCTAGGTCACCGTAAGTCAGAATCAACTTCACAGCAATTAGTCAGATCACATGGGAGAAGGGAGGGTGAGTGAATAAGTGGGTAGGTACCTAAAATGATAGATGGATGAACAGAGAAATGAATTAAAAGCTTTACAGAAGATCGTCCCAGAAAAGAGGATACTGGGAACAAAAGTTCTATGTCTATTTTAGTTTTGATGGGATCCAGATAGCAGGTGGTGTTCTTTTTCTTACCCTCTTAGAGTTTCTTCTATTTAGGACTCCCTAGTAAGAAATTATCTGTAACTCAGCAATTCCACTCCCCCGTATGTATGAGGAATGCCAATGAAGTTCATGAACTCATTCTAGAAAAAGTGCTACATACCACATTGCTGAATATCACTACGGTCACCACTGAAGTAATCCCCTTGATAAGCTATGCATCAATGCCAGTGCCCAGTCAATCCTTCAAAGCAATTTTGAAACTCTTTCTGAAATGGCCATTGCACATGGTGGCATGGTGTAAGTTTGTGAACTGAACTGAATAGTTGTGTGTACGAGTTTTTAGCCAGTAAGCAAGTAACTGTATTAGAATACCCTCCCTATTCACCTGATCTGGCCCCCAATGACTTTTTTCTTGACCTGATGACAAAGGAAATAGTGAAAGGAAGACATCTGGATGATAGTCACGACATCAAGGGTAATATGACAGCAGCTTTGATGGCCATTCCAGAAAAAGAGTTCCAAAACTGCTGTGAAGGGTGGTCTAGGCATTGGCCCTAGTGCACAGCTTCCTAAGTGGAGTACTTTGAAGGTGACCATAGCAGTATTCAGCAATGATGTACGGAGCACTTTTTGTAGGGTAAGTTCATGAACTTAACTGGCAGTCCTCACATACAGAGATAGAAGGCAGCTGACTGTTTTTTTTTTTTTTTTTTGAGGGCTATAGGATGGGACGGTAGGAAGGTGAAGGCTAAAGGGTATAGAGTTTCTTCTTTTGGTGAAGAAAGTGTCTGAAATGGGCTGTGGTAACGACTGCACACGTCTGTGAACATAAATTATATTGTTTAAAAAAGAAAAAAAATGCGCTGGACTCAGGAGCAGAGAGGGATAGAGACACTACAAATGGCCCCAGAAATTGCCCTTGGGGCTATAACCTTCCAATATTATAAGCACTGTGGTTGTCTCTCACGCATCTTCCGCTTGGTCCCAAAGGCAAGGAGGAAATGGAAGGCTTCTTTTATGTACACTGGTGAAGAAAACAGTTACGCCATGATACTACATGGCACTGTAGAAAACTAAAGCTTGTACCACAGGTGTAACCATGCAGTAAAAAGGAAAATTCCTATTAAGGAAGCTATTACACAAACGTGTTACAAGCTTAATCCAGGAATAATGAGGGAAAGTAAGAATATGGATTCAACTTCAGAAAAGCAAAATAAATGTGGGTAGGACATGAAAAAGGAAGTATGATAAAAAGATGAACTCTGGCCAATGAACACAAGTTTCAGCCACTATCACATCAAATATGCAATGCAACTATTTCAATATCATACTTTATTTCTGGTCAAACAAGACCCTATTCAAAGAAGGGATGGGTCTGTTTGGAAGACGTGTTTAGTAGGCTGTGATCACTTGGGTAGTTGCTCAGCTATTTTGCGTTTGGCCTCCCAAAAACACTCTAAAGAGAGTAACAGGGTCTAAAAATAATGATTTGGTATGATTTCTATTTCAGAATATAAATGGATGAGTTTGTCCAAAGAAAATGCAGAATGGGAATGGGGTCAAAGTCAGAAGTCTAGGGAACTCTAATAACTGCAGAGAAGCCAACTAAGGAAAAAGCGGTAAGGAGGAACGGGAATAGGGTCAAGACAGAGGGATGTTTCAGAAGCCAAAGGTGAAGAAGAAAAAGATGAAAAGTTCCCAAGTGGCTAAGTGACTGTCTGTGAAGTCATGGAATCTGGCAGTTAAACTAGGATGACTTTTCAAAGTATTTCAGTATAGCGTGATAGAGGCAAGAAGCCAAGTGCTTCCACCTCAGAAGTGAACTAGACATGAGAAAATAAAGGCAGTGAATTAAAAAACTATACTTCCATGATGTTAGATGGTAAAAACAAAAAGAAAAAAACGTTGCTATCTGTTGAACCAATTCCAACTCATAGCAGTGGTTAACAAGTCAGCTGCTAATGAATAGGTCGGCAGTTCAAATCTACCAGCGGCTCCTTAGAAACCCTATGGAACTGTTCTATGCTATCCTACAGGGTCGCTATGAGTCAGAATCAACATGACAGCAACAAGACAGATGTTAAAGGAAGAGAGAAATCCAGCAGTAGTTTGAGGTGAAATTCTAGGAACCTGGTGGTTCTTTTCCACTCTTGCTTTGATTTCAAAATGGTATACTTAAGTACAGCTGCAGACAGAAGAAAAGTTTCTAAGTTCCCAAAGACCAACAGTATAACTGACAGTGATAATTAACAGATGAGAGTCTTCATCATGGGAACCAAGAGGGCCTCTGGAGGACCAAAGCCCTGGAAAAGAAATCAGAGGCATTTCCCCATCTGAAGCACTGGCAGAAGGAAAAGCCTAAATTGGGGCCCTTAAAACGTGTTTTATATAAACATGCATATTTAATCCTCCATCAATATCTGTGGCTTGCCCTCAAAACCAGTGTTCGAAATAACTCTGAGACACTGAAACAATTGTTTTTCAAATTATGTCTCTGCAGCTTCTATTTTAAAAGGCAGTAAAACATATAACTCGTTTTAGAATGATTTAGAATAAAGTGACAGATTGGGCATTTAAAGGAGTTAAAACTTCAAGTCATGAGGAACGTTGCCCTTTGGACTACCCAAGTTTAACATAATAGAAGCAGGGTGACGGGTGATTTACCTGGAAATGCCAACAGGCTATTGCTGAACAGTAAGGCACCAAGTCTCCTAATATGAGAATGTTATCCTTGCGAAAACATTGTCAAAACTTGCAAGAATATTTGATAGCTTCTAAAATATTAAAAACAAAGCCTATTTTCCCTTCTCATACTTTTATGTGTAAATCAGTGATGCTTGATCAAATGCACAAATATCATTAGATTTAAAAACATCAAAGAATTAGAGACAAGCCACACGGAACTTGACTGTGAGTCTTACACATGAGTGCAAGAAAAGTAAAAGGCTTCAGTAATCTGATTTCTTTTCTTCTTTAATTCTTGTCTCTTCAGAATAAACTAAAAAACCAAACCTACTGCTGCTGAGTAAATTCTGTCTCGTGGTAAACCCCTGAACTTTAAGAATAGACAGAGCCTACTCTTCTATCGGGAGCCCTCAGGGTAGAGTAGTTTAAGAGCTTAGCTGCAAACCCGAATGAAGGTGGGCAGTTCAAATCCACCAGCCACTCCTTGAAAACTCTATGGGGCAGATCTACTCTGTCCTATGAGGTCACTATGAGTAGCATTTGATGGGAATGAGGTTTTTTTCCTTTATTATTAGTCTTTCATCTTGCAGAACAATGGCTTTCTACATGTGGTTCTTTCTGAAAGAATTTTCTCTGTTGGAGTATGTATTTAAAGTTAAGACAATGCATTCAAGTGATGTAAGCCCTTTGTCTACAAACATGTCATTTTGATGCAGTATGAACGGTATCATGGGAAAACTGTTTGGCAGTTTCTCAAAAAGTTAAACACTGAATTAACATATGATCCAGCAATTCCACGACTAAGCAGACACCTGAAAGAATTGAAAAGTGGTATTCAGACAAATACACGCATGTTCATGGAGTACTACTGACAATAACTGAAAGGTGATAATAGCCCAAATACCTGTCAATGCATGAATGAACAAACTGTGGTAAATCCATACGATGGAATATTATTCAGTTATAAAAAGGGATGAATTACTGATACATGCCACAACTTGGATGAGCCCTGAAAGCATCATGCTAAGCAACAAAAGCCAGATACAAAGGTCACATGCCGCATGATTACGGAGCATCCAGAAAGGTGGATCCATAGAGAAGAATGCAGACTGGTGCTTCCCAGAGCCCGGGGGCGGTGAGGCATGTGAACAAGTGATTAATGGGCATAGTGCTTCCCTTTCTGGTGATGAAAATCTTCCAGAATGAGAAAGAGGTAGCAGTTGTGCAATATTGTGAATACACTAAATACCACTGAACTGGTCCCTTTAAAATGGTTAATTTTATATGAATTTGATCTGAGTTAAAAAAAAAAAAAAATTACAGACAAGTCCTATTCCAGTCACAGCAACTACCCATGAGTCTACCACATAATACTCAAGAGAATCAAAGAACTCTCAGGTCAGCTTTGGCAAACTGCTGATGACCCACACCTCTCCTCTCCAAAGACCTCTGCATCACCTTCTCCCACAGACACCACTCAGATAAGCCCAGTTTATTTCTCGCCACTCTATGAAACACACATCATCTGTGGCCATAAGAAAGGAACTGTGCAGAACATGTGAAAGCCGGCAACTATTTTACAAAGAACACAACCAATTCCTCAAATAACATAAAAGATCTAAGTGCAATATGTAAATCCTGGTGGCACGTGGTTAAGAGCTATGGCTGCTAACCAAAAGGTCCCCAATTCAAATCCAACCAGGTGCTCCTTTGGGGCAGTTCTACTCTGTCCTATAGAGTTGCTATGAGTTGGAATCAATTTGGTGGCAACGGGTTGTTTGTTTGTGTTTGGTGAAGTGCAATATGGAAACCCTGGTGGTGTAACGGTGAAGAGCCACGGCTGCTAACCAAAAGGTCAGCAATTTGAATCCACCAAGCACTCCTTGGGAACTCTAAGGAGCAATTTTACTCTGTCCTCCAGGGTTGCTATAAGTCAAAATCAACTCAGTGGCAAAGGGTTTGGTTTGGCTTTTTTTTTTTTTTTTTTTAAGTGCAATATAAAGAATATGAGGCAGTAATGAGGAAAAATACCTACTGTTACAAATTTTCTAAAGCTTTCTTGCTTTAGAACCAGGAGCTGGACAAGAAGTGCAAATTCTTTCCAAAGAGTTGTCACCATATCATAGATCTCTATTTCTTCAATACCTTGATTTCTGTATATGAAACTGTGAAATTCGATGACCCTCAATCTCTACCCCTGTTTCTGTCTTCCCTGCAGAGTTACATGATTTCCTATGCATTGACTCTGGGTTTTTTTGTTTTTTTTTTTTCTTAATGAAATAACATGAAGCCAAAGAATCACAGAAAGCATAATGTCCTGCTGGAATCTACAGCACCCCATCACCTACAATTCTGTTGCCACAACTCACCTATGAGCTCATGCACAGAACTCGCAACTGTGCTCATTAGGATCCAGGTGATCAAGGGTAAGACATCCAGGGCTCTTTTGAGGTTCTTCCAATTTCTCACTCTCGTGCACTCTCGCACTCTGTAACAGTGTTTGCAACGCAGGACCAAAAAGGAGGATTCTGATTCTACGGCTTTGCTGCTGCCTTTGGGAAAGTTGGTGAGGCTCAAGAAAAGAAAAATTGAAATAACTTTAGAGAAAAAGTATGAGAAAAGAGAATAGGCTTTGGATAAAGGACACTATAGAAAGGACAGAAGTGAGTAGAACAATGGTATTTCATACTAATTCCTTGGATTATGTTTACATAGCTTTCCCTCATTAAAGCAATTAGCAGTCTTTGGGGAAAAAGGAAAAAAAACACTTGAGAGTGCTACTCAAAGAACTAAAAGCACTTCTGTTATCACAAAACCAAAACCCACAGCCCGCTGAGTCGATTCAGACTCAAAGTGACCCTATGGGACAATGTAGAACTGTCCCATAGGGTTTCCAAGGAGCATCTACAGGATTTGAACTGCCAGCCACTTGGTTAGCAGCCATAGCTCTTAACCACTATGTCACCAGAGTTTCCAAAACAAAGAAGAAGCCCTAAAGGCACAGATGGGGCTCTAGTGGCATAGTGGTTAAGAGCTCAGTTGCTAACCAAAAGACTGGCAGTCTGAAGCCACCAGCAGCTCCTCGGAAACCCTATAGGTCAATTCTACTCTGTCCTATAGGAGACTATGAGTTAGAATCGACTTGACAGCAATGGGTTTGGTTTTCTGGTTTAACAGCACAACTAAATTGGAGAGAACTGAGCTTGAGGAGCACATAAGCAGACACCTGTCTGCCATGGTGACACCTGACATTTAAGATGAAGAAGCACAAGGAATGGATAAGGAAAAAACCAAAATGCAAACCCATAGCTGATGTATAGCAACCCTATAGGAAACCACAGAGTCTCCAAGACTATAATCAGTATAGAAGCAGATGGCCACGTCTTTCTCCCATGGATTGACTGGTGGGTTCAAACCGCCAGCTTTTCTGGTGGGCAGCCAAGTGCTTGACCACTGCACCACCTGGCTCTTCTGGATCAGGATAAAGGAACACTCTCACATTGTTCATGTAACAACCAACTATCTCCCAATTCAAGACATATTGGTAAAAACACAAAGTAGTTAAATATGAGTAATTCTAGACTCTGGTTTTGTAATCATTTAGCCTATGATGGTTACCTGTTATCATTTTGCTTGTCTCATAGTTAAGCAGCTTCCATAAAACCTTTACACAGAAAACACTGTAATTTTTCAGTGGATAGTCCTAAAAATGGTATTAGATGTTATTTTAGCTTTGAACTGTGAAATGAAAAGGTGCGAAGTTTTTGCCTCTGTCATTGCTCATTAATTGAGCATTGCATCTATGACTGCTGGAGCTTTCCCCACAAGCCCATCATTACATAGTTGGATGGCACTACACCCTTAGTGACCTGTCATTGCTTGTAACAATATGATAGGCATCACTCATTTAAGAATTGTGAAACCAGAAACCTAAAGCGCACTATTCACTTTAAAGGAATTTGTCATCACTAGCTTTGCTATTGCTAGAATAGTAAGTAAATTCAAAGTTTTACTCTTCTTCTCCCTACTCTACACAGTATCCAGAACCTCTCATTTCATTATATAAATTAAACATGATGTCTTTCCCGAAAACAGATGCAACGGTTCAACAACCAAAACCAAACCCACTGCCACTGAGTGATTCCAACTCACAGTGACCCTAGAGGACAGGGTAGAACTGCGCCCATGCAGTGTCCAAGAAGCACCCAGTAGATTCAAACTGCTGGTCTTTTGGTTAGCAGCTGTAGCCCTTAACTGCTATGCCACCACAGTTTCCCAGTGGTTCAAAGGATTTAATTTTATCTTTACACTGTAAAAAGTGCAAGAGTCAAGGCTTCAGAGCTGCGAGCCTAGAAACTGAGAAAGCCAAAGGCATTTTTTTCAAATGCTGCCTAATTGTCCACTACAGTTATTCCAGATGCAAGCATGAACTGGATTAGTTGGGAGCCAGTAGCCTGCTCTACAAGCACAGGAGAGGGCAGAAAGAAGAAAAACAGGTACTGCACTTTAAGTGCAAAGGAAGTGACTGTCAAAGGAAAGGAATGATTGCTCAAGGGCCAGATTAAATTAAAAATCCAGGAGCCTGGAGCCTTTAAATGCTCTACGAAGTACAGAAAATATTTTGTTATTGTGACTCAGAATTTCTCATTTAATAGATATGGCAAAGTACACAAGAGGAAAATAAACTTCAGAAAACTGAACTTCAAAGAAATGTTCCATTTCAGTCATTGCAATTGGATGTAGTTTTAAAGTAATAGTGCCCCCGTGTGGTTTTTGCCAAGATTTCTGGAAGTGTTTACAGTTGTCCCCTGAAGTTAAACTTGTTACACGATGTAACAGTACATTTTCTCTGTGTGCCTTTTTTTGTTTACACATTTGGAAAGCTGATCAGAGCTGTGCCTGGAGTATTGTTTAAAAAAAAAAAAAAAAACACATTACGTGCTCACCAAGGACCAAAATGACATGTGGTAAAGACAAGCTAGAAGACAGAGAGACCCACAAGAGTGGGTGCCTACATCGACGTGGGACCAGAAGAACCGGATGGTGCCCAGCCACCACCAGTGATAGTCACGATGGAGTTCACAGAGAGGAGTCTCACTGGCAACACAAGAATAAAAAGGGGTGCATGCTGAGATCTCCACTAAAAGACCTCAATTGATGGTCCAGCGGTTTCGGGGTTCCCCTGAGAGTGTGCCCCCGGCCCTGATGCTGCCCTTATCCATAAATTATAATGAAGGTCCACTCTTTGGACAGGAACGGACTGGACCTGGCAATGCAGAGTAACCATATGTTGGATGCACTTTGTGGTTCCTATACATCTATAGGATATCATCCTGTTGACCTCTGGCTGGAGGAAGGAGAGTGGGTGAAGAGGAGAGGAAAGGAGACTGTTGGGAGGATGAGACATGTATGGAGCAGAGAGGAATAGTGTGCAGTCACCGGACAGGGAGAGCAATGGAAGCTGTATATAGGTGGGCATGTAAATTTATACAGGAATGTACATTTTCAGTCAGTCATGTTAAATAAACAATCAAATTAAAAAAAAACAAAAACCAATATCTTACACCTTTTACAAAAACCAACTCCAACTGGATAAAAGACCTAAATATCAAACCTAAAACGATAAAGCTCATCCAAGAAAAGGTAGGAACAACAATGGAAGTTTTAATACACAATGAGGACAGACTCCAAAATCTGTCAAACAAACCACAATCAGAAGAGAAAATAGATAAATGGGAACTATTAAGAATCAAACACTTTTGCTCATCCAAAGACTTTATTAATAGAATTAAAAGAACACCTACAGAATGGGAAAAAATATTTGGCAACTCTATGTCAGACTGACACTTGATCTCCATAATCTATAAGATACTACAAAATATCAACAAGAAGAAGATAAATCATCCAATTAAGCGATGGGCAACAGAGATGGACAGACATTTCACTAAAAAAGAGATCCAGGCAGCCAAAAAACACATGCAGACATGTTTGCAATCTTTAGTTATTAAAGAAATTCAAATCAAGATGACAATGAGATACCGTCTCACCCCAACAAGGTTGGTCATGATCCAAAAAACACAAAACAACAAATGCTGGAGAGGCTGTGGAGAAAGTGGAACCCTCCTACACTGTTGGTGGGGTTGCAAAATGGTCCAGCCTCTTTGGAAAGCAATCTGGCGCTTCCTTAAAAAAATGGATATTGATATACCATTTGACACAGTAATTCCACTACTTGGAATATATCCTACAGAATCAAGGCCTTTCACACCAACGGACACATGCACCAGAATGTTTATCACAGCACAGTCCATGATAGCAGAAAGATCAAATCAACCCAGATGCCCAACAACAGAAGAATGGATAGGTAAACTATGGTATATATACTCAATGGAGCACTACGCAATGATAAAGAACAACGATGACTCCAGGAAACATATCACGACCTGGTTTCAACTGGAAGACATTATGTTGAGTGAAAGCAGTCAGCGACAAAAGGACAAATATTGTATGAAACCTCCACGATAAGATCTCAAAAACAGACTTGTGTATAGAAGAAAAGACTCTTTGACAGCTGCAAGGGAGGGGAGGAAGGGGGTAGGGTTTAGATTAGATAGTTGCTAGGTATCTGGTTGGGTGAAATTGGTGACAGCACACATTAGAAACAAGAACAATATTAAGTGGACTTAAACATAACATTAGTACTCCTTCCATTTTAACCCAATATTGAAAGGATAGAGTAGCTGGGGCAGGGGGCGGGGGACCATGCTCTCAGGCGAAATCGAGGCCAATTGGCACAACTAGCATTTTTCTAAGAGGGCTCTCTGTACCCCACATTGGTGAGTGGCATCTGGGGTCTTAAAAGCTGCCAAGCTGCCATCTGAGGGCACAGCAAGTGGTCCCAACTCAGCAGGAACGGATGCTCACCGAGGACCAAAATGACATGGGGGAAAGACAACCCAGAAGACAAAGAGACCCACATCAGTGGGTGCCTACATCGACTTGGGACCGGAAGAACCGGATAGTGCCCAGCCACCACCAGTGATGGCCACGATGGAGCTCACTAAGTTGAGTCTCATTGGCAAGACAAGAATAAAAAGGGGTGCACCCTGAGATCCCTACTAAAAGACTTCAATTGATGGTCCAGTGGTTTCAGGGTTCCCCTGGGAGCATGGCCCCTCGCCCTGCTGCTGCCCTTGACCATAAATCATAATGAATGTTATGACCCCCATTGTTTTCAGTTGTGTAGCTCAAGATCATTCTTGACTTCTTACTTTTCTCCCCTCCCCGCATCAGAAGAATGAGAGACACGATAGAGAAAAGCCAATTAAAATGTGTTTTCAAGGTCACTGATACGGGTCATAAGGGTTCAGTTCTGCTACAAAGTGTATCAAAGTGCTCTCAGGATGCCAGAACATTTGCTCACTTACTTCGTGTCCCACTGACTCAAATACTGTACTACCAACTCTGCTTTCAAAATGTCTGGAATCGGACCACTTCTCATCTCCCACCTCCACTGCCCTGCTCCAAGCCATCCCTTAATGCCTGGATTATTGCTATAGCCTCGTGCCTGCTATCTCTGCTGCTATCCTCCCCTCTCCCTTAAATCTAGGAGGACTGCCAATTAAGTTCATGAACTCATCCTAGGAAAAGCAGAGCATACCTCATTGCTGAATATCACTACAGTCACCTTCGAAGTATTCCCTTTGGGAAGCTATGCACTGATGCTAGTCCCTAGTTCACCCTTCAAAGCAATTTTGGAACTGTTCTTCTGGAATGGCCATCAGAGCTGTCAGCCTGTTACCCTTGATGTCCTGAAAGTCATCCAAATGTCTTCCCTTCAAAATTTCCTTTATCTTCAGGTAAAGAAAAAAGTCACTGGGGGCAAGATCAGGTGAGTTGGGAGGCTGTTCCAATACTGTTATTTGTTTACTGGCTAAAAACTGCCTCACAGACAACTACACAATTAAGTTTGCAAACTTGCCACTGTGCCACCATCTGCAATGGCCATTCCAGAAAGGGTTTCAGAATTGCTGTGAAGGGTGGACTGGGCTCTGGCATTGGTGCATGGCTTCTCAAGGGGAGTGCTTCAAAAGTGACTATGGTGATAGTCAGCAATGAGGTACGTAGCACTTAGAACAATTAAGTTTGCAGACTTAATTGTCAGACCTCGTATTATCAATTCAGCAAGCAAAGCCATCCTGGTAAGATGTATGAGAGAACATGGAACCTCCTCTACTCAAAAATTCCCAATGGATTCCCTTCTCACTTAGAGTGAAAGCCAATGCCCAGATAAGGACATCTTCAGAATGGCATCATATAATCCACTGTGTCCTCTTAGTCCACCTCTACTGCTCTCCCTTTTGCTTGTTTTGTTCCAGATCTACTGACTTCCTTTTTTGTTCCTTACAGTGCTGCTACAGGGCCTTTGCACTTGCTATAAACTCTGCTGGAAATACTCTTTTCCCAGCTAAGTACTTGTCTCTCTCCCTCAGCTCTTTCATGTCTTCACTTAAATATCACCTTCTTAGTGAGTTCTTTTCCTGTCAATTCTATTTTAAATTATTTTCTGAGTATTTTTTTCTACCTGGCACTTAACACATTCTAATATAGTGTGTATTCTTCTCACTTGTCTTGTTTATTTTTGGTCTCTTTACTGGGATTTAAACTTCCCAAGGACAGAAATTCTGAAACTTTTTGTTCTTTGCTGATCTCTAGCACCTAGAATAGTGCCTTGTATATATTCAAGCCAAAACCAAACCCACTGCCATCAAGTCAATTTTAATTCATAACAACCACACAGGGCAGATTAGAACTGCCCACAGAATTTCCAAGGAATGCCCGATGGATTCGAAATGCCAACCTTTTGGTCAGCAGCCAAAACACATAACCATTATGCCACCAAGGTTTCCTGGCATATAATAGGCACTCTATAATAATGAATGAAGAGACTAATATTAGTAACCACAATCATTAACATTCACTGAGTATGTTCCAAATGCCAGACTTTGCATTAGAAATTTACATGTAACTCATTTGAGACTCACCACAAGCTTACAAACTATATTTATTATTATTTCCAGATTACACACAAAAAAGAAAAAAAGCAAGCAGACAATGCCTGAGAGACCTGTCCAAGTGATACAATTAGTAAGCCACTCAGATATCAACCTACACAGATCTGATGCCAAAATGCCAGTTATTAATCACTAGAAAACACTAAGGCTAATAACTAATCCTCTCTAAATCTCTTGAAAAGAAATGCTACTGTGACAATGAAGCCCACAGAGATGAACTCACCCACGAGAAAGGAGAATCTACATAGTGACACAAATGCCGCAGATGTAAGGGGACAGAGAAGAACGCCTCAAAGAGGAAGGGTCAGAGACACAGCCAGGCATCGGGATGTGGGATCTATTCATGTCACAGCATTCTTTTTGCAAATTTCTAGTGAGAGCCTCCCATTAACCCACACACTTCTCAACCCTGGGAATTATGTGGTAAACAAGTTCAGCAAAGCCCCTACAACCTAGTGGGAGAGACGACGATCAGTCAAATACCTCTTTAATACAAAATCAGATAAAGACAACGCTATAGGACAGAGAACTGCCCCATCAGGTTTTCAAGGTCATAATCCAAGGCTAGTGGGTTCCAACGACCAATCTTCTGGTTAGCAACTGACTGCTTAACCACTGTGCAACCAGGGCTCCTTAGTAAAAGGCAAAGCCGGTTGTCCTCCCTAGCTATGCCACACCATTTTCAGACCTGCACAGAGCCTGTCCCACCCACAATCACGTGCATGCTTATGTTCCACTTGTATGTTTTGGGTAGGTGCAATTTTGGAATGCCACTTTTCCCAACTGTACCATTTGCCAGCCTGGAAGTTACGTTAACAGCAAACAAATTAGTAACACTTTGGTTCAGTGTCTACCATGCAAATCTCTGGAACACCCAATCCTAAATTACTATTTTTAGTTTAAAGAAGATTCTTACAGTTTTAAAGTAGTAAAGATTTATTTCTCACAAACTGAGGCATTCTAGAGATAGCAGGACAGGCTCCAAGCAAGTCTGAAAATGGCTTGAGAGAGCTGGGAACAGCGACTGGTTTTTGGCTTTTATGGGCCAAAAGCCAGATCTCCTGATATTCAGTTTAAGGTTCTCTTCCCTAGAACACATTGGATCAAAATGCACTTGACTGGAACATACAGCTAATTACCTCTACAAAATGCCTCCTTTGCTATGAGACCAGAAGAACTGGGTGGAACCTGGCTGCCATTACTGAACATTTAGAGCAAAAATCCATAGAAGAATCCTGACCAAAAGGGAGGAAAATGCAGCACACAATTCCAAATAATTGTTCCAGACTTTCTGGTGCTATAGAGTTGGATGAACCCCTAAAGCTACTGTCATGAGGTAAGCTCTAAACCTTAAATACCCCTTAAAGTCTTCTCAAAACCAAACAATAAGACAGAGCAGCTCTGCCCCACAGAGTTTCCAAGGAGTACCTGGTGGACTTGAACTGCCTTCCTTGTGGTTAGCAGCTGTATCACTTAACCACGATGTCACCAGGGTTTCCAACCAATGGTTTAGATTAATTACTCAAGAATGCCTGCCTTAAGCAGTGTGCTCTTTTAAAAAAACTATCTCTATGGGATCAAATTAATAATAGCAACTTGAAGGGTTAGACAGTAAGCTTAGTGGGCAGTGAGTTTATGTAAAGGAGGAAGAATAATCTGAAAAATGAGGATCAGAAGTGTTGCACAACTTGAAGAATGTAATCAACATCACTGAACGGTATGCATAGAAATCATTAAATTGATGCAGGTCCTACTGTATATATTTTCAACAACGACAACCAAAAATTAAATAAATTTAAATCAACGATAAATTTTAAATCAACAACTAACTTGCTCCTACTAAAGGTGAGGTGCATCCAACTCAATAGGTCATACTTTTTTAAGAATGCCTGGATGAATTACAAATTTCTGTAGGACAGTAAATAAAGGCTATTTTAACAACAAAGTACGGAGATGCTTTAATAAAACTTAATTTTTTCTATAACGTTTTATTGTGGTTAAGTGAAAGTCTATGAATAAAGTTAATTTGCCATACTCAAGCCCATACAGAGACTCCCATGCAACTCCATCTGGTATCCCAGCCCTGTGACAGCACATTCTTCTTTTCTACTCTGTTATTCTCATATTTATTCAACCCAGTCCTGTCTCCTTTCCTCCACACTCCCATCTTATTACTACAAGGGAGCTGTTCTGACAGCCTCCTGGCTTATACTCCAGTCCAGTTTTATATAAAATGTTGTCTTTGCAATCTGGTGCTCACTTAAAAAAAGGAATCTAGATATAACATTTGACCCAGTAATTCCACTGCTTGGAATATATCATACAGAATCAAAGCCATTCACACCAACTGGTACATGCACATGAATGTTCATCACAGCACAGTCCACAATAGCAAAAAGATGGAATCAACCCAGATGCCCAACAACAGAAGAATGGATAGGTAAACTATGGTATATATACTCAATGGAGTACTACACAATGATAAAGAATAATGATGATTTCAGGAAATATCTCTTAACCTGGTTTCAACTGGAGGACATTATGTTGAGTGAAAGCAGTCAGCGACAGAAGAACAAATATTGTATGAGACCCCTACAATAAGAACTTAAAAACAGACTCATGCATAACAGAAAAGACTCTTTGACAGCTGCAAGGGTGGGGAGGGCAGAAGGGCCAGGGGAGAGGGTTTAGATTAGACAGTTGTTAGAAATTTGAAACTGGTGAAACTGGTGACAGCACACATTAATAAGAAGGTCAATATTAACGGGACTTGAACCCAACTTGTGTACTCTTCCCATCCTAACCCAACATCGCAAGGACAGAATAGCTGGGGCTGGGGGCCAGGGCCCATGCTCTCAGGGGAAATCGAGGCTAACTGGCACAACTAGCATTTTGCTAGTGAGGTCTCTCTTCACCCCACATTGGTGAGTGGCATCTGGGGTCTTAACAGCTGCCAAGCTGCCATCTGAGGGTATAGCAAATGGTCCCAACTTAGCAGGAATGGATGATTACCAAGGTCCATAACGACATGGGGGAAAGAGAATCCAGAAGACAGAGAGACCCACGTGAGTGGATGTCTACATCGACTTGTGACCAGAAGAACCAGACGGTGTCCGGCTACCACCAGTGATAGCCACAATGGAGCTCATGAAGTTGAGTCTCACTGGCAACACAAGTATAAACAGTGGTGCACCCTGAGATCTCTACTAGAAGACCACAATTGATAGTTCAGGGGCTTTGGGGTTCTCCTGGGAGCAGGTCCCCTGGCCCTGATGCTGCCCCTGTCTATCAATCATAATGAAGGTCAACTTTTCAGACAGCAATGGATTGGACTTGGTGAAACAGAGTGACCATATTGTGTGGGCACTTTATGGTTCTAGGCATCTATAGGAGGTCATCCTGTTGACCTCATACTGAAGGAAGGGGAATGGGTGGAGAGGAGAAGATAAGAGACTGTTGGGAAAATAAGATATGTATGGAGCAGAGAGGAATAGTGTGCTGTCACTGTGCAGAGAGAGCAGTGGAAGCTGTATGTATGTCAGTATGCAAATTTATAGGGGAATGTACATTTTCATACAATCGTAATAATAATAATAATAATAAAAGAGTTGTCTTTGGTGTGAGTTTTAGCCGTAGGGTAGGAGCAAGAGCAAGTGCCATGTTCTCAGGGGACCCTCCAGGTTGTCAGACCATCAAGTCTGGTCTTTTAACAGAATTCTAAATCTGCATCTCGGTTTTTCTCCTGCGACATCAGGGAGCCTGGCATTGTATTGCCTCTCAAGGCAGATGTTGTGGGTGGCTGGGCACCATCTAGTTTTTCTAGTCTCATGCTTGTGCAGACTCTGGATCACTTGGCCCCACCTGTCTCCTGTGCTCACAATGTCCTCCTGTCTTCGATGTCCTTTGCTCTCTTCTGTTCCAGTTGGGTTGAGACCAGTTGGTGCTCCTTAGATGGCAGCTTGCTAGCTTTTAAGACCACAGACACCACAGACCAAGTTGGGATGCAGACCATTTTCTTAAAAAGAAAAAGCTTAGTTGTGCCAATGGACCTAGATGTCCCCTGAAAGCACTGTCCCCAGACCCCAGACCCTGCCACTCTGACCTTTGAAGTGTTAGACTGTATATAGGAAATCTTTTAGCAACTGGAATAGTCCAGCAGTACTGATCTCCCTTCTATTGTGTGTTTTCTAAAACTTAATTTTTACTAGTAGGGATTTCAAAAATCAAAACACTCTTTCACTGAACACATTTTCTCTTTCTATGACAGGTTTCACTGTGCTTTTTATCTTTCTACCTCAAAAACTATTTTTGTTATTTCTGATGGAAAACTAAAAATCAGGTTGAACAATAACAGCTGACACAGAACTCACTGGGTTACATGTACTAACTAATCTACACAATGCTGTGAGGTACAGCCACTATTATCCCCCTCTACAGATAAGTATGCATCTTACATACTTTGGACATGTTGTCAGGAAGGATCAGTCCCTGGAGAAGGACATCATGCTTCATAGAGTGGAGGGGCAGTGAAAAAGAAGAAGACCCTCAACAAGGTAGATTGACACAGTGGCCGCAACCATGGGCTTAAGCATAAAAATGATTGTGGACATGACACATGGCCAGACAGTGTTTCGTTCTGTTGGTTATAGGGTTGCTATGAGTTGGAACCAACTCAATCGCACCTAACAACAATCACACAGATAAGAAAACTGAGGCAGCATAACTCGAACAATGTAACACAATTGTCAGCACCAGGATTTAAACACAAGAAATCTGTTTATTTAGCTGCTAGATTACTGGCTCTCTAAATCTCATCGCAGAAAGCTATAATGATCTGGCTCACCACTTATGTCATGCTGGAATTACATCCAATAAACCACTATTTGAAATTAGCTCAGACGCCTTTTACATATTTGTAAATTTTTCTGCACTGGAAATCAGTGCCACCATTCCATTTCCCTTGGTATAATCAGGGTCCTGACTGCTATATGAGAAATGAGTATGGCCAAGACAGGTTGAGTGTGTTCTGTTAACATAAACACCCTAGAAAAATAAGTATAATGGACTTTATTTTTAGCCAGTCTCTCTTTGTATAGACTTAATTTACATACCCTCATTAAATTTCTAAATGGCCTCAAGCCTCTTCCACATATCTCACAAGGCTATAAATTGTTTGAAGGAAGGATTCTGTCTCCTACTTACTTTAAGTTAGGTCCCCTTTGCCTCTCCTTTTTCCCATCCTCCACTTCCGGTGCGATCTAAAGCGAGAGAGTCTGTAAACAAGCTAGACTGTGATCACAGCTCCATACAGCCCTGTCACTCCGACTAAATCACAAGTGGGATTCTGATCCAAAAATGATGTCAAGGTCTAATTCAATGTATTTACTAAATAGTCCACTTAACCATTTATCAAGTGATATCAAGAGGCACTGAAAATACACAAAAACCAATGATCCTCTGGAAACACGTAATGTTGTTCTTTAAAGGAACAACAGACATGGAAGTCAACACACCATGATACATTTATTAAGCTGTAAACTGTGCTTTCAGCTTCACTGATGTGGGGCTTTTAAAAGGTAATATTCAGTGCCTAACATAGTAGTATTACAAAATCCTACATCTGGCATAGTAATACACTCCTGGTGTTCCAGGCAACCTTATAACTTGCTTTGTTTCCTGAAGTTTTACGTTGAGCCCCAAGGACAAACTAGAGTTTTTTCCGTATGTTTTCCAAGTTGGCAGGTACAACCTGGTCGAAATGAAAAGTCCACTGAAGCCCTCAGAAAACTTAGGTGACATTAAAAGCATTTTTACTAGATGGAAAATTAGCACATTCAAAACCATAAAACTGATTAAAAAAAAAAAAAACTTTTCTTGTTTGAAGAATTTAAAAATTGATCTCACTTCTAAAATATTTTTGATTCAGTAAAAATCACTTTCTAAAGAATTTAAAGAAGTTTTTAGTGTTTACTTAAAGAATTTAAAAATTAATTTCACTTCTAAAATATTATTGATTCAACTAAAATCAATGCAAAAGCAATAGTTAACAATTGATAGATTCTCACCCATCTGTGAGTTTGTCATACAGTGGGGGCTGACGTGTTGCTGTGATGCTGAAGGCTATGCCACAGGTATTCAAATATCCACAGAGTCACCCATGGCAGACAGGATTCAGCTGAACTTCTAGGCTCAGACAGATCACAAAAAAGGACCTGATGATCTATTTCTGAAATGAATTAGTCAGTAAAAACATTATGAATAAAAACAAACAAACAAATCAAACCCACTGCTGTTAAGTCAATTTCTAATTCATAGTGACCCAGCAGGATACAGTAAAACTGCCTGGAAGAGTTTCTAAAGAGTGCCTGGTGGATTCAGCTGCTGACCTTTTGGTTAGCAGGCACAGATAGCACTTAGCCACTACACCACCAGGGTTTCCACCTTCTGAATAACAGCAGGATAGCACTGTCTGATACAGTACCAGAAGATGAGCCCCTTAGGTTTTAAAGTACACAAAAGACTGGGGAAGATACATCTCTTCAACACAGGAATACCAACAAAAACCACTGTTGTTGAGTTGGTTCTCACTCATAATAACCCTACTGGATAGAGTAAAATTGCCTCCCAGGGTTTCCAAGGAGTAGCTGGGGATTTGAATTGCTGACCTTTTGGATAGCCATTGCAGCTCTAATCCACCAGGGTTTCTCAAATTAGAATTCACCTTAATGATATGAATGGAGTCAAGCTTTCAGGATTTGCATTTGCTGATGTGGCACGACTCAAAACAGGAAGAAACAGCTGCAAACATCCGTTTACAATCAGCAAGAGCAATGTATGAAGGAAAGCAGGAAAACTGAAAATCATAAAAAATGAAATGGAACACCTGAAAATCAAAATCCTAGGCATTAGTGAGCTGAAATAAACTGGTATTGGCTATTTTCGATCAGACAGTCATATGGTCTACTGTGCTGGGAGTGACAACCTGAAGAGGAATAGTGTTGAATTCACTGCAAAAAAGAACATTGAAACATCAATCCTGAAAGACAACACTGTCATGGATAGGATAACATCTACCCTCATACAAGGAAGAGCAGTTAATATGACTATTATTCAAGTGTATTAACCAACCACTGAGGCCAAAGAGGAAGAAACTGAAGAGCTTTGCCAACTTCTGCATTCTGAAATTGACTGAACTTATGATCAGGATGCACTGATAATTACTGGTGTCATGGATTGCATTATGTCTCCCAAAAAATATGTATAGTAATTTGGCTGGGCCAGGATTCCCAGTATTCTGTGCTTGCCCTCCACTTTGCAATTTTCTTATGCTGTAAATACCGATCTCTGCCTGTGGTTAACAGAGTGGATTATGTTAGAGAGGATTAGGGTGTAACTGTAAATCCCTTTCTAAGGTCACCTCCTTGCTCCATAGGAGTTTCCCTGGAGTGTGATTTGCATCACCTTTTACAGTTTCATCTTTTGTAGGATAAAAGGAAAGGGAAGCAAGCCAAGAGTTGGGAACCTCATGCCATCAAGAAAGCAGCACTGAGAGTAGAGAGTGCCCTTTAGACTTGAGGTTCCTGCACCAAGATACTCCCTGAACAAAAACTGATGCAACTTTCCACCAGAGCCAATAGAGGGAAAGCCTTCTCCTGGAGCAAACATCCTGAATTTGGACTTGTAGCCTACTGGACTCTGTAAGAATAAACTTTCCTTTGTTAAAGCCATCTACTTGTGGTATTTCTGTTAAAGCAGCACTAGCTGACTAAAACAACTGGTGACTGGAATGCAAAAGTTAGAAACAAAGAAGGCTCCATAGTTGGAAAAGACAGTCTTGGTGGCAGAAATAGTGTTAGAGATCACATGATAGAATTTTGCAAGACCAACATTTAATTCATTGCAAATACCTTTCTCAACAACATAAACTGGTGACTGTACACATGGGTCTTATCAGAAGGAATACACAGGGACTGACTATACAGAACGAGACAATGGAAAACCTCAGTATCATCAGTCAAAACAGGCCAAGGGCCAACTAAAGAACAGACCATCAATTCTTCATGTTCAATTTCAAGTTGAAGTTGAAGAAAATTAGAACAAATCCACAAGAACCAAAGTATGATCTTGAGTATATTCCACCTGAATTTAGAGACCATCTCAATAGCAGCTCTGACATGTTGACAATAATGACCGAAGACCAGACAAGTTATGGAAGACATCTAGGACACCACACATGAAGAAAGCAGAGGTCATTAAAAACATAGGACAGAAAGACCAAAACAGATGTCAGAAGAAACTCTGAAAGATGCTCTTTAATGTCAAGTAGCTCAAGCAAACAGAAGAAATGACAAAAGTGAGAGCTGAACAGAAGATTTCAAAGGGCAGCTAAAGAAGACAAAATTGAGTAGTATAATGACATGTACAAACCCCTGGAGTTAGAAACCAAAAGATAAGGATGCGCTCAGCACTTCACAAGCTGAAAGAACCGGGGGAAAGAAAAAAAGTTCAAGCCTTGAGTTACAATACGGAAGGATTCTACAGGTAAAATATTAGATGATACACGAGGCATCAAAAGAAGGTGGAAGTAATACACAGAGTCACTATGCCAAAAAGAATCGGTCAACATTCAACCATTTCAGGAAGCAGCATATGATCAGGAACAGATGGCACTGAAGGAAGAAGCCCAAGCTGCACTGACGGCACTGGCGAAAACAGATCTCCGGGAATTGATGATTTACCAACTGAGATATTCCAACAAATGGATGCAGCCCTGGAATTGATCATTCGTCTGTGCCAAGAAATTTAGAAAACATCTTCCTGGCCATCTGGTTGAAAGGTATCCATGTTTATGCCTGTTTCCAAGAAAGATAATCCAAGACAATGTGGAAATTATTGAACAACATCATTAATATCACATGCAAGGAAAATCTTGCTGACGATCATTCAAAAGTGGCTGCAGCAGTACACTGACAGGGAAGTGCCAGAAAGTCAAGAAGGATTCAGCAGAGGGCATGGAACCAAGGATGTCACGGCTAAAAGCAGAAGGATGTCTACGTGTTGTTTATTGACCATGCTGAGTCATTCGATACCCATAACAAAATTAAGAACAACATAGCAAAAAAATCAGAATTTCTGAACACTCAATTGTGCTTATGAGAAATCTGTTCGGGGTGTAAAGAGGCAGTTATCCAAAAAGGACAAGAGACTGTTGTTGTTTGTGCCACTGAATCGTTTCCGACTTACGGTGGCCCTACATAAAACAGAACGAAACACCGTCTGGTCCTGCACCATGCCCACAATCACTGTTATGCTTGAATGTATTGTTGTAGGCACTGTGTCAGTCTGTCTCATTGAAGGTCTTCCTCTTTTTTGATAAAGAATGATGTCCTTCTACTGGGACTGATCCCTCCTGACACATGTCTAAAGTATGTGAGATGTAACCTTGCCATCCTTGCTTCTAAGGAACATTCTGGTTGTACTTCTTCCAAGGCAGACTTGTTCATTCTTTTGACATTCCTTGGTATATTTAGTATTCTCTGCCAACACCACAAGTCAAAGGCGTCAATTCTTCTTCTTTAGTCTTCTTTACTCACTGTCCAGCTTTTGCATGCATATGAGGTGACTGAAAGCCCCACGGCTTGAGTCAGGCACACCTTAGCCTTCACGGTGACATCTTTGCTCTTGCCCACTTCACCGTGCATTTTGCTTTCCTGACTGTTGCTCCCATCAGTGTTGATTGTGGATCCAAGTAAAACGAAATACTCGACATCCTCAATCTTTTCTCTGTTTAACATATTGTTGCTTATTGATCCAGTTGTGAGAATCTTTTGTTTTCTCAGTGTTGAGGTGTAACCCATACTGAAAGCTGTAATCTTAGAACTTCATCAGTATTTCAGGTCTTCTTCACTTTCAGCACACAAGGTTGCATTATCTGCATAATATAAGTTGTTAGTGAGTCTTCTTACAATCCCGACACCCGGTTCCTCTTCAGTATAGTCCAGCTTCTCAGAAAATCTGCTCAGCATACTGACTGAATAGGTGTGGTAAAAGAACACAATACTGACACACACCTTTCCTGACTTTAAGCCATACAACGTCCCCTGGCTCTGTTTAAACAACTGCCTCTTCATCCATGTATGGATTCCTCAAGAGTACAATTAAGTGTTCTGGAATTCCCATTCTCCACAATGTTATCTATAATTTGTTACGTTCCACACAGTTGAATGCCTCTGCATAATCAATAATACACAAGTAAGTATCTCTCTGGTAGTCTCTGCTTTTAGCCAAGCTCTATTGACATCAGCCTGAATTTCTCATAGTTCCCTGTCAATACAGTGCTGCAAACACTTTTGAATGATCTTTAGCAAAATTTTACTTCCTTATAATATTAATGATCTTGTTCGCTAATTTCTGTATTTGGTTGTATCGGCTTACTTGGAAACAGGCATAAACATGGATCTCTTCTAGTTGAACGGACAAGACATTGTCTTCCAAATTTCCTGGCCTAGACAAGTGAGCAACTCTCTGCACCACATCTGTTTGTTAAAACATCTCAATTGATATTCCATCAATTCCTGGAGCCTTGCTTTTCAACAATGCCTTCAATGCAGTTTCGACTTCTTTCACCATCATCAGTTCCTGATCATATGCTACCTCTTGAGATAGTTGAATGTCAGCCAACTATTTTTGGTATAATGAATCTGCGTGTTCTCTCTAGCTTCTTTATATGCTTCTTGCATCATTTAACTTTTCCTGGCATAATCCTTCACTATTGCAATTTGAGATTTGAAATTTTTCTTCACTTCTTTCAGCTCGAGAAACACAAAGCATGTTCTTCCCTTTTGGTTTTCTATCTCCAGCTCTTTGCACACATCATTATAATACTTTACTTTGTCCTCTGCAGCCGCCCTTTGAAATCTTCTGTTCAGTTTCTATTATTTCATCACTTCTTTCTTTTACATTAGCTGCTCATTCAGTGTTCAAGAGCAAGTTTCAGAGTCTCTTCTTAACATCTGTTTTGGTCTTACCTTTCTTTCCTATATTTTTAAGGACTTCTTGCTTTCTTTGTGTGTGATTTCCTTCATGTCATTCCACAGTTCATCTGGTATTCAGTCATTAGTGTTCAGAGCATCAAATCTATTCTTGAGATAGTCTGTAAGCTCAGGAGAGATATGCTCAAAGTTGCACTTTGGCTCTTGTGGACTTTTCCAAATTTTCTTCAGTTTCAATTTGAATTTGCATATGAGCAAGTGATGGTCTGTGTTGCAAGTGGCACCTGGTCCTGTTCTGACTAATAATATTGAGGTTTAGCAAATCTCCTTCCACAGATGTAGTCAATTTGACTACCATTGTTTCCATCTGGTAAGATCTATATGTAGAGTCACCACTTATGTTGCTGAAAAAAGTCAGGAAAGGTGTGCGTCATGGTTGTATCCTTTAACCACACCTAATTAATCAGTATCCTGAGCAAATAACCTGGGAAGCTGGACTATATAAAGAAGAATGGGACATCCCGATAGGAGGAAGGCTTACTAACAACCTGCATTATGCAGATAACACAATTTTCTTGCTCAAAGTGAAAAGGGCTTGAAACACTTACTGAGGAAGACCAAAGACCACAACCTTCAGTATGGATTACACCTCAACAGCAAGAAAACAAAAAATTCTTACAACTGGATCAATAAGCAGCATCGTGATAGGCAAAGAAAAGACCCAGGTTGCCAAAGATTTCATTTTACTTACATCCACAGCCAACACCACTGGAAGCAGCAGTTAAGAAATCAAAAGGCACATTGCAGTGGACGAATCAACTTGCAGTGACCTCACATGCATGCAAAAGCTGGGCAGAGAGTAAGAAACACTGAAGAATTGACACCTTGGACTTGTAGTGTTGGCAAAGAATGCTAAACATAGTTCGGACTGCCCAAAGAGTGAACAAGTCTGTCTTGGAAGAAGTACACCCAGAATGCTACTTAGAAGCAAGGATGGCAAGATTACATCTCACCTACTTTGGTCATGTTGTCAGGAGGGATCAGTCCCGGGAGAAGGACAGCCTGCTTGGTAAAGAAGAGGGTTATCAAAAAGATAAGGGTTATCAAAAAGAAGAGGGTTATCAAAAGGGTTTTCAACAAGGTGGACTGACAAAGGCTGCAACAAGAGGCTCAAACATAACAGCGGCTGTGAGGATGCCAGTGAAGGTTACACTTCAGCTTAGGCCTGAGCAGTCTGGAGGCAACCGAAGACCTGAACAGCAAAAGCCCGACCAAGAGGAGGAACAGCCAGAGCAGGGACCTTGAGGCAGGAAGGACAGCAAGAAGGCTCTCCTGGTTACAAAACAAACAAAGGAGAAATGAGAAAAATGAAGAGGTATGCTGAAAACTTTTTGCATAAGAACAGACTTCTGTTTACCAAAACAAATCAAACTCTGATTAAATACTCTTAATGGTGTCGTGAATGACCTGCCCCCTGTACCATCACTGAAATCAACAAGGAGGGTGCTAAGGGACTAAGACAAGCGGCTGCAGCCTCTTTCCTTCAACCTTGGAGCCAGAAGCTGCTTGCACACCCTTGCAGCCCAGGTCTCCTGAGGTCTTCAGCTGCCTTTCCAGAATGGAAGATTCTATTCTGTCATCATCTGCCATTCAGAGTGAGAGGCAGATTCGGTGTGATCTGGGTAAATACCATTTCCAAAAGTAACAGGAAACCGTGTCTTCCATCTTTTTATAAATTCTCCTGCACAGACAGTATATTCTCAAAGGACAGAGAAGCCAAACTAGGAAGAATGTTTTGTCTCTCCTATTTAGAACGTTCCAAACAACCTGACACAACATTTAGCTAGCAGGTAACGGATGGGGAAGAAGACTTACGTCCAGAATCACATGACATAAAGAGAAAATAGAAACTTTTTGCCCTTCTGCAAGAACTCCTTTAATTCCTCTGATAATTCCAATTGCCCTGAATAGAACTATTCCCTTTTTCAGACCTTTAGGTAACAGACACTTTCCTTCATTATTAACAAGATGCAAATACTCCGCACAAGACAGAAGCAACAACTTTCATTGCTCAGTGTGTCCAGGTCACATACTATTTTTAAATACCTGTTTCCTAACACTTAGGGAAAAAATAAAGTTCAGCAGCTCCTTATGCAGGGGAAAAAAAAATTAGCATTTGTCCCTCACTAACAGTTAGCTCTTCAAGAGAAAACCTGTCAGACCCAAGAGAAGGAACTTGGAGGGACTATCTCCTCATTATTTGTCTTCAAATAGGGCTGTTAAATTATCAGAATGCACACGGTTAGTGCACATAAACTCAATTTCAAATTAAAATTTCATGAGAAGTTGTGTCTTGCAAAGTAGGTCTTATAAATACTTCCATGCTGGGAATGGAAGCTGAGATTGGCATTCAGATGGCAAAACGTAATGGACTGAGTGCTCTTAAAGTCCCCATTAGGGCAGTCACCCAGGGCTCAGGGAAGGGCCGTGACAACGAAAAGGGAGAGACCATATTGCAAGGCAATTACAAGAGAGGACAAAATGCCTCACGTGAGCAACGCAAGCTAATCTCACCGCCTGCTCTGCCCTTCCCTCTTCCCTCTTCCCTCTTTATTTGAACCCCTGTTACCATGAAATGAGCGCACAACAGGCAGCCTCCCCACAGAAAAGCCTCCTGTCTCGAAAAGCATCGCATAAATGCCAACTTTCACTCAATGCATTGCATATGACCTAGGTGGGTAAGGCTTTTTCTCCCTCTAGGTGTCTGCTGTATGGCTTTAAAAGGCCAAGGTTTAGCATTCTAAATAGAGTTGCTGCTTTCTGCAGTGACACCCCCGCCACCCCCCAGATACAGTGACATTCTCCCCAACAGGGCTGACATTTGAGGTAAAGAAAAGAATGTACAGGGAAAAGAGTTGTCCCTGGCCCTCCTACTCCTTCATGAGCACTGTGTGCTGCGGCTCAAGAGGGACGGATTGTGACTGTCTGTCCTTGGCAGGATCAATGGCAGCACTGAGGCAGATGTGCTGACCAAAGGAACCACACAGGTGGCTGGAAGTCCTGGGAAGGCAGTGGCAAACGTGTTGGCACGGTGGATAAACTTGTTAAATGAACACATTTTCAATTTCCAAACCTATTCATCAATTGGCTAGTCTCCTTTATGAGCCAATGCCCTTCAAAATCTTAAACTTCTGGGTAAAAGAAAGTCTGACATTCCAATAAGCAACGAAGTATCTGACATGGACTCTACCATGTTATTATAAGCAGTATCGCAACGACTCACGGGAAGGCTAGAACTTTCTTAAATGAACTATTTTATTTCATATATTTATTTCCTTCTCGACTCTAAAAGTTACTTAAGATGGCTTTCAATAGTGCATTCAGTGTATTAAAACACACCTTAATACCAGGACTGACAATTAAGTTCATGAACTTATCCTAGAAAATACATGCCTTATTATCGAATGTCACTAGGCTCACCTCCAAAGTACTCCCCTTGGGAAACTATGCACCAACGCCAGCACCTAGCCCACATTTAAAGCAATTCTGCAACTCTTTTTCTAGAATGGCCATCAGACCTGTCATAATATTACCTTTGATGTCCTGAATATCATCAAAATGTCTTCCTTTCAGTGTTTCCTTTATCTTCAGGTTAAGAAAAAAACCCATTGGGAGCCAGATCAGGTGAGTAGGGAGGGTGTTCCAATACCATTATTTGTTTACTGGCTAAAATCTCCTTCACAGACAACTATACAACTAAGTTTGCGAACCTACCACCACATTACCTGGCTACCATGCCACCATGCACAATGGTCATTCCAGAAAGAGTTTCAAAATTGCTCTGAAGGGTGGACAAGGCACTGGTGCTGGTGCATAGCCTCCCAGGGGGTACTTCAAGGTGACCTGTAGTGGTACTCAGCCGAGAGGTATGCAGTACTTAGAACAATTAAGTTGGCGGACTTCACTGTTGGAGCTTGTAAGGATTAAGGCTCTACTTGTTAGCCAAACTACAAGTAGTAATTTACTTCAAATTAATCAACAGGAATGTTCTCCATGCTTGCTCCCTCAAGTATTTCTCAATCTAAAACTTCAAAGATAAATTCTTCTAAAGAATGTATCATATCAATGAGAATAAAATTAATGTGGTGAAAGACAGACTTCAGTAAGGATGTCAACTTCCAAAGGTGGAGTCTCTTGAGTATGGGAAGTGATGTCCCATTTTAGATTGCTCAGACCATATTTAGAGTATTTTATCTTACTGTGGACACAACAGTCTGTGAACCATAGTTGAAAAGCCTAATAATGTTAAATAAAGCCTTGACAAGGATCCTCTGCCACAATAGGAAAGCCCTTCAAAAAGCTGCATGTGACGTACATCTACTGACTGTCAGGAACTGCACTAGATGCTAGAAAGCAGGTATCATGAACGCCAGATTCTTTCTATACTGCCATGAACCTGGCCATGATCCGTATGTGAATGTTTCTAGCTCAAAATGCCTATAGTAGCTCTAGCCACCAGGTGGCGCTCTTAGGCCATGCTGCACACCTGCTGACCTGGCTAGTTTGGAGCAGGAACAGGGGGCAAATAATAGGCTCCCAAGTTCAAGTACAGGTCTTCTGCCTTGGGCTTTAAAAGTTTAACTCTCTCAGTGAGTCATATCTGAGAATCTTGGTTTAGGCAGAAAGAGTGTTAATCTACCCATTCTTGTAAAAAGGGGTCCAACGTAGACGGTGAGATTAACACACTTACTCTACCTAACAATCCAACGAGGCTGTCTCCAATGAATCGGAATCCTGGGAGGTGTTTGTGCAGCATTCTGCATTCTACCAATTGACAAACTGAGTTATTCTAGAAAAAATAAACTCTGCTTGGGCTCAAACTTCCATCTCTACTAAAGAAATGTCTGATGACATGACAGCGCAATTGTGCTGTTCTTGAGTCTATAAGCTCCAGGTTAATAAATGCTAGCTTGTTTTACGGGATTTCAAGGCAAAAAAGAGAAGAAAGAAATACTTGCTCAGGCTAACACGTTTTGAAACAGTCCTCAAGCAACTGAAAAATGTGCCTTTCTGACTCCTGGTAGATCTGTGTTGTTCTTATTCTTGGTTTAGTCCAAACCACCTAGCCCTCCCCGGTAAGAGAACAGCATTTAGAATGACAGCTTCTTTTCCTCAGGATAGAAGCAAGAGAAAGAAAAGTTCTAGGGAAGTCAGAGCTTCCCACTCAGAGTTAACGGGACAAGGTGCATTGCCAGAGAGATAATTCTTCTCCCAGATGATTGAAAGTCAGCCAGTGTGGCCACTCTGCAACCATGGGAACAGTAGGTCTGCAGTGCCACTGCCTTCCCCGCATCAGCTGGTTCATTGCCAAACGTTACAGCAAGAAGCTGGCAGAACCCCAACCTGCAGTGAAGACAGAGCCAGGCTTCAACAGCTGGATGCCAAAGACAGGGACCCCAAAAGAGGCTGTGACAAAATGCAGGGCCCAGGGAACCTGTTGACTTCAGCAAGCAAAACTGGGGAAGATCAGAAGTATCCTCAAAAATGCATGTCAGCAACCTACTGTGATCTACCAGGTTGTCTTTGACAGCAGGAGGTGGGAAAGCCAGTCACTTTCATAAGTTCTGCTGATGGCAAAGTTCCTAAAGTCTTCAAAGCATCAAGGATGTTTGCCTGTGATACGGACAGAGAACAAATAACCTTGTAAGGCAAGGGGTTGGTGAGCCTGTAACGCTGAGGTTTTGTGAAATTGTAATTCTCATGCCAGAGTGTGCACAAGTTTCTGGAACAGTGGAACAGTCCTCCCCGGCACCTTTCCAAGTTCTTCTGCCTGTGTTTGGCCTGATGGGCCAAATTCAGACTGCATATCCCTGATCCAGCTTCTACTTAAGTTTGGCTGGTGACAGGCCCGACGCTGCAGCACAGCCTGATTGCAGGTAATGAGTGTGCTCAGCAGAGATGATGAGCGCTTCGGCTGCAGACTTCCACCGTGGCTGGAATCTGGCGCAGAGATGTAAGCAGATAGATGGGAGGGGGCAGTCAGAGGGATGGATGAGGAAGGCCATCCCTTGCTGTAGTCCCGCTATTTACCTTATGCCAGAGTCTCCAACTCATTAGCAGCAAAGGATAAGGCTTCCACTTTTTGTAAATCTCTCAACACAAGACACAGGCAATAAAATTTAGGACTGACTGCAGGCTGAGGCATTTTCAAAGACTTGTAAGATGTGAGATGAGAGGGAGAGGGAGAGGTTGCTGCTGCACCACTCTATCTCATAGATGGGCACAGAGGCCCTGAAACTTGGCCAAAGTCACACAGCTAGTTAGTGGCCAAGAAGGACAGGAGCCCAGGCCTCTTGGCACTCAATCCAAATCTCTTTCTGGGCAGAAAAGAAACTCACTCCGTCTGCAGCCTTTTACCTCCCTGCACCAAAAAGACATGATGATATTTCCTCACTCTTCCCCAGGATGATTTCCTACCAGACCTTGTTCTAGAGCTCCTGGATGGGTACAGAAGAAAGAGTAATAAATTAACTCAGAACTGAGGTTTCTTGATGAGTTTCTAAGGGGCACTTTAACAACCATCTTTTCTCCCCAGTTTAGCCCTGTGCGCTAACATTTCCTTTCTTTACAAAAAAATTTATAAAAACATATCATTTCAATCTGTTCATGTAAAAATCATATTCCCTGATGCTCCCAAAATCTTTTTTTTAAATAAATTTTTGTTTTTCATTGCATTTTAAGTAGTTTACAATTAGTTTCTCATACAAAAACTTACACTTTGCCGTGTGACCCCAGCTACTCTCCCCACACTGTAACAGCATCCTCTTCTCCTCCGCCCTGTATTTTCCACGCCCATTCAACCAGCTCCTGTCCCTGTCTGTCGTTTCTTCTCACCTTTAAACAGGAGCTGCCCAGTTAGTCTCCTGCATCTGCCCAAGCCAAGAAGCACACTCTTCTCCAGCATCATTTTATGTCTTCTACATCAGTTCAGTCTCTGTCTGAGGAGCTTTGCCTGAGGAGCTAGCTTTCTGAATGCTAAACCCTTTTCTTGACCAGCCTTTTGCAGAAGCCCACACTTTTCCTCTTCTATTCACTTGCCAGACAGCATATGGAGCCTGAGAATTTTTTTTTTTAATTCTCTAAAAATATTTTTTTTCATTGTACTTTAGATGAGGTTTACAGGGCAAACTAGTTTCTTTTTAAACATATTGTTTTGTAACACTGGTTGCCAACCCCATGACATAGTCAACACTCTCTCCTCTACCTTGGCTTCCACACTTCTGGGTTTCCTGTCCCCTCCTGCCTTCCAGTCCTTGTCCCTGGGCTGGCATGCCCATTTAATCTCCTTTTGTTTTATGAGCCTGAAGGAAGAACCTCAGGAGTGACTTCAGTATTGAACTGTAAATTCCCAAGGGGCTGTACTCCTGGGGTTTCTCCAGTTTCTGTTAGACCGGTAAGTCTGGTCCTTCTTTTTTGTGAGTGAGATTTTTGTTCTACATTTTTCTCCAGCTCTGTCCAGGACCCTCTGTTGGGATCCCTGTCACATCAGTCAGTGGTGGTGGCCAGGCACCATCCAGCTGTGCAGGACTCAGTCTGGTGGAGGCGGTGCTCACTGGGGTCCATCAGTCCTCTGGACTAATCTTTGCCCTGTGTTCAGTTTTCTTCATTCTTTCTTGCCCCAGATAGGGTGGGAACCGTGTTGTGTCTTAGATGGCTACTATAGGCTCTTAAGACCCCAGAAGCAACTCACCAAAGTAGAATTCAGAACATTTCCTTTATAAACTGTATTACGCTAATAGAGTCAGATGTCTTCTGAGTAAAATATTCTAAACTGTTTTCACATGAAATCTGTCTTGCCTTCCCAGGGAGACTCTTTGCTCTTTGAGGATAATGGTCATATTTTATACTTCTTTCTATACCTTCACGAAAACATCTGAGTGATAACTTTGTTCATGGTAAGCATACAGGAAATAAGAGTAAATCGAGACCAGAGTTTTTTGTGAAACTGCAGAAGTTCCCTTATAACACGTGGACAAGCAAACTTCTGAGACAACTAAGTGCTCAGAAATGAAGTCAAAGGCATGAAGTAAGCAAAAATCTGAACACATGTAAAATGACATCTATTTTTCTAAGAATTTAAAATAAAGAATAGGGAACAAGGGGAAAACACAACAATATATGTCTTATGCATACCCAGAGCATAATTTGTTACAAAGATTAACTGTATCCGGACAATGAATATGCTGTTTACCAAGAAGAATATGGATTTTAATTCAACATCCTATTTCTACAAAAATTATATTGGCTTAGGAACAGTGACTCCCTATTTTCATTTCAGCTAAAAGAGAATGTCTCATGAGTTCTTCTGAGTAAATTTGCTGGATTTTTTTTTTTTTTTTAATAGCAAAGATACCAAGAGGTCTAACCCCACATACTAGTTAAAAAGTAGAGTTTTATATTTGCTGTCTTAGTCTCTTAGGGGGGTTGTCATAACCAACTATCACAAGGTAGGTGGATTTTTTTTTTTAAAAAGAGACACTTTAAGTTCAAATTCAGGCCACTGGCAGATCCGTGCTCTCTCTTTGTTGGCTATAAGAGACAAGCCTACCTTGTCGGCAGTCCTGGGCACTTTTTAGCCTTCTTTAGCTCACAGATTGATCTTTACATGGTATCATCCCCTGTATGTAACTCTGTTTCCATGTCTGTCTTTCCTTTTCTAAGGTGTTATACAGAATGGATTAAAAACCAAATGCAATGCTGTTGAGTCAATTCTGACTCATAGCGACCCTACAGAACACAGTAGAACTTCCCCAGAGAGTTTCCAAGGAACACTTGGCTGATTTGAACGGCTGACCTACTGGTTAGCAACTGTAGCACTACAACTAATCAATATGCCATTAGGGTTTCCCAGAAGGAATTAGGATTCTAAAAACCAAACCAATCCCATTGCCATTGAGTTGATTCCAATTAATAGCAACCCTACAGGGCAGAGTAGAATATAGAACATTTTCTTTATAAACCATGAGGTCTCCAAGGAGCACCTGCTGGGTGTGAACTGCCAAGCCTTCAGTTAGCAGCCAGATGAGGCTTAAGATGCACCATACTACAGTACAATTTTGTTAGTTTGATCTGTAAACACATATTCTTTTTCTTCAAACAAAATCATTTTCTCCAGCTCAGTGATTAGGACTTCAACATATTTCAGGCAGTGCAGGATGGGACATAATTCAATCCATAACATCTGCTGTATCAGAAAGTCCATGTCTCTGCTATCTCATGGTATATTTAACACCCATATTTTTAAAATAGTTTAGTAACCTCTAGAACCTTTAAATTTGTCAGTTTCCACATCAAATCTGTCTCAGGTAAGAACTGAACCAAAGCATGTAACGCTATGCCTAGCTGAGGCCTCATATTTCACTGATATTTCTCTTAGTTAATTAAATTTAAAAACAATTCTCTAAGATTAGAGGAATGGTGAGACTTTACCAAAACATGTAGCCCTTTTGTTAGAACCTAACGTGTATATTACCAGTGCCAAATGATGGTAACTAACCCCTAGATGATATTTTCTGTGAAACAAACTGGTATTTTCAGGATAATATCCTAGTGAGCTAACATCCACATAAACAAAACTGCATTACGACACATATGGACACATATGGGTCCATCTTGACAAAATCCTACCTAAACACTCATGCAATACAGTAGTGATTACAGCTCCTGATCTCACCTTCCAGGGCACAAGGCCTCTGATGAGCCAGAACACGGTTTGTGTATTCCATGGAAGGAACTTAAGGCATTCAACCTCAGATCAAGCCCTTCCACTTTCTCTCAACAAACTCTTGCCATTCCGTAGGATTCCAAGATACTAAGAAAGACAGATGATTTTTTTTCCCTTTCCCATTATCTAGTCTCAAAATATTGTTTTTTTCCCTTCGGAATTTTTTACTGCAGAATTCTTTATGTGTAGGTAAGTCTGTGTTCTTAGACTCAAGAATCTGTGTAATCAATCATGAATTTTAAAAGTCATCATTGTCTTTAGTTGCATAAACTGAGTACTCAGGGGCAACATTTTTGGAAGACTTCTGTAAGGGGGCTATAAATTTGTTTCTATTTGCCGTGACTGATTAAATCCAGTTGAAAACAAAACTGATATGACAATGGGAAGAAAAAAAAAGGTAGAAAGTAGGCAATCAGATCAGGCAAGGAGTGGACAGAAGTTATTAGTAGTCCTCAGAGAATTTACTCAAACCGCTCTCATGGAAGGTCTGAGTTTTGATAGGTGTCTGGGGCATGGAGAAGGCAAGAAGAAAGACTGGTCTGGGCAAACTAATGGCCAAAAGACCTGGAGACTGTATTACTGAAAACACCTCCCTTCAGTAATCCTCTGAGTTTTTAAACAAGACTGAATCAATGAACACCTTTCCATGTGACTTCTATTTGTTCTTCCAAAACTATCAAAAAGGTAGGTATTTGCAAGTGATTGAAAGACAGTGTTCTGTTCAGCACTAGGAATAAACCCAAACCCACCGCCAATGAACTGATTCCAGCTCCTAGCTACCCTATAGAACAGAGTAGAATTGCCCCACAGAGTTCCCACGGAGTGCCTGACAGATTCAACTGACCAGCCTTATGGTTAACAGCGATAGCACCCAACCACTACACCACCAGGGTTTCCATCAGAAAGATTATTCACCTAATATTAAGAAAACCAATGGTTAGCCCTAAATCTCCATTAATTACATTAGAACATAAATTCCATGAGGGCAGGGCCTTTGTTTTGCTCATTCTAGCATCACCAACATATGGAACAATGCCTAGCACATAGCAAGTATTCAATAAATATTAGTTGGATGAGTGAATGAACGAGTAAGCTATGTAGTCTGCTACTCTTTTAGCCAGATTGCATCTCAAATGCAGGGATGGAATGTGCCAACTCCTGTCTCAAAAGCAATGCTTCATTTCCCTGATGCCCAGGGCCAGGACAATGACTCTGTAAGGGACAAGCATCTAAAAGCTCCAAAACTACTGCTACCAGGATGGTGACAAGGCTAGTATGCCAATGTGGGTATCTCCACTGACTAATCAGGGGTCATTGGCTGGGTCTAAAGCAGCATCTTGCTCTTCCTTTGTAACCCTAGGAATGACGTTCAATTCCATTTCCTTTCATGTATCTGCTCCCTCACAGGCCTTATACTCATATTTTCCTGGTTTTGCAGGATTGGACTGTATTTCTTTGAGCTCCAGTTCTCTAATTCTTTAGGCTTCTTCTAAAGATTGGCCCAGTCATCTCAGGCCTCTGGGATTTCCTGGAGAGTTTAGCTTTAAAGACAGGCTGAAACCAAAGCAGGTAGACTGGTGGTTCCATCGCCCCAAATCATAAGATAATCTTCCTACATTATTCACTGCACATATTATGTGGCTATCTAGTAATGAAGATGAGAAAAAGAAAGAAAAATGGTATTTTATACTTTCAGTTATTCCATCTGGCTAAAAATGCCATTTTTGGTTTTTGTGGTGGTTGTTGCTTTGCCTCTTGGCTGGCTCACATTTAGAGTTAAAACTGTGTACATAATGATTGGACACCCTTGTGGCATTGTGGTTAACTATATCTGCAAACCTTGAGGTCCACAGTTCAAATCCCCAGGCACTCCTTGGAAACTCTATGGAGTAATTCTACTCTGTCCTATAGGGTCACTGTAAGTCAGAATTGACTCGATGGCACTGGGTTTGGCTTTTTTTTTTTTTTTTAATGTAATGATTAGGAAACTCTGGTGGCTTAGTGGTTTAAGTGCTATGGCTGCTAACCAGAAGATCAGCAGTTCAAATCTACCAGACATTCCTTGGAAACTCGATGGGTTAGTTCTACTCTGTCCTATAGGTTACCATGAGTTGGAATCAACGTGACAGCAGTGGATTTGATTTGGTTTTGATTCATCTGTCTATACATACACACAGTTGGATCATTTTACATAAATTTGTAGGAAAATACCTAGAATTCATTTGTTTCTTTTGTCAAATCAACAGAAAGTCCTCCATTAAAGAGCACCATCAATTCTTCAAATATTAAATTGCTAAAATTGAGAACGCTTCTCCTTTTCCAGGCTTCACTAAACATTTGATTCAATCCTTTATTTAATAAAAGAATTACATAGAAAAGTAAATATAACTGCAGTAAAACATATATTAAGGAAAGCAAAAAATAAGCTCACAAAACTCATTCTGTTCTTTGAACTATGAAGAACAGGTTAAGATTAAGCAAAAATAAACTTACTTTAAAACAAAATCATTGAAGAGAAACCTTGTATGTAAAATCAACAACCTAGAGTTTAGAAACCACTATTGTCTCCAAATACATAGATAATTTATCCAACATGTTATAATAATTAAAAAAAAAAAAACATTTAAAGGTCACACACAACATTTCTGTGGCCCACATTCTCTACAAGGCTGATTTTCTCCAGTTGGAAAGCCTCTGCCCCGAGCTCTGCCAAACCAAAGCAAAATGCCATCCTCATGAATGTCTGGGTGCTCCCACTGCTGAGATATGTCCAGGCTCACGCCACCATTAACGTGAGTTTTTTTCTCCAAGAAGGGACTGTATCAACCAATGTTAGTTTTACTTTTCTTCAAAATTTCCAGAGCACCTTACACCCAAAAGATTCTCAATAGCGAAAATTTGCTGAGTTGAACTGAATTAAGAGAAAAAAAAAAAAAGACTTGGAAACTACGGAGCAACCCTACTCTGTCCTATAGGGTCAGTGTGAGTCAGAATTGACTCGATGGGCAACGGGTTTTGGTATTCGGTGCTTTGACAAAGCAGGTGAGGTTTTTCACTGTGCTATAAAGGTAAGGATTAGGAAGAGGAGCCAGGGAAGTATAGCCTGAACAAACCGGCACATAACTTTTCCTGCCTCCTCTTCACGCATCGCTCCGTCCACCCTGGTCTGCAAACGCACACGGGGAATTCACAAGCCTGTGGGTCCAAAAGAACTGAGAAGGTACCTTATCTTAATTGTAGAATCTACAGTTCTAAATACAACAACTTGCCCCTAGCAAGGATTCATTAGAATTTGTGGGTTCATTGAAAAGGAATAAAGGGAAACTGTAAGTAATGAATAAGCTGGGAGAATTATTATCACTATTATTATTGGAAACACAAATTGGAGGGGTTTCTGATAAATGAACTAAAATGTAGGCATATTAGAAATCATAAGTCTTGACCTTTAAAGTAACTAGAAATCAATAAAGAAATAGGAAACTTCCATAATAACAACTAATATTATAATGATAAGGCCAAGACAGAGACAGAGAGAGAAAGAAAAATTGAGCCACATATAAATAAGATCAACGTGAGTTAGTTCTTTAATAAAACAGAAAACAAACCGTGTTATCAGGAAGGACATGGCAACTATTTTACTTTTTCCGGAAACCCCAATTACATAATAATATGTTTTTTATATCATATAGTTCGTCCGTTCAGTAGAGATGAGAATATCCCAGCTCAGTTGTGAGCAGGGCAGGAACACCAACAGCTCCTTGCTGGAGAAAGATGGTATGTTAGTAACACGAACACACTCTGTGGCTCAGCAAAGTAAACCCAAACCAAATCCACTGCTGTCGAGTTGATCCTGACTCATAGTGAGAGTACAGGACAGAGTAGAACTGCTCGATAGAGTTTCCAAGGAGCGCCTGCCAGATTTGAACTGTACACCTTTTGATTACCACTTAACCACTATGCAACCAGGGTTTCCAGCAAGGTAAAAGGAGATTAAATTCCGAAAATGTTACAGCAAACACCTTCAGTCTAGAGTAATTTTAAAGAACAACCACTAAGATGATTATCTTCATTTCCTGATTTCTTTCCTACAGCTATGGCTCGTTTTGACTTGAGTGTTAGCATATTTCTCCTATTAATTATGTTATTAGAACATACATTCATTTTGCCCAAACCATTTTGCCTTTCTAAAAATCTGCTTCTCTTTAATCTTGTCCTTACTTCCTTTCTCTTTTAAGTCTTCAGAGCTGACACAGTTCTATTTATTCGGTGCCACACTTTGACCACTGGAGGCCTACAGCTAAGAGCTTCCTTATTTCTGCATTTTTAAGACGTCACTCTAAGTACAGCCCTCTGATGAAAGCAGCTAAAAAAGAGCCTGCTGGGCTGTAGACAGTGAAAGGAGATGAGAAATCTGCCTGCTTTTCATCATACATCAAGCTTGTTTAATCAAGTTAATTAACCCAGAAATTCTAGTCAGTTTAGCATCTCAGGCAGCTTGCTGAGCCCAGAGTAACTGGCTTCAAGTGCCACCACCCAGTTAGGAAAAAGGGTCTCTGTCCTCAACACTGAGTACTGAGCTTCTGTTAAGAAGAGATTAGCATAATGCCACTTCAGCTCTATTGACACTTTGAGCCAGATAATACTGTGTTACAGGAAGGTGGTATACTGTGCCTCATAGGATGTTTGCCAGTATCCTTGGCCTCCCCCCATTAGACACCAGCAGTATCCTCTAGATGTGACAACCAAAAACATCTTCAGACATGACCAAATGTTCCCTGGGAGGCAAAATCGCCTCCAATTCAGAAACACTGGAGTAAAATAAGATTTAATTCCACTGCCCACCATCATCAGCCAAGCAGGACCCAGGTGAAAAACGGTGAGAATTTGCCCAAGTAGTAACTATGGGCCTCCCCTTCAATCTCAAAGCCAAAAGGAGGAAATGAGAGAACAAGAAGCACCTGAAAAACACCCCTGGGCCCAGGCGATGGAAGAAGGCAGTTCTTCCTTCTATCCCATCTCACATCTCTTCTTTGTCAGTAAGGAGGTTTATCCCACGACAGTGAGATTGGGGAAAGCTGTGTGTGGAGTAAAGTAGGCCTGTTTGGATCTAACAGTGCTGACAGGATGGCGGTTTTGCCTTCTATCCAGTTTTGTGACCCGGTTCTATGACGGTGGGGACAAGTCATTTAGTTTTACTGGATTTCACCTTCCTAAACTGTAACCTGGAAGAGCCAGCTCTTTTAGATCTTCTCTGTGGTTGTTGTCTCTCTATCTAGAACCCACCACCATAGCAACCCTGCAGGACAGAGAACTGCTCCATAGAGTTTCCTAGGAGCATCTGGTGGATCAGAACTACTTACCTTTTGATTAGCAGCTGTAGCTCTTAACCACTACACCTTCAGGGTTTCCTCTACATCTAAAGTCCTTAACTGTCTGGGGGACTAAGTGCTCGGAATGCTAAAGGAAAGGAGCAGGGAGGAGACAGAGGCAGAGGAACCAGCAATGGAATACTCTCAGGCGATGGTATGCTAGGCACAAGGAGAAGCTCAGAGACTGGGGAATAAAAACACGATAGGTTCTTAAGGAAAGTCAGCGAGGCTAAGGGCAGCAACAGTGAAGTGCGATTTCTAAGACATTAAGAAGGAAAAACTAATCAGAAGCAGCTTTTTATGTTTTTCAGTGCTCATCTTAACCTATCATTATGTAGCTCTTCTGTCCATACCCTGGTCCACACTCCACCCCATTTGTATTCTCTTTTCCTCTTGTTTTGGAAACCCTGGTGGCGTAATGGTTAAGAGCTCAATTGCTAACCAAAGGTCAGCAGTTCGAATCCACCAGCCACTTCTTAGAAATTCTGTGGGGCACTTCTATGCTGTCGTATAGAGTCCTTATGAGCCAGAACTGACTTGACAAAAGCTGATTTGGGTTTTTTTCCCGCCTTAGGGTACAGCCCTCATTCGCCTTTCTTACTCTCATTTTTTTCCCTCGACCCCTCAAGTTCTGTCTTTTCTTTGTACCGATTCTTTCTCTGGGGCTCTCTCCCGCTTTCCCTCCCTTCTTTCGTTTCTCCCCTTCTCCCTCCTTCTCTGCCTTTCTCTCTCTTCTTCATCATAAGGCGGAATTAGGTTACCAGCCACAGCCCTAGATTCTTTCTCCTCATAATATTCAAATCTATAGAAAGAAAGTAAAGCCGTGTCCTGAGGGATGTAGATGCCACAGGTAACAGCACTGGATTACTCAGGTACCCAAGCAAACTCTCAGTTCCTTCTTTATAACATAAATCATAAAGAGGAAACCATTTTATTCCTTATGTAGGGCTCGAGTTGTGGCCATGTCGAACTGGCAAGCAACCATTATTAATCTAAGGTGAGAAACTCCTAAAATCAAACCAAACCCACTGTCATCAAGTTGAATGTGACTCACAGCAACTCCATAGGACACAGAAGGACTGCCCCCATTGCATTTCCAAGGAGCAGATGATGGATCTGAACTACTGAACTCTTGGGTAGCAGTTGAGTTCTTCCTCACTGTGCCACCAGGGCTGAGAGAACTCCTGGGGAGGGCCAGAAGTGTCAATTTCTTTGCAAGGCAACAGTGTCTGAAACAGCCAGACCATGTGCAGAGGTGGAGTGCTGAAATGTCATGATATATTCTGGAAAAAGCCTAAGATATACCTGCCTGTGCTGTGGGGACATACTGTGTCCAACATGGCACCACTCTAGGGCACAGCACACTGGGCGAATTCCACAGTTCCCTTGCTAAAATACACCTGAGCCAAGAAAACAATTGTCCAAAGCAGCTCACTGTGCCAAGCCTGTTGCCTGTCATGCAGAGACCAGGAATGAAAATCTGTTTGAGCACCCTCCTCTACCCAGTTCCAACTCGCACTCTGCCTTCTGTTCTGATCCCACATGAGCTTATCAGTTATTCACAAACAGAACCCAGCCGTGAAGGAGGGCTTTTTGGAATGCTGGACAACGGGAGGAGAGCACATCACATACCAGATTTACTTTAAATGAGCCAAATCAGCACAAATGTAACACAAACAAAACCTCTAATCAGTCACAATCAAATACAGACTTCCTGGAGAGTAACAGCCAGATGGGAAGTTAACATAGTTCAAGATATTAACATTCCACTAACGCTGACTGTGCTTTTAACAAGCAAATGAGGCCAGGTCTGGTAGAGCAAGGAAAGAAAAATGCAGGCACATTCACCTTCTTTCTTTAAAAAAAATTTTTAAAAAAGCACATAGAATGTATAACAGGATGCAAAGACAAGTAGTTTCCCTAATAAAAAGTCTTTTTCCTTGACAGCACTCCCATCTCTGCAGCAGCCCCAGCTTTCCCTCTCCTCATACCCTAAACTCTCAATTGCTTTTATTTTTGTAACAGATATAATTTATGTATCATACAATTCATTCACTGAAAGTGTATAATCCATCAGTTTTTAGCATTTTCACAGAGTTGAGCAACCATCACTGCAATCAGTTTTAGGATGATAATCATCTTGTCACGTGCCATGAGGTCAATTCCAACTCACAACCATCTTTAAAAAAACAAAAAAAAAGCCACTGTCATGAATCAATTCTGACTCACAGTGACCCTATACACAGAGTCGAACTGCCCATAGAGTTTCCAAAGACCACCCGGCAGAGTCGAACTGCCAACCTCTTTGGTCAACAGCTGTAGCACTTCACCATTACACCACAAGGGTTTCCAACAGCCTTCCTAGTGAGTGTAAAGCAGTATCTCATTGTGGTTTTGATTTGCATTTCCTTAATTCTGCTGAGTGCCTTCCTGCACTTATTGGCAGCCACTGAAGGTCCAGTGGTAGAAATGTCAGCTGGGAGACCCAGGTTCGATTCCCAGCCAGTATACCTCATGTACAGCCACCACTTACCTGTCACTAGAGGCTTCTGTGTCGCTACGATGTTGAATAGGTCTCAGGGGAGTTTCCAGACTAAGACAAACTAGGAAGAAAGGCCTGGTGATCTACTTCCAAAATTAGCCAATGAAAATTCTGTGGATCACAATGACCTGATCTGCAACCAATCATGGGGATGGCACAGGACTGGGCAGCACTGTATTCTGTCATGCTTGGTATCTCCATGAGCTGGGTCTGACTCAAAGGCAGCTAGCAATAAATATCTCCTTGGGAGAAACGTCTGCTCAGATCCTCTGCCCCCCTTTTCAACTGGGTTGTCTTTTTATGATTGAATTATAAAATGCCTTTGTGTATTCTAGATATCAAATTCCTTATTAGATATATTTTCTCCCATTGCCTTTTTAACCTCCTTGATGGTGTCCTTTGAAACAAAAACGTTTAACATTGACAAAGTCCAATTTAGCTGTATTTTCTTTAGTTACTAGTACTTCAGGAATATTTAAAATCAACTTCTTTTTAAAATGAGCTTGTTCAGCTTATACTTGTCAATCTCAGGCATTGATTCTTTTCTGTTTTAGCAGCAGGGCCTCTCCTCAGCCTGACTCACTCACATATGCAGACACAGTAGCCCACACAACCACAGACAATACAAAACATGAATGGATTTCATACTCCACTGCACCCTGCTGCTCTCTGGTTATGATTGTGATTATTATAGAACAATTATTAGTCTACATAGGCTTTTAAGCTTCTGGAGGCTTTCAGAAGTATTAATTAATCCTTAAAATAGCTTTGAAGGCTTGGAAAGAAGGTGGTATTTCTCCTTATTCTGCAATAGTAAGATAACTAAGTAGCTGTTACAAAAACAATTAAATGACTTTCTTCAGAGGAACTTCAACCTCTGAATTTTTCTAAGTATGGCCACAAAAGAGGAATGGGCTAAAAATGGAGCAAATGTAATAAACAGGTCAAAGCACACAGCAAGTGAGGGACCACTGAAGCTCAATACGCTTGTATCATCACTTACCTGAGTTAATCTAGTCATCTTTAACATGCTTTCTCCTCACCACCACCCGCTTTAATTTCCCACCACACTGTTATCTATTGGGATCCTATTAAAAAATCTGGTTGTATCGTTTTGCTCATCAGTGCATGAGGATTTTTTAGAACCACGTCCCCAAATGCTTCCCCAGCTTATTTGGAGCAATTACATCTCTCATTTCCCACAGTCAAGTCTCATCAATTTTCTCTCAGTTAACCAAAACCACTGGACCTCTGAAACTTCCTTTCCTCCAAAATGTACTTTCTTCTCCACATAGCACCCATGAGCAAAGACCCAGACAATGCCACAGCCCTGGTGAAGTCTTCCCAACTTTATCAGGTAATTAATAACTCCTGTGATATTCTCCTGTTTTCTTCACAGTTTTATTATTACAACCCAGATGGCACCTAGAGTCATCCTCCCTGTTATGCCCAAGTTATAACTGGCTCATAACACCATTATACATCCTATGGAAAATTCAATACCCATCCAAGATATCTGAAATTCCTAGATTAGGTGAGATCAGTGCTCCACTCTTACACATACTTTTACCTCTGACTTTCTTCCTCCACTTCTCTGTTCTGTATCTTGTAGCTATTCCTTACTTCCAAAAACATAGACCTGAAGTCCTTATGCTAATTTCCATTGAAAACTATGGTAGACAGGCTCTTAAGATGGGCCCTAGTAATCCCATCTCTTACTATTTCCAGTCTTGTATAATTCCTCCCTGTAAATAACTTGCTTCTTTTTAATAGAAGACAACCTCGCAGTGATATCACTTTCATCATTAGGTTGCAAAAAACTATGACTGCCTTCTTACCAGAAACCTCTCTCTCACTATCTTTGATGAAGCCAGCTGAGAGGCCCATGTGACAAGGGAACTGAGGGCAACTTCCAGTAACAGCCAGTAAAGAACTGAGGCCCTCAGTCCAAAAGACCTTAAGGAATTGAATCCTACCAATATCCATGTAAATGTGCTTAGAAGCAGATCCTTCCCTAGATGAGTCTTCAGATGAGACCACAGCCTTGGATGACTTCTTGGTTACAACCTTTTTATTGCAGCTAAAGCAGAGGACCCAGCTAAGCCATCCTTAGATTGCTGATCCACATAACTATGAAATAATGTGTTGTTTTAAGTCACTAAGTTGGAGGATAAATTTGTTATGCAATAATAAATACATAACAAATAATACAAAAACTTAAGAAACAAATACCCCTCCCCCACCTATTTAGGATTTCTCATGGTTTAGGGAGACAGAAGGCTGTATATCACAGAAATACAAAAAACATGAAAGTGAATATTAGGCATTTTAATTTATGAAAATTCCCTGATAGCTTCTATCATGAGAAAGAAAAAAAAGTATGTCTGTGTGTATGTATTTATGTATATATTTACATATACACACACATACATACATATACATGTGTATACATCTATATTTATATATATGGAGCCCTGTTAGCACAGTGGTTAAGAGCTCAGCTGCTAACCAAAAGTTAGGTGGTTCAAATCTACCAGTTGCTCCTTAGAAATTCTATGGGGCAGTTCTACTCTGTCCTATAGGGTCACTATGAGTCAGAATTGACTCAATGGCCACAAGAGTATACACACACACATACACACTTTTCTTTTTCCTGAGACACAAGATATCATGGGAGAAACGGGCTTCAGCAGAGATTCTGAAATGATCTGACCCTACGCTGACATACACCATTCTTCTCCCTGGTCTCTGCCTAGGACAGGCAGCGTTATTTCCAATGAGGTACTACAATATAAGAAACATAATACAACTTATCAATGCATTTTATAATCATCTGCCTGTCTCCCCTACCGAGTGTTCCAAGAAAAGTAACTGTGTCTTACTCATTTTCTATCCCAAGTGCATAGGACAGAGTTGATTAAAGAGTCAGGACTCAGTAAATACTCACTGAACGTTTATTCACTACATACCACTGCACCAGGAGATTTACATTTGAAAATTATTTTTAATGCATTATTAATGCACAGAGAACTACTGTGCTGGGCTACAAGAAAACTATACAGTAATGAAATCCTCAAGTATTTCAAATAACTAAACTCCTTTGGATAAATAAAATGAAAACATTGCTCTGATGAGTTCTAAATGCTATTTGGCCTGCTATGAGGCTCAAAATGTATTAATGAACCACTTTTAAATATGAATATGATATTCTACAACTGAAGGAGGTGATCCTAGATTTTTAGCTTTTCAATTCTAGGAATTTATCATAAGAAAATTAAAAAATCAACATCATTTTTGAAAGCGAAAAATTAGAAAACCAAATATTCAACAATAGCGACAGTGTAAACAGATTGTGGCATGTCCACACATTATACAGAAAGTATTGAACCACATTTTTGCTAACTGAGAGAGATGGCCAGAGTATCATCTTAAATGCAATGGACATCTAACAAAGGAATATGTATTTTGTAAAAAATGCACTTGCCCATATCTATGCACACATAATGCACAGAAAAACCTAGACGGCTGAAAACAAAAGTATTAAATAGCAGTTATCTCTGTACAGTAAGATCATAGGCAACCTTTACTTTTTTTTCTATCTTTACTTCTCAGGTGTTGTGCAAAATATTTGTCTCTTTTAAATAAAAGAAAATACTTAAAACTTTCAAAATACAGAAACAAGTAAGTTAGTATTACTACTAAGCACAGTTTGCAGAAAACAAACATCCTGCTCAGGCCCCACAGCTACTAAGTTTTTTAAAAAAGCCAAATATATACGATACAACTTGATGCTCAAAGAAGGGGGGAAAAAAATGCTAAGAGTAGCTCCAAATGTAGTTGCTGCTCTCAAAGAACAGAGTAAAGACTGATCACAAAATAATGATCAAGACTGACTCGTGGATATTCTGATACTCTCTTAAGTAATGTTTTTCAAGAAAATGCTGAAGATCACTGGATAGATTCATTTTCCACATTTCCTTACTTGAAAAATGTTCCCAAATTCTCTGTTAACTGGTCCTATAAATAAGCACAGGTCAGTATGTGGAATTCCTAATATATCAAAAAGATATATAGATAGACAGATATTGATATATAAATAGATAGATACAGAAAGAAAAAGTAGGTGTGCAAAACGCTGGAGACAGCGCAGCAAGGGGTCCCTGTGGCCCCAGCCAGAAGTCGCAACATCACTACTGAGTTGACAGCAACATCAACCATCTGTACACTTCACCAACCATTCCTTTCAGTCATTATTTCACTTCTAATCCAGTCCCTGTATGCCCTGTTAAAATTCTACACAGGAGTTTATTTTAAACCTCCGTGACCAAGAAATACCCAGAAAAAAAATTCTTCTGAAAGGAACGCACATCCCTAAGAGAAGCCAACATGGGATGCACTCAGAGGGGAGGTAAAATTTAAACAGTAACCCCCTTGTATCTAAGCCAAAGTGGAAATGACATAGGATCTGTCACGTCCCCATCTGAATGGTGACAGAAGCCCTTTAAGGGGCACTGAGCCGGACACTGCTCTATATCTACCAAGAGCACAGCAGATCCTCACCTCTCCCATCATCCCAGGCAGGGACGCTCAGTCTTTGCAAATGACAGGTTGCAGACGTCTGATAGAGAAGTGGAAACATCTTGAGTCTGGCTTCGCACAAATGGGTATAATGACAAGTTAGGAAGGAAACAGCGGAAGACTGGATATGAGGTGTCAACTGTACGGAATTTTAGACAGAAAGTCTGACACTTCTCTGATATTTGCATATCAGCTTCAGGACAAGCAAATATCCTCTTGGGACACAGATCCTTGTTAAGGCATAAGCTAGTCAGCTGGCCATATACAAAAGGATCAGCAGATGAGCAGAGAGGCACCCAAGATGGACCAGGACAGAGACAACTCCCCTGCTGTTCCTTTGCACTGAGAAATTCACTAATCCTCTAGTGAGAAAGGGCTGGAACTGGTACAAGACATATCACAGAATGCAGCAGATGCTCGACTGCTCACACACACTGAAACCTCTGAGGGCCAGAAATCAAGGACACTGCCATGTGTCTCCAGGTCTGTGCAAGTTTTATGCCTTTAACAGGGCATAGTCAGCACTTCTAAATCACCCTCCATTCAGTGGGAAATACTGGAGTTGCCCTCCTCTGACAGGTTTCTGCCTTACAGAATTTCCCACTTTCAGAAATTTTACCATATTTGGGATTAGTTAAACGATTTGTGCAGTGTATATAAATTACTCCACATTGTGGGTTTAATTATTCTCAACCAGTTCAGTTATTCTCAAACAGTCACAACTCAAACAGTTAAGCCTCCTGTCTCCCAAAAATATTGCCATCAGGTCAGTTTCCACTTGGAGACCCTAGAGGACAGAGTTGCCCCATAGGGTTTCCAGGTTGAAATCTTGAGAGAAGCAAACTGCTACATCTTTATTCCACAGAGGGGCTGGCGGATGCAAACTGCCAACTTTTTGCTTAGCAGCCAAGTGCTTAACTGCTGGGTCACAAAGTCTCCTTATCTAATTAAAGAAATTGTTAAAAGAAAACATATACAGGTAGTCTCTGATTTACAGCGGTGTTCCATTCCAATGACTCTGTTATAATCAGTTCTGACATAAGTCAAACATCTCATTTTCATTTTCATTATCATCACCTTTTATTATCAATGTTTTTATGAATCTGATCTTTGTCTTTGGGGGTTGGAAACATTACATATAAACTTACAGATATATTTGAATACATACATAAAAAAATACACATGTCCATAAAAATAGACAATGTTGGCATTTTGTCAGTTGGTATAATAATCCACTTGTGGAAGTTTCCGGATGATATGGATTATCCCATGAATGAGGATAGCATTGCTAATGCAAAACTGGTGAGCGCTGTTTGCACGGTCCTTTTATGCACTGCAACATTGTATGTAAAACATATTACTAATGATAACATGTACCAAAAACATATAAATTGAGACCTACCTGTAATAGCTAACACTATTAAATGCTGTTTTATGTAGACGGCACAACTCACTTGCTGAAAGTGAAAAGGACTTGAAGCACTTACTGATAAAGATCAAAGATCACAGCCTCCAGTATGGACTATACCTCAACACAAAGAAAATAAAAATCTTCACAACTCGGTCAATGAGCAACATCATGATAAGCGGAGAAAAGATTGAAGTTGTCACAGATTTCATTTTACTTGGGTCCATAGTCAGCACCTATGGAAGCAGCAGTCAAGAACTCTGACAACACACTGCATTGGGCAAATCAGCTGCAAAAGACTAATGTGTTGAAAATCAAGGCTGTCACTTTGAAGACTATGGTGCTCCTGACCCAGGCCATGGTGTTTTCAATTGCCTCATCTGCATGCAAAAGTTGGATGATGAATGAGGAAGACTAAAGAAGAATGACACTTTTTTCTTTTTCTTTTTTATTATTACAGTAAATGAATAAAATTTATAGCATCTGTCAACTATCTCATCTACAATAAACCCTCACCCCTCCTACCAACCTTATAGTCAACAAAGTTATTTTCTTCTGTAGATAATCCTGTTTGCAAGTCCTTATAACAGGGGTCTCATACAATATTTGTCCTTTCGACACTGACTGATCTCACTAATTGTGTTTTTGGTGAAGAATGCTGAATATACCATGTACTGCCAAAAGAACAAACAAATCTGTCTTGGAAGAAACACAACAAGGATGCTCCTTAGAGCAAAGATGGGGAGACTACATCTCACATACTTTGGACACACTGTCAGGAGGGATCAGTCCCTGGAGAAGGGCATCATGTTTAGTAAAACAAAGGTCAGCAAAAATTGAGAACACCCTCCACGACACGGACTGACACGTGGCTGCAAAAACGGGCTCAAGCATTAAAACGATTGAGGACAGTGCAGGGTAGGGCTGCACTGCATTCTGTCGTACACAGGGTCGCTGTGAGTCTGAACTGACAGGACAGCACCTAACAACACCGCAACATTAAGTGCTTACTGTGTGCCAGCCTCATGACCCACTCACCCGTCAGTTTGTCGTACCGTGGTGGTATCCATATTGCTGCCATGCCATGCATAGTTAAGGACGACTGTCTTCACACTTCAGAACTTGTATTAAATTCCATACTCTGCCATTCAGAAGCACACTACTACACTGTCTGCTAAGAACTGTAGTGAATCTAGTACACAAGTAGCAACAGAGCTGGCAGCTTGTGTTTGCAGATATGTTCTGTCTTGTTCCTCATTCAAAAAATAAAGAATTATTTTCTGAATGAGTGCCAAGACTGCAAAGTTGGGAGATTTCACACAAAAATCTGAATGTTTACTTTTTCTTAAAACATTGTGAGAACTGGCCCAACTATCTCTGCATTCTTCTAGGGAGAGGTTTGCCTAGAGCTGGTGGGCAGCTGCCTCGTCACTATCCCCCAGTGCACCTCACTTCCTCTCCTCCCCTCGTTATCTCATTCCCAGTGTGCTTCATCCAGTTATGTCACCCGTGTCTCTTCTGTGCAATGGAAGTTGTTCTCTTTGATCTAGATTTTTAAAATGGTTAATGTTACAAAGGGCTCTTGAGATTAGATAATGTGCAGAAAATCCATTCAAGTCTCCTTCTGCAAGCAGTGCTGTTGACCTGCTTTATTCACTGAGAGCTCCAGAAGCTTGAATACACAGTTGGAATGAGATTCCTGGGTTCAGATTCTGGCTTTGTCATTTCCTAAATTGGGGCACTTGACTTATCCTCTCCCTGCCTCAGTTTCCTTATCTGTAAAATGGAGATAAGAATAAACGAATAGATGTAAGATAACTGGCTAATAACCTTACTTGGCACATTGCTGTTGTTATTTGCTGTTACCACGGAGTCAGCTCCAACTCACAGCAACCTTGCATATAACAGAACAAAACACTGCCGGGTCCCATGACGTCCCGCCGTCAACGCTATTGTGTAGTCCCTTCCAGCCCAGGCAGCTCTTCTTCCAACACTGTATTAATCACTGTTCTACTGAGATCCATAGAGTTTTCATTGGCTAACTGTCCAGAGTAGACTGCCACGCCTTTTTTCCCCTGTCTATCTTAGTCTGGAAGATTCGGTGAATGCTGTCCATCACAGATGACAGCAGGTACGTGAAGCATCAGTGGTACAGCTTGCAGCATCCTGTGACTGTATGACAAACAAGACAGGGAGGTGGTGTTTAGGGACGCATTAGGTACCACAGAGTCAGTTCTGGCTCACAGCAACCCCACGTACCACAGAGCCAAACAGTGCCCATTCCTTTGCCATCCTCACAATCCTTGCTCTGTCGGAGCCCACTGTTACAGAAACTGTCGGTTCATCGCACTGAGGATCCTCGCTATTTCTCTGACCCTCTGCTTTGCCCAGCATGATATCCTTCTCCAGGGACTCTAGGACTTTACACAGTATAAAATCAGGCCCTTTGCAATAGTGTTTAACCTCTCCACCTTTAACCTGGAAAGGAACAGCCAGCAGCTATTTACTGACATAATTTATTCTCTCTCCTCTCCACTTTTCCCTTCTCCTTCCCTAGAGGCACTCACTTGAAGTCTTATGTTAAGGCTACATTTTATTTTTTTTTAAGAAGGGTTAAGGTGATCTGGTAGTCTGCTCCTATAAAGATTACACCCTAGGACACCCTACGGAACAGTTCTATCCTTTCCTATAGGGTCACTTACAAGTCAGCGTCAACCTGAAGGCACATAACATCTTTTTAAAATAACATTATTCTTGATTTCAAATGTCAAATATATTCATATTAGAAAAACACATAAAATAAAGAGATAACACTGGATATACTTAATGAGCATGATAAGTAACTCCAACTAGACAGTGGACAAAGCGGCATGAAGTGAATTCACTACTTGACACCTCTTACCCCAGCTACTGCAGAGGTGCACAGGTCCATGCAGCACCACATTCAAGCAGGAATAATCTGACAGCACCTCACCTCTGACCCACCTCCACAGCCACATGCCCCCCACCTCCCACCCCAGAGCTTTTTAACTTTTAATTTTTTCTTTGTGATTAAGCAAAAGTTTACAATCCAAGTCAATTTGCCATATAAAACTCTGAGCACCCACCTCTCCGCAACTCTATCTGCTCTCCGCATCCTGGGACAGCGCATTCTTCTTTTTCACTCTTTACTGCCAGTATCCACTCAGCCAACACTCATCCACTCCACTACACCCTCTACTCTCCCCTCTAAAAAGAAACCAATAGGACAGCCTCATGATACTAAACCAGAAAGTACACACAGCACCCGCATCACTCTGTGTCCCCAAGTTCAGTCCATTCTTTGAAGTGCTAGCTTCGGTACTGGCTCAGCTCTGGGCTAGGAGCAAGTCTGGGGGCTGTGTTCTCAGAAGACCCTCCAGGTTGTCGGACCATTAATAGAGTTCTTGATCTGCACACCCCTTTCTCTCATGCTACATCAGGGACTCTACACTGTGTTCCCTGTCAGGGCTGTCTTTGGTGGTGGCCAGTTACTATCTAGTTCTTCTCTTCTCCTGCTGATGTAGTTTCCCAGCCCTATGGGTCCTTCTGTCTTCTTGCTCCAGAGTGTTTTAATGCTAACCAAGGCTCAGGAATTCACAGGTGTACACTCCACACACACAAATATGCAAACCTGAAGTGTAAAGGAGTTAATACTATGGGTCATTCTTGACAAATGGAGGCAGAAACTGGTGAGTACATGTGTCTTAGGCTGGGTTTTCTAGAAAAATAAAACCAGTAAAGTATACGTGTGTGTGTTTATTATCTATACTCACACATATGTATATGTGCGCATGTATATACACACACACACACACACACACATATGAGGTCTGACACTTAGGTCCGCAAACTTAATTGTTCTAAGTGCTACATACCTCTCTGCTAACTACCATTACAGTCACCTGTGAGATACTCCCTTCGGGAAGCTGTGCACCAACACCAGAGCCTAGTCTCCCCTTCAAAGCCATTTTGGAACTCCTTCTGGAATGGCCACCCTGCACATTGGCAAGGTCGCAAGTTAGAGAACTTAACTGTACAGTTGTGTGTGAGGGAGTTTTTAGTCAGTACACAAATAACTGTATTGAAACACCCACCCTACTCACCTGATCTGGCCCCCAGTGACTTTTTTCTCTACCTGAAGATAAAGGAAATATTGAAAAGAAGACATTTTGATGACATTCATGACACCAAGAATAATAGGACAGCAGTTCAGATGGCCATTCCAGGAAGAGTTCCAAAACTGCTTTGAAGGGTGGACTAGGCACTGATGTCTGTGTACAGATTCTCAAGGGGAGTACCTCAAAGGTAACTGCAGTGATATTCAGCAACGAGGTATGTAGCATTTTTTCTAGTGTGAGTTTGTGAACTTGTCAGACCTGGTACTTTATATTTTATAAGTGAAAAAAGCAAAAACATTTGATGCACATATACAAGGAAGAGATACTCATAACAATTATAGTTCTCGTTTCTGCAACTGGTTGTATGGTGGCAGCAGGTATTTAGAACTTCCTTTATCCACCACCCATTCCACATTCCCTGTACTATCAGCAAGCACCTCATCTGGTCATAGTTCCTTGCCTGGTGAAGTGACCCAAGCCTTGATTCCTGAAGGGGCTGGGCCATTAGGAGTCACATCATAATTGGGTCACTACAGTTTTCCACTGATTTTAATCACAGGGCATGGGATTACTAAGAGACATTGTCATGGATTGAATTATGTCCCCCCAAAAATGTACATAGCCATTTGGCTAGGCCATGATTCCTGGTCTTTTGTCACGTTTATGTGTGTTGTAAACACTGCCTCTGTGATGTTAATGAGGGAGGATGGGCAGCTGTTTTGTTGCGAGGCAGGACTCATATGGTACTGTACCTTGAGACAATCATGGGGATATAAAGGAAAGTGAAGCAAGCAGAGAGTTGGGGACCTTATACAACCAAGAAGCAGTGCCAGGAGCAGAGATTATCCTTTGGAAAGAACCTGAGTTCCTGTGCCTCAGAAGCTCCCAGTCCAACGGAAGATCGACAGCAAGGACCTTACTCCAGAGCCAACAGAGAAAGCCTTCCCTTGGAGCTAATGCCCTGAACTTGGACTTGTAGCCTACTGGACTGTGACAGAATAAAATTTCTATTTTTAAAGCCATCCACTTGTGGTATCTCTGTCATGGCAGCACTAGATAACTAAGACAGACACCCTAAGAGGTCTTCTGTATTCCAGGCATACTCTTCTTTACCTCTATTATATAATATCAATCCAATCTCCCCTTGGTAATCAGGATCAATCACACCAGCCAGTATGGTAACTTCTTTGCCTGTTGATCCAATCCAGAAGCCTGAGGAGCCCACACTGGCCAGGGTGCATTCTTCCATTTTAATGCAATTAGTGATGTGTTCAGGTGGGAGCATTCCTGCCATTGGAACTAAGACCTCTAGACTTGCAATGCAAGTCTAGGGTCACAGGGTCACAGGGACAGGAAGCAAAAACCCTGCAAGTAGGTCATGAGGGTTAATACTGAGAAGCATCACTTCTATTTCCACCCCTTGATTCCCTGACCCATGGATCCTGGCTATGGGAGAAACAGCACCATATATTGGAAACTAGTTTAGAGGACATGCAGCCTCCAGGAGAACACTGCCCCAAACCTTCAAGGTATTGTCGCCTAGCTGGGGCCATAATTGTGTCTTTAGAAGGCCATTTCCTCATTCTATCAAGCCAGCTGCTTCACGATGATGGAGCAGTGAATTTCATGAGCATGCATGGGCCCACTACCACACTTCGTTTGCTGTGAAGTGAGTCCCTAACGTTGTGTGGAATATCATGATGCTGGATAAGGTAATCTATAAGCCCACAGATCACAGTTTTGACAAAGTACTGCATGCAGCAAAGGAAATCTATATCCAAAGTAAGGGTCTATCCAAGTAAGAGCAAAACACAGTCCTTTCCATGATGCCAAGTTGTCTAACGTAATCACCCTGCCATCAGTATGCTGGCTGATCATGTTGAGAAATGATGCCATATCAGGCACTCAGTATTGATCTCCACCACTGGCAGACTGGGCACTTAGTAGTGGCTGCAGCCAAGTCAACTTTGGTGAGTAGAAGTCATGCTTCTGAGTCCATGCATACCTTCCATCCCTGCCAGCCATTGTGTTCATAAGCCCATTAATTAAGCAATGATAGGAGTGGCTGGAAAAGAGGGTAACTGGTTTCCGTAGAACAGATCAATTTATCCACTTAGTCATTAAAATCCTCCTTTACTGAGGAGGTTATGCTTCAGCAAGCATTCATATAGGACATAAGTATCTTCACTTTTTCAGCCCATTCAGAGAAGTTTATCCACATACCTCTTCCCTTTACCACCTTGTTACCAATTTTCCAATTCTATTCCTTCCAACACACTGACTACTCACCAGTCATATTCCTTCCAACATGTTGACCACCCACCGACCCATCAGCCACAGCCCATGATCCAGTACACAATCCCTCGTACATCCATTTCTTCTTTCAAGCAAAGTGAACAACCAGGTACACTGCTTGAAGTATTGCTACTGTCCTTTAGGGGGCTTCCAGAAAGCAGCTGAAGTACTGCTGCTGTCCACTGTCCAGTGGGGCCCACATAGCATGCAGAATCATCTATAAACCAAGGATAAGTTTTCTCTTCCTCAGTCAACTGATCATAAGGAACTCCCAAGGCGGCTATAGGAACAGACTGGGAGGGGGCAGGTAATGTGGCAGCAGTGGAAACCATGGTCACGTGGGCTATCTCCTCATGTAACCTACTTGTGCCTTCATGCCCCACACTGGCCCGATCTCTTCCATACCACTCCTGTTTAACAATGGAGTGCTGCTGTGCACATCGAACTTTATGACTCTGTGAGTCAGACAACACCCAGCTTACAGCAGCCAGATCAGGCTGTACACTGACCTGTGACCCATGGTTAAACACTCAGTTTCCACCAAGGCCCAGTGTCATTGATCAATTTGTGTTCAAAACATTTGTGTCAATTTGGTGAGACCATAATTCCCAGTATTCAGTGGGTGTCCTCAATTTTGTGATTGTAATTTTACATTACAGAGGATTAGGGTACGATTATAATGCTCCTACTAAGGTCGCAGCCCTGATCCAATATAAAGGGAGTTTCCCTACAAGAGATAAAAGGAAAGCAAGAAGAGAGTTGGAGACTTCGTATCACCACAAAAGAAGCACCAGGAGCAGAGTGCATCCCTTAGACTCCAGGATCCTGCACAGAGAAGCTTCCAGTCCAGTGGAAGACTGACGAGAAGGATCTTCCTCCAGAGTCGACAGAGAGAATGCCTTCTCCTGGAGCTAACAGCTTGAATTTAGATTTGCAGCCTACTAGACTGTGAGAAAATAAATTTCCCTTTGTTCCAGTTATCTGCATGTGGTATGACTGTTACAATAGCACTAGATGTCTAAGACACTCAATAATAAGCCAAAGCTGTTTCTCAAAATGAAAGCAGTTCTCTGCAGAAAACAGCAGAGCTTTGCACCAAAATCCTAAGGGTGTGCTGTGATTCACCAAGACAGGCTTACCACCCAAACAGCATCTCTACCTGCCACTAACATTTCAAGCACCACTGGATCAGCCAGTTCATATAGCCTAAGTGGCATATCAGCTTACACAGTAGCCTGAACCTGTTACAGAACCTTTTCCTGTTCTGGGCCCCACTCAAAACTAACAGCTTTTTGAGTCATTTGGGTGAAGCATACCCAAATGAGGGGTATGCTGCCTATAAAATCCAAAGAGGCCCACTAGGCACTGTGCCTCTTTTTTAGTTGAGGTGGGGCCAGAGGCAACAGCTTATCCTGTACTTTGGAAGGACTACCTCAACATGTTCCACACCAGTGAACCCTGAGAAATTTCACTGAGATGGAATTTTCTACTGTTTACCATGCAAATGTCTTACCAGTAACTCTAGTCAGTGATAGTTCTTCCTTACCAGGTCTAATCTATATAATGTCATCAATGGACCAGTACGATATCTTGTGGAAGGGAAAGGTAATCAATCTCCCTGAAAAATAAACTATAACACAGGGTTGGAGAGTTGATGCACTCCTGAAGCAGCACAGTAAAGTTCAGCCAGCTGAAGACAAGTGGCTTCTGGTGGTCCTTTGAAACAGGTATGGAGAAAAAGGTATTGGCCAGATTAATAGCTGCATATCAGATACCAGGTAATGTATTAATTTATTCAAGCAATTAAATCACTTCTGGAACAGCAGCTGCAACTGGAGTCATCACCTGGTTAAGATTTCAATAATTCACTGTCATTCCCCAAGATCCATCTGTTTTCTGCACAGGCCAAATAGGCAAGTTTAATGGGGATATGGTAGGAACCACCAACCCTGCATTCTTCAAATCCTTGATGGTGGCACTAATTTTTGCAATTCCTCCAGGAATAAGGTATTGCTTTTGATTTACTATTTTCCTGAGAAGGGGCTGTTCTAATGGTTTCCACTTGGTTTTTCCTTCCACAGCAGGTCTTAACGCCACATGTTAGGTATCAAATGTGGAGATTCTACCAGTTGCTGACTTTATTCCAATTATGCATTCTGGGACTGGAGAAATCACTACAAGATGGGTTCAGAGACCCACTAAATCCTCTGTGATACAGGCATGAACTAAGACTCCATTAATAACCTGACCTCCATATGCCCCTATGCTGACTAGTGGACCACACAGACATTTGGGATCTCCTGGAGTTAGCACCAATTCAGAGTCAACGTCCAGGAATTCCCAAGAAGTTTACTTTCTTTTCCCCAATGAAAAACTACTCTCATCAAAGTCTATAGATGCCTTTGGGGAAGACCAGTAGAAAGAGTAACAGTATACATTTTTGGAAATGCAGTGGGGTCCTTCTTCAAGGGGACCTGCCCTCCCTTTGCTTCAAGGGGTTGTGAGTGTGTAAACTCATTCAAGTCTGGGAACTGACTGAGGGCCTGTGACTCTTCTGGTGATTCAACTTAGACTGCTGTTCATTTAACCCAAAATTCTTTCACTTGTATAAAGTAAATATTTAGAAGAATTCCCTCTATTTCACTCCTAGGGACACCATGACTAAGTAGTCAGTGCCACAAGTCCATAAGAATCATACTGTTTTGATTACTGATTTAAATCCACCGTCAGTTATGGTAACCACACAACTTTGTCAGTTGAGTGCTGCTACCTGGTGCCTACCACCACAGGTTTCAATCAGCTCCACTGTTAGTTAGGTATAGTTAGGTGTCTTAATTTAGCTACGGCAGTTCCTACTGTCAGATTTGACTTACATAAAATAGCAACCATAGCAGTCTTCAGTGATGCTGGGGCTTCCTTCACAAGTTTGTTCCTTACTATTACAGTAAAAGGAATACCCTCTGGGCACTCCACATACGGGTTTGTGGGTCTAACCTGATAAATCCACACTAACATGCCAATTTCCCAAAGCCTTTGGATAACTTCTACAGTATACCAACACACATTTGGTACATCCCTTGATTAAGTGTAGGTTACCACATAACCCATGCTTCCGCAACCCAACAAAATAAAACTATTTGATACTTTCCCAATCTCTGGAGTTGAAACACTGAATGAAGAATTTGTGCTTATGGGCCCATATCAATAAACTCAGACTAACCCAACTTTATATTCCTTGCACCATTATCCCACACCCTTAATAGCCATTCCCATACATATTCTCCAGGTTTCTGTCTGTACGTATTAGAAAAATCAAGCAGTTCTTCTGGAGTGTAGCATACCTCCTCCTGAGTCATACTTTGTACTTCATCTTATGGAGTTCACTGAGAGTTAAGTCATAGGTCTAGAAGCAAAAATGGGTGGTGGAGACATGTTCTCAGAACATTTAGCAGTGCTATAAGCCAACTCCCTCAGGCAGTGCCTTAGGGAATGACTCAGCTGCCTCCCAGGGGATAACTCAGATAAAGGTTCTTAAGACAATTCAGACGGGAGTATAAGGTCTAGTGGTTTAAATGGGAAAGGTGGCTCAGCAAAGATGAAGCAATCACTTCAGATGGGAATGAGAAGCCTTGTTCTATCGGCAAAAGTAACTCACCAAAATTTAGGGGCGCAGTGTCCCCAACTTTTTATTATCTGTCCATGTGCCCTCGTCCCAAGTTTGACATTTCCATTTCTTCCAATTCAGCCCCCTCAGTTTTACTTCAGACACCACTGGGAATTCAACTGCCTTTGTAATTCAGCCTGGAAACCCTGGTGGCATAGTGGATTAAGTGCTACATCCTCTAATCAAAAGGTCAGCAGTTCAAATCTGCCAGATGCTCCTTGGAAACTTTATGGGGCAGTTCTACTATGACTTCTAGGGTTGTTGTGAGTCAGATCTGACTCAATGGCAGTGGGTTAAGTTTTGAAATTCAGCCACTTTTATGGTAAGATGCTGGGTTTGGTTTTTAACAATATCATCTCTGTTACTACAAGAAATAAGTCTTTCTTTAAGGGTACAAGTGGCAGTCTTTAGGTTACTTGTGTGGCACTTGAGTTGTAACTCTGAAGCTCTGACCTCATCTCTTTCTTTCACCATTGTGTCTTTCATTACTTTGTCACTGACATAGGACAAACCAATCAGCTTCTTTATATGTCTCATTCTGAAAAAAACTGTAGAAAAGTATCAAATATGTGATCACCCAGAATCTTGCCTCCCACCAAAACTTGACCAGTGGTAATACTTTTGTGCTTCGATTGCCACCTCATACCATACACGGCATTGTTCACTTTACTACTAGAAATAGAGTCATCAATATCTTTAAGACTAACCAGATTGAGAACCAATTTAGAAAATAACTCATCCATACAGTTCTTTTTCTCATGGTATTCTTGGTATCAAATGTCTTAGGCTGGGTTCCACAAAGAAGCAAAATCAGTAAAGCATAGAAAGAGAGAGAGAGGTTTATCTCAAGGAAACAGCTCACATGATTGTAGAGGCTGGAAGTCCCAAGTCCATGGATCAGGTGTCAGGCTGGAGCTTCTCCTGATTCATGCAGCTGCGGGGGCTGAGGAACCCAAGATCAGCAGGTCAGACGGCAAGCTGCCTGCTCACAGGCTACAGTGGCTGACAAATCCCAAGACGAGCAGGTAGACTGCTAGCTCAAGTAACAGGAGGTCAGATGATGAAGAGCTGGATACAGGATCCCAATTGAAAGTCTTGCTGAAATATCCATTTATACATTGGAGGCAGGTCACATCCCCAATGAATGCCATTTCAGCTGACTGTCTGCTCAAAGCAGATCTCATCATGGAGTTGATTATATCATTATGTAATTGCCAACTTACATCATCACTGCCAAACCACTGAGACTCATGGCCCAGCCAAGCAGACATACAATGCAAACCCTCATAACATGCTTTCTCATTTTGGCTCCTGGGCAGACAGATAGTTCTGAGGTGCATTTCATCAGATTCCTCAAAAGGGCTCCCGATCAAGTGCCTATTGCCCTTACCAGTGGCCAATTTTGAAAATATATACATGTACTGTCTTTTCTTTCTTCCGTTTTCTCTTCCTAGATTCTTTACTTCCACTGGTATCATTTCCCAAATTACCCTTCATTGCAGGGCCTAGGCTAAGAAGGTTGACAAGAAAGTGGCCTTGGGAATCAGACCCTCAGGATTATGAAGCTGGATCACTGACTGGTCAGTGACCACTGCTGATGGTAAGTGGAAAGATGATAAGCTCTCGTCAGTAGTAGCATCACATTTACTAAGCCTCTTACATTTGGTAAAGTCGGGTAAAATACAAATGCAATATGAAGAACTGGATTGAATGGTAGCTGTGATGCTTGCATAATACATAGTCAGTGGTAGTTACAAGGATTATGGAGTTGTCTGCCTTTTAAAACTGATTTGGAAGCCTTGAAGAGGTAAAATTAAAATTACATGTTCACATCAATCAGCTATTAACTCAAGGCACACTATGAAAGATCTCTTGGACAGCATTCAGATGAACCTTCATCTCCTGAAGCCACCGGGAAGACTGCTGAAAATAAGGCTCAAGAACTAAACTGCAAAGCTGAAAGACCTGCAAAGAGATTGCAGGAGCAATCTCAATATGTCTCTGACATTAAAGTCAGTGGCCCAATAGGAAAACAGAGGGATATATGTCTTAGAATGGGGGAATTTGGTCGGGAAACCTAAAAATCTTGAATTCCAAATTCCCCTGAATCTTTCAAAACATTAACAGCAGCTTCCTCCTTGCTAGAGAAGAGCAGCCTTCCCCCCTCTTAGAGATCCTGCAAAGTATCATACAAGTCCCTAACAAGGTAACTCTTGTCCTTTCAAGGATCTGCTGCCACGTCTTCTTATTGTCTCTGCAGCAATAACTAGTGACAGGTCACAACACAGCTGAAGCAGGGAAGTAAGTTCTTACTGTAGAAGTAGACCTCTTATTCCTCAAAGTAATCTGCATCAGTGGGACCTAGAGAGAGATTATTAGGAGTGGATTCTGAGGGCTTTACACCAGAGGGTGCAGAAGACGAAGCTGGATAAAGAATAATCTATTGATGCAGGAGCACTCTCTGTGACTCTGAGTCAGTATTTTGGCAAGGAAATCTGAAGCTGGTCCCAGAACCTCCATGAAACTTAAACAGGATGATGGCTTCCTGTAAGAAAGATAGAGATGCCAGAACTAAGGAAGAGAACAAAAGCACCCAGGAAGCGAGACTGTTGAAAGGAATTTATTATAGGAGACTGAAGAACCCACCACCTATAATTCCTGGAAGGACCCAGAAGAGAATTCTCCCTTCAATAGGCTATATGAAATGAACCAATAAGGGGTGCAGTTGAGTCTCTGATATGCACAGTTGCACCTTTTAGGTACCACTTCACATTCTCAGACCTCACTTCTTTCTGTAATAGATGCTGCAGCCATCTATTACACACACACTTCAGCCAGCATCACAGTGATGAGACATAGTGACCTCCATGTTCCGTTTACTTACTCTTTTGTACCTTCTGCCCCTTGCTTGTTTGACAACTTGGTGGGTGATGCTTGGTACTCATGCATGTAGTATGAAGGAGTTAACCCCTATAAGGCCACCCTTGATCAGCATGGTACAGAAACTGACGGATAAACATTTCCCCTTCCGTGATCTATGGCAGAGACTTCTGAAATTCATTTTATAGGGTTCCTCAGAGAGGCACGGTGTCATTAATCACTAGTTATTCCTAGCACCAGCCAACTTGATAACAAGGCACTCTGGCACTGAATTTTCAATTCCTCAGCCTCTCCATTCCTAGAGCCTAGAATCACTTCCCAAATAAACTACCTTCACCTGAGTTTTCAGAGGAATCCAGGACAAAACACACTCCAATTCTTTGCCTGATCCCAGAGGCAAGGGGAAGAAAGAAAGGTTTGAATGTGGATCAAAACCACAAAGTCTCCAGGTTAAAACTGCAGACTTAAAGCCTTAAAAAAAAAAAAAAAAAAAAAATCAAAGCATTGAAATATTAGAGCATTTTTTTCACAACACAAAGTCATAAAAGTAGAAATTAATAACAAAAAAGCAAGGAAAAAATCAAACACATGGAAACTAAACAACACCTTCCTCAAGAATTGCTGGATTATGGAAGAAATAAAGGATGGAATTAAAAAAATCACAGAGTTGGAAACATCTCATGACCTGGTTTCAACTGGAAGACATTATGTTGAGTGAAAGTAGTCAGTGACAAAAGGACAAATATTGTATGAGACCTCTACGATAAGATCTCAAAAACAGACTTGTGTATAGAAGTAAAGACTCTTTGACAGCTGCAAGGGAGGGGAGGGGAGGGAGGAAGGTTTAGACTAGATAGTTGCTAGGTATCTGGTTGGGTGAAATCGGTGACAGCACACATTAGAAACAAGAACAATATTAAGTGGACTTAAACATAACATGAGTACTCCTTCCATCTTAACCCAATATTGCAAGGATAGAGTAGCTGAGGCAGGGGACCATGCTCTTAGGCGAAAGCGAGGCCAATTGGCACAACTAGTGTTTTGCTAAGAGGGCTCTCTGCACCCCACGTTGGTGAGCGGCGTCTGGGGTCTTAAAAGCTGCCAAGCTGCCATCTGAGGACACAGCAAACGGTCCCAACTCAGCAGGAACAGATGCTCACCAAGGACCAAAATGACATGGGGGAAAGACAACCCAGAAGACAAAGAGACCCACATCAGTGGGTGCCTACATTGACTTGGGACCAGAAGAACCAGACGGTGCCTGGCCACCACCAGTGATAGCCACGATGGAGCTCACTAAGTTGAGTCTCACTGGCAAGACAAGAATAAAAAGGGGTGCACCCTGAGATCCCCACTAAAAGACCTCAATTGATGGTCCAGTGGTTTCGGGGTTCCCCTGGGAGCACGGCCCCTCACCCTGATGCTGCCTTTGACCATAAATCATAATGAAGGTCCACCCTTCGGACAGGAATGGATTGCACTTGGCGATGCAGTGACCATATATCGGATGCACTTTATGGTCCTATGCATCTATAGGATGTCATCCTGCTGACCTCCACCTGGAGGAATGAGAGTGGGTGGAGAGGAGGGAAAAAAGAGACTGTTGGGAGAATGAGACATGTATGGAGCAGAGAGGAATAGTGTGCTGTCACCAGGCAGGGAGAGCAGTGGAAGCTGCATATAGGTGGGTATGTAAATTTATATGGGAATGTACATTTTCACTCAGTTATATTAAACAAAAAAATTTTTTTTTAATTTAAAAAAAAATAATAATAGGAAATTTATAGAGGCAAAGGATAGATTAACAGTTGCCTAGTGTTGTGGGACAGTGCAGGGGGGGAGGGTAATTCCTACAGGATACAAGGTTTCTTTTTTAGGGTGATAAAAATTGATTGTTGTGATGACTGTACATATCAGTGACTATATTAAAAACCACTGAATTTAAAAAAAGATCACTAATAGAACACTATGAAAAATGGTAACATTTGAAAACTTACAGGAAATGGACAAACTTCTAGAAACACATTACTTACCAAAACTAACAAAAACAGAGGGAGAACAACTAAATAAACCTATCATAAAAGAAAAGATTGAAAAGTAAATTTTAAAACTGTCAATCAAAAACAGCCCTGGCCCTGACTACTTCATTGGAGACTTCTACCAGACTTGAAGAGAATAGTTAACACCACTATCACTAAAAGTATTTCAGAGCATAGAAAGGGATGGAATACTGCCAAATTCATTCTATAAAGCCAGCATAACCCTGACACCAAAACCAGGTAGAGACAGCAGAAAAAAAAATTACAGACCAGTGTCTCTCAAAAACCTAGATGCAAAAAATCCTGAACAAAATTCTAGCTAATAGAATTCAACAGCATAATAATAAAAAAAAAAAATTTACTACAAACAAGTGGGATTCATACCAGGGAAGCAGGGATGGTTCAACAGTAGAAAAAAAATTGTAATCAGCTACACAAATAAAACAAAAGACAAGAACCACTTGATTTTATCAATTGATGCCCAAAAGGTATTTGACAAAGTCCAACACCACTCTCAGCAAAACAGGAATAGAAAGGCAATTCTTTCACATAATAAAGCATATTTATACAAAGCCAAGAACTAACATCATCCTAAATGGAACCAAAGCCAGACCCACTGCCATCAAGTTGATGCTGACTCAAAACAACCCTACAGACAGAGTAGGACTGCCCCACACAGTTTCCAAGGAGTGCCTGGTACATTTGAACTAGTGATCTCCTGGATAACAACTGTAACACTTAACCTCTACACCACCAGGGTTTCCATCCTAAACAGAAAGAGTCTGAAATCATTCCCCTTGACAACAGGAACTATACAAGTGTGTCCTTTGTCACCATTCAATATTGTCCTGGAGGTTATAGCCAGAGCAATCAGCGAAGAAAAAGAAACAAAGGTAATCCAAATTAGTAAGAAAGAAGCACAAGTATCTCTATTTGCTGATAATATGATTTTGCACACCGAAAACCCTAAAGGATTCACAAAAACACTACTGGAACTAACTGAAGAGTTCACTAAAGTATCAGGATGCAAGATAAACACACAAAAATCATTTGGATTCCTTTACACCACCAAAGAGAACATCAAAGAGGAAATCAACAAATCAGTACCATTTACAACAGCCCCCAAGAAGAGAAAATAAACCAAAAAAACCAAACCCACCGCCATCCCAACTCATAGTGACCCTAGAGACCCTAGAGGTCAGAGTAGAACTGCCCCATAGAGTTCCAAGAAGCACTTGGCAGATTTGAACTGCTGAGCTTTCAGTTAACAGATGTAGCACTTAACCCACAATGTCACCAGTGTTTCCAGAAGAGAAAATATTTATGAATAACTCTAACCAGAGGTGTAAAAGTCACATACGAAGAAAATTTTAGGACTGTACTGGCAAGAAACCCAGTGAGACCTACATAAATGGAGAAATCCATGTTGCACATGAATAGGAAGACTCAACATAGTGAAAATGTCTATTTTACTCAAAGCAATCTACAGACAACAATGTGCAATCCTAATCCAAATTCCAATGGCAAATTGAATGAGATAAAGAAGCAAATCACCAACTTCATATGGAAAGGGAAGAAGCCTCAGATAAGTAAAGCATTACTAAAGAAAAAGAACAAAGTAGGAAGACCAAGTTGCCTGACTTTAGAAACTAATACATTGCCACCATAGTCAAAACAGCCTGAGACTGGTACAAAAACAGATACATAGACCAAGGGAGCAGAAATGAGAATCTAGGCAATACAGTCATGCACCTATGAGCAGCTGATATTTGATAAAGCCCAAAGTTCATAAACTGGGGAAAAGACCATCTCTTCAGCAAATGATGTGGGCATAACTGGATATCCATCTGCAAAAAAATGAAACAAGAACTACATTTCACACCATGCACAAAAAATAACTGAAAATGAATCAAAGACCTGAACATAAATCTAAAATGATAAGGATCACCAAATCAACCATAAGGATGGGGGGGCAGAGTCAAGATGGTAGACTAAATGCACATCTCCCTAAATTCCTCTGGAAACCAAGACTTGAATTGATAATTAAATGGAGACTTCTGGACACTTAATGAGCCCTGGGATGTGGCATAGGGCTGTTAATTTGGACTTCATACCACTAAGCACAAAACTTCCTCTCTTTCACTGACCCCACTCTCAGTGAGAGCGGGACTGCACAGACCAAAGGTAACTCACCATTTTAATTTCTTATTCTCTGTCTTAGCCAGTGGGCAGAGCTGGGACTTGACTAGCTGCTAATCTCAGACACACTGCTGGTGCGAACAGCAAGTGAAATTGCCATATTTTGACTTTGGACTTTGGACTCTGTGCATCTTGGCACCTTTGGCCTCTCTTTCTGCCTCTGCCATATGGTAGCCGGTACTGAGATGCTAGCAAGCTTGTGTGTGATGCCATCTTGTTTCATTGGGAGGCAGATATACCCATACAGAGGCCTCAGCTGGACCTAATTCCTGGGCTGGAAGGCAGCACCTGCCTGGAGGAGAGTGCTTTTCCAGCAGAAAAGCAGTATACTACACAGAGTCGCCTACAGCTGGGGCCTGACAGCAGAGGCCAGCAGGGCAGTGGCTTTTCTGTATTTTGAGCTAGCTTATAACATCTGGGGTTGGATATAGAGGTGCTTACTTTGCCAGCTGGGAAGAGGGACCTATACACCTGAAAACCTGACTGACTTTGGAAGTTGTCAGGTATCTTTTACCTCTCACTTTAAGATGACCCAGAGAAACAACTGCAGTCCATCCTCACAGCATTTCTCCCAGCCTCTACTGACTCACATGATGCTCCAAAGCAACAAACTCTGGAGAAAACTGTAACCAAGAAATCCCTCATGGCTTCAGAAGGCACCCAAAAGAAAGCACCTCAGAACTTCCCAGACAAAGAAGCTTTTCTGAAACTATCAGAGGGTGAATACAAAAGGACTATATAGAGAGCCTTCCTAGACCTTATACAAAATGCAGCAGAGCAAAATTAAAAATTAAGCAAGCTATTCAAACTGATGGAACAGCAGCACTCTGAAATCCAACAGATCAAGAACAAAATCAAAGACATAGAAACCTCAATTCAAAGCCAAGAAAACAGAATGGAATAAATGGAAAAGAGACTTTCTGATTTGGAAGACAGAGCTACTGACTCCAGCATCTATGAGGAGACATCAGAAAAAAGAAACAAGAATTGAGAAGCATGTGGGACTCTATTAAGAGGAACAACCTTCAATTAATTGGAGTTTGTGAACCAGGCGAGACACTGAGAACACAGAGAGTATTGTGGCTGAGCTGTTGACAGAAAACTGCCCAGAAATTATGAAACAAGAGAATATAGATATCCAAGATGCACATCAAACACCACTCAACATAGCTCTCAAAAGAAAGACTCCAAGACATATTATAATCAAGTTTAACAAAATGGAACATAAGCAGAAACTCTTAAAGGCAGCAAGACTCAAAGCAAAGCTAACATTCAGAGGGTAACCCTGTAGACTTTTGCCAGATTTCTCAGCAGAAACGATGCTGGCATGGAGACAGTGTCATGACATATTCAAAGCCTTGGAGGAGAAGAACTTCCAACCAAGAATTATATATCCTGCAAAACTATCTTTCAAATATGAAAATAAAATTAAGACATTCACACATAAACAGAAATTCAGAGACTTCGTAAAAAGCAAACCAAAGCTACAAAAAACACTGAAAGATTCTCTTGGCTTAGAAGAACAAAACCCCTAACTTTATATTTTAGAAGCAAATACAGGACACATCATCCAGAATCCTACTCAGTTAGGGAAGGCTCCAAATTCAACCAAAGCTATAACAGTGAAAGAAATAATCCAGTGATCATTTCATGAAAACTATAATGTCATCATATTAAAAAGACGGATGTACTACAGTCATTATAGTCCTTCTAGATGGACAGGAGGTCGACAAGGCTGGTAGTAACTGAAATTGGGTTTATACATAGTTTATTAAGGTGGATCTTAGGGTCAGCCATAAAACACAATATACAACATATCAAATCAAGAAACGTAATACAGGAGTCTCAACAACCACAAAATCAACTTTGAAAATGGTGAAAAATCAACTCACAAAGAAGAATGTCCCAGAACAGATTAATACGAACAACAGAGAAAACATCAAGACAAAAATAAACATATCACAATGGCAGCACTGAACACATACCTATCAATAATCACATTGAATATGAATGGACTGAACACTCCAGTAAAGAAAGATCAAGTCACATCTTGGATCAAAAAGACACGACCCATCCATATGACGCCTACAAGAATCTAACCTTAGACTTAAAGATAGGAACAAACTGAAAACTAAAGGATGGAAGAATATAGATCAAGCTAACAATGAACAAAGAAGAGCAGGTGTGGTAATTCTAATCTCAGATAAAATAGATTTTAATGTAAAATCCACCATCGTGGACAAGGATGGACACTATTTATTGCTGAAAGGTTCAATATACAAGCAGGACTTAACAATATTAAATATTTATGCACCTAATATTAGAGAACCTCAATACATCAAAAAAAAAAAAAAAAACACTGACTACACTCAAAAAGGAGATAGATCACTCCACAATAATAGTGGGAGTCTTCAACACTCCACTCTCAGTACTGGACAGATCATCCAGAAAAAAAGCTCAATTAAGAAACGGAAGACCTTATTGCCACAATTTAACAAACTAGAGCTCATCGACATATATAGAACTTTCGATCCATCAGAAGACAACTACACCTTTTTGTCCAGTGCACATGGAAAATTCTTCAGAATAGACCATGTGTTAGGACATAAAGCAATTCTCAATAAAATCCATACCACTGAATTAATGCAAAGAATCTTCTCAGATCATAAAGCCATAGAAGTCAAAATCAATAGCTGAAAAGACACAAATAGAAAGCAGAACTCATGGAAAGTGAACAACATCTTGTTCAAAAAAGCATGAGTTACAGAAGAAATCAAGGATGAAATCAAGAAATTTATGGATTCCAATGAGAATCAAAATACTTCCTACCAGAACCTAAGGGATACAGCCAAAGCAGTGCTCAGAGGTCAGTTTATCACCATAAATGCACACATCTGGAAGGAAGAAAGAAACAATTCAAAGAACTAGCCCTACAGCTTGAATAAGTAGAGAGAGAACAACAGAGGAACCCCTCTAATCATAAAGCTTAGAGCAGAACTAAACGATTTAGAGAATAGAAGAACAATTGAAAAAATTAAAAAGACCAAAAGCTGGTTTTTTGAAAAGATCAACAAAACTGACAAACCATTGGCTAAACTTACTAAAGAAAAACAAGAAAGGAAACAAATAACCCAAATAAAAAATGAGAGGGGAGTTGTCATAACAGATCCAACAGAAATCGAAAATATCATGACAGAGTACTATAAAAGAGTGTACTCTAACAAATTTGAAAACCTAAATGGACAAATTCCTTGATTCATATCACCTACCCAAATGATCACAAGGCGAAGCAGAACAACATAATAAACCCATCACAAATGAAGAGATTGAAAAAGTCATCAAAAACCTACCAAAAAAATACCCCAGGCCAAGCTGGCTTCACCTTAGATTCTACCAAGCTTTTCAGAGGAGTTATCTCCAATACTACTAAGACTATTTCACAGTATAGAAAGGGATGGAATATTCCCAAACTCATTCTATGAAGCCAGCAGAACCCTGGTACCAAAGCCAGGAAAAGATCCAACAAAAAAGGAGAACTACAGACTGATATCACTCATGAATCTAGATGCAAAAATCTTCAACAAAATTCTTGCCAACAGAATACAACCACATACCCAAAAAATAATCCACTATGACCAAGTTGGATTCATACTAGGGACGTAAGGCTGCTTCAACATCAGAAAAACAATTAATGTGATCAACCACATAAATAACACAAAAGACAAGAATCACCTGATTTTGTTGATTGATGCACAAAAGGCATTTGACAAAGTCCAACACCCATTCATGCTAAAAACTCTCAGCAAAATAGGAACAGATGGCAAATTCCTCAATGCAATAAGGGCCATTTGTACAAAGCCAACTGCCTACGTCATCCTGAATGGAGAGAGACTGAAATAGTTTCCCTTGAGAACAGAAACTAGATTGGGATGCCCACTCTCATCTCTCCTATTCAACACTGTACTAGAAGTTCTAGCCAGAGCAATCAGACAAGACCAAGAAATAAAGGGCATCTGCATCAGCAAAGAAGTAAAAATCTCCCTATTTTCAGAGAATATGATTGTATACACAGAGAATCCTAAAGAATACGTATGTAAACTACTCAAACTGATAGAAGAGTTCAGCAAAGTTTCAGGATACAAGATAAATATAAGTAAATTAGTAGGGTTCCTTTATACCAACAACGAGATTATTAAGGAAGAAATCACCAAATCAATACCATCAATACCATTTTATATAGCCCCTAAGAAGATAAAGTACCTAGGAATTAATTTAACCAGAGAAATAACAGACCTTTACAATAAGAACTACAAGCCCTTACTACAAGAAACTAAGAAAGACTTAGATAAATGGAGAAACTTACCCTGCTCATAGATAAGAAGACTTAACATTGTAAAAATGTCTATTTTACTCAAAGCAATCTACTTACATAATGCAATCCCAATACAAATTCCAGTGTCATTTTTTAATGAGATGGAGAAACAAATTACCAACTTTGTCTGGAAAGGGAAGAAGCCTCAGATAAGTAAAGCACTACTGAAGAAAAAGAACACACTGGGAGGCCTCTCGCTATCTGACTTTAGAATCTATTACACTACCACAGTAGTCAAAACAGCCTGGTAATGGTACAAAAAGAGAAAGATAGATCAGCGGAACAGAACTGAGACCCCAGAGATGACAACATCTTCCTGTGAACAGTTGATATTCTACAAAGGCCCTAAGACATTAAAATGGGGAAAAACAATTTCTTCAACAAATGGTGCTAGCAAAATTGGATATCAATCTGCAAAAAACTGAAACAAGACCCATATCTTACACCTTATATAAAAACCAACTCAAACTGGATAAAAGACCTAAATATCAAATCTGAAACGATAAAGTTCATCGAAGAAAAAGTAGGAACAACAATGGAGATTTTAATACACAATGTTGACAGACTTCAAAATCAGTCAAACAAACCACAAACAACAGAAGAGAAAATAGATGAATGGGAACTACTAAAAATTAAACACTTTTGCTCATCCAAAGACTTTATTAATAAAATTAAAAGGCCACCTATAGAATGAGAAAAAATATTTGGCAACTATATGTCAGACCGACGCCTGATCTCCATAATCTACAAGGTACTACAAAATATCAATAAGAAAAAGTTAAACCACCCAATTAAGTGTTGGGCAAGGGAGATGGACAGACACTTCTCTAAAGAGGAGATCCAGGCAGCCAAAAAACACATGCGGACATCCTCAAGATCACTGACTGTTAAAGAAATTCAAATCAAAACTACAACGAAATACCATCTCACCCCAACAAAGTTGGCCATGATCCAAAAAACACAAAACAACAAATGCTGGAGAGGCTGTGGAGAAATCAGAACTCTCCTACACTGCTGGTGGGATTCCAAAATGGTGTAACCTCTTTGGAAAGTGATCTGGTGCTTCCTTAAAAAGCCGGAAACAGATACACCATTTGACCCAGTAATTCTACTGCTCAGAATATATCCTACAGAATCAAGGCCTTTCACACCAACTGATACATGCACACGAATGTTTATCACAGCACAGTCCACAATAGCAAAAAGATGGAATCAACCCAGATGCTCAACAACAGAGGAATGGATAGGTAAACTATGGTATACATACTCAACAGAACACTATGCAACGATAAAGAACAACGATGATTTTAGGAAACATCTCATAACCTGGTTTCAATTGAGGACACTATGTTGAGTGAAAGTAGTCACCAACAAAAGGACAAATATTGTATGAGACCTCTGTGATAAGAACTTAATAACAGACTCATGCATAGAAGAAAAGACTCTTTGACAGCTGGACGGGTGGGAAGGGAAGGAGGGTGAGTGGGGGAGGGTTTAGATTAGATAGTTAACAGAAATTTGGCTAGGTGAAATCAGTGACAGCACACATTAGAAAGAAGATCAATAGTAACTGGACCTGAACATAACACGACTATTCCTCCCATCTTAGTCCAATATTACAAGAACAGGGTAGCTGGGGTGGGGGGCCGGAGACCATGCTCTCAGGGGAAATCAAGGCCAACTGTCACAGCTAGTGTTTTGCTAAGAGAGCCTTCTGCACCCCACATGGGTGAGTGGCATCTGGAGTCTTAAAAGCTGTCAAGCTGCCATCTGAGGGTACAGCAAATGGTCCCAACTTAGCATGAATGGATAATCACCAAGAACCAAAATGACATGGGGGAAAGAGAACCCAGAAGATAGAGAGACACATATGAGTGGGTAAATACATTGACTTGTGACCGGAAGAAGCAGATGGTGCCCAGCCACCACCAGTGATAGCCGTGATGGAGCTCACAACGTCGAGTCTCGCTGGCAACACAAGAATAAAAAGGGGTGCACACTGAGACCTCCATTAAAAGACTGCAATTGATAGTCCACGGGCCTCATAGTTCCCCTGGGAGAATGTACCTGGCCCTGATGCTGCCCCTGTCCATAAGTCATAATGGAGGTCCACTTTCAGACAGGAATTGATTGGACTTGGTGACACAGAGTGACCATATCATGTGAGCACTTTACGGTTCCATGCATCCACAGGATGTTGTCTTGCTGACCTCTTACTGGAGGAAGGGGAGTGGGTGGAGAGGAGGGGACAGAAGTTTGTTGAGAGGATAAGACATGTATGGAGCAGAGAAGAAGAATGTGCTGTCGCTGGGCAGGCAGAGCAGTGGGAGCTGCATGTAGGTGGGCATGCAAATTTATACGCGAAGGTACATTTTGACTCAATCATAATAAAAAAAAATAAGGACAATCCTGGAGGCCCTAATACACAGCATAGCAGAATACAAAATATTACTGAAAATGCACAAATACCAAGAAAGAATACAGATAACTGGGAACTCCTAAAAATCAAGCACTTAGGCTCCACAGACTTCACAAAAGAATATAAAAGCAACCTACAGACTAGGAAAAAGAATGGCTGTGAAAATCTGATTAGCATCTAATCTCCAAAATCTACAAGATACTGCAAAACCTCAACAACCAAAAAACAAATAACCCAATTAAAAAATGGGCAAAGGATATGATGGGCAAAAGCACTTCACCAAAAAAGGCTTTCAGGCGGCTAACAGATACATGAAAAAACGCTCGCAATCATTAGCCATTAGAGAAATCCAAATGAAAACTACAATGAGATATCATCTCACCCCAAAAGGCTGACATTAGTCCAAAAAACACAAAATAATAATTGCTGAAGAGGCTGTGGAGAGACTAAAACTCTCTTACACTGCTGATGGGTATGTAAAACAACACAACTACTTTGGAAATTGATTCAGCACTTTCTCAAAAAGCTAGAAATAGAAATACCATATGATCCAGCAATCTCACTTTTTGGACTATATCCTAGAGAAGTAAGGGCTGTCACACAAACAGAAATCTGCACACCAACGTTTACTGCAGCACTGTCAACAATAAGCAAAAACATGGACTCAACTGCAGTGTCCACCAACGAGCTACAGAATACTCACACAACGGAATACTCTGCAAGGGCAATGAACAACGATGAACTCGGGAAGCATCTCATAACATGGAGGAATCTGGAGTGTATTATTCTGAGTGAAATTAGTTGCAAAAGGACAAATATTGTATGAGACCATCATTATAAGAACTCAAGAAAAGGTTTAAACAGAGAAGAAAACAGTCTTTGATTTTACAAGGGTTGGGAGGGAGGGAGAGAGCGAAGTACTCATTGATTAGACACCGATAACCAAACCAAGCCCACTGCCATGGAGTTGATTCCAACTCATAGTGAGTGATCCTATTGGACAGAGTAGCACTGCTTCATGGGATTTCCAAGGAGTGCCTGGTGGACTTCAACTGCCAATGTTAGCAGACATAGCACTTAACCACCAAGCCACTCAGGTTTCCCATTAATTAGATAGTAGATAAGAGGTTAGGTGAAGAGAGGGACAACACCCTGCAGAGGAGAAGTCAGCACAACTGGACTAAACCCAAAACTAATAAGCTTCCTAAATACAAGTAGACACTTCAAAAGACAGAGCAGCCGGTGGAAGGGTTTGGGGACCATGGTTTCAGGGGATATCTAGGTCAACTGGTATAACAAAGTTTTTAAGAAAATGTTGCTTTCCCACTTCGTTGAGTGGTATCTTATAAAGCTAGTCAGCAGCCATGTAAGAAGCATCTCGATTGGTCCCAATCCACCTGGAACAAAGGAGAATGAAGATCAAAGACATAAGGAAAATGTGAGCCTAGAACACAGAAACACCTCCCCCCCAAAAAATAACCTGCTGCCATCAAGTTGATTCCAATTCATAGCAACTCTATAGGACAGAATAGAACTGCCCTATAGTGTTTCCATTCCAAGAAGTACCTGGTAGATTCAAATTGCCAACCTTTTGGTTAGCAGCTGGAGCACGTAACCACTATACCACCAGGGTTTCCAAAACACAGAACGGGCCACATAACCCAGAAACTACTTCAGCATGAGACCTAGACTACTAGACAGTTCCTGGCCACTAACAGTGACTGTCCTGACAGGGAAGACAACAAAGAGGTCCTGATGAAGCAGGAGAAAAATGAGATGGAGAAGTCAAACCCTATTAAAAAGACTAGACTTCGTGGCTCAACAGACTAGAGGGTTCCTGTAAGACATGTCTCCCAGACTCACTGGTAGCCCAAAACAAAAACCATTCCCAAAGCCAACTCTTCAGACAAAGATTAGACTAGACTGTAAGACATAAAAGGATACTGGCAAAGAGTGCACTCCTGGTTTAAGGAGATACCTGAGATTAACTCAGCAGCTCCTGTCCAGATGCAAGATGAGAGGACAGAGGGTGACAGGAGCTGGTTGAACGCACAGGGGAAATACAGGATGGAAAGGAGGAGTGAGCTGTCACAGAGTGAGGAGAGCAGCTAGAGCTACATAGCAATCAATGTATGTGTAAGTTTTGGTATAACAAATTGATAACAAATTGACTTGGATTGTAAACTTTCCCTCAGAGCACAACAAAAGACTTTTTTTTTTTAAATTGGTCCCAGAGCAGTAGTGGTAGTGATAACAAGAACACGTTAGGCAGATACCCACTCCAATCAGCCACTCACTTTAACTTTACCACAAGCAAATAAGGAACACCCTTTAAAATTTTTCTTCAGTAGCATCAAATATTACTTTCACACATACTCTCCAGGCTGGGTCTTTTATAGCTCAACCTGGTTAGGCGACACCAAAAGAAAGCAAATACAGAAGCATAACAGTGAAAAACAAGGAGAAAAAAAATTTAATAGCTATTTAAAGAAATATTCAGATGATCCATTAATAAGATTTTAGCTGCAATAACATTTTAAAAAGTCTGTAACAGTGCCAGACAGTATGCCTACTGTAAAATACTGTTTACTTCACACAGGGAAACCCTGATGGCATCATGGATTAAGTGTCTCATATGCTAATCAAAGAGTCAGCAGTTCAAATCTACCAGGTGCTCCTTAGAAACTTATGGAGCAGTTCTACTCTGACCTACAGGGTTGTCATGAGTGAGACCCGACTTGGTGGCCGTGCATTTTTTTTTTATTTGTTTGTTTTTGACTCCATACATATATTTAGTAACTTTACTCCATATATACTTAATTTTAAAATACTAAATTTACTCCATATATACTTACTGAGTTTCTGCTGTTTGAGAGAAAAATTTCTCCATTATTCTAGTTCTATCTTTTTGATAGAAAAATAATCTGTTAACATTGACAGCTAAACAAGCCAGAATATATCTTGACTTCACAAAAGTAAACATTTAACCAAAAGAAAACCAAACTTGTTGCCGTCAAGTCAGTTCCAACTCATAGCAACCCTACAGGATAAGGTAGCGCTGCTACATGGAACTTTCAGAAACACCTGGTGGATTTGAACTGCTGACGAAAAGGTCAGCAGATATAGTATTTAACCACTGTGCCATTAGAGTTTCCTAAACATCTAAAGTAGATCCAAAATTAAGAATCAGCATCTCTGTGCCAGGCTAAGAGAATAAAACACTGCCCAGTCCTGAGCCACCTTCACAATTACTGGTATACCTGAGTTCATTGTTGGGGCCACTGTGTATTTCGGACGCCTTCCAACCTAAAGGACTGTATTGGACAACATTCTGTTTCCACTGGCTAATTCTCAAAAGTAAATCATCAGCCTTCCCTCCTAGCCTATCTTAGTCAGAAAGCACCACTGAAACCCCATAGGTGATCCTGCAGTATCTGAAACACCATACCATAACTTCCACCATCACAGAAACACCTAAACCATGGCACTACAACAAATCAAATAGACTCCTCTTTAAAAATATCATCCAGAAAGCACAAAACAACAAAGGCTGGAAAGGATGTGGAGAAATTGGAACTCTCCTACACTGTTGGTGGGATTGCAAAATGTTGCAACCTCTCTGAAAAGCAATCTGGCGCTTCTTTAAAAAGTTGGAAATAGATGTACCATTTGACTCAGTAATTCCACTGCCTGGAACATATCCTGCAAAATCAAGGCCATTCACACCAACAGATACATGCACACAAATGTTTATTGCAGCACAGTCCACAATAGCAAAAAGATGGACTCAACCCAGATGCCCAACAACAGACAAATGGATAGGTAAACTATAGTACATATACTCAATGGAACACTATGCAATGATAAAGAACAAGGATGAGTTCAGGAAGCATCTCATAACCTGGTTTCACTTGGAGGACATTATATTGAATGAAAGTAGTCAGCGGCAAAAGGACTAATATTGTATGAGACCCTACAATAAGAATTTAAAAACAGACACATGCATACAAGAAAAGACTTTTTGGCGGCTGCAAGGGTGAGGAGAGAGGGAGGACGAGGGTGGAGTATACAGTAGACAGCTGATAGAAATTTGATTGGGTGAAATCGGTGACAGCATACATTAGAAAGAAGAACAATTTTAACTAGAATTCAATATAACATGATTACTCTTCCCATCTTAACCCAGTATTGTGGACCAAGTAGCTGGGGCAGGGGTCTTGGGGCCATGCTCTCAGGGGACATCAAGGCAAATTGGCATAACAAGCATTCTGCGAAGAGAGTCTTCCACGCCCCACATTGGTGAGTGACATCTGGGATCTTAAAAGCTGCCAAGCTGCCATCTGAGGTACACCAAATGGTCCCAACTCAGCAGGAATGGATGATCACCAAGGACCAAAAGGACATCGGGAAAGAGAACCCAGAAGACAGAGAGATCCGCTTGAGTGGGTGACTACATCAACTTGTGACCGAAAGAACCAGATGGTACCTGGCCACCACCAGTGATAGCTGTGATGGGGCTCATGAAGTTGAACCTCACTGGCAACACAAGAATAAAACAGGGTACACCCTAAGATCTCTACTAAAAGACCACAGCTGATGTTCCAGGGGCCTCAGGGTTCCCCTGGGAGCATGGCCCCTAGCACTGAGGCTGTCTCTGTCCATAAATCACAGTGGAGGTCAACACTCTGGACAGGAAAGGATTGGACTTGGTGACACAGAGTGACCATATTGCGTGTGTACTTTATGCTTTCATGCATCTATAGGATGACATCCTGCTGATCTCCTACTAGAGGTGGGGGACAAGGTGGAGAGGCGGGGATAGGAGATTATTCAGAGGATAGTCACATGTATAGAATGGAGAGGAGGAATGTGCTGTCAGCAGGCAGGGAGAGCAGTGGGAGCTGCACATAGGCGGGCATGCAAATTTATACGGGACTGTACATTTTCACTCATAATAAAAAAAATTTTAATAAAATTAAGTATTTTGTTCTGAAGCAAAAAAAATCTTTTCAACGACACTGAATGGTCTGACTGAGACACAACCTCCAGACTCTCTCTTCTCCCATTCCCAAAGCCAACTCTGTAGACAAAGATTAGACAGTACTATAAAAGACATAGAACGATGCTCATAAAGTAACCTTCTTAGCTCCTGTCCAGAGACAACATAAGAAGGCAAAAAGGGACAGGTGCTGGTTGAACAGATACAGGAAATACAGGGTGGAAAGTAGGAGTGACCTGTCACACTATAGGGAGAGCAACTAGGGTCACCTAACAACGTGCATATAAATTTTTGTACGAGAAACTAAGTTGAACTCTAAACTTTCACTTAAAGCACAATAAAAATACTTTTCAAATAGGCAAAGAATAAAACTGAAATATGCATCTTTTCATGCCTTGCTAGTGTATTAGCTGGCTTTGGAGTTGCAATTCTTTAGGTGCATCAGTCAAAGATAGCAGAGCCCAATCATGTCAACATGGGCTGTGGCCCTATGAAGTCATCTGTCCTTGTCCTACATTCAGTACAAACATCACACTTTATGCTTAACTCTAAAATGGGTGTCCATAGAAACTGCACAGCAACAAAGCAGCCCCAGTTTTGTCTTCCACATAAATGTTAAAATAACTCCATATATTACTACACTGTGGACTCCTAAATGGGGTAAACCAGATAATCAGATTGACTTGCAAGAAGGAAGATGGAAAGCAGAGGCTAATTTAAACAGGTTGTTCAAGAGTCAATCATTTCAACAAGCCAATGGCCACATCCTAATCTGCACAAGCATTAAAATTATATTCAAATATGCTTAATCACTGTTGCTATATATTGTAAAATGATCCAGGATCAAGAAACGAGTAACCCAAAACTGCATATTAATAACTGTGTTCACACTGAAATTTCTTCTGCTATTAATATCTAAGTTCCCTTCTGTGACTTTAGGCTATTTTAAAAAGAGAGAAAAAAATACAGAAACCTTGTTACCATAGAGACTGTAAGCCGGTCAGCCCATCTGCTGAAGAGGATACAAAACTTTGTAAGTAGAATTTTAAAAACCTTACTATGTAAAACATTTCATCAAGCATAGCACGAGAGACAGAACTAAAGAAAATCTGGCAAATCTCCATTTGCAAAAATTTTGATGCTAACCATGAATTTGCAGTGATTCTTATTAAAAGCAAACTACTAATATCCATACATTGGAATATTAAAGATATGAAACATATTTTGGCATGTTCTATGCTAACAATGTTTATAGCACTTTTCAGAAAAAAATATTGTATGAATGTACATTACAAACGACTCCAAGGAAACCTGTGATTTGATTTTTTTCTTTTTTTGTTTTTAAAACCCGCTCTTTGACATTTATCAGAAGTTTTTATAAAAATAACAATAGACCATATACTAAAAAAAAAAAAAACACTACTATTGAGTCAATTCCAACTCATAGCAACCCTACTGGACAGAGTAGAACTACACCAGAAAGTTTCCAAAGACCACCTGGCGGAGTAAAACTGCTGACCTTTCAGTTCGCAGATGTCAACACTTAACCACTACACCACCAGGGTTTCCCAACAGAGCATATAGTAAGCTAAGAACTAAGTTAAAAATTATGCAGTTTATGATAATGGAGGTCAGCTCTCGGACAGGAATTGATTGGACTTGGCAACACGGAGTGACCATATCACGTGTGCACTTTATGGTTCTATGTATCTACAGGATGTCGTCCTGCCGACCTCTTACTGGAGGAAGGGGAGTGGATGGAGAGGAGGGGAAAGGAGGCTGTTGGGAGGATAAGACATGTATGGAGCAGAGAGGAAGAGTGTGCTGTTACCACGCAGGGAGAATAGTGGGAGCTACATATAGATGGGCATGCAAATTTATATGGGAATGTACATTTTCATTCAATCATCATAAAAAAGATTATGCATTTTAAATAATTATGGTGTAAAAGTACAATGACATCTTCATTTCTCTTCCATTTTCTAGATACAACAAAACCACTGCCAGTGAGTGGATTCCAACTCACAGTGACCCTATAGGACTGAGTAGAACTGCTTCACGGAGTTTCCAAGGAGTGCCCGGCAGATTCGAACTGCTAACATTTTGGTTAGCAGATGTAGCACTTAACCAATACACCACCAGGGTTTCCTTTCTAGATATAGGAGTTCTTAAGTCAGAAATGTATTCATTCAACAAACATACTGCATCATAGGCTTCAGGCCCTGGCCATGAAAAATGCAAGGGAAACATCAATGGAAACCAGTTTCCTCCCTGGAGAAATTCCGTATTTAACAGTGGTAACTTACCTTCACGGATGCATGCATGCATTCATTCATATACTCAGTTAAAGGCATACTGAACACCAGTATGTGCCAGGCACAGTTCTGGGCACCAGGAATTACACAGTGACCCAAAGAAGCAGAAATCTCTGCCCTCCTAGGGCTTACATTCAGGTGTAGTTTACAATCAAATGTCAGTAACTGAGAGGGGCAGTTTCAAGTTGACAGGTTGCTGTAAGATGACAGGTGATGACTCCTTCTGCCAGAAGCAATTAGATAAAGATTCCAGAGAAGGTGACTTTTGAGCTAGGCTTGACAGTTGACTAGGGTACATTAGGTAAGAACAGGACTGTCATCTAGGCCACAGGAGCACAGTGTAGAAAGGCATAAATCTGCGAGCTGTCTGGCACTGAGCTGGCTTTTATGTCATGGCTCCAAGACAACTTGAAAGATCCAATGTGACAAGAATAACTTAATGAATATGAAATTTTAGGGAAATTTGCATGTAAATTTTTACACGCAGAGTGATTTGAAAGGATAATATTTTCCCATGATATTCGCATCAGTTTTACTAAACAACAAAATGCCTAGTTCCACAGCATTTGTGCCTCAAGATAAGTCAAATTTAATGATAGCAACAATGACCTTTTATTTTTTCGTCAACAATAACCTTTTAAGTTATCTTTTTCTCAGACAGCATTTCAGCCAAGGCTCATAAAAACCTTACGACAAGACACAGCAGTTAGATACACTCTCTCCGTTGCACAAAGATGGAAACTCAAGCAACAAATGACACGCTCCAGGTCTAGTAAACGACTAAGCTAGACCTTGAGCCTGGAGTTTGGCTGTAAATACTCTGCTTTTTCTTTCTTTTTTTTTTTTTTATTAAATAAAAAAAATGAAAGTGTACATACTCTGTGTTTACAATATTGTAACACAGGAGGAGTACACAAGCTGTGTCGAAGTCTCATTAATATTGATCTTATAATGTGACTTGTCACCAATTTCACCCTACCAAATTTCTAACAGTTAACTAATCTAAACCCTCGCCCCTTGCCTTCCCACCCTCCCATCTTCCCCACCCCTGTAGCCGTCAAAGAGTCTTTTCTATTATGTATGAGTACGGTTTTAAGTTTTTATCTTAGGGGTCTCATATAATAATTATCCTTCTGTCACTGACTGGTTTCACTCAATATAATGTCCTCCAGTTGAGACCAAACTGAGAGATGTTTCCTGCTATCATCGTTGTTCTTTATCAGTGTCTAGTACTCCATGGAGTACATATACCAAAGTTTACCTATCCACTCTTCTGTTGTTGGGCATCTGGGTTGATTCCAACTTTTTGCTATCGTGGACGGACGGTGCTGCAATGAATATTCATGTGCATGTAGCAGTCGGTGTGAATGGCCTTGATTTTGTAGGATACATCCCGAGCAGAGGAATAACTGGGTCAAATGGTGTATCTATATTCATTATTTTAAGGTAATGCCAAATTGCTTTCCAAAGAGGTTGCACCATTCTGCTAACTGAAGGATTTTCACAAAAAAAAAAAAAAAGAGAGCGAGAGAGAAAATGTTCTCCATCACAAATATATCAGAAATGCTACTGGCCTTAGGAAGAAATCTGTACCCATCAACTTTGTACATTTGGCAAAGGGGACCTGAGACAGCTGAGGGGAGTCGGTTACTGACACCAATATCATGAGTTCAGCATGGTGCCTTCCTTAACAAAGTGTTTCAGCCAAGAAGGAAAGAGCTTCTGCTTTGTCACCCAAGGTCCAATCTCCCCTACTCCCACCTTCAACCCATCCCCAACCTCTGCCCCCAATTTAACATACACAAAAATATCCTCTGCTTTGAAGTTCCTGCTTTAGCTCAAAGCTACTCCCCCCTGTGTAGTAAACTGGCAGCCGTGGTTTCACTACATCTACATGAGGATTTAGCCACCACCCCCAGATTCTAGTACTATCACCGAGTCTGGCATAAGCTAATAGCAGAATGGGTGATTATGAATTTTGAAAAAGCTGAGACAGACACGTGAACAAATGAATTGCTAACTAAACAGGTTAAATAATGTTAAGAGATTGGAACCCATGCGGGATAAACAAAAACTATCTCTGAAAACTATTGAAGATACATCTTTAAAAGAGAAAAAAGAGATAACCGTGTGATTTGTCAATCTGCCGCCATTGCTTAAAAGAATGTTCTCCATAGCTGGCTCTCAGAATTTGAGACAGTACCTTCAGTAAGCAATGTAGCTCTCCAGTATTAAAACATATCTTTTGCAAAGCAACTGTAATGACCAGTCTGCTGAAGAAGCAGCCCTGGCTCTGGATTGAAGAGCAGGGATTTAGGGCCAGAAACGGCAAGACTAGATTAGATGCTGCATAGGAAAGGGGTACACAGGACAGGATCCCAAGAGGCTCCCCAAAAGCTAGTGTTTGTATAAGAGTCAGGGCTGGAAGCCAGGTGAAAAGCTACTTGTAAAGCCACCATCGCTGTCACCCCCCACTACTACAACATCTACCATCATGACTAGCACACCACCACCACAACTGCACCACCACAACCACTACCATCACAAATAGCACCACCGTCCCCACCACTCTCTCTGCCATCACCAGGACAGCCACCAGGTCCACTCCTTATCCTGACTGTCATTATCTGCCACCCCACTATATACCGTCACCACCACCAGCATCCTCACCAACATCACTGTCATCACCACGAGATGTTCCCCTTCAACAGTACAGCCATAGAGAAACTGGCAGAGGCTACAAAATTTCAGCTTTTAGTTTCTCCCTCCCCCACCAGTCCCTGAAAACAGAAGGCAGTGGTACTTCGAAAGTAGAAACTACGGTAGGTCCTGGTTTTAAGTAAGACTTTTATCCAGAATAAATAATCTCATTTATGAAAATTCTGACATGATCTATGAGATAGGTATTGTTATCCCCATTTTATAAGTGAAGAAACTGGGCTTCAGAGACATTATTATTTGTCCAAGGTCATACAAATAAAAAGTGATGAAGCCCAAACACATACTCTAGTCTACCAGATTCTACAGCTGATTCTATAAAGGGTTCAACCAAGTTGCCTTTCTGAAGAAATTTAAGATACAGCCAAAGCCTGTGAACGTTCCTTATCAACGAGAGAGACCTACCAACATAACATTTCAAAACAATGCAAGAAGAGCTGTGAATGTACAATGTACTACGGGAGGAAGAGACTGGGGATGTTGGAGAAGACTAGAGAAGATGAGATATTTATGCAATCGTGAGTAGGAGGTGACCAGAGAAAGCAGTTGGGGTAGGGGACATGCCAGCTGGAGCTCTGACAGATGCAGTGCATACAGGTGGTGTTTTCTTGCTTCTGCTGCCTTGACAGATTTTCCCACATTTGACCTCTGAGCTCACTGATTTAAAGCTTCCCCTCAAGTTGGGTCAAACTACCAGCTTCTCTTTATACCCAATGACATAACAATCTAGCCATACACACAAAGACACTAAATTAGGCTTTCTCTGGCTGTAACTCATATTTTAACCTGCTGCCATCAAATCATTTCTGATACAGAACGACCCTATGAGACACAGTAGAACTTCCCTACAAGGTTTCCAAGGAGCAGCTGGTAGCTTTGAACTACCAATCTTATGGTTAGCAGCCAAACTGTTCGCCAATGCACCACTCATGTTCTAGAAAGTTGCCTTGCAGTTGAAGCTTCCTTCAGCTGCCTGGAATTGGATGTCTGAGTGCCTTTAGACCCAAGGACAGTAGGACTTACTGGGTTCTACTCCTGCTGTCTCTCGGTCTAGAGAAACTCAGATAACCAATTTCAGGCAGCCAAGCAAAGCTTCAACCACAAGACCAAGGCCACAGTTTCAGTGTTGACCTTAAGGGAGGTTTCTTAGACACCAGCTATTAGGGCAGAAATTGTCCTGAAGTAAATGTAGGACGAAACCCACAAATGGAGTTAAGTAAGAGCATGTATTTGCTCAACTGCATTTCACAAATTTGTAGCTAATATCCCTGACATCAAGTCACCTCACTCAGTGCCAGCTGTGTGCATCTTGAGATCTTTTTGGAAAGCATATTAGGAAGTAACTTGCACTAGAGTGCCATCACAGGCACTAACGTGGGTATGTGACTGCAAGTCCTCTTCATTTTATTCCAAGCCAAAATCAAACTTTTGGGCTTGAAGCTATGTGTCCACAAACATTATCTGCATGTTTGCGAGTAAACACCACACTACTCTCTGAGAAGCTACTCAGTCCCTGGATCACCACTAAAGTTTCTTATACAGAACATATTCTTAGCTACTTCAATTTTTAAAGGAGAATAGCAAATCTATCCTAGCATGATTCCTCTCTTAACTGACAACAAAGACTAGGTCCTCCCCAGATTCTTATGCAGCTACTGAATCTCCAAACCACAGTTATTTTATTCATTTACCAATCAATATTTATTATTAAACAATTTTTGTGTGTCAAAGGTCTGTCTGTTTCACTCAGAATGTTCAGTGATAAGGGTATACAAATTCCCTGTCTCTTTGAAGCTTGCACTTCAGTGAAGATTGACAAGAATGAGTAAGTTTAAAAGAAAAAACACTATAGACATGTATAGAACAGCAGGGAGGAATGTGCTGTCACCAGGCAAGGAGAGCAGTAGGAACTGCACACAGGTGGGCATGCAAATTTAAAGCAGACTGTAAACTTTCACTCAGTCACAATAAATAAATATTTTTTAAAAAACACTACGTAAGTAAGATAATTTCAGACAGCAGTGGAATACGACAGTAAGTAACGGGAGCAGGGAGGCTTTCTGCCTATATTGGGAAGCCAGGGTAAGTCTGAGCTCAGTTACAAGATGGTGTTTGGGCTGAGCTGGAAGAAATGCGGAGTTAACTATGCAAAGGGCTGCAGAAAGAGCGTTCAGGAAGGAGAAAGGGAACAGCAAGTGCAAACGTCCAGAAGCAGGATTAATCTTGGCTTATCCAAAAGACACAAAGAAAGCCAGTGGGACAAAGGCTATGAGTAAGAGAGCTCAAGACAAAGAGAGTTAGGCAAGGAGTTAGATCATCCTAAAGTCTTGTGGGCCAAGACAATGAATTTATATTTTAAGCACAACAGAAATTCACTAGAAGGTTTTAAGCAGGTGAATGGCATGGTGCGATGACTTCCTTTTCTACACAGTAACTCCAACAGCTGCGTGGAGAACAGATCTGGTGATGAATGGAAGCAGGGAGGTGCTTTCAGGAGACCAGAAGAGACGTGACTGTGGTTCACACTAGGAATTAGGGTGGTGGCAGGAGAAATGGAGAGAAGTGGGCGAATCTGAGACAGCTTCCAGAGATAGAACTGACTGGAAGGATTATTTAATTCCATCACTCAGTATCATTGCCAAGCTCTTCTGTGAGGAACAGTATTCTCGGAGGATGGGCTAGAGTATATGCAAACCATCAGTTCAGATACATCGTGACTCTCATTCTGTGTTCCATGGAGCCCTCACTTCCTTGAAGGCACCTCCAGGGCTCCTGCCGAAGTATAAGGAGGGCACCGGAAGCACGGTGCAGACACTACCACTCCTCCTTCACATCAATCAAGGCACCTCCAATTATGCTGATTTCCAGGAATGGCATCTGCAATTTTATTCGAAGAAAAAGTACCTATGCCAAAACAAAACTTTGAAAATCACTGTCCTGATGAGACAGAATTGGCCCATCTGGCCCCAATATCCATTCTCTCCGTCCTTCCAAAAATAGAGCTGCCCTAATTCTTAGCCTTCAAAGGGCTGCTCAGTCTCCTTTGAAGCTAAATGTAGCCTTAGGGCAAAGTTCAGGCCAATGAATTATAAGTAGAAGAAATATGTCTAATTCTTGGGTCATCTCCTTAAAAATGAAGCTGCTTGAATGGTACAACCTCTTTGGAAAGCAGTCTGGTGTTACCTTAAAATAATGGATATAAAATATACCATTTGACCCAGTAATTCCTCTGCTTGGAATATATCCTACAGAATCAAGGCCATTCACACCAACTGATACATGCACACGAATGTTCATCGCAGCACAGTCTACAACAGCAAAAAAATGGAATCAACCCAGATGCCCAACAACAGAAGAATGGATGGGTAAACTTTGGTATCTGCACTCAGTGGAGCACTATGCAATGATAAAGAACAACGATGACTGCAGGAAACATCTCTCAATTTGGTCTCAACTGGAGGATACTATGTTGAGTGAAACTAGTCAGTGACAGAAGCCTGACAGAAGGACAATTATTATATGAGATCCCTGCGATAAAAACTTAAAAGCAGACTCATATGTAACAGAAAAGACTATTTGACGGCTACAAGGGTGGGGAGGGTGGGAGGGTGGGAGGGTAGGAGGGTGGGAAGGCGGAAGAGTGAGGGGTGAGGGTTTAGATTAGATAGTTGTTAGAAATTTGGTTGGGTGAAATTGATGACAATACACATTAGTAAGAAGATCAATATTAATGGGACTTCAATACAACTTATGGACTCCTCCCATCTTAACCCAATATTGTAAGCACAGAATATGTTCACTTTCATTTTTTATTTAATTTAAAAAAAAAATGAAGCTGCTTATCTTCCTCTTCCCCCTTGAGCTCCCTAAGAAATGGTGATAATCATAGCAACTGTGTTACAGTCAAAGACGAAAGCTTCATATTGAGAATGGCCGAGCCTACCCGTCAGCCAGGACCCTTCAATGACCGACCTTTTGGAATAGCTCCATCTACCCAACCTGGACTTCCCACCTACCTCGGGTGTGTTACACGACAAAGAATACACCTTGCATCTGTTGGATTCAGCATTACAGCAGCTTAGCTTGTATCTGACAGAGCTGCAAGAGCTGGTGCATGATTCACCACGGCTCTCATTCCCTCTTCTGCAGCAACCAGTAATGCCCCAGACAGTGACTGTTCTACTGCAGAGAGAACAACAGCAAGCATGCCCCCAGCTAACTCAGAGAACACATGCAGTGTACGTGCAAAATTAACCTTTGTTTGCTGTTACTGGTGTTGGGGGGGGGGGGTGCGCAGTTTACTATTTCAGCATCGCCTTACCTATCTAGTGGAAACCAGAACTCTAAAATATTCCAGATTATATCTGACCAGAGAACTGCACCCGTCCTCAGGGGAACTTTTGAAAAACTACTGATGCCTAAGTCCCACCCCAAGAAATCCTGACTTGCTCCGGACTGCAGTCTTAGCATGGGGTCTTTCACATTCTTTCCCAGTGAATCTACTGTGAAGCCCAGATTGAGAATCCCAGACATTTGGGGTCATGGAGCAATGTCTCCCACAGAATTGCTTCTACTGAATAGCGCCAGCACAATAAGGAACAACATCGGGACACTGAATGACTTCATCAAAAACAACTGCAGAACTTTATGTGTAATTTAGGCTGTAATTTACTATCACACCCTATGAGAACATGGGAGAAATTCCTCTCTAGTCTCAGTGTGGGAAATATTTGTGCTTCTTCTGAACAACAAGTTTAATTTTGCCTTGGGGCACTATAAATCTTACAAATGATCATGCTTTCCTCCCCGGGTAGTTCCTAGAAAGTTCAAACTGAAGCCCCTCCTCCCTGCTTTTACCAAGTGCCCAGGATTTCACTGAGATACCTTTTGTGTACTGAACATACTACCTTACCCTTAGTCTCTCTTTAACTCATTTTATTCACTGTGGTAACTTTTATTTATTTGTTCTATTCACAAGATAATTTAAGTCATTTCCAAAACTGAACACGACATAAATACAATTTTTACCTAACAAATAAGCAGCATGTACTACTAGGAAGAGGAGAACGAAAACAGTCACGTGCACCAGCTTACCCAGGCAATTTGAAAGCATATGACCTCACACTGTAACAACATTCTAACTATGAAATTCTAACCATGAAATAGTTAACAGCATTTGAAAAACAGAAATTCAAGTTGCATTGTATTGCAATTTTCAGAGCCATGCCAAACTATGTCTGCAAATTATCATGCCCCTGAGGAATCAGGTATAAGATGGAAAGACAGTATTGAAACCTTCTAACACAGTATTTTCAAATGAAGAAAATCAATCTTGTGGCTCCACTCACCTTCAGCAAAGTTGCACTACGGCAACTCTTGTGACTCTTTTTAATAGATTTAAAGCCCCATTAGCTACTTGCTCTTCCTGATGGTTGTAATAATCACAAGAGTAGAAGCTTCACCGCTCCTTAGCCGACTTCCGCTTAATAGCTTCCAGGAGGAACATCTGAGAGCCATCTCACCATATTTCACAGGCCCTTCACTCCTGACAACCCACTCTTCTTTGCACATCCTTTCACGTGCTTGGAAGAGATAAATTCTAGCTACATTCCAAATTATCTTTCCTCCTGTGAACTCCTCCACATCATCTCTGTGCAACATTCCAAAATGTATTTCCTTATGTAAAATTTTCAGTAATATGTGATACTCAATGATCCTATGTTTTGAGTGTATCTCAGCAGCCAAGTGACACAGGCTCTCTACAAAAAACTACAATATACAGTGTTTTCTACCAAAATGAATGCATTTACCACTCATATCTGCAGACACGTGGAAAGTCCTAAAATACTAGAGTTTTAAAGAACCTTAGAGTTGCTAGTCTACCTGACTCTTGTCCCCATTTTGCAGATGAGAAAACAAGTACCCTGAGAAATACTACTTCAGGCAGTCACTTCTGCCTTAATACTTGGATGGTATCCCAGAAATTCACTTTTTAGTCAGTTATTTGAAATTTGGTCCATATTTTCTATATTTTCTCACAACAAAAGATAGTTAGGCCTCCAAATTACTCTACAAGATCCTATCTAACCATGTGGTTAAAACACGTAGTAAGAGAGTACAGAAAAACAAGAAAAGGAAGACGCACCAGCCATCCCGTATGGGTCCACCTGAGGGTGGATCCCCCCTGAGTGAGTACCTGGTTAACAGCTTCCACAGGACCCAGTTTCCCCCTCCATCTACCATGACCTCCTGAAATTCCCCAGAGAATTAATCGTTCCTACCCATCCTCAGCCTGGGTGGGGCTGACTCTGACATCATCTTTAGAAGCGGGCAAATCACTGGCTTCAGCCAGCCTCTCTGGCCACAGAGGGTTTACTAAGCATTTCTGGCCATTGAGATTCAGGTAAGCTGTGCATATGGGGGGTGAGGGGAGGCATAATTTTTTTGTGTTGGAGCAAAAGCAGAGAAGACAATTCTTTCAACAGGGAAGTAACAGAAGGATAGTGGCTTAAAAGGGCAATTTAAAAAAGCCCCTTGCCATCATGTCGATTCCATCTCATAGCGACCCTATAATTCTCAGCAGAACTGCTCTATAGAGTTTCCAAGGAGTGCCTGGCAGATTTGAACCGCCGGCCTTTTGGTTGGCAGATGTAGCACTTAACCACTAAGCCGCCCAAGTTTCCATTAAATCTGGAGAAACTGGATCTTTGGGAGAATGCTTTCTTGTTGTGGCCTTTTTTTAAGTGGTAAAATGAGCATATTTGTAAGCAATATGTCAAGTCACAACAATATACGAATGAATAGAGCCTCTTAAGACTCTTAAGGCACTTTCATTATTTTTTAAAGTGGGCTGCCCCTTAGCCCAAATCATCTGGAGACTAAATTTCACATAGTGGAGGAAAAAGAAAAACATGTAGGCAGTGTGGGAATAGGTATTTGGGTGCAGGGGACCACCATGACCAGTCTTCCCCTCCTATTCCTGGTCTCTCATCCCCACCCAAGCATCTGGATCCGCTTCCATAGATCTTCCTAACTCAGCACAGCTTGTTCCCTTTTCAACTTAGGAGCCCACCGTTTCCTGAAGCATTCCAAGATCCATTTTTTGTTGCTGCTATTAGTGTTTTAAACAGGGACACCTTTGTGGCAAGAGGCCTGGGTAATGACAGGTGATTTTAGCATTTTTAAAAGTTGGATATATTTTTTAAGTTTCACTGGCCTGCACTGTCTTTTAAATAATCTGCCACCACTTGTCTGTCAGTTTGTCATACTGTACTGGCTTGATGGCATTGTGACACTGGATGTTATGCCACCAGTATTTCCAATGGTGGACACATTTCAGTGGGAATTCCAGACAAAGACAGACTAAGAAGAAAAGCCTGGCAATCTACTGCCCAAAATTAGCCAATTAAAATGCTACGGACCACAAAATAACGTTATCCCGCATAGCACTGCAAGATGAACCCCCTGAGTTGGAAGGCCCCCAAAATACACCAAAATCAACCAAGCCATCTGCCATCAAGTCGATTCCTACTTATAGTGACCCTACAGGACACAGTAGAACTGCCCCATAGAGTTTCCAAGGTGCACCTCACAGGTCTGAAATGTCAACCTTTAGGTGACTCGCCACAGCACTTAACCACTATTCCACCAAGGTTTCCTCAGAATACACAGCAATTAAGAAAAAGAACAGAGCTCACCAACAATCATGAAGATGGCAGAGGACTAGATGACACTGTGTTCTGTTTTACATGGAGTGGCCATGAGTCAGAGCCAATTAGACAGCAACTAACAACAGCCACACCTACTTAAACACACACAAACACACACACACCACCCTGTCTTTTTTTCTCTTACAGCTAATATTCTTTATTCTTCTTGTACAGAAATATTAAATGAAATATTTGAAAATATGCAATGAGTGTTTTACTGAGTGACTTTAAATCCCAAGCATCTCTATGAATGTTACTGTTGTGGGCTGTCAGGTTGATCCAGAATCACAGAGAGCCTAATAAAACAGAGAAGAGATACCCTACTGGGTTTCCTAGGCTGAAATCTTTTGGGGAGCAGAGTGCCAGGTCTTTTCTCTCTCAGAGTCTCTGGTGAGTTCAAACTGCCAACCTTTCGGTTAGCAGCCAAGCACTTAACCATTGCACCACCAGGGCTCCATATCTCTACAAATAGAGAAATAGTAATATAATAATAAGACGCATGGTCCACATTACAATGCAAATCTGACATCGAATTTTAAAAATAATTTTTGGTTTGATTCCCATTTTACATGATCAAAAGAAATAGTTATATTGTATTAAAGTCAGTGAACATGTCAACCAGTACCAAGCAAAAAATTACCAGCCTGCACAACAAGAAGTCCAAAAGAGCAAAAACTATCCCCAAACCAAATCACCCCTCAAGCTTTCTGAAATTAGCATACAATGTTTGCAGCTGACCTACTTCTCTCCCACGTGGCTGTTGGTAATTGACTTTTGTCCCCCAGGGAAATGCTCAAAGATAATTGAGCAGCACCTGCCACAGTAGAGAGTGCAGTTTTATATACCCAATAATCTTCATAAATACTGTACCTAGCTTGTGACTCACATACGTATCTCTATTCGTATCTCAATTACCAAACCTGAGCTATTATGAACATCCAGATGAAATCAAAGAAGCATTGTAAATTGTAAGTACTCAAAATATTTCTATCATCTAAAATCATTACAAATGTCACCAATGACCACTCTTACAGGGAACACAATACACAGTCCCCGATGGAGTGGGAGAAAAGTGGTGTACAGAACTCAAATTCTAGTAAAAAGACTAGACTTGATATTCTGACTGAGAACGGAGGGACCCCCAAGGACATGGTCCTGGAACTGTCTGTTAGCCCAGACCTAGAACCATTCCTGAAGTCAGTTCTTCAAAGATCAGACTGGAACATAAGACACAAAAGAGACTACTTCATAGCTCAAGTAAATACACGAGACTAACTGGGCAGCGCCTACCTAGAGGTGAGATGAGAAGGCAGATGGCAACAGGAGCTGGCTGAATGGAGGAAAGGAGCATTCTGTCACTTTGTAGGGAGATCAACTAGGGTCACATAACAATGCACACATTTTCCTATGAGAAACTCAATTAAATTATAAACCTTCACTTAAGCCACAATAATTATTAAAAATGATGACAATAATCACTTACAGTTTCTAATCCAGTTGACTACACCCTATTATACAAACTCCACTCTGTAGACAGGAGCCACCTGGTTAAGTCTCAACCTGATGACAAGGAGACCAAGGTCAGTGGTTGGATTTCCATGCAGGTCAACAGTTTGGCCCCCTTCCACAAAGAAAATAAAAGTAAAATAATTCAGCCTTATGACTGAAAAGTACAGCTCTAAAATAAATGTTGATGTGATCCAGCTCATGCAACACCATGACTTAGAAAGCTATCTAGAATACTGTAGTTGTTAGTTGCCAGCGAATGAGCTCTAACTCATGGGAATCTTATGTATCACAGAAAGAAAGACTGCCTGGTCCTACAAAATGTTCATAATCACTGGTATTTGTTGAGTCCACATCTTGGATGAAGACTGACTGACTGACTCACGTGTATGAATGGAAGTTTATTTCCATACTCAGGCCAACACCTACATGTATAGACCAAGAACCATAACTAGAAACCCTTCGGCTGTGGTAGAGCACACATCAGAGAAAAAAAACTTGACTCCAGTCACAAAAGACCACACACAATTTATACGTGAATGTACATTTTCACTCAGTTATGTTAAATAAAAATAAAAAAATAGAAAAAAAAAAAGACCACACACTGCATGATTCTGTTTATGTGAAACAGGAAAATCTACAGAAACAGAAAGCAAAGTAAGGGTTTCTTGGGCTAGGGAGAAAACCCCGGTGGTGTAGCGGGTAAGTGCTACATCTGCTAACCAAAGGTCAGCAGTTAAAATCTACCAGGCACTCCTTAGAAATTCCATGGGGCAGTTCTACCCTGTCCTGTAGGGGCACTATCAGTCAGAATTGACTTGAACGAAGCAGGCTGAGTGGGATTGAGGAGAAATAGAAGGGAAGAGAGTTCCTTTTGGAATGATGAAGATGTTCTAAAATTGAATTACAGTGACAATAGAATTAAAAAAAAGTTGCTGTCAAGCCAAGTCATAGTGACCTCCTTTTGTGACAGAGCAGAATTTTGCTCCTTCGTGCTTTCAATGGCTGAGTTTTCAGAAGCAGATCACCAGGCACTTACTAGGTGGACCTGAACCTCCAACCTTCTGGTTAGCAGCTAAGCGCATGAACTGCTTGCTTCAGCCATGAATTCCTGAAACAGACAGACAGACAGACAGACAGACACACACACACACAGGCCAAATGAAAAACAGTTACAATGTTGGACCCTAACTAAAACCATGGTCATTTTACACACTTCTTTGATTCTAACAACATAAGGCAGTTGAGTTGTTTGTGAGCAACAGCACTGGGCCATTTGAGAGGAAAGCAGAGCGAAGGATAAATTCATCTGTACAAGTAACCATTCATTTATACTACAACTGGTCTTTCCATGGATTAACTACAAAATTGCACAATAATTCTACAAGGTTTTTAAAAATATCATAACATATGGATACGCAACACTACAAAATCTACCATTCTTAAATGATTCTGACAATCTAGAAAATTTCAAGTTCTTTTCCAGTTCACATTTACAAACTATTTTCTACAAAAAATGAATACAACTCCCAAAGCAAACAAATGGCAAGCAAAAGATAACCCCAACAACAGAGAAAAACATAAACAAAGCAGGCACAGTTTGTCATTCTAATGACAACAGTAAAATTATCAGACAGATTCAGTCACAGCTACACAAGATTTACAGCCTCATCTAAATAATGTTTTCAATACCCGAACTAGAAAGCCTGAATGCCAGTCCTCCAGATTCAAGTACTGACTTCTGCTGTTTATATGTGCCTTGAGAACAGATATGATGAACAAAACTGGAAAGCTTAACAGCGTGGTATGCTTACTTGACTTCAAATGATATCTGTCTTCAAGTAATTTCAGAACACTGCTTATATTCAAGCCAGGTGTTGATAACACATCACACATACTTTATCATTACTGTTACTTGAAAGCAATAAAACTATTCCCTGAAAATGAATCTAAAATTTAGCCTTTTCATTAATTCAGGCTTGTATTTCCAGTCTTACCCTCCAGTTCACATAGTTAAATCCAAACTTCTGATATTTCTATACAATCAAGTTCATAGTTTAAATTCTTCTAGAATACCCTAGCAAAGATGTCACCTCGAAGACTAAAGTGAACCTGACCCAAGCCACCATGTTTTCCATTGCTTCAAATGCAGGAGAATGCTAAACAATGAATACAGAGGACTGAAGAAGAATTGACACCTTTAAATTGTGGTGTTGGTGAAGAATACTTAATATACCACGGTTTACTCAACATTCAAGAATATTGAATATACACCCCAGAAGACAGGACCTCTGAACTCCACTAGCCCAGAACTAAAACCATTCCCAAAGCCAACTCTTTAGACAAAAATCAGACTAAAAAATACAAAATGATAGCAATGAAGGCTGTGCTTCTTGGCTTAAGTATACACATGAGAGTAAATGGGCAGCTCCTGTCCAGAGATGAGATAAGAAGGTAGAAGAGGATGGGAGCTGGATGAATGGACACAGGATGACAGGGTGGAAAGGAGCAGTGTATGTCTGCCACACTGCAGAGAAAGAAACGAGGGTCACAACGTGCATGCACGTTTTTGTATGAGAAACTGACTTGAATAGTAAGCTTTCACTTAAAGTACAATCAAAAAATAAAAGATACAGAATATACCATGGACTGCCAAAAGAACAAAAAATGTGTCTTAGAAGAACTACTTAGATGCAAGGATGGCAAGATTATGTCTCACATAATTTGGACATGCTATCAGGAGGGATCAGTCCCTGGAGAAGGACATCGTACTTGGCAAAGTTCGGGGTCAGTGAAAGAGAGGAAGACCCTCAGCAAGGCAGACTGACAACAGCAGCTGCAACAAAGAGCTCAGGCATAACAATGATCATAAGGATGGCACAAGCCTACGCGATGTTTCATTCTGCTATATACAGGGTTGCTAAGCAAAACCAAACCCAACCAAGTGCCATCAAGGTGATTCCAACCGATAGTGACCCTAAAGGACAGAGCAGAACTGCCTCGTAGAGTTTCCAAGGAGGGCCAGGATTGCTAGCAGTTAGAAACACTCAATGGCACCTAACAACAGAATACCCTATGGATCAGTTCCGCCACTCTCTGTCATATGGAGTTGTTACAGGTAGATATTGACTCGACAGTACCCAGCAACAAACAACAACAACAAAGAGCACTGTATTCTACCTTAGAGCTTTACTGGTTCATGAAGTACAAGGCATGGAACCAAGCGTAGGTAAGACAAGAACAACTACTTAAAGCAAAGAACGTTTCTCTGTGGAAGCTTGAAAGGATAACAGTCTCGCTCTTTTTGACATGTATTAACGTGAAGCATTCTAGTTTGGAAAGCCTATTGAGAGAGTATGTGTGCCTAGGGATGGTCAAGGAAGTGCCATAGTCCTCTGAGGAAGTATCTGTGCAACATGCTGGGTTAAATGGGAGTGAATACCGTCTAGGGTTCTGCCTACACCAAGTGTACACCACTGAAGGACAAGCTCAGGGATTCATGTTTCTGAGGCTTGTAACCCACTGTCAGCACACACACTCCTGTTGGGAAGAACGGATAGCATCATTATAAGTACTCTCCTCCAAAATGTTTCCAAAAGGAATGCAGGGGTCACACACAGAAAGCTACAGAGCAGACCTCCTTCTCACATGACTGTGGACATTTCTCAGCTCTTCCATCAATCTGTGCAAGTTTCAGGCCAGCTTACTCAGGTTAGGCCTTATGCTTTTTCCTAAGTCTGAGCTCTGGAAATGAGACCAAGTAAGAGCCAAACTCTGGGAAAGGGGTGAGCTCAGACGATTCCACAACCACCACTGCAAAAGATGGGTCAGACCTAGAGCTGTTTGGCCCAACTGAAGACACTGGGTAAACAGACTCACCAGGAATGGAGTAAAATGGAGCTAAACCATTTGGTTTGACTAAACTGCATTCTCTTTTGTTCTTACTTTTCTTTTTCCCTGAATGAAGGTGCAGTATCTGCCCTTTCATACCCAGAAACAAAGCAGCAGGTGAAATAAGTAAGGGAAAAAGGTAAGCAAAGCCAAGGTCATTTTCACAGCTTAGGTTTCCACATAGCTTCCTGTCATTTCCTAAAAAGATTAAAATTTATCTAAGGGTAGATGAAATCCTAGCATCCTAAAGTATAACTAGTCAGTACTCACTTTATTTTGCAAATTAATAGAATGTAGGAAACTGTGTGTGCCAAGACCTAGAGATCAGTAAACATTACCAGTTAACCAGTTACAGGAAAAAAAAACAAAACACTGCCAGTGAGTCGATTCCAACTCACAGTGATCCTATAGGACACAGTAGAACTAACCGCCCCACAAAGTTTCCAGTGTTCTTTTAGTTCTCTCACCACCTATCTAACGATTCCTGTATATTAGAGTCCCTTGGTTGTAAAAATTGAAGTGTTTTTTTTCCTGGCTAGACCCTGGTTGATATAACGACTGGTAAAAAATTTTTAAAACATACATGAGTTCCTACATGAGTCATGAATCACGCAAACAAAAATTCCATCCCTGATGGAACAGAGAAGGAACTAGTCTCCAGATCTTTCAGTTGATGCTGTAGTCTTCATAGCAACTATAAAAAAGAACACTTCCAAGACCTCTATACGTTCCTTCATGTGTCCATGTCTATGCACATTTGTGCACATACCTCAATTACTGAGAGATGAAGTGTGTTATGATAGGAAACTTGAGTCTGCATCAGAGTTCCCTGTGTCAGTTCTATCACTAACTATTAGAGTGATCTTAGGACAGCTTTTATAAAAACCTTTAGGCATATGTTTTATTCATCTGAAAATGAGAGACTGTGGTACAATCACGCTTTCTGCAATCTCTTCCTGTTCTAAAATTCTGTGATTCTAAGTTTTGGGATAAATTTTGACTATGCACACGACTCTAGGTATATGACTATTCTTAGAGCTATGCACAAAGTACATACCTTCTGTTGATCAACTCCAATTTCATCGGAGAAGCATGTCTATAACTACTGCTCAAATTATAACCCAGAGAATTCTTCTTTTTTTGCCAACTTGTTTTTTATTATAGCATCAATTTAGTATCTCAATGTGTTTTCAATCTCTAAATACAGTAGGGGGTCACGGACTCAATGTAACAATGATCTAATTAGCATACCTAAGAAATCACCAGGTTCTTTGCTGTAAGGTAGATGGTTCCAAGATAACTGCAAATATCTTCCATTTCATATGCTCCTTTTTATATAATTTATTTTATTTTTGTTGCTGTTGTTGAGAATATACAAAGCATAACATAACGAATTCAATAATTTCTATACATACAATTCAGTAACATTGATTACCTTCTCACTTCCCTTTTCCAAGTTGTTCTTTCCCATTAACATAAATTCACTGTCCTTCAAGTTGCCTATCTAATCCTTTGAGTTGCTGTTGTCAGTTTGATTCTACATACCAAACCAAACTCCTTGTTGTAGAGTCAATTCCAAGTCATAACAACCCTACAGGCTAGAGTCAACCTTTGGTTGATCCTGTGCTTAGATAAATCTTAAAAGATAACAATTCTTGATGTATAGATTCAATACAATCCTGATCAACATTCCAACAGCCTTCTTTAAAGAAAGAGAAAAAACAATCTTTTACTTTACATGGAATGGCAAGAGCCCCTGAATAGCCACAGAACAAAGCAGGAGAACTCATATTTCCTGATTTTAAAACACAGCACATAGGCACAGTAATCAATAAACCCACACATCTATGCTCAACTGATTTCTGACAAGAGTTCTAAGCCCACACAATGGAAAAAGAAGGATCTCTTGAATAAATGGTATTGGGAATATTATATTTCTACATGTAGGAAAATGAAACAGGAGTCATGCCTCACACCAGACACAAGAACAAATTCAGAATGTGCAGATTAAAACCATAAAATTCTTAGAAGAAAAAGTAGGGGCAATGCTGTCAGGCCCAGCTTCTAACAACAGATTATCGAATATAGCATATGTACAAACAGCAAAAAACAAAATAGAGAAATGCAACATCATAAAAAATAAAAATTTCTGTTCATCAAAAGACTTCCCCAAAAAAGTAGAGACAAGCTACCAACTGGGACAGTATCTCTGGAAACCATGTATCTGACAAGAATCTCAAATAACCAAATACATACAAAACTTCAAAAACTTAATGACAAAAAGATAGACGATCGAATCAGAAAATGGACAGAGGACTCGAATAGGCATTGCACCAAATATAACATTCAAATGGCTTCTGACACTTGAAAAGATGCTAAGCATCTTATCCACCAGAGAGATTCAAATGGAAATCACAGTGAGATATTATTTCACCCCCTACTTGGATGGCTAAGACTTTAAAAAAAACCTGAAAATAACAAATATTGGTAAGGATGTGGGAAAACTGGAACTTTACCCCCTGTTGGTGGGAATGCAAAGTGGCAGTCTTGGTGGCAAAGTAGCAGTCTTGGTGGTCTATATCATCCTCTGTTTTTTGATCAGGATTCTTCTATAAAATCTTTGATCAAAATATCTAGTAACAGTAGCCAAGCAGCAACCAGATCTTCTGGTCTCATGATAAAGGGGGAAGCTTTTCACTGAGGTAATTACCCACATGTTCCATTTCCACTTACTATTCCCAACTCTTCTTCTTCCTCTGTTGCTCCAGTTAAATAGAGACAACTGTCATATCTTCAATGGCTGCCTGTAATCATTTAAGACCCCAGGCAGTACGCATGAACTGAAGAAGCAGACTAGCAGCACTTACCACTATACCACCAGCGGTTCCATAAACACATTACTAGGCCAATTAACTAGGACGTCCCAGGAAACCAAAACCCTAAAACACCAAACCAAGGAACAAAATCCCATGAGGTGTTTAGTTATGTACCATGTGCCCTTTTACACTGTGACCCTGCCATACTTTATCTAAAGAGAGAGTCTGTTCTTCGTCCCCTTGAAACTGGGCTTGTCTTGTCACCTGTTTCAACCAAGACATTGCAACAAATGCTGTATAACTTTCGAGACCAGGTTTCAGGAAGATCTATATATAGCCTTCTCCCTTTATCTACTGACAGTCCTTTTCAGAACCCAGTCACCATGCTGTGAGGAAGCTACAACAACTATGCTGAGATGTTCAAGTGAGGGATACAAGAGGCCCATGCCAGCAGCCCCAGCTGGGTTCATCACCAATAGGCAGCACCAACTGCCATCCATACGTGTGAGGCTATTTGGGACCTTCCAGACATCCCAGTGCTCAGCTAACATCTCTTGAAAAGAACTGTTAGGTTAGCTCACAGAGTCATGAGAAAGAATAAAATGTTATTTCAGGCTAGTTAAGTTTTGGGGTAGTTTATTAGGTAGCAACAGAAACCTGAAACAAAAGGTATAATACCGGAACAGAACTCCTAGCCTACATGTAATTACGCTAGTTCTAGCCAGTGTCTTAGAGCAAAATTCTTCATCCATCTACACTTTTTTCATTCAAACACCAAATTCAACATCTGCTATGAGCCTTAGGCAGTACGTTAGAAGCTAAGGACAAGAGGGATATCAAATGCAGAAATGTCCCTGTCATCATGGAACTTCTTATCCAGCTGGGGAAATAGTCATTAACAGAGAAATTGACGTACTTGTTCAATTCTAATAGTGGTAGTCCTGTTGAGAACTGGCAGAAAGTACTCTGGGTGCCCTGAGCTGACAAACTAATCTTACCAGGGAAGCTGGAAAAGGGCTTCCCTAAGGAAATAACAAGGACGGAACTCTGGTTTCAAGGAAGATTCAAGTTAACCAGGAAGAGGGAGAGCATGAGTTTTGCACACTGAGGGGTTAGCATATGCAGAGGGTCTATAGCAGGATGGAAGGTGAGGTGTTCAAGTTCCATATCCAGAACTTAGAGATCATGATTCAAGATGAGGTTGGCAAGCTGGTAGAAGCCCAGACATATAAGACCTTACTGTCTTTCTAAGGACAGACTTAATAAGGAAAGGTCAACAAATTAACCCCCCTCTGATCAGATTTTTCTTCACAACCCCAGGAGGGAAAGGACTAAGTCAGTGTACTCAAGGAAATTCTGGTGGCACAGTGGTTAAGTGCTACAGCTGCTAACCAAAAAGGTCAGCAGTTTGAATCCACCAAGCACTCCTTGTAAACTCTACGGGACAGTTCTACTCTGTCCTATAGGATCACTATGAGTCAGAACCAATTCAACAACACAACCACACAAACCATAAGCGTGGTCACCCCATGGGTGTCTTAATACTCTACTGGTGTCAACATTCTGCCTACCTTTTCATTCCTTATTACATGTCACTGTATTGTTGACATACACTTCTATACCAATAACTTGATTATAAAATCCACTGGGTGCTGGGGCTGTCTTATTTATCTTTTTGTCCCTCTCTCATAGCATCTAGCACAGTGCTGGCACACAGCAAATGCTTAAGTGTGCTTCCTAGATTTAAAACATGAATAAATGTGTTCATAAATATCTTTTCAGAAGAAATGTCCTAGGACAAAATTCTACAGCTTCCCTCTTGGAAAGCCATTCCAATAATAAAAACCCTCTTAGGAAAGTCTTACTGTAAATCATACCTTTTATAATTTTAGCCAAATTAGAACCAAGAACACTCCATCACATTTCTAAAAAATGCCTTGGCGTATACTTTGAAGATCATTACTGGGTCACCCCTAGCTTTATCTCCTTTCAGTGGCAAAATACTTAATCTTCTCATCTTTCCTCAAAGAAACCATTTAGTTGCTCCCTGGATTTGTGCCAAAGCCTCCATATCCCTCCTAAATTGTGGAAACCAGTAGTCTAGTAGACCAGGAAACAAGGTCAGTGACACCTAAGGGACTCCCAGGAGCACCTTCAGAGTGCAGGCATGTCATCTTTCTTCATCAGCTTATTTTCAGGCAAATGCACACAACACATTACGTGGATGTGTACATGCACAAATGCATCCATGCATACATACAGACACTAAAACCTTCTACCAGCTCAAAAAACTAAGGCTGTTTGATCAGGTGGGTTTGCGACTGTTAGCCCAGCGTTCCATTTGATGTTTGTTTCTAGTGAATATTTTTACTCCAAATATTTATAAGAGATAAAACCACAGAGAAAACCTACTGGCATCGAGTCAATTCCGACTCATAGTGACCCCACATGGTTTCCAAAGCTGCAAATCTCTGTGGAAGCAGACTGCCACATCTTCTACAAAGCCACTGATAGTTTGCAATTACTGAACTTCTCATTAGCAGTCAATAGCTTTACAAATGCTTTATATATGGTAAGCAGAAACCAAACCAAACCCATTGCCACAGCGGCAATTCCAGCTCACAGTGACCCTACAGGACAGAGTAAAACTGCACCATAGGCTTTCCAAGGAGTCACTGGTGGATTCAAACTGCTGCCTTTACAGGGCTGGGTAAAACTGTGCCACAGGGCTTCCAAGAGACATCAGTTGGTGGATTTGAACTGCTGATTTCTTGGTTAGCAGCTTGAGCTCTTAACCACTGTATCAAATGAACAGCATTATTTTTAGTGGTAGCTCCAGTATGCTTTCCTGTGTAAAGACATCCACGAAGACTGTAAAATGTCACCAAGAAACTCCATCACACCAGTGTATCATCACACCAGTGTATCCACATATCAATAAATCATTGGTCATGCTATAAATAATAAGGCTCTATTAACATGAACAGCTGTTGTGTTTTAAAAAACATTTGGGTCATTTGGGTAGAAACCATTCAATTTTATTCACAACGTACTGCTAAATTCTATTTGTAATCAATTTCCATCTCCTGTCAAATCCTTGTTATTTTTTATTATAGCCATTAAAGAGGCTTGTACTATGTTATTTTAATGAGCTCCAAAAACACTTGCAAAAATTAGGCATTACTTTTAGGCAGACAAAAGGTACGATATGTGTCTCTTCAGTGGGCTAATTTCAATATTTTAGCACTTTAAAAAAAATAACTAAATTATAATTAACTCCTAAATTTAAATTAGTCTATAATAGTAAATCAATAAATCCCAGTTTCAGGAATGTATCAGTTTATGAAATGTGTTTGTTCTAAAATTTTGCCTTGGTTTCAATTGCTCACAAATTATTTAGCAGGTAACACTTAGAAAAAAATTAAACCAATCCTTAGCATCATACTTTATAAAGAATTTCTACACACACTATCTCAATTGCTTACTGGCAGAAATTGAGGGCAGTATACGAATGTTAGAAAGAATGCTAGGCTTGGGCTTACAAAATAAATGAAACAGTAGTTAGTGACAGCTCAGAGAAACCCAAAAGTGTTAGTCAAACAGCTCATGGAATGTGCTACTATATAACTAGTATTTCCACGAACTTACAACTGAACACTACCAAAAGTAGGTAGAAGTCCTAGAGTTACAAAGAGTCACAAACCAACCCCTGTAAAGTCTGTTATATAAAAAATTTGAGGTGCATACAATGGCCAGTAATAGCAAATGGAGCTACTTTGCAACATCAAACAAAATATTATTATTGTTACTGTATTACTATGATATTTTAGTGTACCTGGAAGTGTTTCTTCAATGGTTTTTATAGGTAGCAAAGTACATCACATACTGCACACTAAGACAAATATTTGACTAATCGATGTTGGGTATCACCCATGTCTAACTCCACCACTTGTACAAAAATCAGACCTAAAGACAGGAACAGAACTTGGTGGCAACACCCAAGAAGTGGCTATTCCCTCAAAATAAGTACAAGTAAGACTCTAAACATCTGCAAAACTCAGATTGTCTTTTTAAAAATGGACAATGTCTTTGCCTTATGAATTCCTAAATTATCTAAGCACTGAAAGGGGATAGATAGAACGTACTTTTGGACTGACTCCAAAATGGAGTTATTTCAATAACACATACGCATAGCGTTCCCTGAATTAAAGAGTAAACAACAACGAAAAAAAAAAAACCCACTGTGTCAAGTCAATTCCAACTCACAGTGACCCTAGGTCACAGCTAAACTCCCACACAGAGTATCCAAGGAGTGTCTGCAAACTTGAACTGCTAACTCTTTGGTTAGCAGCCTTACACTAGGCCACCAGGGTTTCAGAATTAAAGAGTGGTAGTAACAATTGCCATCTCCGAAGAAAATTAAATTCTGCATAACAAACAGGCTTTAAATCTGCCTCATGAACCCTTTAGAAGAGCTCTGGATCTAATTTTTGTCTAATACTCACTAGTTGTTGATAACCTGTTTAACGGTAATCACTGAAGAAACACCAGCACGTGACAAAAAACTGAGGGACCTAAAGAGAAAAAAGAACTTCCCAAGGTCACTCCGGCGGTCCACAAAGAAGCCTGCCTTAAAAGCTCGGTGTGCTGGCAAAAAGTCCTTCCAGGACTCCGCTAAGGCACACACGTGCAGTCTATCAAGGTGATTCACTTCCGTGGGTTTCATTTACAGCACGAGGACAGCAGGAAAACTGAGGACCATTTTCTTGTGTCAAGGTGAGTGGTGGCACCAAGCTTTCAGCGTTAAGTGGTGATCTTGAGCACAAACCACACGAGCAACTACCACACAGGAAAAAAAAAAAAAAATCACCAAGAAAACCAACAATAAGTGTAGCAGCTCCCAGACCCCAGGAACTGAGCGCCAGCCTTGGCTTATTTAGATTTAACTAGATCCAGCAGTCTTTTCCCAAATTAAACGAACGAAAGATGCAGTATCAAAGTGAGATCAAACTTTCCGTCTAAAGAGTCTTTCTTTTCGCCAAAGCTCCGGCATCTCTTCTAAGACCCAAAAAGAGAAGACTCAAGGTAGGACAAAAGAGAAGAAGCCCTTAACTGTCTGCCCCCATCAAGCAAAGACGAGTTACACGGCTTAAAGATGTTTCCCCACTCACTAACGGTGCAGAGACATATTTCCGGCTCTTAACGTCAGTGTCCCTGACCTAAACCAGGACCCGGCCGACAGGCACCAACGCAAAGTAACTTCCCAGGGTAGCCCGCAGAAGCATGGACCCGAAAAAGCAGGGTGCAGAGCAGGAGCAAGAGAGCCAGAGTGCAGCCCCGGGCGGGGAAGGGGTGCGCGCAAAGAAGGGCGCGACCTGCCGCTCCCCACGTGTGGGCCGCACCCGGTTCCCGGACCCCAAGGACAGCAACTCCGACTCGGCATCCTCCGCATCCTGCTCACCGCGCCCGCCCTCCTACCTGTCTGAGGATAAAGCTGGTCGAAGTGGTGCTGCCATCGGATCTTTTCAACCTGCTCCTCCGGGTCGTGGTGCCTCGGGCCACCTGAACTCAACACACGGGCCAGAGAGAAACCGGTGAGGACCGCACCAGTGGGGCGCGGAGCTACCACCCCCGGCTGGGACCCGTCTCTGGACCAGCTCCTCAGGGTCCCGCAGAGCCCGCACCCAAGTCTCCTCTGTGCCCCCAAATACAGCCCCCACCTCCACCCATCCACTGCAAGACCCGACAGGTGACAAGAAGCCCAGGAAGGGCAGCCCGCGAGCACCCACCACATCCATTTAACAAAGGGTCTCAGGGTGCGGGGTCCGAGTCCCCGGCATCGGCTGGGGGAGGCTGCAGGCTCCAGAGCGGGAGCGCAGAGACTCAGAAGAGGTGAGGAGGAGGAAGAAGAGAAGGAGGGACAAGAGGAGCGGGAGGAGAAAGGGACGCAGAGGAGGGGTGCGGGGAGCGCGGCCGCCGACTCCGGGACTGGGGGCCACCAGTGCACCAGGCACAAAGGCGGGGCGCTCTCGGCCGCTGGGGTGGGGTGGGGAGGAGGAGGAGGAAAAGGAGGGGGCGGTACCTGCGAGGTGGGGGAGTGCGGCCCGTCGGCCGCCGCGTTCTTGGCGTAGGTGGAGGACATGGTTCACAGCCGCATGGCCCGCCAGTGCGCGGTGGGCGGAGGGTGGGCCGACCCCAGCGAAACTGCGATGCCAGCAGGAGTGGGGGTGCGACTGGACTTCTCCACCGGGCGCCGAAACCCACGCTGGCTCCTAACCCTCACTTCTGAGAGCGCAGCACGTTACAGCGGCAGAGACGCTTCCCCCGTGCCTGCAGCGGGTCCGGGGGCAGCGGCCCCCAGCAGGTGCAGTTCCGGGGAGGGGGCTTCTCGGGATCTCGCCTACCCGGGCCAATTGGGAGAAGCGTTCTCTCACCTAGCGAGAGCCTTACATCAGTGCTTTCCAGCGGATGAAGGGAGGGGGAAAATCTGGAATGGGGGTGGGAGGATTAAAATAGTCTGCTCAGTTTAAAATGAGACAAAGGTGGCACGGTTCACGAATCAGGACTTGGGAGGGGAACCTGGTGCAGTGTGGCGGGGAGTCGGAAGAGTCAAACAGGGTGAGTGTGTTTGTGTGTCTCTGCATATGTATGTGTTGCACTAGAATTTTAACAGAGGATGTGTGTGTGTGTGTGTGTGTGTGTGCGTGTGCGTCTGCGTGTGTGTGTGTGTGTCTGCACACGAGCTTGCGCAAACGCGCGCTGCACAGGAATTTCAAAAGGGCAAGAGCTGAAGCTCCCCTCCTGGACTTCACTCATCAGTCCACTGGTAAAGCATGAGTTTCTGCGGTTTGCTTTTTGTCCGTATTTTTGTTTTGTTTTGGCAACTGTAGACTGAGAGCCTCTAGTTACGCTCGTGGGAGACTTACGACCGAGTCTGACTCGAGAGACAGCCTGCAGGAGACCAGCATGTCCTAAGGAGTTTTGAAGGTCATGTGAGAACTGCTAAAAAGCAAGAGTTGCCTTCCCGCCTCCCATTTCTACACGGATAGCTGTTTTCAAGAGAAGAAACTCATCCCTGACCTCATACACAACCTCTGCAGGGTACATACAATCAGTGTGAGTTCAAATTAAAAACTTAGGAATGGGGAGAGGAGGAACTGTAAGTAATAAGCAGAGAGAAAGAAGAAATACATACATATGAATTCAAAAATAAAGAAATCTGGTCCACCTCTCCGTACATTCTAGGATTTTTTGCTGAAAACAACTGCTCAGTTTGTTTTAGCAATTGCTTGGCTTTGATGGGGTCCTGGTTATATCTTACCATCCACCAGACACTTTCCTTCCTATCCCCTTCACTTAGTTCAGACCTTTGTTTCTTTCTAATAGTCTCCTAACTAATCTCCTTTCCTCCAGGCTTCCTATTGTGTATGTGTGTGTATTCTCTCTCTAGTTCAACTACACACTACAGGCAAAACCATTTTCCCAACATCTCTTTGCTCAAGTTACTCTTATCTAAAGAACACTCATTGGTTTCAGCAGCCCACAAGAAAAAAGTCCCAACTCCATATATGGTGCAGCAACCAGGCACCTGTCTTACCTCTCCTGCTTTTCTGGTCACCGCATCATTCCTCCTACCTGAACTCTGCATATCTACCTTCCAAAGAAGCAGGCTTGCCAACTCATTATTGCCCAAGCGTACCATGTACAATCCCACCTCAGCACTTCCACCTTGAAAAGCCTAGTTGGAATATGCCTTATTCCCTACCCAGACATCTGGTTTGATCCTACCCTTTCTTCATCATGAGTTCAAATCCTTCTTTATCCACTGAAATCTTCCCTGTCCACGCCAGTCCTGGATAGTTTCTATGCCCCGGAAAAATTGGAGCATTTATTTGCTGGGTGCTTAGCATAGGCTACCTTGATTTATTAGTTCTCTTGGTGAAATTCCAATTTCCAAATCAGAATTTTAGCTTTTAATCATCTCTATTTTACATATAAAGTTTATGGTTAGTAATGTCTTATGATGTATACCCCTCTGCTCTAGATACCATCAATACAATCCATTTTTGGTTCTGAGCCATGATCATAGTTGATATTTAATCGATATATATAGAATGAGTTATTATGTGGGCATCAGAATTTAGATTTTCTAGTTTTCCACTGCTCATAATTGCACTGGCATTGAATGAGTTGTCAAAAAAAGAATCCACATTCATCACACACCCACTGCTGTTGAGTTAATTCCAACTTATAGAGTCCCGATAGGATAGAATAGAACTGCTTCAGAGTTTCCAAGGAACGCCTGGCAGATGTGAACCGCTAACTTTTAGCTTAGTAGCCATAGCACTTAACCACTACGTCACCGGAGTTTCCACATCCATCACAGCACTATTCAAAATAGCAATGGAAGTACACTAAGTGCCCATCAACAGGTGAATGATAAGTAAAATGTGGTACATACATGAAACGCAATACTCAGCAATAAAGAGAAATGAGTTCCCCAAACATCTTGTAGCATGGATGAACCTGGAGGATATTAATGTTCAGTGAAATAAGCCAATCACAAAACCACAAACATTGTTATGTTCTCATTTTTAAGAAATGACACGAACAGGTAAATTTACAGAAACTGATGTTCATTAGTAGTTACTAAGGATGGGAAAAAGAGTGGGAATTCACCTTCTGCATAGTAGACACTTGTTATTTTTGGTGATGGGAAAAGTAATGCCCAATGAGAGTCAAGTATACACAGCTTGATGAATGTAAACCATACCACTAAAACATACACAAGAAAAAAATTCATTATTTTGTGAGCCAGAAATTATATTGTTATGGTATATATAATTCTGAAATAACAGCAAAAATACATGTGTGAGTATACAGCTGGTGGGTGTGTAAGCATACATATGTATAGGTAAGTATATATGGGTATATATGTGTGTATGCATGTGTATATGTATATTGCATCTGTGTGACTATATGTTCATATTCATATATATATAATAAAGTACACAGGAGGCACAGTTACATAGACATAATCAAGCACTTCATGGGACTGGTTTTCTGGGTTTGAAGGATTAGGACCACAGTCTCATGAAATATCTTGATCAATTGGCATAATATTGTTCATAAAGTTGTGTTCTATATCTTAGTTTGGTAAGTAGTGTCTAGGGGTCTCAAAAGCTGTGAGTAGCCATCTAAGATACAACTATTACTCCATAATCATCTGAAGTAAAAGGGAAAAAAAAGAAAACTGAAGACTTGATTTAGTCTTCAGGACAAATAATGTCCACAAACCACAAACTTATCTATCCTGGGACCAAAAGAACTAGGTAGTGCCTGGCTGCCACTAACCATTCTAATCAGGACCAAGTGGACTTGGGAGAAAAATGTGGAACAGAACTTCAAATTCCTAAAAAAAGATTTTAAAACACTGAAAACAAAAAGGAAACTCTGGTGGCATAGGAGTTATATGCTGTATCTGCTAACCAAGAGGTTGGCAATTCAAATCCACCAAGATCTTCCTGGAAACTCTCTAGGGCAGTTCTACTCTTCCCTGTAGGTTTGCTATGAGTTGACATTGACTTGATGGCAGTAGGTTTGGGTTTAAAAATTTAAAAAGACTGACTAGATTGGTTGAGACTAGAGGACGCCCTGTGACTGTTGCTCTTCAAACTTTGAACTGAAACAAACCCATGAGATTAGGGGTTGTAGCTAAATAATAGGTTGGCTCACAAAATAATGAATATCACCTGCAAGCACTGTGTTCCCTTAAAAAAAACAACTATAGGAGACCAAACAGTCAACTATTACTTTAAAACAAAGATGAGAATGTAAGCGGGTAGGGAAACTACATTAATGGAAAGAAAACAACCAGAACGGAAATAATGAGAATGCTCATGCATTGTGAAAAATGTAACCAATATCACTGAAATGATTTGTGTAGCAATTGTTGAATGGGAACTTAAACTGCTATGGAAAATTTCACTGAAGCAAAATAAAATATAATTAAGAAAAAAAGAATCTACAGCAGCATAACAACTCGAGGAACTCTGTATACCTACCTTCTCCACCTGCCAGTGAAAGGGGTAAAAATTATTTTAAAAAAATAATAACAACCATATAAAATCTCTCACAATGACTCTACAGGCACACATTAAATAATTAACTTATTCAAGAAAACATACTAAATTTGGTAAGCAAAGTAAGAGTCTATGGTACTTGAATCAAGACTACTCCTTCCCTCCCTGATCCCAGCTCAGCAAAACAGAAACTCAGCTCTAGACTGGGCAGCCAAGAACACAAGATTTCCTCACCAGCTAGCTCCTAGTCCTAAAGACTGTCTTCCCGAGACATCAGCATTTCTCATCCAGTCCCCAGCTACTGGTTGCTAAGTTCTGAGAAATCTCAGCCAAGGGGTGGAGGCTCCCTTCTTCTACCCAGACCCAGACTGTGGGATGGAAGCCTCACTTTGGGTGCAGCACCACTGAGAATACTGGTGCCCTGATCACCTTTCCCCTGGGTCATAGGACAGCAAGCCCGGGAATGGCAGTTCAACCCACTGAGCACTCAGCTACAAAAGTGGAGGTATATTATTGTTCCTAACACAGCACTAGAGCTTAAGAAACCAAGTGGAAACCCTATCTCACACCATATGCCAAAATTAACTGAAAATGTATCAAAGACCTCCATATAAAAGTTAAATCCATAAAAACCTTAGGAGAAAACAAGGGTAGATCATCATGACCTTAGATTTGGCAATAGATTCTTGGATATGACATCAAAAGTGTAAGCAACAAAAGAAAACAAACATTAAATTTCATAAAAATTAAAAAGCTTTTGTGCTGCAAAGGACACTATCAAGAAAATGAAAACACAGCACACAGAATTGGAGAAAATACATGGAAATATTGTATCTGAAGAAGGGGCCATATGATCCAGAGACTATACCAACATGACACCAGAACTAGATGGTGGCATGACAGGAAACACAACATAGAACCCCTGACGTAGTGGGAGAAAAATGGAGATGCAGATCTAGAATTCTATTAGAAGATCAGATTTGATAGTCCAACATCCTGAAGGGTCCCCTGAGAACATGGCCCCTGAACTCTCTGATAGTCCAGCTGAAACCAATACCAAAGACAACTCTTCCAACAAAAATTAGATGGGACTAGAAGACAAGAGAGCGATGCTAGTTAAGCATGTGCTTCTTAGCTTAAATACATCCACAAGGCTGTCGGAGCAGCTCCTCTCTAGAGGTGAGATAGGAAGGTGGATAGGAGGGGACAGGAGCTGGCTAAATGAATATGGGAAGTATGGGGTGTAAAGGAGAATGAGATTATTTGTTATCATTTGTCTGCTTACCAAACTAAGATATAAGATACAGATGTAGATTCCTTTTTTCCTTAATTACATTTTATTTTGCTTCAGTGAAGATTTCTATAGCAGTTTAAGTTCCCATTCAACAATTGCTACACAAATCATTCAGTAATATTGGTTACATTTTTCACAGTGCATGAGCATTCTCTTTATTTCCGTTCTGGTTGTTTCCTTTTCATTAATGTAGCTTCCCTGCCCACTTACATTCTCACCTTCCCATCTCACCTCTAGAGAGGAGCTGCTCCGACAGCCTTGTGGATGTATGTAAGCTAAGAAGCACATGCTTAACCAGCATTGTCTAATCAAAAGACAAATAATAACAAATGTTGATAACAATGTAGAGAAACTGGACTCCCTAGACACTGCTGAGGGGAACATAAAATGGTATAACTGTTTTGGAAAAGAATGTGACAGTTCCTCAGTTACACACAGTTACCATGTAGCTGACAAGTTGGTGACTCATACACAACATGATGAAAATGTTCTAAAATTGATGGTAGTGATGGTTTGTATGATTCTGGGACTATAACAGGATTACACTGCTGAGATCCTTAGGGTTTTCGTGGACTGATTTTCAGAATATCACTAGCCTTTTCTTCCTAGTTAGTCTTAGCATCATAGCAACATGTAAACCTGCACTGACATATGGGTGCTGGCTGTGCTTGAGGAGCACAGACTGGGAAGCAAACCAGGTCTCCATTATGGAAGGCAAGAGTTCTACCACTGAGCCACTATTACCCTCACAGTTACCAGAGGAACCAGTAATTCCAGTCTTAGGTGCATACTCAAGAAAAATGAAAGTACATTCCACACAAAAATTTGTACAAAGAAAGCAGCATTCTTCATAATAGCCTAAATGTCCATCGACTGATGAATGGATAAACAAAATATGATACTTCCATATAGTGGGATATTGTTCAGCCATGGAAAGGAATGAAGGGCTGATATATATGCTACAATTTGAATGAACCTTGAAAATATGCTAAGAAAAATAGCCAGTTACTAAACACCACATTAGTAAGTGATTCCATTTATATGAAATGTCCAAAACTGGCAAATCTATGAAAACAGAAAGTGGTGGTTTCTTAAAACTAGGGAGGATTAGTGACATATTGGGATGATACCTAAAAGGTATGGGTTTTCTTCTTGAGGTGATGAAAATGTTCTAAAATTGATGGTAGTGGTGGTGTGCATGATTCTGGGACTATACTAAAAACCAATGAATTGTCTATTTTAAATGAGTGAACTGCATAGTATAGAATTACATCTCAATAAAGCCGTTACCAAAAAAATAGTCTATAGAACTGTTTTAGTCAGTTAGTGCTGCTCTAACAGAGTGGATAGCTTCAACAAAAGAAGGCTTATTCTTACACAGTCCAGTAGGCTACAAGTCCAAATACAGGATGTCCACTCCATGGGAATGCTTTCCCCTTAGTTGGCTCTTGAGGAAAGTCTGGTATTGCATCAGTCTTTGTCCAGGGAACATCTTGACACAGGAACCTCGGTTCTGAAGGACACACTCTTCTCCCAGTGCTGCTTGTTTGATGATGTGAGGTTTCCAATTCTCTGCTTGCTGGGAGCCAGCCCCCGCAGGGTTTGGGATCACGAGGGAGGGGCGGCGTCAGCGGAGAACGAAATAATGAGACTGAGACAACCAGGAATCTGGAGACTAGCAGCCTGCAGCCTGTCAGGGTCTGCTTTCTTTATTTTTTTTATAATCAATGAGGTAACTGCTCTTTGACCACGTAAGCTATTTGTTAGTAAGGAGTTGATACCTCGTGGTCTCTCTTCATGTCAATCATTAGGGTCTTCTCTGTTAGCTAGCAAAGAACCAACACATTGTGGTCTTTTTTCATGTTTTCATTAGGGCCCTCTAAATAATGGTCTGAGACAAGTATATTTGTGATTATAATCAACAGTCAGAACAAAGCTAATCCTTGAGCTCAATTCACTCTATCTATACTTCGAGGTCAAAGGTACGGGAAGAGGGAACAGACTCATCTTAAAAAGTTATACTCGGACTGTCTCTATTTGTTCCTTCTTTGCTCTTTTTATCTCTTCCTGTGGGGACAATAAGTGCCCACCGTCCCCTACTCTAAGTCTTTCTTAAGCTGTTCTAAGAAGGGTATTTATTTAGTATTTGTCTATTTGCCATACCAAATATAATAAACTTGGAAGCCTATCTGTCTTCCTGATGTAGGGAGTGGAAAAGCTGTGTGGAGGGTCATTCCTGAGGAGCTTCCCAGGGCCTTTCTGCAATCTTGCATTTCACATGTGGATGGGGAAGTGCAGATGGGGGAAGCCAGTGGAGCCAGGCCGGCCTCAGTATCCCCAGGCTGGGCATGCTGTGTCGGAATTCATTAAGCCAAGGGGGTTGTAAAACCCTTCTTCTTTGATCCTTGTGCCAGGAGATAAGAGGGTATTTTTGAAGAACATTTGATTAGGTTGCAAAATATTATCAAGGAGAGTATGGCCAGAAATATGTCACGGGTGAGATGCCTCCACCCGCCATCACATAAGCTTGTAACTTTGTTCACAGAGGATTTGTGGGTGACAGGCCTTGGCATCTGCTGGTTTCCCTTTCCTTTCATCTCTTGTAGGATGAAGGGATTAAGGGTGGAGCAAGCCATACTTGAGCAAAATTCCCATTGCAGTGGAGCAGGGAAGTGATTTTATAAAAGGATTTATAGTCCCATCATAATCCCTTAACATACAGCACAGGAAAATCACAAAAGGGAGGACAATCATAGAATATAGGGAACCATGGCCTAGACACATGGTTACACATACTTGGGGTGGGGGGGGGAGACAAAATTCAATCCATGACAAGACCTTATGCAAAAATTAACTCAAAATGGAAAAATGGACCACAGATCTTAATGCAAAATGTGAAACTATTAAACTTCTAGGAGAAAATATGTATGACCTTGTATTTGCTGATGAAGCCTAGATACACCACCCCCAAAAGCATGACCTAAAGAAGTAAAAACTGTTGGACTTTATCAAAATTAATAACTTGTGCTCTGTGAAAGACACTGTTAAGAGTATGAAAATACAAGCAATAGCCTAGAGAAAAATATATGCGAAACATAAATCTGATAAAAGACTTGTATCCAAAATACACAAATAATTCTTTAAACTCAACAACAGAACATGGCAGAGCAGCCACACACATCTTGTGATCCCTCTAACAACAAAGAACTACAAAAACAACTGAACAAATTACACAGGACATTCTAGGAGACTTGACTATTGGGGGAAAACTGAGAGATTAGACTGGGTGACAGGGAGGGGAGAGCAGATCCAGAAGCAACTAGTTCAGCCAGAATTGGCTTGAGAAAATTTGCACCCCACAGAGGGACCCACTACTGCCAGCACAGTAAGCAGAGTGGCACTGTAGTGGCAGTTGCACAGCAAATAGAGCAGCAGTATGATGAGCAGAGCATCTCCCCCAGGTGAAGCTAAGCTTCAGACATTCACACCTACAAAAGCACAGAGGGATAGCCATGATGGGGCTCACAAAGTTGAGTCTCACTGACAACATGAGAATAAAAAGGGGTGCATCCTGAGAACTCTGATAAGACCACCTCAGGGTTCCCCTGGGAACACGGCCCCTGGTCCTGATGCTGCACCTGTCCATAAATCATTACTGAGGTCAACTCTTTGGACAGGAACAGATTGGACTTGGCAACACAGAGTGACCATATCATGTGTGCAATTTATGGTTCTATGCTTCTATAGGACATTGTCCTGTTGGCCTCTTACTGGAGTGGGGGGACAGAGTGGAGATGACGGGACTGGAGATTGTTAGGAGGATATGACATGTATAGAATGGATAGGAGGAGTGTGCTGTCACTAGGCAGGGAGAGCAGTTGGAGTTGCACATAGGCAGGCATGCAAATTTATATTGGATTGTACACTTTCACTCAATCACAGTAAAAAAAAAAATAAAAGCACAGAGGACTTCCATTTGAGCATCATAAGCTAAGAGCTTGCAAGCTTGTGTGGATTTAAATCTTTCCTGTGGGCTGATCCTCTCTTCCTTTCCCCATCATTTCCCATTCCCCTCTCTGCACTGCATCAGAAACCAAACTCTGATGCTCTACCTGGGCTGTAAGGGGACCCCTTTTGCATGCCCTGAGCTGTTCTCCCGGACTTGGAGAGGCAAACAAGTGGAGAAAGGGAAGATCTTCCAGCTCCCCTGAGCTGGGAACTCCCCCTACTGTTCTCAGTGTGTGCACAACCAGCAACTTAAGCCCACACTAATCACCCTTACTAACTGGGCTCCTAAACTAAATACAGCTTTAACTACTCAGGGACAGAGTGTTGGACTTTCTAAGGCTCCAACAGTCAAACTAGCTCATACAACCAGCCTATCTGGATACTTAAAAACTAAATAAAAAATATATAAATGTTAGAACTAAATAACCAAACATATAGAAATTGTGACAATTTTTTGATGGCTCAGCAACAACAGTCAATTTCAAATCCTTTAAAGAAGGAAAACACAATGGCTTCAGAAAACTCCCAACACAAAGAATCAAAAAATTTCCAGATGAAGAAGACTTCCTGAAATTATCAGGAGTAGAATATAAAAGATTAATGTTTAGAGTTCTTTAAGACATCAGGAAGATTAGGCAAAGTATAGCAGAGTATAATGAAAAATTAAACAGGTTTCAAGAAGTACTTGAGCAATAACAATCTGAAATCCAGCAGATTAACAATAAAATTGCAGAATTCGACAATTCAATGCAAAGGGACAGGAGCAGAAATGAGGCAAGAGAATGCAGAATTAGAAAGACTGAAGATAAAGCAACTGGCACCAACATATTTGAGGAAAACTCAGATAAAAGAATTCTGAAAAATGAAGACATGCTAAGAGTTATGTGGGACTCTATCAAGAATAATTTACGATTGATTGGAGTGCCAGAATGGGGGAAATAACAGACAATACAGAGATAATTGTTGGAGCTATGTTGACAAGAAACTTCCCTGATATCATGAAATATGAGACAATATCTATCCAAGATGCTCATCAAACTCCACACAAGGTAGATCCTAAAAGAAAGACACCAAGACATATTATAATCAAACTTACCAGAACTAAAGGTATCAAGAGTTTTTTAAAAGTAGCTAGAGTTAAACAAAAAAATAGCCTACAAAGGACAGTCAGTAAGACTAACTTTAGACTATTCAGCAGAAACCATGCACGAAAGAAGGCAACAGGATAACATTACAAAGCCTTGAGGGAAAAAAACTGTCAGCCAAGAATTACATACTCCTGCAAAATTGTCTCTCAAATATGAAGGTGAAACTAGGACATTCCCACATAAACAGAAGTTTAGAGAACTTGTAATAAACAAACTGAATTACAACAAACACTGAAGGAAATTCTTCAATTAGAAAACCAATAACAGCAGCTATAAACTTAAGGCTACAAAGTAGGACAGAGCATCCAGAATCAACACAGATAGGAAAACCACAAAAATAATTCAGAGCTAAAACACATTGTGTAAATGATGACATTATACCTAAAGGAGGGACTAAATAATGTCTTCATAGATCTTTCATATGAAAAAGAAGTCAAGGCTATACAAAGAAATTAAAGACTACTTTAAACTAAAACATTAGGGGTAAATATTAATATAACCACAAAGGAAATTAACAATCTTACACATCAAAATAAGAAACAAAATCAGGAAGTTTCAGCAAATGCAAAACCAATAACAAAAAGATGAAAATAAAACCCATAAAGAAAAATGACTCACCAAGAAAAATTAAGCAGAATAAAGAAATTGTCAACCCAGAAGGACCCATGTGAATGGGAGACTGTCAACATGTGACCAGAAGAAGCATATGCTGTCTGGCCACGACCAAAGATAGCCATGATAGGGTGTACAATGTTGAGTTTCTATTGCAACACAAGAAAAAAGAGGGCTGGTCTACTAAAAGACCACAACTGATGGTCCGATGGCCCAGAGGATCCCCTGGGAGCATGGCCCCCTAGACCTGTTGCTGCTCCTGTCTCTAAAACACTACTGACATCAACTCTTGGGACAAAAACAGACTAAATTCAGGACACAATGTGACCAAAGTGTGTGTGTACTTTATGGTTCTATGCATTTATAGGAGGCTGTCCTACTGATCTCTTTCTAGATGGCAGAGAAGCGGGGGGAAAGGAGGGGGCAGGAGCTTGTTACAAGGATATGACAAGTACAAAACGAAAAGGAGATGGGTTAAATGCACCAATAAAGAGGCAAAGAAGAGCAAAGTGGATTAAAAAATAACATGTCTCATGTATATATTGCCTATAAGAGACACACCTTAAAGATACAAACTCGACAATAAGGAAACAACTGAGTTTTAAAGTGCATAAAAATTCTGAATAGACATCAAGGAAGATATTATAAAGGCAAATAACTATTTAAAAGATGCTCAGCATCGTATGTCACTGTTGTTGTTGTTGCATGTCATCACTGCAACCCCAATACCGAGTGACCCCACATGACAGAGTAGAACTGCCTCATAGGGTTACCTAGGCTATAATCTTTACAGGAACAGACTGCCAGGTCTTTTCTGTCATGGAGCCACTGGTGGGTTTGAACTGCTGACCTGTTTCTTTAGTACTTCCTTACTCTGGCACTACAAGATGGTCCAGGCTCATATTGTAGATTTCCTGCCTCAGTCTTAGAGTTAGCCGCGTATCCAAGGAGTCTTGATTTGCTTTACTGGAAGATGATATTAGAAACCAAGGTGTGCATACTAACTGTGTTTGTTGTTAACTAAGATGTTACTTATAGGCCCTTAGCTTATAGAGCAAGAAATTATGTATGTGTATTAACTCATGTATATACACGTCTATAAATAGTTTTATTGTTCTTTAAGTGAAAGTTTACAATTCAAATCAGTTTCTCATACAAAAACTTATACACACATTGTTAGGTAACCCTAGTTGTTCTACCTACAATATAGGTAGACAAAACCAAAAATAAAAAAATCCATACCCATTGCTGTCAAGTTGATTCCAACACATAGCAACCCTACGGGTCAGGGTAGAATCACTCTACAGCGTTTTCAAGGAGTGCCTGGTGGATTCAGTAGCTAACCTTTTGGTTAGTAGATGTCACTCTTAACGTCTATGCCACAAGAGTCTCCAAAGATTAGAAACAAACCCACTGCCATTGAGCTGATTCCAACTTGTAGCGACCCTACATAAACAGAGTAGAAGTACTCCATAGTGTTTCCAAGGACAGCATGGGGGATTCAAACTGCCGACCTTCTGGTTAGCAGCTGTAGCACTTAACCACTATGCCACTCAGGTTTCCTTCCAAGCATTAGACAGGCCCATAAAACTAAACAAGACTAAATAGGCACACCAGCCCAGGTTCAAGGACAAGGAGGCAATAGGGGAGAGGAAAGCTGGTAATGGGGAACTCAAGGTGGAGAAAGGGACAGCACTGGCATGTTGTGGGAGTAGCAGCTAATATCACATAGCAATGTGCATTTAATTAGAAACTAATTTGCTCTATAAACTTGCATCTAAAGTACAATTTTTTTTAAGAAAAAAATACACATTAATAGTTTGAGATAATAGTTTGTCTTGAATGGAAAAATGGAGACAGTTACAATCAGGTAGGAGAACAGAGTAATCTTCGACTATACTGGAAATGGTTTCTTAAGCCATGTGGTGTGACCACTAATGTTGATTAAACATTTTTTAAAAAATACATGTAAAAACCAAGCCCACTGCCATTGAGTTGATCCCAACTCACAGTGACCCTATAAAACAGAATAGAAATGCCCCACAGAGTTTTCAGGGAGTGCGTGGTGGATTTGAGATGCCGTTTTGGTTAGCAGCCATAGGACTTAACCACTATGCCACCAGGTTTCCAAGTTTATATATAAAGAGTTTCCAGTGGTCAAGCTGGAGCAATTTGAATGATCAAATAATGAAATATTGGATTATAATCCAAAGTATAAAATATCCATGAGTCCCTACTGATAAATGATTAGATAGGTATGTAGATGGACAGACAGACAGATAAATAAGAAATATAAAGGAGGAGAAGAGACAAATCTTCCATGCAGAATTCTAAACAACTTATGGAGATACCTCACCCTCAAGCAAAGGCAGCATAACTGCTCACTCTTAAAGTTTGGCTTTTGCATGGTGAATTCCTGCCAAAAAGTAGGGGGGTATTTTTACAGTGAAGAAACCTGACAAATACTACCTTAGCCAAGTAGTCAAGGTCAACACCATCAGTGATAAGTCATGTTGACAGTATGTATCCTTGATATGATGTGATGAAAATGGCACTTTACCTTTGTGGTCTTCCTCTCAAAAACACATAACCCCAGTGTAGCCACAAGGAATTTATCAAATTCTAATTGACAGACATGTTACAAAATACCTGACAAGTACTCATGGTCACTGAAAACAAAGAAAAGTTTGAGAAAATGTCACACATAAACAGAACCTAAGGAGACACGACGACTGAAGGTAATGTGGTTTCCTGAAACAGAAAGAGGACGTTAGGTAATAAACTAAGGAAATCTGACAGTTACTACCAATGTATCAGTTTTGGTTCATGATTTACAACAACTCATGCTAAGTTGTTAAAAGCAGAAATTGGATATGAGGTATGTGGGAACTCTGTAATATCTTCAGAAATTTTTTTGCAAACCTATAACTATTCTTTTTTTATTATCATTATTTCTTGTGCTTTAAGAGAAAGTTTGCAATTCAAGTCCAGTTCTCATTCAAAAAGTTATACTCATTGTTATGTGACCCTAGTTGCTCTCCCTACAGTGTGACAGATCACTCCTCTTATCCTGTAGTTTCCCATGTCCCTTCAGCCAGTTCCTGTCCCCCTCTGCCATCTCATCTCATCTCCAAGCAAGAGCTGCCCACATAGTCTCATGTATCTACTTAAGCCCAAGATGCACACTCTTCACCATTATCATTTTATGTCTCATATTCCAGTCTAATCTTTGTCTGAAGAATTTGCTTCAAGAATGGTTTTAGTATGGGGCTAACAGAGAGTCTGCGGGCCATGTCTTCCAAGGTCTGTGGGCCATGTCCTCCAGTCATTCTGTCAGTTACAAATATTTTCACTAACTTTACAGCTTAATAAATACAAAGTGCCTCCTACCAGCAAAGCCCTGTAAGGTGCTGTTAAGAGAAAAAAAAGAAAGACTTGGTCCCACAGAACTCATAAACTCAATCATAATCTAATAGAGGATTTCATATTAAGAAGATTTCAAAGTATGACACATTTTTCTTCTGAGGTCTGTACATCTAGGAAAATACTGTTCATATATACATGTATATTTTATTATGACTGAGTGAAAATGTACATTCCCGTATAAATTTACATGCCCACGTAGAGGCAACTTCCACTGCTCTCCCTGCCCGCTGACAGCACACTATTCCTCTCTGCTCCGTACATGTCTCATCCTCCCAACAGTCTCCTTTCCCCTCCTCTCCACCCACTTGTTCATATTTTTTAAACTAAGAGCATGCAAAATCACAACAGTAGCATGTGTGCTTTATTGCATATTATGACTTTGTGCAATTAATCTTTTGTATTTATGTCCAAACAACCTGGTGTAAATTTTGAGTTTTTATCTTGAAAGAGCTACTTCTTCTTGTTCTAACTAATTTCTCCAGAACTACCACCCTCCCTTCTCTCCACATGTTCCAGTTCCAAACACTGAAAACCTATTCAGAAGCCACGGACCTCTCAGACATTAAAAAGAATATTAAGTTTCCAGAAATTTGATAACAAGTGCTAACTTTCTTAACCCTAAAAAATTTAAATGCTATAAAACCCAGTGAAAACACTACTCCCTGGATACAATATTAAAGGGTAAAAATGATTCAAATTGTAAATGGAAATAAATTAAAATTTCAAGTTGTGTTATCAGTGTTATTACTATGGAGACGAATCACATTTACACATCTTTTAAGTGGGGGATATACAGAAATGCTATTATCTAATCAGGAGCCCTAATGGTGCAATGGTTAAGAGTTCAGGCTGCTAACCAAAAGGTTGGCAGTTCAAATCCACCAGCTACTCCTTAGAAACCCTATGGGAAGTTCTACTCTGTAGGATCACTGGGAGCTGGAATCAACTCAATGGTTTTGGTTTTTATTATCTAATTTTTTTATTCCATATTTATTTTCTCAGTATACTTGTTATTTTTGCTATGGCAACATACACCAGCATATAGAACTGTGGTTCTGCTCTCTCAACTGTGGCTCTGTTTCCCACTCTCAGGTGTAGACTGAAGAAGCATTTCCATCTGGGATATGCTGGCTCTGAAGACAACAGAAGCCAGAGATACTTCTTAAATCTTCTGATTAGATGTGGGTGTCTGTTGCATCTGCTCATCTTCCATTAGCCAACACATAAAGTACAAGGTCTGACAATTAAGTTCAAGAAGTTCTTAAGTGCTACATATCTCATTGCGAGTATCACTACAGTCACCTGTGAAGTACTCCCTTTGGGTAGCTACGCACAGAAGCTGTTGCACAGCCCAGCTTTCAAAGCAATTTTGGAACTCTTTCTGGAATGGCAATTGAGCATGGTGGCATGGTGGCAAGTTGGCGAACTTAACTGTATAGCTGTCTGTGAGGGAGTTTTTAGCCAGTAAACAAATAACTGTATTGGAACACCCTCCCTACTCACCACTGACTTTTTTCTTGACCTGAAGATAAAGGAAATATTGAGAGGAAGACATTTTGAGGACATTCGGGACATCAAAATTAATAATGATGACAGCTTTGATGGTCATTCCAGAAAGACTTCGAAAATTGTTTTGAAGGGTGGACTAGGTGCTGGCACTGATGCACAACTTTCCAAGTAAAGTACTTCAAAGTTGACCATAGCGATATTCAGCAATGAGGTACGTATCACTTGTTCTAGGATGAGTTCACAGACTTAATTGGCAGTCCTTGTATGATCAAGCCCAGAGTCCCTGGATAGGGACATAATATGCTAAGAGTCATGGGATATAATTCTCTCACAGGGAAAACAAAAAAAAAAAAAAAACTAAAAACCCACTGCTGTCAATTCCTGCTCATAGTAGCCCCATAGCATTTCCAAAGCTGTACATCTTTGAAGCAGGCTGTCACATCTTTCTCCTATAGAGTCCCCTGATGGCTGTCAACAGCTGATCTTTCATTGAACAGCCAATTGCCCTAACCACTGTGAAACCAGGGCTCCTTTTTACAGGCAAGGGAAGAATTAAAGTCTGCAAACAGCTATACAATCCTCTACAGGAGGTATAACTTGCTTGAACTAGACAGTCATAAAACCTGACTACCTCTATTCTTCATCATCTTTCAAGTGCCATTTTGGTGGCTGCCATAAGTTATGCTATATTTCTCCTATAACCTTTAAAGTAAGTATTCTAAAAGTTCAAACTGAGGTGCTAAATGACATAGTTAAATATGGAATATTATTCAAACTTTAGTTTCTCCACATTTCTGTCCCCAGTGAAGAACACAGGCTTAGAAAGACTGAAAGTTGAAAGGGAACTTTAATGTACTTGTATCAACAACGCGCAACCAGTATAAACATACAATCCGGAAAGCAGGAGTCTAGCCATCTCATATTGTCACAGCCATTACATAACTGCTTTTCCTTTGACCTTACATCCTCTTGTGATGTCTTTTACTAACGCTGCCTGAGTGTTTATGGATTTTCAACCTTCTAGGTAAATCTTCTATATGCTAAGAATTTTTCACAACCAGACTTCAGCATAACTTGAATACTCCTTCCATCTTAACCTAATATTGCAAGGATAGAGTAGCTGGGGCAGCGGGCAGGGGACCATGCTCTTAGGTGAAACTGAGGCCAATTGGCACAACTAGCGTTTTGCTAAGAGGGCTCTCTGCACCCCACATTGGGGAGTGGCATCTGGGGTCTTAAAAGCTGCCAACCTCTCATCTGAGGGCACAGCAAATACTGTCAACTCAGCAGGAACAGATGCTCACCTAGGACCAAAATGACATGGGGGAAAGACAACCCAGAAGACAGAGTGACCCACATGAGTGGATGCCTACATCGACTTGGGACCAGAAGAACCAGATGGTGCCCGGGCACCACCAGTGATAGCCGTGATGGAGCTCACTGTTGATTCTCACTGGCAACACAAGAATAAAAAGGGGTGCACCCTGAGATCTCCACTAAAAGACTTCAGTTGATGGTCCAGCAGTTTCGGGGTTCTCCTGGGAGCATGGCCCCTGGCTCTGATTCTGCCCTTGCCCATAAATCACGACGGTTCACTCTTCGGACACGAATGGATTGGGCTTGGCGATGCAGTGACCATATATTGGATGTACTTTATGGTTCTATTCATCTATTGGATATCATCCTGCTGACCTCTGGCTGGAGGAAGGGGAGTAGATGGAGAGGAGGGGAAAGGAGACTGTTGGGAGGATGAGACATGTGTGAAGCAGAGGAATAGTGTGCTGTCACTAGGCAGGGAGGGCAGTGGAAGTTGCGTATAGGTGGGCACGTAAATTTATATGGGGATGTTCATTTTCACTCAGTCATAATAAAAAAAAAGAAAAAAAAGAATTTTTCACAACCACTTGCCCCTCCTCAATGCAGGGATTCCAGATCAAAGGAAAGCACTCTACAGCTGGATCTTCTTTCATTACAATAATGAACTCCCTCTCTACTTGCTTCTCTCTTATCTTTTGCAAGATAAAAGGGATGCAGGCTATACTTGAGGGACACTCCCCTTACATCCAATCAGGGCTGTGACCCAGTAATCTATTGCACCCCATTCTAATCCTCTTTGACATAACCTGAACTTGCTTCATTCACCACAGGCAGAGATCAGGATTTACAACATGTAGGACAATTACAGCAGCTCACAAAACGGACAACCACACAATACTGGAATTACAGCCTAGCGAAGCTGATACGTATTTTAGGGGGGACACAATCTAATTCATGATAGATGGACAAAGGCTTCTTCAGGAACAGAAAAATGAGTGAGGCCAAGCAAAGGTACAGATAATATTGCCATCTGAAGAAACTAAGATTTGAGGCTTCAAGTCTAGAGTGTGCATGAGCAAAGAAGTTAGAAAGGACGGCAAGGATGAGGTAACAAAACCCTAACACATCCTTCTAGAGAGCTTAGCCCTCTGTATGTAATGAGAACCCCATGCTCAGGAAGGAATTTGTTCTCACCAACCCTAGTTTTCAAGGGAAACTGGGCTTGCGTGTCTGGGACTTGGGTACATAGGCTCCAAATCAGAATCACTCTCCTCTCTTTCAAATGAGCTGCCAACTGGTTGTCACCTGCTTTTCTGCTCTGAGCAAGTCCTTGAATTTTGCTGTCTGCTCTTCAGAAAACTGCAAGATTTGGGGATCTGCTTGTTTTCCTTCCTATGTGCCTCCTTCTCCTCATATTCTCAGAGTGAGCCACTGACACATGGCAGAGCTAATTGCTGACCATACGCATTCAACAGCTTCACCTACTATTATAATCTCTCGACATTAGCACTCCCACATCTGAAGACATGGCACGTGAGCCCTTTGGGAGCCTAATCAATTTGTTATTTGTAAGAAACAGAAATGCTAAGTAACTATTTGATAATAAATTATTTCTAGAAGAAGCACATTAGTACTTTAGGGAGAAGCACACGCTTTAGCATCAGAAAGTCTGGCTTATAATCCCATCTTTGCCCCTTTATCTGCTGTGTGACCTTGTGGAAGTTATGAGGTCTGCCAGTTAAGTTCACAAACTCGTTCTAGAAAAAGTGCTACATATCTCATTGCTGAGTATCACTACGATCACCTTCCAAGTACTCCGTTGGGAAGCTATGCACAAATGACAGCACCTAGTCCACCCTTCAAAGCAATTTTGCAACTCTTTTTCTGGAATGGCCATCACAGCTGTCATTGTATTACCCTTAATGTCATCAAAACATCTTCCTTTCAGTGCTTTTTATATTCAGGTGAGTATGGACAGTGTTGCAATACAGTTACTTGTTTACGGGCTAAAAACTCCCTCAGAAGATAGTGCAGTGTGAGCTGGTGCACTGTCGTGATGCAAGAGCCATGAGTTGTTGGTGAAAAGTTCAAGTCGTTTTTATGTAACTTTCTCACACAGCCTTTTCAGCACTTCCAAATAGTAAATTTGGTTAACTTTCCAGTTGGTACAAATTCATAACAAACAATCCCTCTCATATCAAAAAAGGTTAGCGACCTTGTTTTGACTTTTCGTTTGGACTGATGTTAACTTTTTTTTGGTTGTGGAGAACTGGATGACTTCCATTGTGCACTTTGATAGTTTCAGGGTTGTATTGGCATACCCATTTTTCATCACCAGTGTCAACATGGCCCAAAACATCGTCCTGACTCTCCAAAAGGTCTTGACAAACTTTGACTCTCCTTTACTCTCGTTCATTGCTGAGCTCCTTCAGAACAAGTTTTGTCCACACATTTCTCACGACAAGATTTTTCCTGGTATTTTTGTAATCTATGTTTACATGGTCTGCTATGGTTCTCAGTCAGGCAATGATTTTGACACACCATTTGACAAACTTTTGCAACAATTTCATCAGTTCTGCTCATTACTGTCCTGACCTCTCTTCATCAGTGACTCTCTCAGAAAGACATTTAATCCATTTGTACACTGCAGTTTTCTTTATGGCAACATCCCCAGAAACTGTACTAACATGCCCCTGGTTTCACGTTTACTCTTCCTAAGTTTAACAAGAAATTTACTGTTTCTCTAATTCAAGCTCCAACATTCTCATGACAGCACACAAGAACATGCAATAATGAACACCAGTCAGCAAGACAACACCACACATGGACACAGACACAGCTCTGAGACACTGAATACAGCGCAGTTATGAAACCTTACCAAGTTGTTTGTACACTACTGCCAATATAAGCACAGGGCAGCAAGTTCGCAAACTTGGAAGACCTCGTATTTGACCTCTTAGCCTACTCCTCCACCTAACAAGTGCTATGAGAATTCAATGACAATGTGTAAGAAAATGCTTTCAATTCTAAAATGCAACATCTGATGGTACACAACTAATTACAGTGCACCATAGAAGACACAAATAAAGCTGAGTCCTCATTATGCAAGTTCTTGATCCTCAGTGTGTCACTTACTAAACAAATGTTAACTTGTCTTTCATTTCTCATCAGTTTCTCCACACGCTCAAAAGAGGAATGGTTTGAAGGTTTTCTCTCTCTTTTTACCTCTGGGTCCTTCTCTGTCTCTCCTGAGAAAGTTAAAATGATGTCCCAGTTTTACCAATCAGGTCAGATGTAAATATACTAATTCTAGCCTTTACTGACTAGAAACTATAGTGTGCTTATATTAGAGAATCCTAAAGAGGGCTTGTTTGACCAACAAATTTCAACAAATAAACTGACTTTCAACTTAGCAGGCAGGCAAACAGTAACACTGATTGCATACACTCTTTGGAAAAGCTTATCTTTAGCAGACGCCGTATGTAGCTCACTCTACAGTCACTCCAGTCTTCTCCCTTGCCTTCTTTATACATCAGCTGGAAAGCAAGACGCCTTCCCTGACTTAGGTGCAACAAGAAGTAGTCTTTTGACACAGTTCTGACCAATGAAATACGGCAGAAAGCCCCAGGGGAAAGATTCCCAGGAAGGAAATACAGTAGATTGTTTTTGGATGGGGCATGAAGTCCCTTTCTTCAATTTAGACAAAACATATTTTTCATAACACAGTATTTGTCTGAAGCTGCCTTAAGAGGAAAAATTATCTAAGGGACATTTAGCAGCATTTCTACCCTGTTCACTAACACCATTGGGAACTACATCCTAACTGGATACTACTGTCACCCTTTCAGCTGTGTGACAGAAGGTATCAGATGAGGACAAAGCTGTCACCTCTAAAAATTGCAAACTATGCAGTTATGGGTTTGATGCATGACAGGCTCTAGAACTGATCACCAGTAGATATGTTTTAGCATTGTCAAAAGTAGTCAGCTCCCTAGACCTAATGTAATCAGTAGAGGTCACTGACTTGCTGTGAAAATAATGAGAAGCCTTTATTTTCCTCCTTAGGGTATTAAATGGTGTAAAGTAAGAACAAAACTATACACCCTACATGGGGAATACAATCCAGTTGTTTCTGCTCTTCAGTTCCTCTGCTGCTTTTGAACACATTTCTCCATTCAATACTCACTTCTCAAGACAGGGAGGAGCGGTGAGTGAAATGCTAAAGACCTATATAATCTTATTAACTCCAAACACCTCAGCCATAGACATCAATTATCAAAATGCTGGTCCGGTGTTTAACAATCAGTAAGATTACGAGATTAATAGGGGTTTTAGTTTCACTTATCCATGCAATCCCACTATAGCTGGTAAAGACAATAAATGACTATTATTAAATAAGACATCTTTGTCAGAACTCCTGTCCAATTTTAAGCAATCTTTTAACAGTTCAAGTGCTTGCTTGGTACTCAGATTTCTTTGTTTGCTTTTGCCCATGTAAGGAACATAACTTCCTTTCTGACACCATACGAAAACCTTCTGCTATTAATTCCAACTCACAGTGGGAACGTAAGACAGAGTAGACGGCTCCATAGTTTTCGGGGGGCAGCTGGTCGATTTTAACTGCTTGCCTTTTCACTAGCAGCCAAGCTCTTAACCACTGTGCCACCAGGGGTCCCTTTGACACAGTCAACTTCAAAAGAAAACTCTCAATTTCAAATTTAGGTTGGTACGAAAACTGCCAAGTATTTCCATCTTCAAAAGCACCTAAACAAAAAAAAATCAAAACCAAACACATTACCCTTGATTCTGCCAGACTTACAGCGACCCTAGTATTTCCAAGGAGGCCTGGTGGATCTGAACTGCTGACCTTCTGGTTAGCAGCCACAACATTGAACCACTACACCACTGGGTTTCCTGACTAACAAACCAAGAACCCAAATCAAATCTCTAAAATTGAGGCCTCCTTTATTCACCGACTACAACAGATTTAAGTAAACAAAAAAAAGACGTTTTGAGAGAAACAGAGCATGACAGATGGCTGCTATATGATTTATAATTTACTACTTATAAAAATAACTTCAGCTTTCTCATCACAAATGCCAATCTAATAAATTCTTGCCTAAAAGTTAGAAGCCTTGATATTTAAGGTTTGTACTAAGGAAAATAAAAACAAAAACAAAAACCTGTGCCATCTATATTTTTGAAATTTAAAATTAAAAAATACCAGAAAGTCCAACTTCATAACAATTTTCAAAGTGCAAAGTGAAATACATGGCCAAACACCAACTAACTGAAAAAGTGCTGGAGAGATGATGTGTCTGCAACAACCCCAGAGTCTAAATGATACACCATCATCTACCCTTCAGGCAGCTTTCAAAATCAACTGCCAAATTACAAGGCAGTGTGGGCAGACCATACAGTTTTCAAACTCTAAGAACATATCTCACTTCACTGATTTTAACCACCAAGGGAAAAATTTTCTACATTAATAAAATACTAATTATAAAATACCAGGAATTCCAATGTACCAAGATTTCATATGGAAAAGCAGAAGTTACTTTGGATATAAAGCACTACAAATGAACCTCCATACAGAAATCTGAAGTTAGACAACCCCTTTGGCGGAAAACATTTAATTATAAACAGGTCTTAAAATAAATACAATCCATGAGATCACGGAGAGGGAGAAAAACACCTGCATGTCTATTAACACCAAAAAAATCATGTCAGTACACATATTTACTAACATTATAACATTTTTATAGTATCAACCTGCAACATAAAATCATTACAGTATGGCAAAAATAAAATTTTTAATTTAAGAGGGAGAAAAACTTCTGTCATGTATAAACTTTCTGATAAATGCCAATATACAATATTTATAAAGTGTCACATATCCATTTATTATTCCAAAACTACATTCCAAAACAATTCATTACTGTTGACTCAATTCTGACTCACCACAACCCTACAGGACATGAACTGCCCATACGGTTTCCTAGGAGCTGCTGGTGAATCCAAACTGCTGACCTTGTGGTGAGCAGCCTATACCCAAACACCGGACCACTGGAACCCCACGCAAAACTACCTCAGCTGAACTTCAACAGCCGATCCTGGTTTATTGAGAATGCAGCATTTATACTGGCTCAAAGACTTACACTGACTTAAGCTTTTACAATTCAGATAACAATTACATATGAAACATTTATACAAACATTAAAACAGCTGTTCATTAAATAGGGTTTGAGAGAAATCAAGGTAAGATGCCCACATATACACAAACATTAGCTATTATCAACATGAGCTTTGTTCCAAAAACAAGTGCCATTTCAGAATAATTTTTATCACCTATAGTCAAATTTGTATGTAAATAAAACACTGAATGATCAGAACACAAGCCATTAAGGGTTAAGATTTTCTTTGAAGTTACACATATCTGAAACAAGACAGTGACAGAAATTGGGCTTTCGAACACTGTTTCTTTTTCCTTTTAAATGTAGACCAAGTACCAAATAGATTATTTTGTTCCAGGATACACTGCTAATTAATGACAAAAACTACCAGAGAATCGTTTCACATGAATTATCTTTAGAAAGTTTAAATGCTTTAGAAATCAAATGTAGAAATCTTGCTTCCATGGAAGTCACTTTTTAATTTTAATTTTAAAAATTAAATTTATGCTCACTGCTTTCTCTAATTTAACTATGATTATGTCTGTAATCATATTTATTTGTATTTTCTCTTTTGTGTTGTATAAAAAGTTGATAGATGATGTAGTGTACAGATTTTTAGGAAAGAAAACAAAACTCTATTGTTTGACTCATTCCTACAGTATGGAAATCTATTAACTCTAACAACTTAAAACGTAGCCTTCAGAAAAACTATCAATCCAATGTCTGCGATCATTTCATAGACTTAGACTATTTCTGAAAGGAATGATCACATTTTTCAACAGTCTGGCATAGCAATGGCACTCAAATCACTTTTTAAAAGAAGGAACACACCAACACACACACACTTGTCATACATGCTTGGTATATATATCATATCCAATTATTAGGAATGTTTCATGGTTTAAACTCACATATAATCAGTAAAAGAGAAACAAGGGGCACCCACCCCCCCACTTATCAACTGGGTTAGGTTCCAAAGACCAGGTCATTATGCAAAAATAGAGGACAACCTACATCAGACCACAAAATGGAGGAGTAACTGTATAATTAGGTAACTGCCAAATCACACCATTACATAACTGCCTATTTCATTACATAACTACCTAATTACATCAGTTCATAACTGCCAAAAACCACCCACAGTCATGGCCCAGCCAAGTTGATCTATAACCTTCACCCTCAAACACCTGCGTGACTCTTGCACCTTAGTTCATTATTGCCATCATTAATGGACAAAACAGATAGTAGATTTTTACTGCTGTAAATGTGAAATGTTGGATAACAATACAGGAGATAGGTGTATCTCTGCACACTACATTGCAGGCAGGAAAACAAGTGGGCCATATCTTCATTAGAGAACAGCTGGAGTCACTTGAAAAAGGTCGTTAGTGGCAATTATAAATACCAGGGGCACTTGCAAGAAAGGAAACGCTTTCCCCCAGGGAATGGAGATGCTGTCATGACTGGAGGCCTGGCTGTATGTTGGATCACATGTCTGCTTCTACATGGTCTTCACCATCACTATACAGCAAACATTTTTGTTCCTTCCAAACTGCTCTTGCTTTTGTAGATGACTGTATGCTAATTATTACTCAACATACCACCAAGAGCAAAACTGACAGTACTGCAAACACAACTACAATTTAAGAAGCCAAAAGGAAGTATGTTGGCAAGCTAAACACTTACACAAAAAGATGTTCGTGTTTTAAAATAATAGTGTGTGGGAAACTGGAAAAAGTAAGTGCAGACAAAAGATATTTAAAGGTATCAGTGCTCTCCCACTGTTTTAGGGGAAACTATGATGTTTTAAGGAAAAAGATGGTTCCTTTAAAGTAAAATATTTACATTCATAACTCACGCTGTTTAGGGTCATGGAGATACACTTTAAAGTAAGCCCAAACTGAACAGAAGCATCTTTAAATTGCCTTTGATCAAAAGGTTGACTTCAAACAAATGGGAATGAAAAATTTCCTTTATGGCCTTGGTAGAGTAAAATAGGTATTTGTGCTTTATTTATTCACAGTCCTTTTGAGCTGAAAGAAATTTTTTTAAATATTTTCAGGTGAGAATCATAAGAATTGAGTAATACAATCATGAATACTTTCAAGAAAATGCTTGATTTGTTTCTATAGGAGAGGCTGCTGATGGTAATTTGTTTGCTGCGGTGTAACTGAATGAGCTGGAACTGCCACCGGAAAGCCTGCCACTTGTGGCAAATTGGAAGTAGTGTTCTGGTAAGATGACATATCCACAGACATCCCCATCTGCTGTGTGTAAGCAGCTGCACCAGTAGCTGATTGAAGATTAGAGTTCTGGTTCATATAGGTAGGATTGGAAATGGTGTCTTGTCCAGGGCTACAAATAAAAAATATATATATTTACTTTAAGTTAGAGAGCAATCATGACAGGATAAAAATGCTTTCTCCATCTTCCTTTCAAGTTTATGTAGCACTGCTACTGTGAGTACGATTTAATCACTCCAGTTGTCAAATACAGGTAATGTGATTTTTATACTTCATAAGAAGAGAAGTATGCTCGGGAAGCAGCAAAACATCATACTATAAAGGCCTATCTGATGCAGGTTCTCTAAAATCTCTTGCTGAAAGTCTTTGAGGAAGTGCAAACTGTTCCTGGCAGAAGGGCCTTCGGTCAGATGCTTTGAGAATGGAGCCCCCGATTCAGTAAGGTACCTTACGCCATTCTCCTCTTTCCACACATCCTGAGGCTTCGAGTTAGCAGGGATTTCACTTTCAAGACTGTCCCTGACAGTGAGTCAGTTTAACCGGAATCCCTACATTAATAATAATTAAAAAATAGAGAGAACAGTAGAATATGCATACGGTCCTGGAATCTATCCCCAGGACAGTCCTGTCCTGTCCTGTCATTTATTAATACTCCACAAAAAAGAAAAGCTACATATTCACACCAACCTACATGACTTCTGTGTGTTCTGTAACTACTGTGGCATATAACTCTTTTTTAATTTTTTTAATTTTTTATTTAACATAACTGAGTGAAAATGTACATTCACATATAAATTTACATGCCCACCTATATGCAGCTTCCACTGCTCTCCCTGTCCGGTGACTGCACACTAACTCTTTTAAAATATATATTAAGTGTAAACAACACCAAATGCACTACTTGAAATATACACAAATTTATGTCTCCACTCCTCTAGTTTTTTGCTCTGTAATTCCTAGTGTTACCCAGGATAACAAAATTTTACCTTTTAATCTAACTAAACACTAATATAAATAAGTCTGCTTAATTTTCAGGTAACATTTAAAGTTCACACTCGTGGAATTTAAAGTGGACAGAGACCTTAGAAATCATCTAAAAAAAACTAAACTCATTGCCACTGAGTCAATTTCGACTCATAGTGACTCTACAGGACATAGCCAACGTGTTCCATTCAGGGTTCCAAGGCTGCTGTGCCCTCCTACCTCAGAATGCCTGATGGGCTCCAACCTCCAGCCTGTTACTTAGCAGCAAGACACTGACCAGTGAACCACCAGGGCTCCCCTAGAGATCATCCATACATGACTATACTCAATGAACAGTTTGTATATTAAGCAAAGTAAAAAGAAGACAAAATGAAAATATGATTCTAAAAATAGGGCTGTTGGCATAAAAAAGTAGATCACCAATTCCAAAGCTCAAAAACAGGGTCCAAATTAACAGCCGTTTTCTGAATTTTTAGGTGTACCTGCAGATAAATATGGTGGGGACTACTTAGCACAGCCAACAGTCCCCAAAACCAAAACCAGACTCACTACTGTTGAGTCAATTCTGACTCATAGTGACCCTGTATTACAGTACAGTACAAAGAATATCATGGAATCGGTACCTATACAGCACAGTTAATTTTCTTCATCTCACAGACCTACATCATAAGCAGAGGTCTGGACAACCATCTCACTATGAGTAGTGGGGCTAACACCTTTCCCCCTTCTTAGAAGCAGTTCTGTAACTTTACAGTAAAAGTCAACACAATTATGATGAAAAAAAGAGGCTACAGTTCTGAAACTCTATGGAAAATTAAAGTACACAATTATAAAACTAACAGAGCTCTCAAAAACTTACCTTAAGTATGGAGTTTGAGCAGGCTGTGTTGTCACTGAAGAATTCACATTTGGAGGCAGAGATCTCAGTGGACCGATCTGATCTGGTCCTAGGCCATAGCTCTGGGCAACACTGACTTGGTGAAGGCTCTGGACCATATAGTTTCCACCATGTGATTGAACTGGGTATGTCTATCAACCAAAGAGAAAAAGTTGACTCAATGATTTCTAAAATATCCACCTAACAATATATGTAAAACTCTGAAAAGACTTAAATGAAACCAATTATTAACATTCTTTATGGAGTAATCTAGTTCTACCCATCTATCTACCCTAGTTAAAAGCGGAGAGTTTCCAAATCAAAGCGCCCAATCTACAGACATCGACGATTTACTTAGTTGTTACTTTATTATGTAGGTGAGGACTGAAGGGGAGAAACAGAGATGGTGGGTTTTTAAATACAGAATTAGAATCCATCCAGGCTTTGCTGTAGACCCACAGAGAACTACTGATTCCCTTGAAGGGAAGCCCATTACTTCAAGACTATCAGAACAATGACCTTTCCTGCCTCCATCCCGAGATGACTCATCTAACTCCTTCCTGAGAATGGAACTTTACATAAAAAGCTCAAGAAACAAATGGCAGAGCAATGACCCCTCACTGGCAATGGTTCCTTTATTTCCTGTCTTTAGACCAGACAGAAAAGAAGAAAGCAGCACTCGTGGGTTAAGACGTCATCTCAGGAAATAGCAAAATAAGGTCTATGTCTCTGGATAGTTACATGAGCCCTACTTAATTTTAAGGATAACAGCTCCCTTAAGAAGAGGATCTTCTATCTGCCTATTACACATGTAACATTTAAAACCACACACACATTTAATAAATACCAAACAGTAACTACAGCCATGTTAAACTGAACTATTTGTAAAGCAAAGATCATCCACATGAGTGTTCAGAATGCTTAGACATGCCATACAAGTTACATTAACTGCAATTATGTCCCATCCACAGCAGATAGCTAACAGCCCACTGACAACTAGGCGAGACTCATGAACAAACCACCTCTGCAGTTCAGGGTGCTTCAGATGCCTTTACAGGTGCAACGAATGGTGTGGATGCCCCAGCTGCTTCTAGCCCAGAAACAGGCACATGGTGTTTCACACGAGAGTAAGATCTTCTGAATACTTCAAATACCCTCGTGTGAAGGTGCAGATACAGGGTATGTGACAAATCAAACTGACAGAAAGCTAACTTTTTTACAAAACTGACTTGTGTTTAGCACAACACAGGTGTATAAACAACATACAATAAAACAGAAAAACCCACTACAGGAATGACACAGAACTGTTTTAACACGCCAAGTAGCAAGTGTATTATACAGGTCTATCACAGAATGCTGCAGGCTCTTCCAGTCTGTTTCATTTCAAAGCTGTAGCTAACATCTTTGGAAACAGAAGCAATAACCTAGATATCCTTTCTACTCTCATATAAGGGCTCTTTCATCATAGTCAAAACTTCAAAACATGACACACTTGATAAATGCACCTTATCTGATAGGACAGTTACCACAGTAACTTTTCTTATTTAACAATTATGTGTCATCAAAATCATGCATCCATATTCTACCTTTTCTCATCAGTGTCTCCTTCATACACTCCTTTCCATACCAGTTTTCATAAAGTAACACGATTTTGCTGATCTGAGCTCATTCTGAAATTCAATCACTAACTTGCTGAACTTGGAAAGAGGCTTCACAATGGGTATACTACAAATCTAAGCACAGTGAGGGTGCAAAGCACTGGAAAATGCTGCTGGTCCTGGATGGCTCGTGGAGTCTGCCATTACCTCACAGGACTGCAACATATCCTACTCATCCAGGAATTTTTAAGAATTTAAATCATGCATCTAAAGGACATATCAATCAAGCTTCTGAGAACAAAACAGCCAGCCAAATGCCGTCGAGTCGGCTCTGACTCATGAGAACAAAACAGGTCTTCTTAAAAACTATGGAAATCAAACAAGTCTTCAGAGAAATCTGAAATGTTAAACCTTGCTTATTGGGCAGCAGGAAAGCATCACTATCTTACCCAGAAGACCCTAAAAGGACAGGCACTGCTCTAAACTGCTTGAAACTTATAGAAGTATATGAAAATCTACAATATCCCTAATTTTGTGGTCTTTTCACTCATGTTAAAACTGAACTGAACTGTATTTATGAAACACCACCATCTAATCTGTTCTAAGGAATAGTAACTGTTTAGCTAATACTTCCTGAAACTATCACAACAAATCTCATTCAGGGACCACAACATTTTTTTTTTTATTTTATTTAACATAACTGAGTGAAAATGTACATTCCCATATAAATTTACATGCCCCACCTATATGCAGCTTCCACTGCTCTCCCTGTCCAGTGACTGCACACTATTCCTCTCTGCTCCACACATGTCTCATCCTCCCAACAGTCTCCTTTCCCCTCCTGTCCGTCCACTCTCCTTCCTCCAGCCAGAGGTCAGCAAGATGATATCCTATAGATGTATAGAACCATAAAGTGCTTCCAATATATGGTCACTCTGCATTGCCAAGTCCAATCCATTCCTGTCCAAAGAGTGGACCTTTGTTATAATTTACGGGAAAGGGCAGGATCAGGGCAGGGGACCATGCTCTCAGAGGAACCCCAAAACCGCTGGACCATCAATTGAGGTCTTTTAGTGGAGATCTCATGATGCACCTCTTTATTCTTGTGTTGCCAGTGAGACTCCTCTCTGTGAGCTCCATTGTGGCTATCACTGGTGGTGGCCGGGCACCATCCGGTTCTTCCGGTCCCAAGTCGATGTAGGCATCCACTCTTGCGGGTCTCTCCGTTTTCTCGGTTGTCTTTACCGCATGTCATTTTGGTCCTCGGTGAGCATCCGTTCCTGCTGAGTTGGGACCATTTGCTGTGTCCTCGGATGGCAGCTTGGCAGCTTTTAAGACCCCAGACGCCACTCACCAATGTGGGGTGCAGAGAGCTCTCTTAGCAAAACGCTAGTTGTGCCAATTGGCCTGGAATTTGTCTAACAGCATGGTCCCCCACCCCCCGCCCCAGCTACTCTATCCTTGCAGTATTGAGTTAAGATGGAAGGAGTACTCAAGTTATGCTGAAGTCCACTTAATGTTGTTCTTGTTCCTAATGACCACAAAATTTTTAATACTGCACTTTACAAACAAAATTTTTTTTAATTGCAAGACTGTTTTTTTTGGAAATCACCAGGCCTTTCTTCAGAAGTGCCCATGGATAGACTTGAACCTCAAACCTATCTATGTGCAGTAAGGCAGAGTTACCCATCTGCACCACCCCAAAACTGCAAACTCAGTACAGCACAGACTTAGTCATCATGCCTAGATTTGAAGACATCTGCAAAATAGGCTAGATTTTTGTTACAGTCATTGTAACTCTGCCTATGGGACTGATACACTGACTGGTAACAATGTCAGTACCTTTAATTCTCCTTTTTTAAAAAATTATACTTTAGATGATGGTTTACAGGATAAACTAGTTTCTCATTAAACAGCACTGGTTAACAACCCCACAACAGGTCAACACGCTCCCTTTCCAACCTCGGGTTCCCTATTACCAGCTTTTCTGTCATTTCCTACCTTCTAGTTCTTGCCCCTGGGCTGGTATGCCCATCTAGTCTCATTTTGTTTTGTGGGCCCGTTCAATTTTTGGTTGAAGGTTGGAACCAAATAACTTAATTACTGAGCTAGACAGGTATCCGGTGGCTATACGCCAGCGTTTCCCCAGTCTCTGTCAGGCCAAGATGTCTGGTGTTTCCTTCTGAGTTACAATTTTGTTCTACACTTTTCTCCAGCTCTGTTAGGACCCTCTGTTGTGAATCCTATCAGAGCAGTCAGTGGCCACAACTGACCGGGCACCATCTAGTGGTACTGGATTCAGTCTGCTGGAGACCTTTGTAGATGCAGTCCATTAGTCCCTTGGATTACGCTTTTCCTTGTTTCTTTAATAGACTTCATCTGTCCTTGCTCCTGAAGTGTAAGACCGTTCACAGGTTTTTAAGAACTCAGATGCTACTCGCCGAAGCAGAATGTAGAACATTTTCTTTATAAACTATGTTACACCAGTTGAGCTACATGTTCCTCAAGACCATGGTCCCCACAGCCCTCAGCCCAGCGATCTGGTCCCTCAGGGAGTCTGGATGTGTCTACGGAGCTTCCATGACCTCGCCTTGTACGAGCCGGCTCTCCCTGTACTATGTACTCCCTTACCCTTCATCAAAGCTACCACTTACCTATTATCTGTTTAGTGGTTTTACATCTTTTTTAAATGCAAAAAATACGCTCACCTGCACTGGCGCGCCAGTTGAAGCAGGTGGATAATGTGCTGAAGGGTGGAGCTTTGAATAGACCGAATACACCGGTGCTTCATTCACTAATTTGTTATACAGCTCCAGAGCTTCCAAGACTTTTACATTCAACTCAGACAATTCTGAATGCTTCCTGATATAGAAGAAAGGCACTTCAATAATCTTCACATTTTTAAGCATGTATTTAGCAACGTAAGTTATTTTTCAAATTTAGCACATTTTCTATTCATATTTTCAAAGGTTATTCTTATATATAGGGAAAGAATAGCACATGGGGAAACTGAGAGGAGGAACCATTAAATTCTTGTAATATAATTTCACAATTATTAGGGAAAGTCTTTTCCATGCCTCATAAAATGCAACCAATTCATAATTTTAGTTCTAGAAGAATTCTGTTACCTATTTTAAAAGCTTTCTATTGAAAACTCAAATTATAAGGAATAGTAATTTCTTAATTTAGCTAAGAGTCCAAGCCTTATTTACAAATCTCAGTAGACGAAAGTAAAAGCCCAAAGCCTGTTTTGAAGTGACGTGACTGAAATAAACACATACACACTCAAAAAAAACCACACACAATTTCCATTTATATCCATGAAAGTATCAACTGAAAAAAAAGTAATTATCCTTGAAAATGCAAGTGAAAACAATGTATGTATAAACTAATCTCCACTGCTCATTTCTTTGTTTGTTTTTGAGAAAATCAGCCAAATTAGGTTATCTCATAGTATACTAAAAGCAAATCCAAAGACGCATTTTCAAATGTGCCCAAGGAACTCCAGAGCAAATCCATCCGACCTGGTACTATCTTGCCTGTTTCCCTGGAATAAGGAAATCTTTGCAAATGACAAGTTTATAAAAGTTATATGGTCACTTTTATCTTGCCTAAAGCACCCACAAGCCTGCTTAATAACTGTAGCTTTCTAGATACGCAGAGCGGGAAGAACTAAGAAGCAGAAGCAGGCAGACACAAGGCTACCAGGTAAACCTCACTGAGGGTCTTGACCTCTTATCAAGGATAATGTATTCTCCAGAGACTGGTCCCTCCTGAAAACATGTTTAAAAACATGAGACATCTTTCACGGGGCTTTCTGGCTGTATTTTTTCCATGACAGACCTGTTCATTCTTCTGGCACTCCATGGTATATTAACTCCAACACGGTAATTTAAAGGCATCAGTTCTTCTTTACTCTTTCTTGTTCCCTGTCCAGCTTTCATATGCATATGAGGCAACTGAAAATATCATGGCTTAGGTCAGGTTCATCTTAGATCTCAAACTGACATTTTTGCTTTTCAGCACTTTAAAGAGGCCTTCTGCAGTACATTTACCAATATAATCAATAGTTTCATTTCCTGACTGCTGTTTCAGTGGGTGTTGATTGTAAATTCAAGTAAAATGAAATCCTTGACAACTTCAATGCTTTCTTTGTTGCTTACTGGCCCTGTTTTGTGGATGTTTTCTTTAATGTTGAGGAATAATCTACACTTTAGGCTGCAGTCTTTGATCTTCATCAGTAAGTGCTGTAAGTCCTCTTCATTCTCAGCAGAGTTGTGTTTTCTATGTATTGTATGTTGTTAATGAGTCTTCCTCCAATTCTGATGCCGTATTACTCTTCACACAGTTCACCTTTTCAGATTATCTGTTCAGCATAAAGACAGAAAAAGTATAGTAAAAGGATCCAACCCTGACACATACCTGTCCTGACTTTACACCACAGCTTGCCCCCTTGTTTTCTTCAAACTACTACTTCTTGGTCTATGTACAAGTTACTCAAGCATACAATTAAGTGTTCTGGAATTCCCATTCTTGACAATGTTATCCATAACCTGTTACAATTCACACAGTCAATAAAAGCAGGAAAACACTTTCTGGTATTCTCCGCATTCAGCCAAGAACCATCTGACATCAGCAACGATAGCACTGGTTCCACATCTTCTTCTGAACACAGCTTCAATTTCTAGCAGCTCCCTATTGATGCACTACTGCAACCTCTTTTGAATGATCTTCAAAATCTTGCTTGCATGTGATTTAATGATATTGTTTGATAATTTCTGCATTCTGGATCAGTTTTCTTTGGAATGGGCACAAATATGGATCTCTTCCAGTTGATCAACCAAGAAGCTGTCTTCCAAATATCTTGGCATGACTGGGTGAGCACCTCCTGGGCTGCATCCAGTGATGAGTCACCTCAGTTGGCTTTCTATCAGATCCTGTAGTCTTGTTTCTCACCAAAGCCTTCAGAGCAGCTTGGACTTTTTCCTTCCATACCATTGTTTCTTAATCCTATGCTATCTCCTGAAATGCTTGAACGCTGATCAGTTCTTTTCAGTACTGATTCTGTGTAGTCCTTAATCTTCTTTTGATGCTTCCTGCATTGTTTACTATTTTGCCCATATAATCCTTCAGCATCGTAACTTGAGCACTGCATCTTCTCTTCACTTCTTTCAGCTTGAGAAATGCCCAGTGTCTTTGTACATTTCATCCAAATACTCTACTTATCTTCTCCAGCCATCCTAAGAAATCTCCTGCTTTGCTCTTTTATGTCATCATTTCTTCCATTAGCCTTAGCTCAAGAGCATGTTTCAGTCTTTTTTAACATCTATTTTGGTTTCTTTCCTGTCTTTTTAATGACCTTTTGCTTTCTTTATCTACGATGTCCTTGAGGTCATTCCACAATTCATCTAGTGTTTCATCATTAGTGTTCAATGCATCAAATGTATTCCTGAAATGGTCTGTAAATTCAGGTGGGATAGACTCAAGGTTGTGCTTTGGCTCTTGTGGACTTGTTTTAATTTTCTTCAGCTTCAACTTGAACTTGCAAAACAACAACTGATGGTTACAGTATATATCCCTATATGTTTAGCATGGGCTTACAATTGCTGGGTTGATAGGTCATGGACTTCTTTTAGGTTCCAAAAAGTTGTTTATAAAAATTACAATCCTAGCTATGTATGCACATGCATGCAAATACTTGACAACGAATAAGGAAGACTACAGAAGAGTGGAGGCTTCTGAATTAACAGTGTGGGTGAAGAATACGGAATGCCAGAGGAACGAACAAAACTGTCTTGGAAGTACAGCAAGAATGCTCCTTATATGTAAGGGTGGTGAGACGTCATCTCATGTACTCTGGACTTGTCATCAGGACGGGCCAGGCCCTGGAGGACATTATGCTTGGTGAAGTAGATGGTCAGTGAAAAATATGAAGATGTCCAATGAGATGGATTTACACAGTGGCTGCAACAATGGGCTTAAACATATCAACAACTGTTAGAATGGTACAGGACGGGGTGGTGTTTCCTTCTGTTGTACAAAGGGTTACAGATTTGGAATCAACCCAACGGCACTTAACAACAACTCGTTTTACTGTAGAAAAATGCAAAGAATTTATGAAAATACCCCCACTGAACAAAGAATACTAACTCAGTGACTGGGAAGAGTCTTGCTACTGCACTTCTCTGGTAAGAGCTGTTAAGAAAGAGTACAGTTGCTGTTTCCTTGCTGCTTTGGTCCTACCTAATTCCTTTGTATTGAGCTGTTTTACATAGTAGCTTAATAAATATGCAGCAGAAAAAGACTGAGATGACAGAACACTAAGGCTTTATCCTTTGTCTTTCAATGACTATGGATTCTCCCTCTAGCTTCAAAAAGGAAGCTGAGGAGTTAGGACAAAGGGGTAAAACTAAGAGCTCAGAACCCTGACAGTCAACCACTCAGGGCTGCTGCTATTTCTAAGAAATAGTGAGATAAGATGAGGTGACAAAATTAAAAGGACAACAAAAAGGTAAAAATGCAAAGAGAAATGACAAGAAACTGCACTACACTGAATTTAGCCTCACAAGTACAAGGAAATTCAATTTGAAATTTTTACAAGTACCACTTTTCACAAGGTGACACATGAGTTCTTGCCTACACGTTTTCCCATTTCATGCTTTATTTACTTTACTCTTCATTACTTATCTCCTCAATTTCAACCTGAGTTAGAAAAATAAAGACCAGAGCATGAGTCCATGCTTTTATAAGCACAATATATTGCTACCAAAATGAGAAGTACCACCACCTTGCTATCAATTTTGTAAGAGCTTAGGAAACTGAAAAGCAATTCCAGTGGATTGTACAGTTCCATAAAAAGGTTCCCAATTTAGAGTTCTGCTAAAAGTAAGCATAAAAAGACTATACTTTTTATTGACTATGTGAAAAATCTCACCTATCAATCTCTTCTAGTTTTTCATCTATCATTGGACCCATCTGTTGACAGATATCTGTAAATACAAAAATACTTACAAATGTACAACCTTAAGCCAGTTTCAACAATTTTTAACAAAGCACCAATATCCAACCAGACACAATACACAGAGAATTAAGTCTATCCTACAGAAAAGACTACAAAAAACCGAATTTTAATACAATTCAGCACCAGTATTAGTATCAACATGAAAAGGTAAGGTCAAAATTAAAACAGATATTCTACCATGTTCCTCAGAACTATTACACAAATTTACAGACCGAAATTTGGAGTTACCCAAAGTCTTAAAAACCATTATTATCTAAGTGAAATGAATTTGAGCCAGAATACATAAAATATGTAATGATGTGCAGATGTAGATATATTTCATTGTATTTAACCACTTCACAATTATACACTTTGTGTATTTCCAAAATTTAAACACTGATTCAATGAATGGTACAGTACTCTGTATTCATAGTCAGATTTTTTTCTATAAAAGCTGTATCCATTTACCACAGATATTTTTCTTCTAACAGATTAAAACAAATACACAGAAAGCAAGAACTGTGCTTTAACTGCTTCAGATTTTATTAGTGACTGAAATACACATCAGCATACATCCAATGACTACATTACAAACTTAACACTAATCATGTGTAATTTTGTCTTTAAAATCATGATATAAGAGAAGTAAAACAGGAATAAAATTTTCCAGTATTTTGACTCGATTTACTATGCTGTTGTTTCTAATTTCTCGTTTTTTGGGTTGCAAATCTCTTCAGTAGACTTCACTGGTGGGCTTATAGAAAATACAAAGACTTTTGTTTTGAAAAAGATAAGCAGGTTTATGATGATACCTTCCAAGTAATACTTTCACTGTTTTACTAGTCTAACCCCTATAAGAAATTTATTTCTAATTTCTAGAAATAAACACAAGGCAGATGACATAATGAACAGCTAAAAATACATTAAAGTAGTCCCTAATAATCACTAAGTACCTTCTAAGTCCAAGAGGTCTTGGGAGTCTGGTTTTGAATCTGTTGGATCTATACTCTGGAGTACCTGTAGGGCTCTATCCATCTTATCCTAAAAAAATAACAGGGCACTTTGAACACTCAAGAGAGTTTTAACTTCAGTGAATACAAAAATGACTCTTTTCATGCATTCTCAAGGATATAAGCTACATATTAAAAGTCTTGACAGGTTAACTGTTAAACAAAAGAAGGACTCTACCTCATCTATATAAACAGGCTCAGGCTCTGATTTCTTAATTTCCTCCACATCATCATCAATTACGTTCAGTTTGTCCACAGCTGCTACGGAAATAAAGTAAACTTTTAAGTTCTTCAATATTTATTTTGCTATTTTAACCATTAATTTATAAGTAGTGCATTATTACCCATCAGGAAAAAACAAAAAAGAAGCTCTTTAAATAGTCACCACAGTTTATCATAAACATGTATTACATGTTCACTCATTCTTGTCACGAATATTTATTTTGCACTTAAACTTTGTGCCAGACATTATTCTAGGCAATGGAAATACACCAGTCAGTAAAACAGATAAGAATCTTGTCTTCCAGGCACTCACATTCTGGTAGAACAACAGAGTACTATCTATGGGAGCTGTCCTTACAGTCATTTTCCTGGAAACCAAGTGGTACTATTGCAGCAAATAAATACACAAGGGAGTAGATTATTACTTATTTAGCTAATTGCAGAGTTAAATTTATGAGCTATTTCTACACTCTTCCCTTGCTATATTTCTTAAGAGGAAGAAAAAATAGTCCTGATTTCAACCTAACTTTGATACTAATTAAAACAGCACATACAAAATAAACCCTTTCATAAAGAGGACAAAAAATAATTTACAAACACATATCAACAATTTAAATGTACACCAGAATACTGGAATTACTATATTTTAATACACCAAATTTTAGTATAAACAAAATTAAAATAAAATCTTATTTGTATCAAAATTTAAGCCTAAAGGATTTTTAAGTCACAACAGTTAGCCATCTTTCAGTATAAGTACATTCTAAGGTCAGAATGGGTGACTAGAATACTGGCTCCATCACTTACTAGACACATAACTTTCAGCCCTAGTTTTCTTATCTATAAAATAGAATAACAAAAGCACCTAGCTCACAGTTGTTGAAACAGACGAGATAGTGCAAATGGAAAGACTTAGTACCATGCCTGACAAACAGTGCCTGCTCAAAAACCATTAGCTATGATTACTTCTATCATCATCATCATCAGTATTATCACCCGTTTCTTCATATTCAACTCCTCCACTTCCCTGCCTGCATGAGAAATGGAATGCTTTCTCAGAAAGGTATCATCAACAGACGAATTATTTTCTACTGAGGCAGAACTTAAGTGAAGCTCAGAAGATCTGACTAAGACCCATCAGGGTCTTGATTATGCTACTTTATTATTGCCTTACATTCCTTTGGATCAAGGCAATGTCAGAAAAAAATCCTTGCAATCACACTCAGCACTCACTTGCCATGCCTTGTCAATCAACACACTGTGATTCAGTGATGGACAAAAACAAGGCTCTTGTGTACCAACATAAAATTGACTCTTGCAACATGTAATTAGGTCAACTTCAATACTAACATGGTCATATAATTTTATGCCTGATATTTAACTAAGTTAATTCTTAGATGATTTAAAACACGGTAAGGAAATAGTTCTAGGAATTGACTTGCAGTTATTTAACTCCTTGACTTGAAAAGAAACTAGTTCAACTATAATGCCTATCAATAAATAATTTAAAACAAGAGTTTTAATGCCAATCTATCTTACACACATACTCCTCAACTTATAATGAATTTGAGTTACCACGAACCACACTTAAAAACCATCTTTTTCTTTTTCATACATCTGGTGGCATAACAGTTAAGATCTACGTCTGCTAACCAAAAGGTTAGCAGTTTGAATCCACCAAGTGATCACTGGAAGTGCTATGAGGGCAGTTGCACTCTGTCCTATAGGGTTGCTACGAGACAGCAACAGCTTTGGTTTTTTTTTTTTCCCTTTACCATTAGTAATATGCACTACATACAATACAGCACTATGTAATATGCTGATGTTACTATTCTTACGTCAATCCAAAAGACAAATAAAAATCAGATTTATAAAGACACTGATAATGATAGGCAATGATAACGAAAACTAAACAAACAAACAAAGAGGTATTCGACTTACTTCAGAATCTAAATTAGACTCCTCAGAACAGAATCCTGTCCTAAGTAGGGGATTACCTGTATTCAAAACTGAACCATAAAATTCAAGTGTCAAATACTTTAACTTACAAGTTTAATCTTCTCTAAGGTTTAACTTACCTGCCTCAGACTCTATGTTTAAATTCGTTGTTACAAAATTAGATGGGAAGAGTCCTATTCCTCTGTGATTTTCTCCTTTCCACCAATTGGCATCACTGAAAATACAGTGCAAAAATGTCATGTGTCTCTCTATGCCTGAGTACATTTGTCTTAAGAGGAATGAAAATATCAAATTTAGCCTACTTTGAAAATACTAGGTCACATTCAGCTGTATTTATAGTCATTCTTCTTTAATAAAAAACATTAAAAAGTACAAATGAAACAATCATCCATATTCCCATACTTGGCTTTAAAACTAACTAGCAACTGCTCTTGTTTGGTTCTGGGCTTTTAATAAATAAAACACAGTTAATACTCAAGTCTCCTTTATCAGCAATCTCAAGTCCCAATCTCACATCCATCCTAACACACCTATCATCACATCCAATCTTTTACATATACCTATATCTTTCCATATAGATATTACTCTTTATACATCTCACTCACTTCATCTACTAATGCTTTATCTTTTATCCTTTATAAAGTTTCATCACACAAATATGTCATATTTAATTTACCCATCGCTGCACATACAGAGGGACACAGGTTCCTTCCAGTGTTTCACTGTTAAAAATATTGGGAGTAATGATTCTAGGGCACACTTGCCAACACTTTCCCTACACTTATTCACATGGTAATGCTGGGCCACAGGATACAATCACTTTCAATTTTCCTAGAAATTGCCAAATGTTCCCTAAGTGGCTGTATATATTGGCCTTCTTCCCCAAGCAGTATGTCATACAAGGTAACTGTCTAAGCCAACACTTGATAACGAGCTAATACAAAAATCACACCTCATGGTTGTACTTATTTGCATTTCTAGTCTGCTCCCTACTAGAGATTTACTTCTAGTTTCTAGAAGCAAATACAAAGTAGAAGAAATCCACTTGTGTTTGCTGACCATTTGGATTGTGTGTTTTGCAAAGGTCCCTACATTTTGTCCGCGATTCTTTTTCCTACTGGGTTGGCTGTCTTTTCCGTGGATCTGCAGAGGTTCTTTGCATATTTCTGAATAGCAACTGATTGCCTGATTTATGCAAATACCTTCCCTCAGGATCTTGTCTTTTAACATGTTTACGGTTTCTTTTACTCTGTGATGTTTCCCCCATGTGATCAAATCCAGCAATCTTCCTTTACAGCTTAAGGTTTTAAGAAACTTACTTTCTTGACTCCATATACTGATTCTTCCATATGTTTTTCTAACAGTTTTGAGTTGTCTTATTTTATCCCCCACCCATGTTTAGGCCTCTAATGTATCCAGAATTAAAATGCATGGGCTGTATAAAGCTAATGTTTTATTTTATTTATACCATATAAAGAGCCAATCATCCCAGAGAAAAATTGATGGACTAGTCCACCATTTTTCCTACTGATTTGTAACACGCCATATTTCAAACAGCATGCTGCCCTCTGTTCCATAATCTATTTTTGGACTCCATTCTGTTGTGATAGTATACATACCTACTTACTACAGCCTGTAAAGACACCTTGACACATGGTCAAAAACCACACCCTCTCTATATCATTCTTTTTCATCTACTGTTCATAATAATACTAAAATCTGTTTTTCAGGTTTTCTGGGAAAAAATCCTGTTGGAATTTTAATTGGAAATGCAGTGAGTTTATCAATAAGCATGGGAAAAATTAAATCTATACAAAATTAAATATGGCATCTCTCACCTTACTCAGATTTTCTTTTACATTTTCCAGAGAATTTTATAATTTTCTCCATGTGGGCCTCACATGTCTTTGTTAGACTACTAAATCATTTATTATAATATTTTCATGCAAATAATGCACACTGTCTGCATTTTCGGCCACCCTCCCCTGGAAAGGCATCCTCACAAACACCGCCATGCCAATCCTCCACAACATGCTATTGGAAAAAAAATTAAAAATTTAGGACACCACACACAAAAATACCTGGGGAGGCAGGCATGGCCAGCAGACAAAGGCAGAAGGTACACCTTATTTGTGTAAACAGACAGTACTGGGAATGGTATCTTTCCTATTTCCTTTTGTAATCACCATATTTTTATGTAAATAATGCACACCTTCTGCATACTTTTGCCTGCCACATCCTCCCTTCACATATTTTCAGAAGCATGTGAACGTTTCTCAACAACAACATCTGGAAGAGGACTGGCATGGAGGCACTTGTGAGGATGCCTCAAGGGTGGGAGCACAGCTGGCAAGCAACTGTAAAAGCCAGCTTTATTGATATAAAATACAAAGTAAAGTACACTACTAATTTTTCTATGGTGAGCTTGTTATCAACAACTGATAACCAGTTTTAATGGTTTATCCACTGATTGTCTTGGGCTTTCTATATGGATACTGACAGCACTTCTGTCTCTTTCTCAAAACTTGACTTATTGGATACGTAAGTGCTTAAGGATGAATTAACATCCTTCGTTTCTGAAACATCATTTCATTTATAACTATCAAAAGATATGATAAGAGTTATACATCTCCCCAACTCCTAAAACCATAAAATAATTGGCTGCACTGACAATTCCGAGATAATATCTGCTGGTAATTATCTGGATTAACAGACATCCCCTTTCCCTCTCTCATAGCATAACTGACCTCCTCAGTTACTACTGTGAACTCCTTGATGCAGCACAAAAAGTAAACCAAGTGATTTCAAAACACCATGGCTCCTTCCCAACCCTAATTTATCTCTTACTAAACTCTCTCCATTATTATCAGCTGATTCTATGAAACACGAATGGCATAAAGTACTGTTCAATTTTTAAAACCCTCAACTAGGGTCCTTCAGCACGGTAATATTACACAAAGTTATTGATAATTATGAAAAAATTTAAATTCAGCATTTATTTTAGAGCTTTTATCATAGAGACTATATCACAACAGAGTGAAAAATGATGCAAATATAAGGGATATAAACTTTATCTTTAACAAATTTATTCAGCTAACTTTACTGAAAGCCAGTATTAGCTGAGGACTAAAGTTACAAAGCCAATTAAAACAAACTTTCTACCCTGAAGAAAGTTATACTTGAGTACAGTGTTTTACAGTTTCCCTCACCAATTAAGTTGTTACCTGGTTTATAATGGGGACTTGTTTTCCCCTTCCCCTCCAACCCAGGAAAGCAGTGACTCTCTCTGGAATCAACTGATCTCGTAAGAGATACTTTTGTAAACTGGTAATTACAATTAAAAAAAAAAACTATACCCACTGCCATCCAAAAAAAAACCACAAAACCAAACTATACCCATTGCCATCCAGTCATTTCTGACTCACAGCAACCCTACAGACAGTATAACAAACACTGTAACACCTGTTTGAGGAGTTATAGCAGCACTGAGGTTCAAAACTACTAACTTCACTATGAATTAAAGGCAGAGAGGGTGTTAATGATTCTGAGGATGTAAAATTTGATCTAGGTCCTGAGGGTTAAGTAGGCATTCACTAAGAAGAAAAAGACAATTAAGGCTCTGAAAACAAACATGATATTTGCTGTTATTATCTGTATCCTCCATGTGTCTGTCAGTTTGTCATAATATGGGAGCTTGTGTGTAGCTGTGATGCTGGAAGCCATGGCACCAGTATTCAGATGCCAGCAGGGTTACCTATGGTGGACAAGTTTCAGCTGAGCTTCCAGACTAAGACTAGGAAGAAGGACTTAGCAGTCTACTTCTAAAAAAGATGTAGCAAGTGAAAACTTTATGAATAGCAGAACACTGTTTGACACACTACTGGAAGATGAGCCCCGCAGGTATGAACATACTCAAAAGATGAATGGGAAAGCACTGCCTCCTCAAAGTACAGTTGACCTTAATGATGTGGATGGAGTCAAGCTCTCAGGACCATCGTGTGCTGATAAGGCATGACTCAAAATGAGAAAAAACAGCTGCAAACGCCCACTACTAATAAGAACGTGGCATGTACGAAACATGTATCTAAGAAAATTGGAAGTCATCCAAAATGAAATGGAATACATAAACAATGATACCCCAGACTTTAGTGAGATGTAATAGTGCTGGTATTGGCCATTTTGAATTGGATTAAGCACACGGTCTACTACACCAGGAATGGCAACTTCAAAAAGAACATTTCAAAATCTACCCTTATAACACATGTCAATGCTGTGAGAGAATAATATCCAAACACTTCAAGGAACGACTAGTTAATACAACTATTACTCAAATGTACATACCAACTAGTAAGGCCAAAGAGGAAGAAATTTAAGATTTTTACCAAATTCTGCAATCTGAAATTAACTGAACGTGCCATCCAGATGCACTGATAATTACTGAAATTAGAACATGAAAGCTGGAAACAAAAAAGAAGGATTAGGCGTTAGAAAACATAGCCTGGTGATATGTGATACCAAAGATCGCACAACAGAGTTTTGCCACAGCAATACCTGATTGATTGCAAATACCCTTTTTCACCAAGATAAATGGCAACTATACACGTGGACTTCACTAGATGATACAATACACAAGAACCAAATCAACTACATCTATGGGAAGAGATGACGGAAAAGCACAATATTATCCATCAGAACACAGCCAGGGGCCAAATGAAGAACAAACCATCAACTGATCATTTCAAGTTCAAGCTGAAACTGAAGAAAATTAGAACAAGTCTATGAGAGCCCAAGTATGACTTTGAGTATATCCCACTGGAATTTAGAGACATCTCAAGAACACATTGGACATACTGAACACTAACAAATGAAGAACAGATAATTTGTGGAAGGACATCATACCAAAAAATAAAAAGACATCATACATGAACAAAGCAAAAGATCACCAGAAACACAGGAAAGACCCAAATGGATGTCAGTAGAGAATCTGAAACTTGCTCTTGAACATCAAGTAGCTAAAGCAAAATGAAAAAGTAATGAAGATCTGAACAGAGACTTCAAAGTGCAGCTTGAGAAGACAAAGTATTATAACATGTGCAAACAATTGCAGATGGAAAACCAAAAAGGAAAACACACTCTGCATTTTTAAAGCTAACAGAACCAAAGGAAAAATTCAAGCCTCCAGATGCAATATTGAAGGATTCTATGGGGAAAACAGTAGATGACTCAGGAAGCATCAAAAGATGGAGAGAATACAAAGAGTCATTAAACAATGAAGAATGAATTGACTTTCAATCATTTCAGCAAGTACCGTATGAGCAGGAACCAATGGTACTGATGAAGAAGTCCAAGATGCAATGAAGGCAATGGCAAAAAAAGAAAGCAACAGGCATTGACAGAATACCAATTGACATGTTTCAACAAAAGGATGCAACACCAGAAGTCTTTACTCATCTATGCCAAGAAATAAGGAAGACAGTTATCTGGCCAAGCAACTGGAAAACAGCTACACATGGTCTCACAATTATGTTCACAAACACGACATTGTGCACTTACCTTGGCAGCACTGTACAACCAACTCATTAAGGTTTCATAACCTTGGTATATCAGTGTCTCACAGCAGTGTCCTGTCAATGTGTTGTCTTTCCAGGAGGCGTTCATTATTGATGTTGCATGTTTTTATGAGCTGTTGTGAGACTGTCAGAGCTTTAATTACAGCAATGAACAGTCAGTAAACTTTTTGTTAAATCTGGCATGAGCAGAAGTGAAAACAGGGGCATGCTACTTCAAGTTTGTGGGGATAATGCCATGAAGAAAATGGCAAGGTACAAATGGTCAATTACACTTTTGTGAGGGAAGACAAAGTGCCACTGATGAAGAGAAGTCAGAACATCCAGTAAAGAGCAAGACTGACGAACACATAGCAAAAATTCATCAAACTGTGCATCAATATCATCAGCTGACTGTGACAAGCACAGCAGGCCAAGTAAACATTGATAAAGAAACATGGAAGTCTTAACTGAAAATTTTGGCACATGAAAGATCTAGACAAAACTGTCCCAAAGGAGTGCACTAACGAATGAAAGCAAAAGGGAGTCAAAGTTTGCCAAGACCTTTTGGAGAGGCAAGACAAGGTTTTGGGCCATGGTATCACTGGTGATGAAACATGAGTATAACAATGTGACCCTGAAATAAAGCGTCAAAGTGCACAATGGCAGCCAGCTAATTCTCCACGACCAAAAAGCTCTGTCAGTCCATATCAAGAGTCAAATGATGTTACTGACCTTTTTTGATATCAGAGGGATTATTCATTATGAATTTGTACAAAGTGGACAGTTAATCAAGCTTACTATTTAGAAGTGCTGAAAAGCCTGTGTGAAAATGTCAGATGAAAACAACCTGAACTTTCTGCCAACCACTCATGGCTCTTGCATTACAATGCACCAGTTCATACAGCACTGTCTGTGAGGGAGTTTTTAGCTAGTAAACAATAACTGCATTGGAACAACCTCCATACTCACCTGATCTGGCCCCCAGTGACTTTTTTCTCCACCTAAAGATAAAGGAAATATTGGAAGGAAGGCATTTTGATGACATTGGGGACATCAAGGGTAATACTGACATCTCTGATGGCCAGTCCAGAAAAAGAATTCCAAAATTGCTTTGAAGGGTCAACTAGGCACTGATGTCGGTGCACAGCTTCCCAAAAGGAGTACTTCAAAGGTGACCACAGTGACATTCTGCAATGAGGTATGTAGCACTTTCTCTAGGATGAGTCCACAAACCTTGTACTTATGCCCATTCCATAGGAAGGTGATTCCACCAAATGGAGAAATTACTAAACATCGTCATTACCGCCATATCCAAACAAAGTTTTGTCAAAGATCATTCAAAAGCAACTGCAGCAGTCTATGACAGGACTGTCAAGAAATCAAGCTCCATTTTTTTTTCCAAAAGGACAAGGAACCAGAGACATCATTGCTGATGTCAGATGGATTCTGGCTGAAAGCAGTTTTACTGACTATGCTTAAGGCATTTGACTGTGGATCAGAAATTATGAATAACATTGCAAGAATGGGAACTTCAGAACACTTAATCATGCCCGTGGAGAAACCTGTACACAGATCACTAGGCCATTATTCAAACAAAACAAAGGGATACTGTATGGTTAAAAATCAGGAAAGGCTGAGTCAGGGTTGTATCCTCTTACTATACTTACTTAATCTGTATACTGAGCAAGTAATCCAAAAAGCTGAACTATGTGAAGAAAAATGTGGCATCAGCATTGCAGTAAGATTCACTAACAGTCTGTATTATGCAGATGACACAATCTTGCTTGTTGAAAGTGAAGAGGACTTGACGCACTTACTGATGAAGATCAAACACCACAACCTTCAGTATGGATTATATGCCCACATTAGTAAGACAAAAATCTTCACAGGACCAGGAAGCAACATCGTGATACGCAGAGAAAAGACTGAGGCTGTCAAGGATTTCATTTTATTTGGATCCACAATTAACACCCCCCGGAAGCAGTAGTCAAGAAATTAAGAACACGCATGGGCAAACTGGCTGCAAAAGATCTCTTTAAAGTGTTGAAACAATGTCAATTTGAAAACTGGGGTGCTCCTGAACCAAACCAAGGTGTTTTCAATTGCATCCTACAGTTGTGCTAGCTGGGTGATGAATAAAGAAGGCCGAAGAAGAACTGATGACTTGGACTCGCGGTGCTGGGAGAAGAGTACTGAATATATCACCGACTGCCAAAAGAACACACGGATCTGTGTTGGAGGAAGTACAACCAGAATGCTCCTGAGAAGCAAGGATGGGGAGACTGTGTCTCATATGCTTTGAATTATGAGGAGGAATCACTCCATAAAGAAGTTCTTCATGCTTGCTAGAGTCAGCAAAAACTTTAGACCCTCATCACGACAGACTGACACAGTGGCTATAACAATCAGCTAGGCACAATGACAATCCCCAGCAAGGTGCAGGACTAGGCAATGTTTCATCATGTTGTACATGCGGTCATCGTGAGTTGGAACTGATTCAATGGCACCTAGCAATATCATTTGGATAGAGACCTGATGGCACAGTGTTTAAGAGCTCAAGCTGCTAATGTTCTCCAGTTTGAATCTACCACCTGCTCCTCTGAAACCCTATGGGGCATTTCTACTCTGTCCTATAGGGTACTTATGAGTCCGAATTGACTTAAGAGCAACAGGTTTGGTTTGCTTATCATTTGCATAAACAAGAAAATAAAGTATTTTATACACAGATATAAAAAAGTCACACTATCTAGTCTTAAGTCTCAAATGAAAATCTGAACCTTTTCTTTTAGCTACTGACTTCTTAGCAAAAACAACTTTTTTACTGACTTTTGCAATGACGATCAGATTATGATAATCATGTGAGAAGACCACTATTTCTACCATGAACTTGTAAATTTGGTAATCTTGGGGACAGGGGTTTTCTTTAAATATTTACCTTTTTACTGGGAAGCCAATCCTTCTATAATCTAGGCTCCCTTCAAACCTTACTTGCAAGTCACGTCCCTTTTCTCTTCTAAATGTTTTTGCCTCTTCTGACTGGGTTTTCCAGGCATGGAGACCCAGATGTACAATGCCAAAGAGGTCTAATCAGAACACGGCATTTTTGGAACTGTAAGAGTTCCACTTGATTACCTGATATGGCATTTAGAAAACAAAGAATGAATGGTGAGATAAAGCTAAAACTATAGAAAATAAAGAGTTTTTGGGGTACATTCTGTTAATAAGGTACATGGCCTTTTCTATTAGCTCAGGGTTTTTTATTTGTGCTTTAGATGAAGGTTTAGAAAGAAAATTAGTTTCTAATTAAACAACTAATACACATACTGTTTCGTCACACTGGATGTCACTCCCAAAAGTCAACTAACACTCTCCTTCTCAACCTTAGGTTCCCTATTACCAGTTTTTCTGCTCCCTCATGGCTTCCCATCCTTGCCTCTGTGCTATGTACCCAGGAGTCTCATTTTGTTTTATAGCCCTGTTCAATCTTTGACTAAAGGGTGAAACTTAGGAGTGACCTCAGTACTGAGTTGAAGTGTCCAGGGGAATATACCGTTACACTTTTTTCCCGTCTCAGTCAGATCAGTACGTCTGACTGTGCGTGTGTGTAAACTAGAATTTTATTCTACTTTTTTCTCCAGCTGGGTCTGAGATCCTCTATCGTGATCCCCGTCAGAGCAGTTGGTGGTGGTAGCTGGGTACCATCTACTTGTGCTGGACTCAATCTGGTGAAGGCTGTGGAAGCTGTGGTTCACTGGTCCCTTCAGATCAATCTTTTCCTTTTGTCATCTTTTTTCTTTCCCCAGCTATCCCCTCCCTTTTAACCATCAAAGACTGTTTCTTTTTCTGTGTAAACTTTTCCACGTGTTTTTGTAACAGTGGTCTCATACACTATTTGTCTTTTTGTGACTAACCTATCTCACTTAGCATAACGCCCTCCAGATTCATCCATGTTGTGAGATGCTTCAGAGTCATCATTGTTGTTTACCACTGTACAGTATTCCATTGTGTCGGTACCATAATTTGTTCACGCATTCATCTGATGACAGGCACTTAGGTTGCTTCCATTTTTGCTAGTGTGAATAACTCTACAATGAACAAAGATCTGTATATTTCTATTACTGTAACAGCTCTCATTTCTCAAGGATATACTCCTAGGACTTAGACTGCTGGATCATATGGTATTTCTATTTCTAGCTTTTTAGGGAAGTGCCATATCACTTTCCAAAATGGTTGTACCATTTTGCATTCCCACCAGCAGTGCCTAAGACTTCAATCTCCCCACAGCCTCTCCAATTTTTTTTTTTTTTAATTCATGCCAGTAATACTGGGTGATCAGTGTATCCTAATTTGAGCCCCAAGGATAACATACTGCCAGGGGACCTGAAGTTTTATATGTGAAATTTTTAATTTTGTGCTTTCATTTCTACAGCAATCTGAAAGCAATGAGTACAGTCTTTTCCTGGATCATCTGGATGACCTCCTTTGAACCTAAGACTGCCAAATTGGGTAATTTTAATACTCAAGTTTATATTTGTGTTTAAAATCTTGTCAGTGATAACTAATTACCTAGAATGACACATTTAACCCATATTAGAAAGCATGTTTGTGGCTATCATAAAACTGGAAGCTCTAGTGGCATAGTAGCTAAGTGTCACACCTGCTAACCGAAAGGTCAACAGTTCAAATCACATCAAGTGCTCCTTGAAAACACTATGGAATAGTTCTATTCTGTACTAAGGGTTGCTCTCAACTTGACAGCAATGGATTTGGTTTGGGTTTTATAATCAAAATGACAGCAATCAAGCTACACATGCCACCATGTTGAATTCACATTCAATTCTAGCAGTTACAAAGAAGAGTTATCTTTTGTAGCGATTACATCTCAGCTGAAAACAGTTTCACATGAGTCTTTTATTTAAGGAACTTGTGCTTTAATTAAACACGATGCAGGCCAGCTGACTCTAGTAGGTATATAACACATTTGAGCCACACGAACATCAAATGATGTGAAGGAATACTGTACATATGAAAGCTTCACAGCAGCTGGAACACAGGCAAGACAGAGGAGAATTGAGCCAGCACACAGTACACTGCAGAACAGACCTGCTGAAGTACCTGCCCCACTAACCAGTACCACATTTTTACCTTGTAGGCAGCAATATACACCATAAAAGATTTCTTTTTACATAAAAGTAATGCTCTAAAGTTGAATCTCAGAGCAAAAACTGTTCATTTTGTAGTTTTCAATTTCTTTTATAAAAGTCTTTAATCTTACGGTTGTATAAAGTATTAAGATATACATAACCTTTTTCATTTTTTACTACAGTATGTATTTAAAGTAAGACTACACTCAGAAGCCTGATATTTCAGACTCTCACTGTTCAGGTATCATGTACTCCACTCCAGATAACTACTTAGAAAATAAAAATTAAAAAAATACTTTTTTTCTAAATGAACACAGTGCTGTCTTGAATATAAAACTGTGCCTAAGAGATTTTCCTTTTCCTAGTCTCATATGTTGAAAAAGGTTTCCTGTGCTGTCAAAAACCTATTAAGCTTCACCACAACTGAACCTGCTGAATGAGCCCTCTTTCCTCTCATGTTTGTATTGAGTGTACATCGACTTTCTCTGGATCCTGACATTACTTCTTTTATGGCACATACCACATTTCACCTTCCTTACAATGTATGCTATATTGATTTTTACTTTCCTACTATATCCTAGGTTTTATGAAGACAGACTATGCCCTCATTCACGTTCTTTCATTATGAACAGAGCTTACTACATAGTATTCACTCAAAACAAAAAAACTACTATGGTAAAATAACACCACTTTGTAAATCTAGCCATTTAAAAATATGCCAGGCTAGTTGTTCATAGTAGTTATTTATAATGAATACTGAATATATTTGCAGCCTCTGTTCATAGCTATAAGCTGTTAGGTCCCATTTGCTAAATTTCATCAAATTCTTATAAAAGCAAAATTATGAAACAGAATTAGATCTAATATAAATAAATCTATTCTCTATTAGAGCTTTAAGCAATAGAGAAACTGAGTAACAGTGCAGTGGATTAAGAATTAGGAAGGATTACAGCATTATTCCCAATAGACCATCAACAGATGAATAAATAACCAAACGCGGTATATTTGTATAACAGAACATTACTCAGACGTAATGAGAAATGAAGTCCTGACACATGCCATGACACGGAAGAATCTTAAAATTATGCTGAGTGAAGTCAGATACAAAAGGAAAAATAGTCTGTGATCCTACTTAAATAAAATATCCAGATTAGGCAAACACACACAGACAGAAGTTTATTACTGTGAGGAGGGCACGGCAGCAACTTCTGAAGGCATACTGAGTTTCTGTTGGAGGTGATGTTCCAGTCTAGAAAGAAGTGATGGTGATGGTAGCACAACAGAATGAATGTAATCAATGTGAATGAAATGTACACTTAAAAGGGGTTAAAAAGGCCAACTTTTGTTTTATATATTTTACCACAATAAACACTTTTTTCTAACTAAGACCAAAAAAAAAAGAACTGGGGAAGAACGAAGCACAGTTTTTGGTTGCTTTGATCAAAGGTTATATAGCTATACAGCTAAAGTTTTTCTGCCAGTAATTTCAGTACACAGAATTCTGAAGGCAAACACATTATGATGATTGGGCATGTTTTTCCAGCTGTGGTCATCAACATTACGTATCTTTCATCCAAGGTATTTCTTTACCAAATATAACAAAAGAAGTACAAGGAAACTTGCATCACCTAGTCTAACCAATTCTTATTTTAGGAAAAAAATTATGAAGGTATGAAAGGCTCTATTACGACTTTACTACACCAAACTCAAAGAACTGAAAATTTGGGCTTTTAGACTTATACTCTGTAACTTTAATATGTTCCAGGAATAAATATTTAAAACATACCTGTCATCCAAAACAATAATAATTTCACCATGTTTAAAGGTGAGTTCATTGTCCTCAACGGCTTCAAAATCATATAAAGCTCTTACTTTCCTTGCGCCCTTATTATTAAACTGAATTTCTGCAGACGGATATAAGGGTTTTGTTTCTGTTTGCTGCTGCTTCTGCTCTTGCAATGATAATTCAATAGCTAGTTTGAAAAATTAAGGAGAAAACAGAAACACCAAGAATTAATTTTTATTTTTTAAAACGTTTAAAAGAAGTATTAGACAACATATTTACTGAAAACAAATCAAGTGAGTATTTTATTTGATCAGTTAAAACCTTTCAAAAATTAAGATTCTACCCTTTCTTGCAGGAGTGGGGAGTGGAGGCAGAGAATCACGGTATTTTTTAAAATAAGATCTTGCTCATTCCTTATTATTGCAGCCTGTCACATAAAACAGTTATTATTTTTATAGGAAACAGATTGTGACATTATAATATGGGTAGCTTTCCATATAGGACAAGCCATGAACATATTTCTGTGCTTGACTCATAACTTTGGCATTAAAGAAATGGTGAAATGTAATCTCTCCAAAGGTAGAACATTATATATTATTGTTAAGGATAATGAACTACATTCATTTTACACCACATCATCTGTTTTCCCCACTTTTCAGTCCCTACTAGTTTTATTTTTCTCATATCTCATCATCACTGTGTGTTTGTGTGTTTGTGTGCACACATACATGCACATTTCAGGTGGAAGTTTAAAGCATAGTTTCTCATACAAAAATCTATATACAAAATGTTCTGTGATGCTGGCTGCAATCACTGCATTATCTGCATTAGACCCTACTGGTTTTTATGTCTAAGGGAGAACCAAAGTATACCCTAGTTTTATTACAATTTTATTTCAAGAAAATGTTCTGGCAAGCCTACTTTAACTGACAGTAAATTAGACATGCTTAGTCCTTTACCTTTAGCTACGTCTTCATCTTCTTTGTTTTTGTTTGTTGATATGCCATTCTTGGCAGCAGCTGAGACAGTCTATAAAAGTATGAGTCAAATGAATACAATCACCACTTTCAGAGAAAATATAAGTTCTATAATTACCTGTATACACTAATTAAAAAATATATAACTGAGTTTCATTTAAAAGTGAAGTTCTTCATGATAATTTTAAGTTGCTGTTTTCAAATACTAAAACAGAATTTTCAGGAAAATACTGTAAGTTCACAAAAAGCATGAATGGGCTTACAATTTGCATACACCTAAGCATCTCAGACAGAAGGTCACATACACACAGTACTCACATACAATGACTAAGTATGACTATTTCTTGATTGCCCTTCCTGATTAACTGTCCAAGGTCTCTTACTCAATGAAAGAAGGCTATCTTCCTATGAGTACATGGCAACAAAAGTGCCAGAAAGAAGTCAATGATCATCACTGGAGAGAAGAGGGCAGAGGCCACAGACAACAGGTGCATTTCTATGAACCCCTTTAAAAGTACTTTCACTACTCATGATGAGTGGTCACTCTTAGGTTACAACAGAGAATAAAGGAAGGTCATGCTGAAATAGAACGACATCTACTCTATTAAGACAGACAGGTTTAGGATCCTGGGCCATTAGTCAGCTCTTTAACCCATATCTTTACGAACAATATGCATAAAGGACCTGTTACTTTCTACTACAAACTTTATTCCAAAACTCTACAATGCTGAGTTGCTGTTGTTCGATGTTATCAACTCAATTTTTAATTCACAGCAGCCCCATGCGACAGAAGGTTGCAGTTTGTAGGAGCAGATTACCAAGTCTGTCTTTCTCCCACAGAGCTGCTGGGTGGGTTCAAATCACTAATATTTAGGTTAACAACCAAACTCTGCACCAACAGGGCTGCTTCATTAAACTCCCATGGTGGTAAAACATACAGGTCCTATTTGTTGTCGCTTTAGGATACTCTCTGAAATAAAAGAAAGCATAGTACTCCTCTTCACATCTTTTCTGTAGCTTACATCCTAACCCTGGATGTCCAAGTCTTAACCAATGTAGAAGACAGGAGGCAAACCCAAGATATGGTGTGTTTCTCCCACAGACCCGATTAACAGCCCACTCTGCAATCCATCCCTGCTTCCACTTCTGTCCTACTGCAGTGCAGTGAAGTCCTTTTGCATGATCCTTCTGGCCATGGATGGTCTTGTAACTCCCAAAACGGATTCAGTGGAGCTATATGAACAAGGTATATAAAACTCTTGCTGGGACTGGCTAGAATATGCAAATAAGGAGCCACCAAGAGTACTGGTCAGTTTTGTCATCTGGCTAGGCTTATAAAGAGCCAACTGCAGAAGGTGAGGAGGAGGACCTCAAAACCATCAAAGAGAGCTGGGTGTGGAACACATCCTTAAGACTGAGGGTCTCCGCACTGACAACCTCCTAGACTCAGGAGACAGAGAGCTGCAACACTGGAGATGAGTGAGAAGGCAAGCACAGCAGAGTCCAGCAGCAGAGAAACAACAGCAGCAAAACCAGGAGACCAGTGCAAAACAGCACAACAGGCTTTCTGGTCCACAGAGCTAGACAGTTAATAGCTGGTGTGTGACTCACGGAACAAGAGCCAAGAGTGAGGCCTGCCCGCTTTCCAAAATGGCGGAGAAGAAACTGAGACGGTGAAAGCTGTCCTGATTGACAAACTGGATCCTGCCTCTGGAGCTGCTCCTGTTTCTTCCAGGTTGATCCCCGATCCCGAATTGCAACCTGTTGCTTCCCTAATAAACTCCATATAGTTGAGTACGGTCTGTGAGTTCCATGTGGTCACTGCAATAACTTATCAAATCCAAAAGAGTAGAAAGTGCCATAGGAGGGGGAGCTGGTGTCAGAATAGGTAAAAAGGTTGCACAGTGGAAATAAGTCTGACCTCAGCTCACAGGAATCAGCCTTGGTACAATACTGCTGACAGGGATTAGACAAGGTCTGACACTTCAACTCTTTCACACCTACTAAAATCATCTCCTGTGCCTCCCCCCAAATTTTGAGCCTTATGGTTTCACTCATCTTACATGTGAACCATTCACTCCAGACATATTCACTCTTCCACACACCAAGTCTTGAGCTTTCTCAATTCCATGCATTTTCTCATGTCATTCCTCCCCAAGTGGCTTATCTTTTGAAATACAATAAAGACCTAAAATCCTTTTTTTCACGTGGTCCGCCTTCAGTGCGCCAGGCTACCTCTCTCTGACACTAAGAGACAGCATCTATTTGGCGGTACCCATTACCCCATATTCAGTGATCATATTTCAAATAAGTAATTTTTTCACATGTAAATGGATACCCTTTGAATTACTATAAATTTCTTGAACATAGGGCTTCTCTTACATATCCATGTCTATATCAAAACTTACAATGCTAAAAAGACTAGGCACAGCTGATAGACTTTTTGAAGTTTTAACATTCAGAAGACGTTCACTTAACAATTAGAATGTCTCTATTAAATGCAAAGCACTATGTTACACAGGCACTGGAGAGTGGAAGTGGCAAACATGGTTGAGACACACTTTGCCTGGTTTTTATGTGACACACATGCATTCAAAAGAGCACAGAGTCAATCGAATTTACCTGAGAACCTGCAGAAGGAAAGGTAATTCCTTCCTCTTTCATAGATTTAATAGTTGCAGCTATTAGACTAAACTGAGGGTCCTTCTGAAATTCTTCAGACCACTCCACCATTAAAGATTTCAGTTTTTCACACACTTTAGGATGAGCCTTTTAAAATTAAAAAAAAAAAAGGCAAAGGAAAACAAATCTGTGGTTAAAATAATCATTTAGATTATTTACCCACCAAAAACTATTACCATCAAAATTCTCTTTAATTATACAAATACCAACAAAAATTTAGGGTTATTTCCTAAAAAAACCCAGTGCTGTCAAGACAGCCAAGAATAATTAATAGACACCTATTTATATGTGAAGATATAACTGTTTCTTCCAAAATTAACCTCTTTGAGCATCAATTTCTAATGACAACAAATATTTTATAGTCAGAAGTCATTTCCTCTATTTTCTTAATAGTCTCAGTATTAGATTAAGCTTTCATATTAACTAAAATTCTGGGACTTTTGACACTAATGGTAAGAAATTGGTACTTCCTGTCACAAAGAAAACAAAAATTTCTGTCTCAAAGAAAACAAAAAGAACAAACTGATAATAAAGCCCTCTCTACCAGACTGTAAAACAAAGACACCTGTGCTTGCCACGGGGTTTAGTGAAAAGTGTCTAGAGTCACAGAAACCTGAGTATGAATCTTGGCAATGCTACATACTATGGCACAACACCTCGGAATATTTACTTAACTTCTCAGCCTTTCTCTTGGTTTCTTCATCTATAATACAAGAATACAAGCACTCCTCTGATTACCAACAAGATCCATTCCTGTGTTTTTATGTGACATTGGCAGATAAATTGGAACACATGCACAGAGTTTTCATTGAGCTTTATTTTAGTGCAAGAAAAGGCTCAAAGCCTTTTCAAGGAGTTAAAAGCTGCACGTGCAGCAAGTGAAGGTGATTCTGACAAAAAAAAAAATTGTTTCCAGTGGGGGTTGGTTGAGTCATTTCAAAGTAAAGACAAAAATACATAACATTAAAGGGCAAGTACAGGTTCAGAAGTTAGTAAACCAGGGACTGACTGTAACAAGAGAACCTAACTCTAAAGATGGTTAAGAGCATTAAGCAAAACAGTACATACAAAATGATTTAAAGTTGTGTCGGCACACCATCCCTCAACAAAGATTTAGTAGCATTACGTTCAGAGGAGAAAAACAGTTTACGATGTTACAGATGAAAAATCACATTTCAGAATAATTTCGTTTCATTTCAAGCTTATCTAAAGATGATTACATTCACCATACAACTTTATTAATACTATATATAGTTAAAATGATATACAGTATATTTTTTCAACAACTAAAATTTACTGTCTTTTAAAATTTACCTTATTTTTTATCACACCACGTACTTCTGTTGCAAAATCTCGGGAACATACTTCTAAATGAAATATCTTTCCACAGTTTGCCACACAAGCCCCAAGAAGCTATTAATTAAAATAAAAAAATTAATGGACAAATACTGAAATACTAACTTGCTGAAATAAATATTCAGAAAATTGGATTAAATAAGAGTATGACTTTTACTTACAGTTAATGCCTGAAGAGCAACATGAGGAACTTTATGATTTACCCTTTTCATTATAGCTTTTAGGCAATCTCTTGCTCTTAAGGTGGAAAAAGAAAAGGAGAATGCTAAGTATTTACTGAGAATTTCACCACAAACACTGAACACGTAAGATATTCCTTTGTCAAGGAAACAAATCTATTAAATGATTGTGCCTATGCTCACAGACATATAGGAAATAATTTTTAAAAGCTTGTTGCAAAGATTACATATTCCACAAACAAAAGACAAATCATTACATAAAATGTTAATCAACCCAAGAGAATTGTATCATATAAACCGTATTTTCTTTCTTCAAAACAGATTTAGCTGCAGAGAGCAAATTTTATCTTGTGAAAAAACTACCAACATAGATAGTCTTCAAAGGTTCCAGTATAAACGGACAAAAATGCACTTTGGATAGCTGCAATGCATTAAAAGCCTTTCATCACTCATTTAGATGTCTAAAGTACAATCAGTTCAGTGAAATACCATAGCACCTCCCGAACATACTCTTTTGTGTATTTTTTCATTATATTTGTCCATCCATTATTTAAAGGCTTTTTTGTTATAACCCCATTGATATCAAGTTGATTCTGACTCATAGCAGCCCTACAGTACAGAACAGAACTGCCCTAACAGGGTTTCCAAGAAGTAGCTGGTGGATTTCACCTGTTGACCTTTTGGTTAGCCAAGCTTTTAACCACTGCACCAACAATGTGCCTTATTGTATATATTATTTACTATATTATTAATTTACTTTACTATTTCAAAGTTTACACACATGTTTGGGAAACACTGGTGGTGTAGTTAAAGCTATACCTGCTATCTGCAAAGCTGGCAGCTCAAATTCACCAGGCACTCCTTAGAAACTTATGCAGCAGCTCTACTCTTGTGGTAGCTAAGAGTCAGAATGTACTCAACAACAATGTGTCCTTTTCTTTTCTTTTTTTTAAAATACCTGTCTAAGTCACAGAGGAATTCCATAAATAACTATTCTTTTCACTGTTGGAAACCCCAGTGGCCTAGTGGTTAAGAGCTATGTCTACTAGCCAAAAAGTCAGCAGTTCAAATCTACCTGTCACTCCCTGGAAACCCTATGGGGCAGCTCTATTCTGTCCTCTAGGGTCAATCTGAGTTGGAATTAACAGCAATGGCTTGGTTTTTGTTTTTTTTTCATTGTTAACATGTATCCCTATCATATCAAGCTTTGGTTATATATGTTAATATACCTCAGGCTTTGAGATAAACTCTTTTCCATTTGTTCCTTCAAGATAACAAGTATCTCATAATCAGGCCTCCAGGCTCTCTTCAGTCTTACCCTCTCCCACCTCAAAAAATACAGTCAAGTCCTGTTTTCCTTCCAAGGCTGCCTCAGGAAAAGTCACACAAGTTATTAAGCTCCTAGACATTAGCCGGATACAACTGGGCTCCTTACCCATTAGGAGTGCTTCCAACTTTGTCACATATGTCCATAATAAGACCCCAATCTTCCGTGGTGTTGTACTCATTTGTGGCTTTTTCTATAAGATACAGTAACAGACAAAAATTAGGACACATCTTACATAACACTGAAATACCAATAAAAGCACAACAATAAAAAGCTCCTCTACCTTTCCTCTTGCCAAATATAAAAGAACCACAGAAAATTATCAAAAGATTAAACATACTAATTTTAACTTTGAATTGTTTATTTAATGTTCTCGTGTATGCCAATAAAATGTTTTCTAAATAGTTAAATAAAACTAAATTACAAATTATCAATAATTTTATCACACTGAAAGAAATCCTTAGGTAATTTGAAGGAAATTCTTAAAATTGTATCATCATGTAAGGATAAAGATTAAAATGTCTGCTGCAGCAATGCTTTTAATAAGAAAAAATAACCCTCCAGGAACAAATCTCAGAAGTCTTCAACAGGTAAGTAGGTAAATAAAAAATAAATCTACACAATCAAATATGAAAAATGAGTTACAGGATGTACAAAAATAGATATATCTCAAAATATAATCATTTGTTTTGGCTCATAATGCTAAGTCAAAAAAGCTATCAGCACAAACCATAAAGACAAAATTCACATTTTTCAAAAACTGCTTTATTGACAGAGAAGTCATTCCCCATATACTGCAGAGTTTACCCATTTAAAGCACAGAACTGAATGATGGTAGTAAATTCAGAGGGTTGTGCAACTATCACCACTACTTAATTTTAAAACATTTTCTTCATCCTCAAAAGCAAACCTGGACCCATTAAGCAGTCATTCCTCATCTTTTCCCATGTTCCTAGGACAACCACTTGTCTTTTAGATTTGCCTGTTCTGGACTTTTCACATACATGGAACCATGTAACATGTGGTCTTATATGACTGGCTTCTTTCATTCAACATGTTTTCAAGGTTTATCCATGTTCTAGCATATATTGAGACTCTCTGCTGAATGACATTCACATACTAACTCTTATTTATCTATCCACTAGTTGATAAACACTTAAGTTGTTTCTACTTTTTGGCTAACAAGAATAATGTGATGATGCTATGAACATTCACGTCTAAGTTTTTTGTGTACACCTAAAACTTCATTTCTTTAGGGTATACACCTAGAATTGATGGGTTGTAAGGTAACTTCTATGTTAACTTTTTCGGAATCTGGCACAGTTTCCAAAGCAGCTGCACCATCTTCCATTCTCACCAGCCATATATGAGGATTTCACATAAGGTTTTAAAACATTCAAAATTACACCGTATTTTTAGAAACACATAGGCAGCAAACACAGTAACATATGCTAGAGAATGATAAACACCACATTGGAGGTAGAGGAATCAAAAAGATACACATAGGGATTCCTTTATAAAGTTTTGTTTCTTAAGCTGTACAACAGATACACAGTCAAACCAAACCGACTACCATCAAGTCAATTCCGACTCATAGCAACCTTACAGGTTGCAACAGAACTGCCCCGCAGAGCTTCCAAAGAGCACCTGGCAGATCTGAAATGCTAACCAGTTAGCAGACACAGCATTAACCACTATACCACAATGGATAACCAAAAGTCCCTTATTTTATCTTTTTGTGGTCTGAAATACTTCATACTCAAAATAAAAATTTAAAATGAAGTTTTTTTTCTTTATTATTTTTATTTAACATGACTGAGTGAAAATATACATTCCCGTATAAATTTACATGCCCACCTACATGCAGCTTCCACTGCTCTCTCTGTCCGGTGACAGCACACTATTCCTCTCTGCTCCATACATGTCTCATCCTCACAACAGCCTCCTTTCCCCTCTTCTCCACCTACTCTCCTTCCTCCAGCCAGAGGTCAGCAGGATGATATCCCATAGATGTACAGAAACATAAAGTGCATCCAATATATGGTCACCCTGCATTGCCAAGTCCAATCCATTCCTGTCCAAAGAGTGGACCTTCGTTATAATTTATGGGTAAGGGCAGAATCAGGGATGGGGGCCATGGTCTCAGGTGAATCCCGAAACCGCTGGACCATCAACTGAGGTCTTTTAGTGGAGATCTCAGGATGCACCTCTTTTTATTCTTGTGTTGGCAGTGAGACTCCTCTCTGTGAGCTCCATCGTGGCTATCCCTGGAGGTGGCTGGGCACCATCCAGTTCTTCCGGTCCCAAGTCGATGTAGGCACCCACTCTTGTGGGTCTCTCTCTTTTCTCTGTTGGCTTTCCGCATGTTATTTCCACATGTCCTCGGTGAGCATCTGTTCCTGCTCAGTTGGGACCATTTGCTGTGTCCTCGGATGGCAGCCTGGCAGCTTTTAAGACCCCAGACGCCACTCACCAATGTGGGGTAAAGAGAGCTCTCTTAACAAAACGCTAGTTGTGCCAAATGGCCTGGAATTCGCCTAAGAGCATGGTCCCCCGCCCCCTACCCCAGCTACTCTATCCTTGCAGTATTGAGTTAAGATGGAAGGAGTACTCAAGTTATGCTGAAGTCCACTTAATGTTGTTCTTGTTTCTAATGTGTGCTATCACCGCTTTCTCCCAACTAGATTTCTAGTAACTATCTAAACTAAACCCTTCCCCCCTCCCTCCCTCCTCTCCCTTGCAGCTGTCATAGTCTTTTCTTCTATACACAAGTCTGTTTTCGAGATCTTATAGTAGAGGTCTCATACAGTATTTGTCCCTTTGTCGCTGACTACTTTCACTCAACATAATGTCTTCCAGTTGAAACCAGGTTAGGAGATGTTTCCTGAAATCGTTGTTATTCTTTATCATTGCGTAGTGCTCCATTGAGTATATGTACAACAGTTTACCTATCCATTCTTCTATTGTTGGGCATCTGGGTTGATTCCATCTTTTTGCTATCGTGGACTGTGCTGTGGTAAACATTCTGGTGCATGTGTCCGTTGGTGTGAAAGGCCTTGATTCTGTAGGATATATTCCAAGTAGTGGAATTACTGGGTCAAATGGTGTATCGATATCCATTTTTTGAAGGAAGCGCCAGATTGCCTTCCAAAGAGGCTGGACCATTTTACAACCCCACCAACAGTGTAGGAGGGTCCCACTTTCTCCACAGCCTCTCCAGCATTTGTTGTTTTGTGTTTTCTGGATCATGGCCAATCTTGTTGGGGTGAGATGGTATCTCATTGTTGTCTTGATTTGAATTTCTTTAATAACTAAAGATTGTGAACATGTCCACATGTGTTTTTTGGCTGCCTGGATATCCTCTTTAGTGAAGTGTCTGTCCATCTCCTTTGCCCATTGCTTAATTGGATGGTTTATCTTCTTTTTATTGATATTTTGTAGTATCTTATAAATTATGGAAATCAGGCGTCAGTCTGACACAGAGTTGCCAAATATTTCTTCCCATTCTGTGGGTGTTCTTTTAATTCTATTAATAAAGTCTTTGGATGAGCAAAAGTGTTTGGTTCTTAATAGTTCCCATTTATCTATTTCTCTTCTGTTGATTGAGGTTTCTTTGACAGATTTTGGAGTCTGTCCTCATTATGTATTAAAACTTCCACTGTTGTTCCTACCTTTTCTTGGATGAGCTTTATCGTTTTAGGTTTGATATTTAGGTCATTTATCCAGTTGGAGTTGGTTTTTGTATAAGGTGTAAGATACGGATCTTGATTCAGTTTACTGCAAATGGATAATCAATTTTGCCAGCACCATTTATTGAAGAGACTGTTTTTACCCCAGTTCAATGTCTTAGGGCCTTTGTCGAATACCAACTGTTCATAGGAATATGGTGTCATCTCTAGGGACTCAATTCTGTTCCGTTGATCCATCTGTCTGTTCTTGTACCAGTACCAGTCTGTTTTGACCACTGTGGCAGTGTAGTAAGGTCAGGTAATGAGAGGCCTCCCAGTGTGTTCTTCTTCTTTAGTAGTGCCTTACTTATCCGGGGCTTCTTCCCTTTCCAAACAAAATCGGTGATTTGTTTCTCCATCTCATTAAAAAATGATGCTGGAACTTGTATTGGGATTGCATTATATAAATAAATTGCTTTTGGTAAAATAGACATTTTCACAATGTTAAGTCTTCCTATCTATGGGCAGGTAGGTTTTTCCATTTATCTACGGCTTGTAGTTCTCTTTGTAAAGGTCTGTTATTTCTCTGGTTAGATTAATTCCTAGGTACTTTATCTTCTTTGGGGCTATAGTAAATGGTATCAATTTGATCATTTCTTCATTAGCAGTCTCACTGTTGGTATAAAGGAATCCTACTGATTTACTTATGTTCATCTTCTATCCTGAGACTTTGCTGAACTCTTCTATCAGTTTGAGTAGCTTACTTATAGATTCCTTTGGGTTCTCTGCATATACAATCATACCATCTGCGAACAAGGAGATTTTAACTTCCTCTTTGCCGATGCAGATGCTCTTTATTTCTTGGTCTTGTCTAATTGCTCTGGCTAGAACTTCTAGCACAATGTTGAATATGAGAGGTGACAGTGGGCATCCTTGTCTAGTTCCTCATCTCAAGGGAAAGTCTTTCAGTCTCTCTCGATTCAGGACGATGTGGGCAATTGGCTTTGTATAAATGGCCCTTATTGTATTGAGGAATTTGCCGTCTATGCCCATTTTGCTAAGAGTTTTTAGCATGAATGGGTGTTGGACTTTATCAAATGCCTTTTCGGCATCAATGGACAAAATCAGGTGATCCTTGTCTTTTGTGTTATTTATGTGGTTTATCACATTAATTGTTTTCCTGATGTTGAACCAGCCTTGCATCCCTGGTATGAATCCCACTTGGTCATGATGGATTATTTTCTTGATATGTTGTATTCTGTTGGCAAGAATTTTGTTGAAGATTTTTGCATCTAGGTTCATGAATGATATGGGTCTGTAGTTCTCTGTCTTTGTTGGATCTTTCCCTGGCTTAGGTATCAGGGTTATGCTGGCTTCATAGAATGAGTTTGGGAGTACTCCATCCCTTTCTATACTGTGAAATAGTCTCAGTGGTATTGGGGATAACTCTTCTCTAAATGCTTGGTAGAATTCTGCTGTGAAGCCATCTGGGCCCAGACTTTTTTTGGTTGGCAGTATTTTGATGACCTTTTCAATCTCTTCCTTTGTGATGGGTTTATTAAGTTGTTCTGCTTCACGTTGTGATTATTTGGGTAGGTGGTATGAGTCCAGGAATTGGTCCATTTCCCCTAGGTTTTCAAATTTGTTACAGTACAGTCTTTCAAAGTATTCTGTTATGATATTTTTGATTTCTGTTGCATCTGTGGTGACAACTCCCCTCTCATTTTTAATTTGGGTTATTTGTTTCCTTTCCTGCTTTTCTTTAGTAAGTTTAGCTAGTGTTTTGTCAATTTTGTTGATCTTTTCAAAAAATCAGCTTTTGGTCTTTTGAATTTTTTCAATTGTTTTTCTATTCTCTAATTCATTTAGCTCTGCTCTAATCTTTATGATCTCCTTTCTTCTGGCACCCAAGGGGTTCCTCTGTTGTTCTCTTTCTACTTGTTCAAGCTGTAGAGTTAGTTCCTTGATTTGGTTTCTTTCTTCCTTCCAGATGTGTGCATTTATGGAGATAAACAGACTTCTGAGCACTGCTTTGGCTGTATCCCATAGTTTCTGGTAGGAAGTGTTTTCATTCTTATTGGAATCCATGAATTTCTTTAATTCATCCTTGATTTCCTCTATACCCCATGCTTTTTTGAGCAAGATGTTGTTCAGTTTCCAAGAGTTCCACTTTCTATGTTTTTTCTGCTATTGATTTCAACTTTGATGGCTTTATGATCTGAGAAGATGCTTTGCAGTAATTCAATGGTATAGATTTTGTTGAGAATTGCACTATGGCCTATCACGTGGTCAATTCTGGAGAATGTTCCATGTGCACTGGAGAAGAAGGTGTAGTTGTCTGCTGATGGGTGGAAAGTTCTGTATATATCAATGAGGTTTAGTTGGTTAATTGTGTCAATGAGGTCTTCTGTATCTTTACCGAGCTTTTTTCTAGATGATCTGTCTAGGAAAGAGAGTGAAGTGTTAAAGTCTCCCACTATTATTCTGGAGTCATCTAACTCTCTTTTGAGCATAGTAAGTGTTTCTTCGACATATTTAGGTGCTCTGACATTAGGTGCATAAATATTTAATATAGTTAAGTCTTACTTCTGTACTGAACCTTTCAGCAATAAATAGTGTCCATCTTTGTCCACGATGGTGGATTTTGTCTGAGATTAGAATTGCCACCCCTGCTCTTCTTTGTTCATTGTTAGCTTGATATATATTCTTCCATCCTTTTTCAGTTTGTTCCTGTCTCTAGGTTTCAAGTGAGTTTCTTGTAGACAACATATGGCTGGGTCATGTCTTTTGATCCAAGATGACACTCGGTGTCTCTTTACTGGAAAATTCAGTGCATTCACATTCAATGTAATTATTGATAGGTATGTGTTCACTGCTGCCATTGTGATAGGTTTACTTTTATGTTGATGTTTTCTCTGTTGTTCTTATTAGTCTGTTCTGGGACACTCTTTTGTGAGTTGATTTTTCACCTTTTTCAGAGCTGGTTTTATAGTTGTTGAGACTCGTGTGTTAGATTTCTTGAAATGGTATGATACATCTTTGTTGTGCTTTACAGCTGCCCCTATGAACCCCCTTAATAAACTATTTATAAACCCAATTTTAATTACTACCAGTCTTGTCATCTTCCTATCCATCTGGAAGGACTATAACGACTGTACTACATCCCTCTTTTTATTATGATGATACCATAGTTTTCATGATGATCACTGGATTGCTTCTTTCCATATCAAAGCTGTGATTTACTTTGGAGCCTTCCCTAAATGAGTAGAGTATTGAGTAGTGTGTCGTTTTAAAATATAAAGTTAGTGGTTTCGTTCTTCTAAGCCAAAGCCAAGAACTTCTTTCAGTACTTCTTGTAGTTTGGGTTTGGTTTTTACAAAGTCTCTGAGTTTCTGTTTATCTGGGAATGTCTTAATTTCATTTTCGTATTTGAAAGATAGTTTTGCAGGATACATAATTCTTGGTTGTAAGTTCTTCTCCTTCAAGACTTTGAATGTGTCATGCCACTGTCTCCGTGCCAGCATGGTTTCTGCTGAGAAATCTGATAAGAGCCTACAGGGTTTCCCTCTGAATGTTAGCTTTGCCTTGAGTCTTGCTGCCTTTAAGAGTTGCTGCTTATGTTTCATTTTGTTAAGCTTGATTATAGTATGTCTCGGAGTCTTTCTTTTGAGATCTATATTGGGTGGCGTACGATATGCATCTGAGATGTCTATATTCTCTTCCTTCATGATTTCTGGGAAGTTTTCTTTCAGCAGCTCAGCAACAATACTCTCTGTGTCCTCAGATGTCTCACCCTGTTCAGGGACTCCAATTAATCGAAAGTTGTTCCTCTTAATATTGAATCCCACATGCTTCTTAATGTTTCTTCATTTTTCCTGTTTCTTTTTTCTGATTTCTGCTCATAGACACTGGCATCAGTAGCTCTGCCTTCCAAGTCAGAAATTCCTTTTTCCATTTGTTCCATTCTGTTTTCTTGGCTTTGCATGGAAGTTTCTATGTCTTTGATTTTCTTCTTGATCTGCTGGATTTCAGAGTACTGGTTTTCCATCAGATTGAACAACTTGCTTAATTTTTCACTTTGTTCTGCTGCATTTTGTATAAGGTCTAGAAGGGCCCTGTATATAATCAATTTGTATTCACTTCTTGATGCTTTCATAAAAGTTTCTTCATCTGGAAAACTCCTTGGTTGCTTTGTTTGGGAGCCTTCTGAAGCCATGAGTGATTGCTTGTATGCCACAATTGTCTGCTGCTTTTTGGGTCCCATATGAGTATATAGAGGCTGGAAGAGGTACTGAGAGGATGGATTGCAAATGTTTCTCTAGGCTGTCTTCAAATGTAAAGCAAAAGGTATCTGACCAGTTCACAAGTCAGTTAGGCTTTCAAGTGTAGAGGTCCTTCTTCTCATCTGACAAAGTAAGCGCCACTATATCCAATCCCAGATGATAACAAACTAGTTCAGAATACAGCAATGCTACTGCCCTGTTCACCTCTGCTGACAGGGCCTAGCCTTAGCCAACACTGCGTCGAGTACTGGTTTTGTGATAGAAAAGCACTCTCCTGTGGGCAGGCTCTGGCTCCCAAGCTAAGAGTTAGGTCCAGCTGCAGCCACTGTATCCAAGATGGCGTCCTCCACACAGGCAGCAGACAGAGGGGCTAAAGGTGCCGAGAGGTAGTGATTCCTCTGCTTCTGTTGCAAGGCCCCCAACATAGGCAGCACTGTGTAAAATCACTACTTTTCTGTTGGAGAAGCGCTGTCCCGTTTGCGGGCGCTGGCTCCCAGCCTAAGAACGAGGTCCCACTAAAATCTCGGTACCAACATGGTGTCCTGCACACTGACTGCAAAGGTCCGCACAAACCCCGCTGAGGCAGCTACAAAACGAAAGGCTCAAAATGGCTAGATTAACAGAGTCCCGAGCCTGGCTCTCAGAATATGGGAATTTCGCCTGCCTATCCCCCCAGCAGTGCGTCTGAGTCCAGCCGCCAGGCAAGACCCAGCTCCACTTGCCAACCAAGACAGAGGAAAAAAAAAAGTCAAAATGTTGCATTTACCTTCCGTCCGTTAGAGCCAGGGCTAGCCAGGAGCGGGAGTCAGCTAAAGAGAGGAGGTTTTTTTCGCTGAGTGGTATGAAGTCCCAATTAACAGCTCTGTGCCGTGGTGAGGCTGATTAGGTGATCAGAAGGCTCTGTCTGATTGTCAATTCAGGTCTTGGTTTCCAGAGAGATATAAGGAGACGCGTGCTTAGTCCACCATCTTGACTCTGCCTTGTTTTTGTTTTTTAATATTTCAAGCCCTTATGTGAATCTCTCATATATTGCTGGTAGGAATGTAAAATGGTGCAACTACTTTGGAAAACTGCCAATTTCTCAAAAAAAATTAAACAAAGGATATGATAATTAAATGATGTAGAATTTTAACTCTAGTGATTTTCTTACAAGACTTCAATATCAAAGAGTACACAGTAACTTTTTTTCTGCTAGTACAGAGGAAAGGGGATATAAAAATTATCACATTATTAACATCTTCTTTGTCTTTCCATCAAATAAATACATTCTGCACTTTAAAATACAGCAAAACTTGAATACCATACATACAGGAAACAGGTAATACTACAGTGAGAAACAAGAAAAATGACAAAACTCTAGAGCAACTTCATTTTTTGAAGACAAGGAAAATCAAAAGAAACTAAGTAATAATAATAATCAGACAGTAAATAGTTATATACTGTAAGCAGAAAAGAGAAATACACAGAATCCAGGTAACTTCAGTTCAATAAAATTATTGAAATTCTCTCTAAAAAAATCACACAAATAGCTTAACACTATTTATAGAGGGAAAGCAACTACTGTGACATATGTGATAAAATTCCAAACCAGGTATTTGGGGAAAACAATGTTATCTTTTCTAAGTTCTAGAACCAGAAACTAAATTGCACAGATCAAACATCTACTCAGGCTAAATTTTTTCTTTTGGATAAAGACTAATTCTTCTTCTACACGCAAAGTCACACCAGGCTATTTATTTTTTAGAGGTTTAAAACATTTAACTATGTCTTAATTACAAGTCTAATATACTTTGGTCCATTAAGAACTAGAGACAAGAGAAACAGAAAACTCCAAATTTTACCAACCTCTTTTAAAAATATGATGCTTGTCTTCCCAAACTTTTTCCCATGCATGTATACAGGAAAGCATTAAACACATGTATTTTAAAAAACTAAAACAGGCTCATAGGTATCAACTCTCCAAAAACTCAAACCATTGACACTGAGTCAATTCTGACTCATAGTGACCCTACAGGGCAGAGTAGAACTGCCTATAGAGTTTACAAGGAGAACCTGGCAGATTTGAACTGCCAAACTCTTGGTTAGCAGCCATAGCACTTAATCACTATGCCAACAGGGTTTCAAGACCCCCCAAAACTGGCTATCCCTTCTCTGCCTAAGTTCTGAAGAGGCTGAGAAAGCAAAGAATAAAATATCACTGTTGTTACTAAGAAAGACCTACAGCTGCTAACCAAAAAGATGGCAGACAGAATCTACGAGGTGCTTCTTGGAAATTCTTGGAAGCTCTAATTTGTCTTACAAGGTCTCTGTGAGTTGCAACTGACTCCAGAGCAGTGGTTTTTTTTGGTTGTAACTAACGGACCCCTGGTGGCACTCAAGCATAACAATTGTGAGGGCAGCAGAGGACTGGGCAGTGCTTCATTCTGTTGTACACAGGATGGCTATGAGTTGGAACAGACTCAAAGACACCTAACAACAAGACATATTTGGTAAATGAATAAATGATGCTTACTGCTGCTACAGATTGAATTAACCTGTGATTATGATATGTGAAAGAACAGCAGAGCTTCAGAGTACACAACCTAAGCAAGCTTTATTTATGAAGACCAATGTGACCCTCCTGAGGGCTGTGCAAAGTCCTGTACCAGCAAGAGCTTCACAGCTCAGCAGACTGTTAAGACTTGAATTCCGTTTCCCCAAAATATGTGTTGTAAATCCCAACCCTTATATCTGTGACTTTAATTTCATCTGAGAATAAATTTTTTTTTGTTAAAGAGGCAGGATTAGTGTAGGGTATTCTTTAAATCGTTTTGAGACATAAAAGAAAAGATTAAGCACAAAAGAACAAATGCAGAGAAAAATAACATGCCACATAAGCCTATGACCAACCTAGAAACAGAAGTTGAAAAGACACAAGGCCCTTCTGTCAAAGCAGAGAGACAAAGCCTTCTTGAGTTAGTGTGCCCTGAATTCAGACTTCTGGCCTCCTAAACTATGAGAAAATAAATTTATCTGTTAAAGGCACTCACAGTATTTCCATTACAGCAACACTAGACAACTAAGACAGACACACACAAAGGGACATGCAAACCCAAGCTTAAATAGCAACACCGTGTGGCAATAAAAGGCAACAGCAGTAAGAACACTTAACTAAGTTCCAGTTCTACGCTCAGTGTCAGAAGAGGAATGACACTACCTTTGGGAATTTTCATCTCATAGATCACAGAAGTAGGGAAGAGAGTGTCTCAAAAGAGCGAAAAAGAACTACTTGTACAGGGAAATACAGGTGACTAATTTATATCCTGAGTCTGAAGAACAAATCATACATATTACATATGACTTCCAGATTCACAATGATCATTTCATTTAGAGGGATTCTGCTGTTTTTTTGCTGTAACAGAATCTATTATTCATTTTATAGTATCACTTGGCACTGTGTTTAGAACTACCTGAAGAGAAAACATTGACTCATATTCTCTTCTGTGCTATATTAGTTCTTTTCTACACACAAACTTTTAATCTTGAACCTCATTTGGCACATGGTGTTAGGCAGGATAAAAGAATATTTTTACAAATTATAATCTGGAAAATCAGTTTTATAATTTATTAAGTTTTGTTGAGTTCTCATTTGTGTGAGTACAAATAGATGTATGCACACGTGCGTGCATGCACGCGCCCATGTGCACCTGCACACACGCGCACACACACACACACACACACAGAGCTGATGCCATTTTGGACCATTTCATGACTGGCCTTTTCTCTCCAAAATTTAACATTTTATTTAGTCTTTTTTTCAATTTTGGCCATGTGATATAAAATTAAAAACAAAGCTAATCTGTTATTCCAAAAAATATTTCAACAATTTCAAAAAAAATTTCAAAAAGAATATTGTTTACTTGATTTAATTTCTAAAAGAAATGGAAAATCTTTATTTCAATACTCTTATCCAGCATATTTTACTCTATAAATACACAATGCACAATTACTCTTCCAAAATATCATAAAATCTGAAGACTTTATAATAGCCTGCCAAAAGGATCTCATTTTTCAAGAGAACTAAATAATAGACTATGTACTTAGGAGGATTTTAAATGCTTGGAAAATTTTAAATATTATAATTAAGAAACTATTCTTTTATAGCATGTCACTTTGCCTAGTGTTGAGTGCACATCTCACATTATCCTGTGTCGAATGCTGAGAGGGAGAGAGCATTAGAGGAGCCCTCCTGGAGCTTAAATGTTCAATTTCCAGGGGTTGGTGGGTGTAAGTCATAACATTTCATCATCAGATTTTCATTACTGTGTACACAAAGCCTCACACAATGAAATATTTCCAAAAGATTCTAACAATACTATACTCACTCCACCAATACTTAGAATGAACAAAGAGGCTCTCCCTCTACACAATATTACATGCAAAATACAGATTTCAGAAGAATGCAAGTCTACCTACGAAAATTTTATGACACATGCTCTATCAGTTTTAAACAAAAATTACCTATGAAAAATAAGAATGACCCAAAAAAGACTTTACAGCCCCTCTGGCACTTGGCTGGCTTGGCCTTCTAAGTTTTATGGGGAAAAAAGCCTTTCATGACTGGTTTTCTGCTTCTACACTTCCTATTAAGACCACACTTCCTATTCTACTAAAAGCAACCATTAAACAGAGTAAAAAATATGAGGCAACTATTTGCAGGACATGAAAATATAAATACCCCCAAAAGGCCACACCTAAGAAATAAAGGCTCTCTAAAATTAGGCCAAGACCAAAATAGGCCTGCTCCCACAGAGAATTAGAACCAAGCCTGACAAAACCCAAAAAATCCTCCAATAATATAACTACCTGGCAGAACAAAACTCAACATACTTTAAAGAAAAATAACATAATCCAGGCTCCCTTGAAAGACTAATTCACAATGCCCAACATAAAATAAAAAATTACTGGATAAGAAAAGAATCCCCCCCAAAGATAAAAACCAGCCAAGTGCTGTCAAGTTGGCAATAAAAAAAAAAAGGTTAGCATGACCCAGACTGAAATTTGCAAGCAAGAATATTAAAGCAGTTATTATGTATTATTTTCAAGAATGTAAAGAAAAAGTTGGTTACAATAAGTGCACAGATGAAAAACATTCAAGAGAGAAATGGAAACTATAAAAAAACAGAATTTCTAGAACGGAAAAGTACAATACCCAACTAAAAAATTCACTGGATGGACTTAAAAACACATGGAAGAAATATGGTTGGGAACAAGAAGACAGGTCATTAGAAATAATCCAATTTGAAGACGACAGAAAGGTTGGAAAAAACTGAACAGTCTCACTATTCTTTCTTTTGCTGTTTAATAAAGTTAGTGGTTTAAAACAACTCCCATTACTAGCTCATAGTTCTGCTGTTCAAAATCCAGGCATGCAAAGCTGAGTTTATGCTCATGGTACTACAAAGTTGAAATCAAGGTATCAGCTAGACAGACTCTTATCTGGATAATGTGCGAAAGAATCCACTTCTAACCCACTCAGATTGATATCAGAATTCAGTTGCTTGGGGTTGAAGTCCCAGTTTCCTCGCTGGTTGTCTGCCAGGGATCACTCTCTGCTGGTAGATCAGACATATGCCTTGTCATGTGGCTCCTTCCATCTTCAAGCAAGTGATAGCAAATCATATCCTTTTCGGGCCTTAAATCTCTCTGACTTTTCCTTCTGCCACCAACCAGAAAAAATATACTACTTTTAAGGGCTAATGTGATTACACTGAGTACGACCTGTTATTCTAAAATAATCTCCTTATCTTCAGGTCCACTGTGCCACATAACAGCGCTTACAGAACCAGTGTTATTTAACTACATCAGGTAACTAAGTTCACGCATAGGAAAACTATACAAAATGAAGACTACCTGTACGTCAGTGTTTAAATCTTTTTTCAATGGAGAATAAGTCTCAATGTACACAATATACTCTCTAGAAACACCTATTTTTATTAAAGCACACAATAATCAATCACATGGAAATTATCAGGACACACAGTTAGATTATTACAGGAGCCTATCTAAAATTTTTTTTTTTTTTATTTAACATAACTGAGTGAAAATGTACATTCACATGTAAATTTACATGCCCCCCATATGCAGCTTCCACTGCTCTCCCTGTCTGGTGACTGCACACTATTCCTCTCTGCTCCATACATGTCTCATCCTCCCAACAGTCTCCTTTCCCCTCCTCTCCGTCCACTCCCCTTCCTCCAGCCAGAGGTCAGCAAGATGATATCCTATAGATGTATAGAACCATAAACTGCTTCCAATATATGATTACTCTGCATTGCCAAGTCCAATCCATTCCTGTCCAAAGAGTGGACCTTTGTTATAATTTCTGGGAACGGGCAGCATCAGGGCCGGGGGCCATGCTCTCAGAGGAACCCCAAAACCGCTGGACCATCAATTGAGGTCTTTTAGTGGAGATCTCATGATGCACCCCTTTTTATTCTTGTGTTGTCAGTGAGGCTCCTCTCTGTGAGCTCCGTCATGGCTATCACTGGTGGTGGCTGGGCACCATCGGGTTCTTCCGGTCCCAGGTTGATGTAGGCACCCACTCTTGTGGGTCTCTCTGTCTTCTCAGTTGTCTTTACCACATGCCATTTTGGGAGCCTATATAAAAATTTTATTGCAATTGGAATACTACGTATCAGTATCTCTGAATACAACCACAGCAATGCTTAGATCTTAGAGGAAAAACTGTTTCATAAAGAAAAGATCAGACAGAATGCCACGATTAACTTCATTTACCAAACCATCTAAAACTACAATGTATTTTAAGAGCTTGTGTACTCTAAAACACTAATCACAGAATGGTAAAATACAGGACAGTGGTTACCGCTCCTTACTAATTAATTCACACATTACTACCAACATTTTTAGAGAGCCAGAGGCAGTCAAAAATTCAGAATTCAGCATACGTGGGGGGGGGGGGTGAGTCAAGATGGCGGACTAAGCACACGTCTCCCTATATCCCTCTGGAAACCAAGACCTGAACTGATAATCAAACGGAGCCTTGTGATCACCTAATCAGCCTGAGGACACAGCACAGGGCTGTTAATTTGGACTTCATACCACTGAGTGAAAAACCTCCTCTCTTTCATTGACTACCGCTCCTGGCTAGCCCTGGCTCTCATGGACTGAAGGTAAATGCACCATTTTGACTATTTTTTTTTCTGTCTTGGCCAGAGGGTGGAGCTGGGTCTTGCCTAGTGGCTACAATCAGACGGGCTGCTGGGGGGACAGGCAGGTGAAATTCCTATATTTTGAGAGCCAGGCTTAGGATTCTGTTAATCTAGCCACTTTAGGCCTGTCTTTTTATCTTTGCCACACCGGGGTTTGTACAGATTCGCACTGCCAGTGTGCAGGACATCATGTTGGGTACAGAGATTTTAGCGGGACCTAATTCTTAGCCTGGGAGCCAGCGCCTGCAAACAGGAGAGCACTTCTCCGACAGAAAAGCAGTAAGTTACACAGTGCCGCCTATGATGGGGGCCCTGAAGCAGAAGCAGAGGAATCCCTACCTCTCAGCAACTTTAGCCCCTTTATCTGCTGCCTGTGTGGAGGGTGCCATCTTGGATACGGTGGCCACAGCTGGACCTAATTCATACATCTGCAGTCAGAGCCTGCCCACAGGAGGGTGCTTTTCTACCAGAAAAGCAGTAGTTTACACAGTGCCACCTAAGGCTGGGCCCTGTCAGCAGAAGTCAACAGGCTAGCAGCATTGCTGTAGTCTGAACTAGTTTGTATCATCTGCGGTTGGACACAGAGGTGCTTACTTTGCCAGTTGGGAAGAGGGACATCTACACCTGAAAACCTGACTGACTTGGGAAGTGGTCAGATACCTTTTGCTTTACATTTTAAGACAGCCTAGAGAATCATCTGCAGTCCATCCTGACAGTATTTGTTCCAGCCTCTACTTACTCACATGGGAACAAAAAAGCAACAGACACTTGTGGCATACAAGAAATCAGCCATGGCTTCAGAAGGCTCCCAAACAAAGCAACAAAGCAGTTTTCCAGATGAAGAAATTTTTATGAAAGCATCAGAAAGTGAATAAAAAATGATTATATACAGAGTCCTTCTAGACCTTATACAAAATGCAGCAGAACAAAAGGAGAAATTAAACAAGCTAGAAACCAGTACTCTGAAATCCAACAGATCAAGAACAAAATCAAAGACATAGAAACTTCCACGGAAAGTCAAGAAAACAGAATGCAACAAACGGAAAAAAGAATTTCTGACTTGGAAGGCAGAGCTACTGACGCCGTGTCTATGAGCAGAAATCAGAAAAAAGAAAGAAGAAAAACGAAGATGCATTAAGACGCATGTGGGACTCTATTAAGAGGAACAACCTTCGATTAATTGGAGTCCCTGAACAGGGTGAGACATCTGAGAACACAGAGTATCGTTGCTGAGCTGCTGACAGAAAACTTCCCAGAAATCATGAAGGACGAGAATACAGACATCTCAGATGCATATCGTACACCACCCAATATAGATCTCAATAGAAAGACTACAAGAAATACCGAAAGAAGTTCTTGGCTCTGGCTCAGAAGAACGAAACCACTAACTTTGTATTTTAGAATGACACACTACTAAAAACTCTACTCAGTTAGGGAAGGCTCCAAAGTCAATCACAGTTTTAATATGGAAATAAGCAATCCAGTGATCATCATGAAAACTACGGTGCCATCATATTAAAAAGAGGGATGTACTACAGTCGTTATAGTCCTTCCAGATGAAGAGGAAAATGACAAGACTGATAGTAATTAAAATTGGGTTTATATATACTTTATTAAGGGGGATCACAGGGGCAGCTGTAAAACAAAACAAAGATGTATCATATCATTTCAAGAAATCTAACACACGAGTCTCAACAACTACAAAACCAGCTCTGAAAAAGGCGAAAAATCAACTCACAAAAAAGAATGTCCCAAAATAGACTAATAAGAACAACAGAGAAAACATCAGCACAAAAATAAACATATCACAATGGCAGCACTGAACACATACCTATCAATAATTACACTGAAAGTGAATGGACTGAATGCTCCAGTAAAGAGACATCAAGTGACATCTTGGGTCAAAAGACATGACCCATCCATATGTTGTCTACAAGAAACTCACTTGAGACCTACAGATATGAACACATTGAAAATTAAAGGATGGAAGAATATATACCAAGCTAACAACGAACAAAGAAGAGCAGGGGTGGCAATTCTAATCTCAGACAAAATCACTTTTAATGTAAAATCTACCATTGTGGACAAAGATAGACATTATTTATTGCTGAAAGGTTCAGTACACAAGCAAGACTTAACTAGATTAAATATTTATGCACCTAATATCAAAGCACCGAAGTACAAAAAAGAAACAAAGGGCATCCTAACATGCACAATAGAACGAAACACAGTCCAGTCTTCTGCCATGACCACAATCGTTTCCATGCTGAAACCCATTGCTGCAGCCACTGTGTCAATCCATCTTGCCGAGGGTCTTCCTCTTTTTTACTGACCCTCCATTCTGCTAAGCATGATGTCCTTCTCCAGGGACTGATCCTTTCAGACATGTCCAAAATATGTAAGACACAGTCTTGCCATCTTTGCTTCCAAGGGGCACTCTGGTTGTACTTCTTTCAGAACAGATCTGTTTGTTCTTCTGGCAGCCCATGGTATATTCAACATTCTTCTCCAACATCACAATTCAAAGGCATCAATTCTTCTTCAATCTTCTTTGTTCATTTTCCAGGGTTCACATGTATATGACACACTTGAAAATGCCATGGCTTGGGTCAGGTGCACTTTAGTCTTCAAAGTGACACCTTTACATTTCAATACTTCAGAGAGATCCTTTGCAGCAGACTTTCCCAGTGACATGCATCTTCTGATTTCCTGACTGCTGCTCCTGTGGGCATTAAGTGTGACTTTTGACTTCCTGACTGCTGTTTCCATGAGCATTAATTGTGGACCCAAGTAAAATGAAATCCTTGACAAGCTCAATCCTTTCTCCATTTATGACACTGTTCCTTACTGGTCCAGTTGTGAGGAACTTTTTAAAAATTTAATGTGACTGAGGGAAAGTGTACAATCCAGTTTCAATTTGCATGCCTGCTGATGTGCAGCTCCTACTGCTCTCCTTGCACAGTGACAGCACACTCCTCTTTCTACCCTATACATGTCATATCCTCTTAACAATTTCCTGTCCCCTGTTCTCCACCCTCTCCCACATCACTAGTAAGAGGCCAGTAAGGTAACATCCTACAAATACACAAAACAATGAAGTGCACATGATACGGTCACTCTGCATTGCCGAGTCCAATCTATTCCTGTCCAAGGAGTTGACCTCAGTAACGACTTATGGACAGGGGCAGCATCAAGACTAGGGGCCATGCTCCCACAGGAACCCGAAGGCCTTTGGACCATTAATCGTAGTCTTTTAGTGGAGTTCTCTGCGTGTACCCCTTTTTATTCTCGTGTTGCCACTGAGGCTCAACTTTATGAGCCCCATCAAGGCTGTCACTTGGTGGTGGCCAGGCGCCATGTGGTTTTTCTGGCCACATGTTGATGTAGTCACCCATTCACGTGGGTCTTTCTGTCTTTGGGGTTCTCTTTACCCCATGTCATTTTGGTCCTTGGTGATCATCTGTTCCTGCTGAGTTGGGATCATTTGGTGTACCTCAGATGGCAGCCTGCTACCTTTTAAGACCCCAGATGCCATTCACCAATATGGGGTGCAGAAGACTCACTTAGCAATAGGCTAGTTATGCCAACTGGTCTTGATGTCCCCTGACAGGACACTCCTCAGACCTCCGCCATTGCTACTCTGTCCTTGCAACATTGGGTTGAGACTGGAAGAGTATTCAGGTTAAGCTGAAGTCCAGATAAATTGATCTTTCTAATGGGTGCTGTCACTGATTTCACCCAACCAAATTTCTATCAACTGTCTCTAATCTATAGCCAGCCCTCTCCCTCCTTTCGTCTCCTCCCTTGCAGTTGTCAAAGAGTCTTTTCTTCTATACATAAGTCTTTTTTTAAGTCCTTACAGTAGGGGTCTTATACAATATTTGCCTTGTGCCACTGACTAATTTCACCCAACATAATGTCTTCCAATTGCAACCAAGTTATGAAATGCTTCCTAAAATCATCATTGCTCTTTATCATTGCATAGTGTTCCACTGAGTATATATACTATAGCTTATTCATCCATTCATCTGTCATTGGGCATCTGGGTCAGTTGTGAGGATTTCTGTTTTCTCGATGTTGAAGTGCAATCCATACTGAAGGCTGTGGTCCCTGATCTTCATGAGTGTTTCAAATCTTCTTCACTTCTGGTAAGTGCTGTGTAATGCAAGTTGTTCATGAGTTGTCCTCCAATCCTGATGCCTCATTCTTCTTCATATAATCCAGCTTCTTGAACTATATGCTTGGCATACAGATTGAGAAGGTATGGTGAAAGGATATAACCCTCACACACACATTTCCTGACTTTAAACCATGCAGTTTCCCTTTGTTCTGTTTGTACAACTGCCTCTTGATCCATATACAGATTCCTTAAGAGCACAATTAGGTATCCTGGAATTCCCATTCTCCGCAATGTTAGCTATAATTTGTTGTGATCCACACAGTCAAATACCTTTGCATAGTCAATGAAACACAAGTAAACATCTTTCTGGTATTCTTTGCTTTCAGCCAAGATATATTTGACATCAGCAATGATATCCCTATTTCAACATCCTTTTTTGAATCAGCTTGAATTTCTGGCAGTTCCTTCTCAATATACTGTTGCAGCTGCTCTTGAGTGATCATTTGTGTGTAATATTAATATAGTGTGCAGTAATTCACTTATTTGGTTGGATCACCTTTCTTTAGAATGGGTATAAATATGAATTTCTTCCAGTTGGCCAGGTAGCTGTCCTCCAAATTTCTTTGCACAGACACATAAGCACTTCCAGTGCTGCATGTGTTTGTTGAAATATCTCAATTGATATTCCATCAATTCTTGGAAACTTTGCTTTTTGCTAATACACCTGCAAAGCAGCTTCCACTTCTTCCTTCAGTATCATCAGTTCCCGACCCATGTGCTACCTCTTCGAATGGCTGAACATCGACCAGTTCTTCCTAGTATAATGACTCTGTATTCCTTCCATCTTCTTTTGATGCCCTGAGTCATTTAATATTTTCCCTATAGAATACTTCACTATTGCAACTTCAAACATGAACTTTTTCTTCAGTTCTTTCATCTTCAGAAATGCAGAACGTGTTCTTCCCTTCTAGTTTTCCATTTCCAGAAGACAAACTTAAGTTGTCTTCTTGAGGTGCTCTTTGAAATCTTCCATTTAGGTCTTTTACTTTGTCATTCCTTTAGCTGTCTGACATTGGAGAGCAAGTTTCAGAGTCTCTTCTGACATCCAATTTGGTCTCTTCTTTCTTTCCTTTCTTTTTAATGACCTCTCACTCTCTTCATGGATGGTGTCTTTGGTGTCATTCCACAATTCATCTGGTCTTTGGTCGCTAGTGATCAACATATCAAACCTGTTCTTGAGGTGTTCTTTAAATCCAGGAGGAAAATATTCAAGGTCATGTTTTGGCTTTCACAGACTTGCTCCAATTTTCTTCAGTTTCAGTTTGAATTTGCATGTAAGCAACTGATGATGTGTACTGCAGTCAGCACCTGGTCTTGTTCTCACTACTGATACGGAGCTTTTTCCTCATCTTTTTCCACAAGTATAGTGGATGTGATTCCTGGGAATTCCATTTGGTAGGTCCATGTATACAGTCAGCATTTGTGTTGGTTAAAAAAGGTATTTGCAGTGAAGAAGTCATTAGTCTTGCAAAGTTCTATCAGGTGATATCTGGCATTATTTCTATCACCAAGGCCGTTATTTTCCTTGTTTCTAACTTTTGCATTCCAGTCACCAGCAATTATCAATGCATCCTGACTGCATGTTTGATCAATTTCAGACTGCAGAAGCTGGTAAAATACTTCAATCTCCTCATCTTTGGCCTTAGTGGTTAGTGCGTAATTTGAATAGTTGTTGTATTAACTGGCCTTCTTTGTAGGCCTATGGATACTATCCTATCACTAACATCGTACTTCAGGGTAGATCCTGAAATGTTCTTTTTGATGATGAATGCAACACCGATCCTCTTCAAGTTTTCATTCCCCATATAGCAGACTACATGACTGTTGCATTTGAAATGGCCCAGACTGGTCCATTTCAGCTCACTAATGCCTAGGATATCAATGTTTATGTTTTCCATTTCATTTCTGACGCTTTCCAATTTTCCTATATTTGTATTTCATACATTCCATGTCCCGATTATTAATGGATGTTTGCAGCTGTTTCTTCTCACTGAGTCATGCCACATCAGTGAATGAATATCCTGAAGGCCCAACTCTATACATTATAAGCCATTAGAGACATCCAAATTAAAACTTCAATAAGATACCATCTCCACCAACAAGACTGACATTAATCTAAAAAATACAAAATAATAAATGTTGGAGTGGCTGTGGAAAGACTAGAACTCTTCTACACTGTTGGTGGCAATGTAAAATAGTACAAACAAACAAAAAAAAAACCCAAACCCACTGCCAACAAGTCGATTCCAACTCATAGTGAACTGACAACCACTCTGGAAATCAATACAGTGCTTTCTTAAAAGCTAGAAATAGAAATACTGTGTGATCCAGCAATCCCACTTCTTGGAATATATCCTAGTGATTAAGGGCTGTCACACAGATAACACACAACCAATGTTTACCGCAGCACCATCCACAGTAGCAAAAAGATGAAGACAACCTAACTGCCCATCAAGAGACAAATGGATAAACACATTATGGTATATTCACAGAATGGAATATTATGCAATGATAAAGAACGATGATCTTAGGAAACATAACATGAAATCATCTGGAAGTCATTACAATGAGTAAATCTAGTCAGTTACAAAAGGACAAATACTGTATGAAACAACTATCATAAGGACTTAAGAAAAGGTTAAAACACCTAATAATCTTTGATGGTTACAGGGCGGAGAGCAACAGAGTGGAGTAGTCATTGATTAGCTGGTAGGTAGGAACTTGGTTAGGTGAAGGAGTGACAGCATGCAGTAGAAAGGACATTAGCACAAGTAGACTACAGCAAAAGCTAACAGATTTTCTAAATACACAACCAAATACTATGAAGAACAGAGTAGCACAACAGGGTCTTGGGGACCATAGTTTTAGGGCACATCTACGCTAATGGTAAAACTAAGGTTTTTTGGTTTTTTTTTTTAAAGAAAATGTTCTCCGTATCACTTTGGTGAGCAGCATCTGGGACCTTAAAAGTTAGCAAGCGGCCATCTAAGTAGCACCAGTTGGTCCCAATCCACCTGCAGCAGAGGAAAATTTGAAAGACATCAACAACTAAGAAAAAGATGAACCCAGGACACAAAAGGGGCTATTCGATCCAGAGACTATACTAGGATGAAATCAAAAGAACTAGATGGAGCCCAACCACTACCAATTACTGCCCTAACAGGGAATAGAAAGTAAAGTCCCTCATGCAGAAGGAGAAAAATGGGTGTACAGAATTAGAACTCTATTAATAAAGACCACATCTGAGGGTCTGTCAGATTGTTGGGGGGAGGGTCCCCTGAGTACATAGTCCCCAGACTCTCTGTTAGCCAAGAGCTGAAACCAACTCTTTCAACAAAGATTAGACTGAACAATAAGATATAGGGAAACCCTGGTGATGATCTGCCAGGCACTCCCTAGAAATTCTATATAGCAGTTCTACTCTGTTCTATAGGGTCGCTATGAGTTGGAAGTGACTCGATAGCAGTAAGTTTTTATAAGACAGAGTGATTGCTGGCGAAGAATGTGCTTCTGGCTTAAATACATACATGAGGTTATCTGAGCAGCTCTTGTACAGGGGCAAGATGGAAAGGTAGAGGGGAAAGGTATTGGTTGAATCAATAGGGAAAGTACAGGGTGGAAAGAAGTGTTGTCATGAGAGGGAGGGACAGCAGTGAGAGCTGCACAGTAAAGTTTTATGTGACAAACTGATCTGGATTAAAAACCTTCATTAAAAGCACTGTATACATATATTTTTTAAGCCACAGATGAAGAATCAAAGCAGTTAGGCTGAGAAGTGCTCACATGCATACACTGTATATACCTGGAGTACTCTGCAGCCTCAGAGATGGTATGTACATAACCAATTAAACAGTGAAGACCAGTCTTCTCCACATGCAGCGCTGAAACTTACCATAGCCAAGGACTTTGGACAGTTCATCTGAGCCTTGACTCAAATTGTGAATCCATGTTTTCATTTGTAAAATGGAGATTAAAATGCATGTCATGCCTAGAAGAATCTAAAAAATTTTTACACAAGACAGAAAAAGGGCTTCCAGTTGGTGAATGAGTATGTTAAAAGGTTCCCAACATCAGTAGTCATAAGGTAAGTGCAGCTATGATGAGATCCCATTAGAAGGACTAAAATTTTTAAAACTACACCACCGAGTACTGATAAATTTAGAAATTTGAAGTACCATGTGCTAAAAGTAAGCAGATCACTTCAGAAGGTCAGTAATTTTCAGACACACTGTACCAATCCCTATCACATCTGTCTGAAGGTCAGAGTGTAACACTGATGTAGATAAACAAAGACATACACATAGAGATCAAGGTAAATAGATACCACAGAAATTGTCCTTGTGTACAGAAATATACATGAAATGCTGTTACAAGAGAGAAAATAGACAATAAGTGTTAACCAGTTGACTACTGTCTACTGTCAATTAATTATATAATTAAATTCTTCCTCAGACCCCACACAAAGAACAAATTGAGGATTAAAGACCTAAATGTGAAAATAAAAACTTTAAGAAAACTTTCTGAAGGTAACATGGTATATAACCTTGAAGTAGAAAAGGGTTTCTTAAAAACATAATATCAAAAAGAAAAGACAAATATCCTTGAATTAAAATTTAAATTCTTTACCACAAAATAATCCAGAAACAAATAGAAAGCAGCAGCAACCTGGAACATATATCTGCAATTCACACAAACAATGAAAGATTAGCATAAAATGTGTATGGAACTCTTCAACATGAAAAACAAAAACAAAACTGAATAAGCAAAGTAACAGACACTTACAGAAACCAAAAACAGAATGACCAAGAAACATAAAAAGACAGCCTCACTAGCAATCCAGGAAATGAAAATGAAGAAATGAAACAGTATACATTAGAAAAGTCTGACAGAATGCCAATGTTGGGGGCACAGAGCAACAGGAACTATTTAGACTGCTGGTGGGAGTAAAAGTTCAAACACAAGGGTAACTGCAAGATTTAGTGTTTAACAATCTTATATTACCTACACTTCTGCTGAGGAATTCCCCTTCAATATACATTCCCTAGAGAATCCTTGATCACGTGCACAAAGCAACATAGATAAGAACTTTCAGTGCAGCAATAATTATAATAAACTTGGAAATATCATGTTCAATAGAATAGATGTGGTATATTCACATGGTAGAAAGCCACATAGCAGTTAAAATAAACAAGTGTAGGGAGAAGAGCGGAGTGCAAAACTCAAATTCTATTAAAAAGACCAGACTTGACAGTCTAACAGACTGGAGAGTTCCCAGAAGACACAGCCCCCAGACTCACTGGTAGCCCAGGGCTGAAATCATTCCCGAAGCCCTCTTCAGACAAATGCCTTACTGGACTGTAAGACACAAAATTAAACTGATGAAAAGCATGCTTCTTGGCTGAAGTAGCTACCTAAGACTAACTCAGCAGCTACTGTCCAAAAGCATGTTGACAGGACAGAGGAGACAGGAGTTAGTCGAATGAATACATGAAATACAGCATGGAAAGGAACATGCTGTCACAGTGTGGGGACAGTAGCTAGTGTTACATAGCAATGTGTGTGTAACGTTTTTATGACAAACTGACTTAGATTATAAACTTTCACTTAAAGCACAATGTTTTATGAAATTTAAAAAAGACAATTTACAGTATGGATTACACCTTAAAATAAAGTAAAAAAAACCCTCACAACTATATCAGTAAGCAACATCATGATAAAAAGAGAAAACACTGATATTGTCCAAGGATTTCATTTTACTTAACTCCACGATCAACACCCATGGAAGCAGCAGGTGAGAAATCAAGCAATGTACTGCACTGGGCAAACATGCTACAAAAGACTTCTTTAAAGTATTAAAAAAAAAAAAAAAAAAAAAAGCCAGAGATTAAGTTAGGCTCCAAAGACCAGGTCTTTATGGGAAAATTTACATTACGAAAAAATGGTAGATGACTACATCAGATTACAAAAATGGAGGCTGTCCCCAACAAAGTTGGCAACAATCCAAAAAACGCAAAACAACAAATGCTGGAGAGTCTGTGTACAGACTGGTGGGAATACAAAATGATACAATCTCTATGTAAATCAATTTGGCACTTCCTTAAAAAGTTTGAAATAGAAATACCATAAGATCCACCAGTCTCACTGCTCAAAATATAAGCTACAGAAATAAAGGCAGTCACACAAACAGATACATGCACACAAATGTTTATTGCAGCATTATCCAAAATAGAAAAAAGATGGAATGCACTTAGGTGCCCATCAACAGATGAATGGATAAACTATGGTGAATATACTCAATGGAACACTATACAGTGATAAAGAACAACGATGATTTTAGGAAGCACCTCATTACCTGGTTTCAACTAGAAGACGCTATGCTGAGTGAAATCAGCCAGCAGCAAAAGGACAAGTGTTATATGAGACCACTGCTATAAGGACTGAAAAACAGACATACATAGAAGACAAGACTCTGATGGCTACAAGAGTGGGGAGGGAGGGAAATGGTTGGTTATAGATTAGCTAGTAGAGAGGAATCTGGTTAGGTGAAAGTAGTGACAGCAAGCAGTAGAAAACAGATCAACGTAACTGGACTTCATAAAGAGAAAGGTTTTCTAAACTCAACTCAATATTTCAAAGGACAGAGTACCAGGGCCAGGGGACCTGGGAATCATGTTTTCAGGGGACATCAAGACCAACTGGCATAACTAGTCTTTTCCTAAGAGCGTTTTCTGCACTCCACACTGGTGAGTGACATCTGGGGTCTTAAAAGGTAGCAAGCTGCCCTCTGAGGTACACCAAATGGTCCCAGCTCACCTGGAACAGATGATAACTGAGAACAACAAAGACACGAGGGAAAAAGAGCCCAGGAGACAGAAGAACCCTTATGAATCGGACACAGTATCCTCATAAGACTACAAGAACCGGATGGTGCCTGGCCACCACCAAAAGCAGCCATGATGGGGGATACGATGGAGAGTTCCTGAGGCAACATAAGAAAAAAGAGGTTTGCAGCTCAAGAACTCTACTAAAAGACCAGAATTGATGGTATGACAGCCTAGAGGGTTCCCTGGGAACATGGCCCCTAGACCTGCTGCCTGCTGCTGGCCCTAACCAGAAACCAGAACTGGGGTCAACTCTTCCGACAAGAATGGACTGGACTTGGCATCACAGCGTGACCATACAGTGTGAGTACTTCATGGTTCTATACATTTACAGGAAGCTGTCCTACTAGTTTCTTTCTAGACGAGAGAGAAGATGGTGGAAAAGAAGGGACAGGTGCTCGTTAAGAGGATACTAGAAACACAGAGTAAAAAGGAAGAATATGCTGTTACTAGGTAAGGAGAGCAGACAGAGCTGAAGATAGGCAGGCATGCAAAATTGCTTTGGATTGTATACTTTCACTTAACCACAACAAAAATGGAGAATGACTACAATTTAAGTGCCAAATTACATCATTACAGAACTCTCAAATTAAATCATTTTATAACAGCCAACTGGTTGCAAAACATGGCCAAGTGAAGTTGACACATAATCCTAGTCATCACAACCACCACTTCTCTTGCTCACACCCTCAGCGTTGGTTACTGTCAGTCATATGCAGTTAATACGCAAACAGTAGAACAGTAGTTTTTTTTACAATCAACATAAATGCAAAATGTCAGATCATGAAAGTAAACTAGTGAGAAGCAGATGTATTTTCAATCACCTTGTATTTGTACAAAACTGGACAATAAATAAAGAACAATGAATTGATGCATCTTAATTACAATCAGCAAAGAATACTGAATATGCCATGGATTGCCAGAACAAATCTGTTTTGGAAGAAATATAGCCAAAATGCTCCTGAGAAGCAAAGATGGCAAGATTTCACCTTGTTTACTATGACCATGTTATCAGTAGGGACCATTCCCTGCAGAAGGACATTGTCTTAGTCAAGTACTGCTCTAACAGAAATACCACAAAGTGGATAGTTTTAGCAAAGAAAAGTTTATTCTTACACAGTCCCAGTAGACTACAAGTCTGAATTCAGAGTGTCCACTCCAGGGGAAAGTTTTCTCTTTGTTGGCTCTGGAGGAAAGTCCTTGTGTTGCATCAGTCTTTGATCAGGGAGTATCTTGGTGCAAGCACGCAGGTCTACTCCCAGTGCTGCTTTCTTGATGGTATGAGATTCCCACTCTCTGCTTGCTTCCCTTTCATCTCTTGAAGGATAAAAGGATAAACAGTGGTGCAAGCCAGCTCCAGGGAAAGCCCCCTTAGCAAGGGTGTTGCAGTCCCACCCTAATGCCCTTCAACATACAGCATAGGAAAATCATAAAACAGAGGATAATCACAAATATTGGGAATCATGGCCCAGCCAAATGGCTACACACATTTTTGGAGGGACATAATTCAATCCACGAGAAACATCATACTGACAAAGTAGACGGCTGTCCAAAGAAAGAGGAAAACCCTCAAGAAGATGGACTGACGAAGTGGCTGCAACAACAGGCTCAAACATAGCAAAAACTGTGAGGACTGATGCAGGACCAGACAGTATTTCATTCAGTTGTACACAGGGTCACTGTGAGTCATAACCAACTCAACTGCACCTCCTAACAACACAGAAAGGAAATTTACGGGGCACTGAATTTATGTTAACGGTGGACTAACAATTTAGAAAGGGAGAGGGAGAATGCCTGCACAGTTTGAATGATGTAATCAACAGCACTGAATTATACATGTAGAAACTGTTGAATTTGTGTATGTTCTGCTTTGTATATTCTTGACAAACTAAAATAAATTATAAGAAAAAGATAAGTAAATGTTATAAATTTGAACATATAAAGTTAATGTGTATTATTTAAATGCTATCAATACCTATTTTTATATTAGTTTCTTAAATTATTTGAGAAAACCATGCCACAGCTGAAAAAGTCTGAAATCTCCAAGCAATCTCACTGTCAAGTTCTTCTAACACAATACAAGCCAAAAACACAGCACTACACAAAATCAAATTTCACTAGGAAAGATTTCCTAACCCTTTCAAGACCCAGTTATTTTCTGCTTTGAATTTTTTGTTGATACCATCTATTCTGATTAGTGGAAGCATGTGGAATTATTGAGTGCTAACAATTTTTACTTTTTTTTTTTTTCTGCCCCCTCCAACAATAGTAATCCTCCAAGTCACAGGGACATACAGCGTCCCACCAATTCTACTCTGCTAGAGTCCACACAGTGACATTCAGTTTTCCAAAGAAAAATTTTCAAAATTTCTCTCTCCTACCAAAAAGTCACCCACTATACAACACTCTGCAGCAACAGTAATTTGTCACACAATCCTGTTTTTTCAGTTTCAAATAGTCATAAAGGCCCCTGGCTTGTGTCAGTATGCACTGGCAATGAGAAAACAGCTTCCCAACGAAACTGAGACATGAAAAAAATAGTATCCTAATGGTCATGATTTGGCTCTAATGGTCATGAAAAGGTTTTAAGATAAAAGTTCACACTTCAAACCACTATGTGACAACAGTTTTCAAGCAGTACAACTGAGCTCAGCTTTGCAGACAAAAGTACAGCTTCAATGAAGGAGATTCCAAAGTTCTGGAAGAGAACAAAAGTTTAGCCATGAATGATACATGGCAGAGGCAGAAATTGCCAACACAGATTACCTGGCTTGAGTAAGGAGTAAAAAAGGTATGCAAACAAGACTGGAGTTTGGGAGTAGAGCAAACAAGTCACAAAGTGTGACCCAACATGTTAGGAATGGAAAAACAGGTACAGAAGATAAGGAAAGGCTATCTTTCCTTTAACACTACCCACTACCTGTCGCTCTGTCCTCCAGGTTGCAACTTCTCCTTGGAATTCTTTAAGAATGGCTATTCCCACCAGGGCTCTCTGCTTTAGAAGTGCACAAGGCCCAGTGCGGGTCAAAATATTTCCTCTTTTACCACATAGCACATCTTGAATTTTATTAAACAAACAAAAAATAAATCCAGATTTGAAAAAATTCAAATACTACCTAAAGAGCTCTCACACCAAAAGAATAAAAAAAAAAATCAGTCTTAGAAGAAATACAACCAGAAAACACCTAACTTGACTCACTCACTTTGCACAAATCCAAACCTACTGTTGCCAAGTCAATTCCGACTCATAGCAACCCTACAGGACAGTGTAGAACTCCCCATAAAGTTTCCAAGGAACACATGGCAGATTCAAACTTGGCCTTTTGGTTAGCAGATACAGCACTTAAACATTACGCCACCAGGGTGACTTTGGACAAGTCACCACCAGCAAAGACCAACCGTAGAAAAGGCCATCTTGTTTACTAAAGCAGAAAGCCAGTGAAAATGAAGGAAACTTTCACAATGAAATGGAATGACACAATGACCCCAACAAAGGAAACAAACAAACCCACAATCATCATGAAGATGAAACACGACTGCGCAATAAATGTTTCAATAAGTCAGGGTCGACTTAAGACAGCTAGTAACAATGCTGCCATACCTAACACTTCAGAGCTTATCCATTTTGACTCCAAGAAAAAACAGAAACTTGCCAGAATTCCTTACATCCTACTTCTCAGCCTGCTTCCATTTGACAATTCACACAGCAACCCATGAGTGACTTCCCAGGACTCTTGATCGACAGCCCAGACCAAGAGATAAGTTCCCACCTCAGGTCTGAGAAAAGGGTCTCTCACCCACATGAATTACACCAAAAAAAGACTGCTCACTCTCCAGGTAAGATTCTGCTCCTACCAAATGGGTGCAGTACCACCTTTAAAGCCTTTAACTATAACCAATCATATCATACAGGTAGCAGGTAACAAGAGGTGGAAGCTTCCTGCAAGTTGCTACCAGGAAAGGGGGCACAAGGATAATGCCAATTACTTCCACAGAAAAAGCTCCTACCTGCAGGTCCCTGTGTTTCCTTCAAGGAAGAAACTGTTTTAAACAAAGGGAGTGGGTAAAGCATTTCAGTGCATTTGTAATACGATACTCACCACATTACATTAGGATTATCTATTTAAACTGCTTGGGTAGTGGGGCAGTGTGTGTGGCCACGAGTTCCTTGAAGGCAGGACTTACAGTCTAGTTCTTTACTTTGTGACCCCAGAACCTATTATGATGCCTGATGTAGTCATTCAAATATAATTTACTGAATGGACAGTGAACAATGTACAGCAAAAACCAAAAGTGATTTAAAAAAAAAAAATCTGAATCAGAGTAGGTGATAAAGGTAATTACACTGTAAAAGAATATTCAAGTAATGACTTCCTTTAATTACAACCGTTTAAAAGAAGCGTCACATAACATGCTATTTCTGTAACACAGGCTTGAGACCCATTTGAACATCTTAGCACTTCATTGTGCTTTCTCTATTAATTCCATTTCCTTTTGTCTAAAAGGGAAACCCTGGTGGTGTAGCGGTTAAATGCTTTGGCTGCCAACCAGGTCAGCAGTTCAAATCCACCAGGTGCTCCTGGGAAACTCTACGAGGCAGCCTTTGAATAAACTCAATGGTAGTAGTTCTTTTTTTGTCTAAAATAAGTTACAAGTGGTGTCTCAAAGTTGTCCTTTACCCTTTAAATTGCTTCTCCATACAGAATTCAGTCATACTTGAGCTAACAAACACTTCATGCTTTTGTTGACGGTACTGCCCAAGAAATCATCTATATATTAACACAGCAGTGGTTTCTGCATGCATTGCAATATCTATTTTTACTGCTGCAGTATTACAGCATTCTACTAAACTGTTAATGGACACAGAAGCTGTAAGGGAAACAGGTAGACCTCCCCATGCTGCTTACACTAGAGAAGTTTTCTATCAGAAAACAGAGTGTTTACTACTAGGAAAAATTTCCCTTTTCTGTTTTAGAATAATTTTTAATTCTATTTGGCCCTTTCTACTGTTGTATTATGATAAAACAATGTGCTTGCGTTAGCAATTAAATGTACAGGTCTCACAAAATACAGCTGCAACAAGAGAAATCATTAGGTATTAAAAACAGAACTTGTGATCCTCAACATTATCCTTCCCAGATTTATGCCAGTCAGCTGTGTTGAAATCTCAACAAAAAAAGTTGAATGAGAAACAGGAATACATATTTGACGATTATCTAAGGGTGAAACCAAAAAAACCCAAACCGACAGCTGTTGAGTCAATTCTGATTCTTGGCGACCCTAGGACAGAGTAGAACTGCCCCACAGAGTTTCCAAAGAGCAACTGGTGAACTCAGACTGCCCGTCTTTTGGTTAGCAGCCATAGCACTTAACCACCACGCCACCAGGGTTTTCACCTAAGGGTCAAGGTATAATTTTACTTTTAATACTCTGGGAGCAGAGTGACTGATAACAGATGTCTTACTTGAATCCCATATTGTGACTTCCAAACATGCTTTTGAGGATCACATCATATACCAAACTAGAGAACTTTATAATCTCCTCAAAATGTGCAATTCTGACTGTGAAACAGGTAGGTCACTGCTCAGATGTTTACTCTGTGACTGAGGTAATTTTCAGTCATATTTATTTTTGCCACCAAGTCCTAAAATTCTACCTAGTCTTCTGTTAACTACTGCCACAAAATATCGTTTTCTTAGCCAGTCTGTTTTACTGCAATACCTATATCCAGTTCATTTTTTCTCATCCCAAGACAAAGAAAGATTAGCGTTCTTATGACCCCAACAAGTAAAATATTAGTTCTTTTGAACTGTTCTGGTATTCTAGGGTTGGTATTTTCCTTTTCATAGTCTAAGACAAGGTTATCTCCCAGCACCTGAGTCATTGGAGGACGGAACAGCACCTCCAGCAACTGTTAAATCAATCATGAAGCTGTTTTGTTCTTTCTTATAAATACAGACAAGTCGAGGTCTACAATACTGGAGTGTCTTAAGCCAGCTGGGTCCCCACTGCTGTCATTATCTCCCTAATAGAAGAGGGTGGGGGTGGAATGAGCAGTACAGGAGCTTTACCAGATCTAGAGTGAGCAAGGTTTTCTATCACTCGGTAATCACCTAATTTGTCTAATCTCCGGCTTGTCTGAGGCTCTTCCTTATTCCTGCGCTTGCCGAGGGCAACAGACCTTTTTCCGGGTCCTCAACCTCAGATGAGTCCTGGAAGCACAGTGGTTAAGATTTTGGCGCTGACCAAGTGGCTGTTAGTTCGAATCCATCAGCTGCTCCTAGAAACCCGGTAGAGCAGTTCTCTGTCTTATACGGTTGCTACGAATCGGAATCGACTTGACGGCAACGACTAAAGCAACCCCAGACGGACGGGTAACACGCCCCAGACTAGCCAAGAATGGCCCCCAAAATCCCGGCTCAGAGGCGGCGGCACCACCCCTTCGCCTGTCTGCCCAGTCTCTAAAGTAGCCACCGCCCACTTTCTAGCTGGATAAACAGCAGCTCGAAGCCCAGGCCCAGCACTCACCCACGTCTTGTTCGAAAGGGTTGGCAGTGAACAGAGGCATCTTGCTGGGGCCGGGCGTTAGTCACAGCCGTCACCCAGAAGGTTGGCGGCTGCCCCCAACTTGGTGACCCGCGGCCGCGGCTTCCTAAACCGTTCCACTCCGGCCGCCGTCCCTGCACTTCCGCCACTACACTTGCCCAGCTCCCGCCTGATGAACCTGCTGCTGGTCCGCCGTTGGCCCCATCCCCTCCGGAGGCGAGGTCTTGCTGTCCGCGGGCATCTTTCTAGCACCTCTGTTGTCGCCACCTGCCATGAAAAGATGGCAACAGCAGACCCGGGACCTCCCAGAGGTCAGGCGCTCTCCGTGGCCACCCTGCCATCGTTAGGACCCGGCTAGCCACAGAGTGGGGACCTTCGGGCGGAAGTTGTCGTTCCTGCAACCGGGCGACGCTGGAGGCCCGGAAGCTGCGGTGCGGGCTGCTGCCCCGCAGGGGGCGAGGTCTCCCAAGATTTTCTGCGCCGGAATCGAGTTCTGAAAACTGCGCTGTTTGAGTTAGTCCGATGCGTGATGGTCCCGTGGTTAAGTGCTTGGCTGCTAACCAAAAAGTTGGTTCGAACCCATCAGGCGCTCTGCAGTAGAAGAACGTGGCAGTCTACTTCTGTGAGACTGTGAGTTTGGTTTTAGGGGTCCGTTTAGTTGAGTTCATTCCTGGGCGGCAGGATTTCTCTTTCAGACGTGCGTTTGCGTTGCCTTCCAGACGGAGCCACCAACAGAGCGGTAGTTTTCAGATTCTGCCGAGGGCCTGCCTCGTTCTTGTCCTCCCATGGTGTTGCATCCCACTCTGCGTCTGTACCGCGCGGTAGTAACCTCCACTGGAAGCGCTGATTGATGTTAACTACTATTCTGTGGAGACTGCTAACAACGCTTTCCGTCACATTCTGGGCAGGAAAGCACTGTGCTCGACTCTGGCTCTACAAAACCGAAATATGGCACAGTTATACATGTGTGACAGTATATGACGGTCGCGATAGATAAAAGAGGGTCAACAGTGAAATTCCCATAGAAGCCAACCAGATATCTAAATGAGTGGGAAAGTGCAAGCACCTTTCACCAGTGTCCAGCTAAACTAATAAATGTCTGCGAATCCATTTTGGAATGGATTGGAGGAATTGCTGCTGTATATACTTGCTGAACCAAAAGGGCTGTAGTTCAAATCCACCATGTGCACCTTGGAAACCCCCGAGGACAGTTCTACTCTGTTGTACAGGGTCACTAAGAGTTGGAATCCACTAGATGGCAGTAGATTTGTTTTGATTTATGCTTGATGTGGCATTACAGAATTTTTTTTTCCTCAAAGGATCCTGCTTCCTCTTCAAATATTGGGCTCTGGGTCAGAGAGCTAGCTCAGGTTTGAGCAGGTGAGGAATTTTATTTTCCGTCACAGTGGTTAACATTACGGCCCCCGGTGGTGTAATGGTTAAGTGGTATGTTTGCTAGCATGAGATAGGCAGTTTGAATCTACCAAGCACTCCATGGAAACTGTGGAGCAGTTCTCTGTTGTAGGGTCACTGAGCTGAAATCAACTTGACAGCAATAGGTTTGGTTTTTTTATTTGTTTGCTTGTTGTATTTTTTTTCCTTTGGTGTGGTGTGGAAGGAGATTATCATCAAGCAGAATCGACAGTGACTGCCTATTATTTAGCTTCTAGAAACACTGTGGTCTGTTAATCATCCCTAGACTCTATGGGTTAGGGCCACTAGCTGCCATTCAGGCTTTGCTGTAACACACTGTTATTATGTGTGCCTTGCCGCTGATGGTACTGTTATTACCTGGCCGCTAGGATTCTGGTATCTTTGTTCTGCAGTTAAATGGCACCCTTCACCCACCAAGACAAACACCGCTGAGCTTCTCCAAAACGCCAGTGCTCTGCTTACAACTCATAGCAACCTTTGAACAACATACTGCCTGGTCCCTAGCTGGCAGAATCATTGTTATGTTTGATCCCGTTGTTGCAGTCATTGTGTCAGTCCATCTCGTTTAGGGGACTTCCTTTTTTGCACTGACCCTCAAATTTACCAAGCATGATCTCTTTCTCCAGGGACTGGCCCATCCTGATAACATGTCCAGAGTATGTGAGACAAAGTCTCAACGTTCTCACTTTTTTTTTTTAGTTATGATTGAGTGAAAATGTACAATCCCATATAAATTTGCATGCCCGCCTATGTGCGGCTCCCATTACTCTTCCTGCCCAGTGACAGCACACTCCTCTCTATTCTGTATGTGCCATATCCTCCAAATAATCTCCCATCTCCTTTTCTCCACCCTCTCTGCCTCCAGTAAGAGGTCAGCAGGAAGGCATCCTATAGATACATGAAACCATAAAGTGCACACACAATACAGTCACTCTGTGTCACCAAGTCTAATCCATTCCTGTCTGAAGAGGTGGCCTCTATTATGATTTATGGACAGGGGCAGCATCAAGGCCAGGTGCCATGCTTCCAGGGGAACACCGAGGCCCCTGGACCATCAATTACAGTCTTTTAGTGGAGATCTCAGGGTGAACCCTTTTATATTTTCATGTTGCCAGTGAGACTCAACTTTGTGAGCCCCATCATGGCTGTTACTTGTTGTGACCGGGCACCATCCAGTTCTTCTGGTCACATGTCGATGTAGTCACCCACTCATGTGGGTCTCTCTGTCTTCTGGGTTCTCTTTCCCCTGTGTCACTTTGGTCCTTGGTGGTCATCTGTTCCTGCTGAGTTGGGACCATTTGGTGTACCTCAGATGGCAGGTTGGCAGCTTTTAAGAGCTGAGACACCACTCACCCATTTGGGGTGTGGATGGCTATCTTAGCAAAACACTAGTTATGCTGTTTGGCCTTAATGTCCCCTGAGAGCATGGTCCCTGGACCCCCACCCCAGCTACTCTGTCCTTGCAATATTGGGTTAAGATGGGAGAAATAATCATATTATGTTGAAGTCCAGTTAAAGTTGATCTTCTTTCTAATGTGTGCGATCACTGATTTCAACCAACCAAATTTCTATCAGCTATCTAATCTATACCCCACCCTCGCCTTCCTCCCTCCCCATTCCTCCCTCCCCATTCCTCCCTCCCCATTCCTCCCTCCCCACCCTTGCAGCCGTCAAAGAGTCTTTTCTTCTGTGCATAAATCTGTTTTTAAGTTCTTATTGTAGGGGTCTCATACAATATTTGTCCTTTGCTGCTGACTACTTCTACTCAACACAATGTCCTCCAGTGGAAACCAGGTTATAAGATGTTTCCTAAAATCATCGTTGTTCTTTATCATTGCATAGTGTTCCACTGAGTATATATAGCATAGTTTACCTATCCATTCCTCTGTTGTCGGACATCTGGATTGATTCCATCTTTTTGCTGTTGTGGACTGTGCTGCAATAAATATTCATGTGCATGTATCTATTGGTGTGAATGCCCAATACAGGATATATGCCAAGCAGTGGAATTACTGAGTCAAATGGTATATGTATTTCCAGCTATTTAAAGAAGCACCAGATTGCTTTACAGAGAGGTTGTACCATTTTGCAATCCCACCAACAGTGTAGGAGAGTTCCAATTTCTCTACACCTCTCCAGCATTTGTTGTTTTGTGTTTTCTGGATCATGACCAACCTTATTGGGCTGAGATGGTGTCATGGATTGAATTGTGTCCCCCCCGAAAATATGTGTAGCCATGTTGCTGGGCCATGATTCCTCATATCTTATGACTGTCCTCCATTTTGTGGTTTTCCCATGCTGTGTGTTAAAGGATTAGGGTGGGACTGTAAATCTCTTCATAGGATTACCTACCTGCTCCACTGTAAAGGGAGTTTCCCTGGAGTGTGGCCTGCCCCACCCTTAATCCTTTCATCCTACAAGAGCTAAAAGGGAAGAAAAGCAGGCAGAGAATTGGGAACCTTGTACCATCAAGCAAGCAGCACCAGTAGAAGAGTGTGACCTTCAGACCTGAGGTTCCTGTGCCAAGATGCTCCCTGGACAAAGACTGATGCAATACTGGACTTTGCTCCAGAGCTGACAAGGGGAAAGCCTTCCCCTGGAGCAGACACCCTGAATATGGACTTGTAGCCTACCAGACTGTGTAAGAATAAAACTTCCTTTGTTAAAGCCATCCACTCTGTGGTATTTCGTTGGTATCTTATTGTAGTTTTTATTTTAATTTCTTTAATAGATAGTGATCGTCCAGCATTCTCACTTCTAAAGACCATTCTGGCTGTACTTTCTCCAAGACAGATTTGTTTGTTCTTGGGACAATCTGTGGTACTTTCAGTATTCCTTGTCAGAGCCATGATTCAAAGGCATCAATTCTTGTGTGGTCTTTCATAGTCATTGTCTAGCTTTTGCAGGCATATGGGGTGATTGTAAATACCATGGCTTGAGTCAAGTGCACCTTAGTCCTCAAAGTGTTATCTTTGCTTTTTAACACTTTAAAGAGGTGTTTTACAACAGATTTGCCAAGTGTAATACGTTATTTGATTTCTTAACTGCTGCTTCCGTGAATATTGATTGTGGATCCAAGTAAAATAAAATCCTAGAGAACAAAAATGACAATATTTTCTCTATTCTGATGCTGCTTATTGGTCCAGTTTTGTGGATTTTTGTTTAAGTGTCTTTAGCAAAAGTTTGATTGCTTGTGATATTAAATATTATTTGATAATTTCTGCATTCTGTTGGATCACCTTTCCTTGGAATGGACACACATATGGTTGTCTTCCAGTTAGTTGGCCAGGTAGCTGTCTTTGAAATTTCTTGGCATAGACTGGTGAGTACCTGTGGTGTTGCATCCGTGTGTTGAAAAATCTCTGTTGATAGTCCATCAATTCCTGGAGCCTTATTTTTTTGCCACTGCCTTTAGTGCGGCTTAGACTTCTTTCTTCAACACTGTCTTAGGCTGGGTTCTCTAGAGATCAAAGCCATTAAAACATAAATATACATAGAAATTCATATCAAGGAGATGGCTCATGTGATTGTAGAGACTGGAATGTCCCAAGTCCATGGATTAGGATGGAGATTTCTCTTGATGCACATAGCCACAGGGGCAGTGAACCCAAAATCAGCAGGTCAGAGAGCAAGATCCCTGTTGTCAGGAGCTGTGAAGATGATGAATTCCAACATTTGCAGATAAACTGACAGCTCAGGTCCCAAGAGCTAGAGCTCAAACTAACGGGAGGCAGCTACAGGATCCAGATTAAGCAAAAAGTCAGAACATCTGATTATGTACTCGTGTAATGCAGACCACACGTCCAAAGAAACTCACTTTAAACCTTTGGCTACTCACAACAGAGACAGTCATGGAAGTGATCCCATGGAAATGCCAAGAATCATGTCCTAGCCAAGTGGACACACAATCCTATCCATCACAAATACCATTGATTCTTCGTCATGTAACTACCTCCTAAAGTAGATGAATGTCAACCAGTTCTTTTTGCTACAGTGACTGTGTATTCCTTCTGTTTTCTTTTGATGCTTCCTGTGGCATTCAGTATTCTCTCTATAATGCACTCACATCAAGTCAATTCCGATGCATAGCAACCTTATAGGACAGTACAACTGCCCCATAGAGTTTCTAAGGAGTGCCTGGTGGATTTGAACAGCTAACCTTTTGGTTAGTAGCCATAGCACTTAACCAGTATGCCACCAAGGTTTCCCTTTTCCCTAGAGAATCTTTAAATATTGCAACTTGAGACTTGAATTTCTTTCTTCAATTCTTTCAGCTTGAGAAATACTGAGTGTGTTCTTCCCTTGTGGTTTTCTAACTTCAGGTCTTTTCACATTTCATTATAATATTTTACTTGGTCTTTTCAGCCATTCTTTGAAATCTTGTGTTTAGCTTTTTTAATTTATCATTTCTTCCATTCACTTTAGCTACTCTCCATTCAAGAGCAAGTTTCAGAATCTTTTCTGACACCCTCTTTGGTCTTTTAAATTACTATTTGCTTCATGTATGATATACTTGATGTCATTTCACAACTCCTCTGGTCTTTGGTCATTAGTGTTCAATGCATCAAGTCTGTTTTTGAGATGGTTTTTCAATTCAGGTAGGATATACTTAAGATTGTACTTTGGCTCTCACAGACTTGTTCTAATTTTCTTCACCTTTAAACTGAACTTGCATATGAGCTGTTGGTAATCTGTTCCATATTCGGCCCTGTCCTTGTTCTGTTGATATTGACCTTCTTTATCATCTCTTCCCACATATATAGTTGATTTTATTTCTGTGTGTGCCATCCCGTGAGGTCCATGTGTATAGTCACCATTTATGTGGAAAATATATTTGCAATTAATTTGTCATTGGTGTTAAAAAATTGTATCATGCTATCTCCCACATAATTTCAATCACTGAGGCCATATTTTCCAGCTACCAACCCTAACATGTACAAAAATTCCAGACTCTCAGGAGAAAAACATTTATCCAACATGTTTGTGCAAACAGTTTAGGCACTGTGCGCCATTCTTATCGGGATGTTGTGGGAACCCTTCTGAAATCTAAGTTTCCAGTCACCAGCCAAGAACCAGCCTTGCAAGCAGGCCTTGACAAAGATAGCAGTCTCAGGTCTGCTGTGTTAACACTGCTGCACAGCCGACTACACATTTCATGTACTTGATAGCTCCTTAGTTGTCTTTGATCTGTGATACTTTCTTAGTATGTGGTTGTATATATTTATTTTGTACTTTGGTTTATAATCCAGTAATACTTTTTTTTTTTTAACTCAGATTGAGCTTTGGCCATTGGTTTCTTTTATTTGGCTTCTTTGTCCGTTTGGTATGCCCCCTGTCTTTTGTTTTTCAAGCACTTCTTTCTGGTACTAAAGATGATTCATGTTTATCCTGTATTTCCCTGCCCTAGCCTTAGAATCAAGCATTTCTGTGAGGAACCTGTTTCTGAAGATCTTTTTAAATGCTGCCATAGAAGACTTCTAGCTTTCATGATGTGCCCTGAGTGGATAGTGGGCCCACCTGAGCTATCAGTTCACTGATAGTAATGAACGACAACCAAACTCCTTGTAATCAACTTGTCTTCATAGTCACAAATACTAGAACTGTGGCAGGAGCTGGTGTCCTTCTTCCTGTACCCATTCTCAGTTTACCTCAGTACTTAACATGTTCCCAGTTGACATTGAAACTACTAGTTCAGGACCACAATTTTGGATAAGTGTCCTTGAGTGTGCTAGGGTGACTACCACCTCATTTGCCACCGGTAACTGGTTCCATGTTGTCATCTGGCTGGCAAAAGATCCAATTGCAAATTCCATCCTGAGGAACTGTTTGCTAGGACTACTTGTGGTGTTCGTTACTTAATTCAGGGTCCCTTAGAAACAGACCCTAGGATAAGGTTTTAAGGGCAAATAAATGAGCCAAAGATTAAAAAAAAGAAAGAAATCTATATGCTGTTGATTCTGGATCATAGCCACCGTACATGACAGAGAACTGCCCTGAAGGGTTTCCAAGGTTCTACATTTTTATGGAAGCGGAGTCACATCTTTTGGCTACAGAGCACCTAGTAGATTTGAACTGTTAGCAGGCAAACTAACCACTGTGCCACCAGGGCTCCTGAGCCATATATAGCCTCTGTGTAACAGCAGGCTTGGATCCATTAACTCATAAGCCTGATAGCATGATACCCAAATACCTATCACCCAGTTGCTTTAAAACTAGGCCAAATAGGAATATTTCTGGTCTTCTAGAGCCAACCTGATTTGCACACCCTACAAAACTGCACCCAACATCTGCTGATGATATGTAAGTTCCAGTGCTATGAAAGACCCTAACCTGCTGCTGCCCCTCAGAGCTCTCTGACTCAAAGACTCCAAGACTTCACCCTGCTGCTCAGTGACATCGTGTAGGCAAAGATTCTGCTGTCCTGGGAGCTCCCTTATCCTCTTCCCCTCCTGCGTTGCCCCCATGCTGCTTGTCTTTGGAAGGCCTCGTCCTGTAAGGAACGCCCCCCATGTACAAACTTAACATTTGTGCCCCAACCGTCACTCTTGTTTTCTGTATCTTTTCAGTCAGAGGCAGCATGATGTTTTGGACCAAAGTAAAAACCTTGGAGAAAGTTCTCACCCCAATTTTCAACCTGAATTTTTTTTTCATAGTTTCAGATGTCCTTTTTGCTGTTTCTTCTTCCCTCCTCACTGGCACTGCCTTCAGTATATCCCAGGTTCTTATGTCCTCCAAGGCTTTTGTTCCTTCCCCTTGAGTAAGTGTGCCCAGTATAGGCACTGAGAAGGGCCTGAGTCAGCCTTCTGCCCTGTTTACCAAGTTATGAGTTCAGATGCCTCATCCCTCCAAGAGAGGACATATTTCCAGTATTGCCCAGGAATACCATATGGGCTCACCTGAGCTCTGCATATACAACCAGTTTGTTTCCCATCTTGCCAGTTCCATTCTCTTACTCAGCGATCTACTGAGTTTTACCTGTCACAAAAAGTTCAGGCCATTGTCTCTGTTAAATTGCTGATTTTTCCCTTTCTAGCACTCCTAATCACCATGGTTTAAAGCATCAGTGTTTGGAGTCAGATGGCTTCTCAAATAGCCTTGCGACTGACTATGTGACTTAAGGAAATAACTTCTAGGAACCTGTTTTCTTATCTGTAAAATCTGCATTTCATGAGGTTCTGTGAAGGTTTAAAGGGCTCCTAAGTATAAAGACTTAGTCAAGTGCTTTTTATATAGTATGGGCTCATTTGGACTTACAGTAGAACTTTCTGCAATGAGTGACATAATCTCCATTTGTGCGGTTCAGTGCAGCAGGCATCATCCACATTGTGCTGGAACGAGCTTGAAATATGCCTAGAGCTAGCTTCAGAGGATGCCTCACAGAAGTGATTGATTCTACTCAATAACTCTTTTTATAAGCAATAAAATTCAAGAGTGATATAATATTTATACAAAGATTAATTTTTACTTCATAATTTATTTAAAACTAGAAAATTGATTCAATCTGTACAGTCTTCTTTTGTCATCATTACTGTCTTCAGCACAGTAGGGGGCGAAATTGCATCACACCCAGGATCTACTGGCCTGCATGGCCTTAGCTAAGAAACAGAAACCAACTGAAATTTCAGGGACCTCCTTTTCCCAAAATTTGAAATGCTGCTTTCTGTATCTACCTTATAAAATCTTATGAATAATACACTATTGTAATATGCTAATCGTGTGCTGAATTAGTTTTATACAGTCTACATTGAGAATTTAATAAAACTGGTCTGATAATTCATTTTGTCAGTGAATGTTAATAAACCCGGAAGTGTCATTTTAAAAATTAGTATTCATTTTATCTTCATCCTCAGGATTTAATAAATTCTTCTCGTTTTTAGTTTTAGTTTAAAAATAAATGCTGATTTATGTTTAATTTGATGCACGCTGGTCATTCAGTGACTTTTGGTTCCACCTGCTATAGCCAGGAACTCCATGGATCTCTGTAGAGCTACAGGAGGAAGAGTGGTTACTGGGGAGAATTACTAAAGGCAGGTGATACTACAAATCACTATTCTTCAGGGATTAAGAATATCGCTTTAAGACAATGTATGACCATACTTACACATGCTATGGAATGGCAATTTTTATTCATCTTAAAATTTACCTTTCTGAGCTTTAAAGGGTGCAGCCTAAGTTTCTTAGTCACAGTATGTTTAACATGTATACTTGTCTTCACTGTATGCTTCTAAGATCCTGTCTTTTTCAGTTTTTCTCTTCCTAAAAGACTCATTTGAAAACGTAAGTGTCCTTACCCCTGTCCAGCTTAGTTTCCCTCTTCTGAGTCATTTCCAAAATCACTGCAGCCTGACTTGAAGTGAAACATCCCGAATTGCAACATGACATGGTTTTATACCAAAGTGGGATCATATTTTCATTTTTGGTTTCTAATAAATTCCTGAGGAATCCGAGCATGAACCAATAACTTCAGGAAGCGAACTTCAGAAATTCCAAAATTCCTTCCTTGGGCATAATTAATACCTTCTAGCCCAGAATATAATGTATACAGCTTCCAAAACCAAACTCACTGCTGTTGAGTCTATTTCAACTCACAGCAACCCTACAGGACAAACTAGAACTGCCCCATAGAGTTCCAAGGAGCACCTGGTAGATTCAAACTGCTGACCTCTTGGGTAACAGCCATAATACTTAACCGTTATGCCACTAGGGTTTCCATGTACAGCTTATGTTGCTTTTTTCACACATGTTGTCTTGTTCTGTAACTGAAATTTCTCGTTCTTTTCTAGTCAACACCAATTGTCAGTCCAAGAAACTTTTCAAAAGATTTATATAAGGGACAACAATGTTTGTTGCAGGTAGTTGTCATTTTCCGCAAGTATCTTTGTATTTTTAGCAAAATGTTCTACTTTAAATATTAAGTATTAGAGGAAAGTGTCCTTTAAAAGCCTCAATATTCTTTACCAACACCACGATTCAGAAGTATCAGTTCTTCTGTGGCCTTCCTTCTTCATTGTCCAGCTTTCCCATGTACATGAGGTAATCGAAAATACTGTGGCTTGGATGAGGTACATCTTACTACTAAGAGTGACATTTTTGCTTTTTAACACTTTAAAGAGGTTAAAAAAAGTTTCAAGCATATTTGATCAAGGCAGTACTTCACTTGATTTTTTGATGACTGCTTCAATCAGCATTGATTGTAGATCCAACTGAAATGAAATCCTTGACAACTTTAGTATTTTCCTTGTCCATCGTGATGTTACTTGTTGGTTCAGTTGTGTGGACTGTTGTTTTCTTTATGTTGAGGTGTAATCCACATAGAAGGTTGTAGTCTTTGCTATTCATCAGTAAGTGCTTTTAGTCCTTAATCACTTTCATCAAGCAAGATTTTGTCATCTGCATGTCATAGGTGGTTAATGAGTCTTCCTCCAAACCCAACTGATACAACATGTTCTTCATGTAGTCTAGCTTCTTAGATTGTTTGCTCAGCATACCAACTGGTGTGATGAAAGGATACAACCCTGATGCATGCCTTTCTTAATTTTAAGCCATATGGTATTCACTTGCTCTGTTCAAATGATCACCTCTTAATCTGTGTGCAAGTTCCACATGAGTACAGCTAAATGTTCTGGAAGTCTCATTCTTCACAATATTATCCATAGTTTTTTATGATGCACGTAGTCAAATGCCTTTGCATAGTCAGTAATACACAGGTAAATGTTTTTTTGGTATTTTGTACTTCAGCCAAGATTCAGCTAATAGCAGTGATATCCTTGGTTCCTCATCATTGTCTAAATCTGACTTTAATTTCTGTCAATTTCCTGTCAATGGACTGCTTTGACTACTTTTGAATGATCTTGAGGAAAATTTAACTGGCTTGTAATACTAATAATATTGTTTGATGATTTCTTCTTTTCATTGGATCATCTTTCTTTGCATTGGGCTCAAATATGAATCTCTGCTTGGCATAGACTAGTGAGTACCTCTAGGGCTGCATTCTTTTCTTGAAACATCTCAGTTGATATTCCATCAGTTACTGGAGACTTGTCTTTTGCTAGTACCTTCAGTACAGTTAAACATTTCTTCTTTACCATTAATTCGTGATTGTTTGCTATCTCCTTAAATGGCTGAGTGTCAACCATGCCTTTTTAGTGGAGTGACTTAGTGTATTCCTTCCATCTTTTGGTGTTTCCTTCATTGTTCAGTAATTTGCTAGAATTCTTAAATGTTGCAATTTGAGGCTTGACTTTTTTGTTCAGTTCTTTCAGCTTGAGCAATGCAGAGCGTGTTCTTCCTTTCAGGTGTTCTAATTCTAGGTGTTTGCACATTTTATTATAGTGTTTGGTTTCTCAGATGCCCTGTGAAATCTTCTGTTCAGCTCTTTTATTTCACCATTTCTTCTGTTCACTTCAAGAGGAAGTTTCAGAGTCTCTTCTGACATCCATTTTGGTCTTTTCTGTCTTTTTAATGATTTCCTGCTTTCTTCACATATAACACTTTCTCACAACCTGTCTGGTCTTCAATCATCAGTGTTCAATGAGTGAAATCTGTTTTTGAGATGGACTCCAATTCAGGTGGGAAACACTCAAGGTATTATCTTTGTTCTTGTAGAATTTTTTTATTTTCTTCAGCTTTGACTTGAATGTAACATATGAAAATTTAGCCCCTGGACTTATTCTGACTGATGATATTGAGCTGTCCAGTATCTTTTTTCACAGACATCATCAACTTAATTAATACCTATTCCATCTAGCAAGATCCACATCTATAGTCACTGTTTATGTTGTTGAAAAAGTATGTTTATACAATGAAGAAATTGTGTTGTTGCAAAATTTTGTCATCCAATCTTCAGCATCATTTCTGTCACCAAGGCCCTATTTTCAACTAGTGAGACTACTACTTTACTTTGAACTTTTGCATTCCAATCACCAGTAGTTATCAATGCATCTTGACTGCATGTTGTATCAATTTCAGACTGTAAAAGTTAGTAAAAATCTTCAGTTCCCTCACCTTTGGAATTAGTGGTGGATGTTGAAATTTGAAAAATAGTTGTATTTACTTGTCTTGGGGGTGTGTAGGTTTTATCCTATCACTAACAGTATTATACTTCAAGATAGGTCTCGAAATGTTCTTTTTGAAAAAAGAACAGAATTACTATATGCCCCAGCAATTCCGAGAAGCCCTAGTTGTGCAATGGTTAAGTGTCTGGCTATTAACTGAAAGGTTGGTGGTTCAAATCTACCAGCAGCTCCACAGAAGAAATGGCATTGCAGCCTGCTTCCATAAAACATTTAGAGCCTAGGAAACCCAGTGGGACAGTTCTACTCTGTCCAGCAGGCTGCTGTGAGTTGGAATCAACTCAACAGCAGACGAGAATAGTAACAAACAGCAATTCTACCCCTAGATTTATACCCAAAAGACTTACAAGCAGAGATACAAACAGATATGTGTACACAAATGTTCCCTGCAGCATTATTCACAATAACCCAATATAAACAATGCATATATTCATGAATGAGTGAATGAATATATAAATTGTGGTATATACATACAGTGGAATATTATTTGGCCATAAAAAGAAATGAAGTACAGATAGTCCCTGACATATGACATATTAGAATTATGACAAACCGTACCTACTACTGTCCTCCCATTTTTGTTTACACCTTTTCATTATGTACTGCATAAAGTACTACTACATGCAATTTGCTCATGTGACTCTTTCTCAGATACAGTGTTTCCAACACCCAAAGATTGGATTTACAAAGATACTGATACTAAAGGTAATAATAATGACAATGATAAGGAAGGAATTAGTTGACTTATGTGAGAACCAGTTTACAACCCAATAATCACCAGGACTGAAGCCTAAGGTCAGGGACAACCTGTACTCATAAATACTAAAAATGTGAATGAACCTTAAAAACATGTTAAGTGAAAGAATGCAGACAGGAAAGGTTGCATATGGCATGATTCTTTATATATAAAGTATCAAAGATAGGCAAAATCCATAGAGACAGAAAGCAGGTTAATGATTTTCAGGAGATGAGAAAATGGAGAAATGAAAAGTGATCACCTAATGGGTATGAGGTGTACTTTTGAGGTGATTAGAAAGTTTTGAAACCTCATAAGAGGGTGTGGTGGCACAACATTATGGGTATATGAAATGCCTCTTTAATTTGGTTAATTTTATGCTGTTTGAATATCACTTCTTTAAAAGCAAAAAGAACAACATGAACATTCTGGGACTAAAACAAATCAATATACAGCATTTAAAATGAAAATTTCACCAGCTGTGCTTAACAGCAGAATGGATATACAGAGAAAAGAGAGAACTTGAAGGTAGAGCAATACAAATTATACAGTTTAAAGAACAGAGAGAGAAAGGATCGAAAAATTAAAAGAACATAACAAAAGATATCTATGGAACAATTTCAAGCAGCTTAGTGCATGTATAATTGGTGTCCCACAAATAGAGAAAAAATAGGACAGAAAACTTATTTGAAGAAATAATGGTTTGACAATCTCCAGACATTGTGAAAGAAGATATGCATTTACAGATTCAGGAAGTCTAGTGAATTCTAAGTGGGATAAACATAAAGAAAACCATGCCTGGGCTACATCATAATCTGAAAACCAAAATTAAAAAGGTATTCTTGTAAAGGGAAAAGTAACACAGTACATACAGGACAACAACTTTGAAAAGACTACTGACTTCTTGTAAGAAATGATGCAGAGGAAAAGATAGAAGAATATGATTTTAAGTGCTGAAAGAAAACAAAAATGTTATCCTAGAATTAAATGCCCAACAAAAATTTCCTCTAAAAATGAACATGAAATAAATTTTCAGGAAGAGAAATACAAACGAATTTATAACAGGAGGTCTCACTATGAAAAATACTAAAAGAACTTATTCACGCTAGAAGGAAATGATAGCAGATGATAACACAAATCTACAGAAAGAAATGAAGAACATCAGTAATGGTAAATATTTGGGATAATATAAAATACTGTTTTTTCTCTTAATATCTTTAAAGTACATGGGAATGTTTAAAACAAGAACTATAATATTTATGTTGCACAGCATATATTGTTAAACTGTATTACAACAATATTAAAAAAGCGGATAGGGACAATGGTACCTATTCATTTGCTGAGTTTCTTCATTTTTCAAATGGTACAATGTTTTTGAAGACAGTGAAAAGTAAGGATGTACGAGGTCTGCCAGTTGAGTTCATGAACTCATCCTAGTAAAAGTGCTACATGCTTCATTGCTGAGTATCACTATAGTCATCTTTGAAGTACTCCCCTTGGGAAGCTATGTGCAGACACCAGCACCTAGTCCACCCTTCAAAGTAATTTTGGAACTCTTTTTCTAGAATGTCTATCAGAGCTGTCATTGTATTACTCTTGATGTCCTGAATGTCATCCAAGCGTCTTCCTTTCAATAATTTCTTTATCTTCAGGAAAGAAAAAGTCATTGGGAACCAGGTCGGGTGGATATATAGGGTGTTCCAATACAGTCACTTGTGTACTGGCTAAAAACTCCCTCACAGACAACTGTACAATTAAGTTCACAAACTCAGTACCATGCCATCATGTGCAATGGCCTTTCTAGAAAGAGTCTCAAAATTGCTTTGAAAGGTGGACTAGGGGCTGGTGGTGCATAGCTTCCCAAGGGCAATGATGTATGCAGCACTTAGAACAATTAAGTTCTTGGACTTGATTGTTGAACCTCATATTTGTAACTTCTAGAAAGGCCTCTGAAAATAATGCAGTAAGCCAGAGCTAAAAAGCTGATAGTTATTTAAATCTACAAATGAATTCAGGAAAAAAGAGGAACAAAATCAGGGGGAGAAACAATAATAACAAAATTGTAAGCTTGAATTCACCATACTAATAATTACATATTATTGAACTAAATACTACAATTGAAAGGCAGAGATTGGCAGAATGGATGAAAGAGCAAATCCCTGCTCTGTAGAATACACGAGATGTATACTTTAAATACAAAGACACAGTTTAAAAGCAAATGAAAGAAAATACTATGCACACAATCAGCATAAAAAGGTTAGGGATAGCTAAATATCAGGAAAAAAATAGATTGTAAAGCAAAGAGTACTGAAAGAGATAAAAGGGAAATTTTATAATGATGAAATTGTCACTTCATAAGAAAGACAAAAATGTGTGAACATAATCACAAAGCCACTGTCTTTGAGTCATTTCAACTCGTAGCAACACTATAGGTCACAGTAGAACTGCCCCAGAGTTACCAAGGAGCACCTGGCAGATTTGAACTACCAGCCTTTTGATTGGCAGATGTAGTACTTGACCACTATGCCACACCGAGTCTCAAAATACATAAAGAACAAGCTGACAATTAATGGAGAAACAGACAGTTCCACAATCGTAGTTGGAGATTTAAACATTCTTTTCTTAGACTACATCAGCATGAGACTGGAAGAACTAGATGGTTTACAGCTACTATCATGATCATCTTGACAGGGAATGCAACAAAGAGTCCCTGAAGGAGCAGAAAAATAGTTGGGTGTGGAACTCATATTCATGTAAGAGGACCAGACTTCATAGTCTGAGAGACTGGAGGGTCCCTAGAAGACATGGCCCCTGGATTTTCTATTCTCCCAGAAATAAAACCATTCCTAAAGCTAAACTCTTCAAACAAAAATTAGAATGTAAAAAAAATGATACTGGTAAAGTGTATGCTGCTTGCCTCAACTAAATACATGAGACTAAATGGGTAGTTTCTGTCCAGAGGCAAGATGAGAAGGCAGAGAGAGACAGGAGCTGTTTGAATGGGCCCAGAAAGTACAAAGTGGAGTGGAGGAAATGTGCTGTTACAATGTAGGGAGAGCAACTAGGGTCACGTAACAATGTGTGTATACATTTTTGTATGACAAATTGACTTGAATTGTAAACTTTAACTTAAAGCAGAATAAAAGATATGAAAAGCTAACATTTACTAATTGATAGATTAGAAAAACAAAAAAACAGCAAAAACACTGATAACCTGGTTAACATTGTTAACCACCTTGACCTAATTGATATTTATAGAACACTACATTCAACAACTGCAAAATGCGTTTTCTTTTCAAATTGTTTACATCATGTATTAACAAGATACATGACATGCTGCACTATGAAACAAGTCTCAGTTGAAGTGATGAAATCATACAGAGTATGTTTTTTGAATATATTGGAATGCAAACTCAATAATAAGATAGCGAGGAAAACTTCAAATATTAAAAAATTAAATCAAGATAAAACTACTGAGACTCTTCAAAGATCAGTGGTTGCTAGAGAATTCTGTAACCAGAGAAAGTATTCAATAATGAAGAGAAAAGACGTTTTCAGACCAGCAAAGACAGAATTTGTCACTTGTAATACTGCTATTGGATATTCTTTAGGCAGAAAGAAAATTATCTCAATTGGAGATACAGGAAGTGTTGAAATGAGGCATAAGTGACTCCATTTTGAGGAAGGGTGCTGTAAAAATTCAAGGTATTAAAGAAAGCCCCAGGAAACAACTTACTAGCAGAAAATACCATAGAGTAATCTCACCTTTGTCTTACCAAACATCTGTCATAAGACAAAGCCTGGGGACAGCCTTGCAAGTGACCCCTAGACCTTGACCACATTTTACAACTAACAGGAATTCCAGGTGGCCTTAACCAAGCAATGTAAAAGTCAGTTCCCCCTCCCTGCTTTGTAATCTCATGACGTAAATACTGGGTGCTGAGGAAGCTCGGGGTTGCCCCTGCTCTGCGTAGTTTGGGATGCATCCCTGGTGCACCAGTCTTTTTCTTATTGGGCACATTTTTAATAAAACGTAACTTTAGTAAAAGGAAACTGAGTTGCATCTTGAACCCCGGCCGCTAACAGAAGTAGTGTACACAATAAAATTTTAGTGTTTGTTTAAATATGAGTACTGCATAAACAGTAACTTTCTCCTTTTAATACAAAGAAAAATACACCATGATATATTCAATTTTTTTGTGTTTTGCTTTTAGGTGCTGTTAAGTCAGTTTTGACTCACGGAGACCCTATATACAACAGAACAAAACACCACCTGGTCAAGTAACATCCTAACAGTTGTTGCTATGTCTGAGTCCATTATTGTAGCCACTGCGTCAGTCCATCTTGTTGAATGTCTGACAGACCCTCTGCTTTACCAAGCATAATGTCCTCATCCAGGGACTGATTCTTCCTGATAACATGAGACATAGTCTTGACATCTTTGCTTCTAAGGAATATTCTGGTTGTGCTTTTTCCAAGACAGGAGTCCATGATAGTCAACGTTCTTCACCAACACCACAATTCAGAGGTGTCGGTTCTTTTTCAGTCTTCCTTATTCATCATCCAGCTTTCACATACACGTGAAGTGATGGAAAAAAACAATGTCTTGGGTCAGGCCCACCTTGGTCTTCAAGGTGACATCTTTGCTTTTCAACACTTTAAAGAGGTCTTTTGCGGCATATTTGCTCAGTGTTATGTGTCTTTTGATTTCTTGACTGCTGCTTCCAGGGATGTTGACTGTGGATCCAGGTAAAAGGAAATCCTTGACAATTTCCATGTTTTCTGCAATTATCATGATGTTGCTTATTGGTCCAATTGTGAAGATTTTTGTTTTATGTTGGGGTATAATCTATACTGAAGGTTACAGCCTTTGATTTTCACTGGTAAATGTTTCAAGTCCTCTTCACTTTCAGAAAGCAAGTCATGTCATCTGTGCAGTGTAGGTTGTTAATAGTCTTCTGCCAATCCTGATACCCCATTCTTCATATAGTCCAGCTTCTCAGATTATTTGCTCAGCCTACAGAATGAATAAGTGTGGTGAAAGGATACAGCCCTGAAGCATACCTTTTCTAACTTTAAACCATGCAGTATTCCCTTATTCTGTGTGAAGGACTGCCTCTTGATCTATGTACAGGTTCTATATGAGACAATTAAGTGTTCTGGAATTATCATTCTTTGCAATATTATCTATAACTTGTTATAATCCACACGGTGGGTGCCTTTGCATAGTCAGTAAAACACAGGTAAACATCTTTCTGGAATTCTCCAGCCAAGATCCATCTGATACCATAATGATACCTCTGATTCCATACCCTGTTCTGAATCCAGCTTGAATTTTTGGCAGTTACCATTGGATATATTTCTGCAGCTGTTTTTGAATGATCTCCAGGAAAAATTTTGCTTACATGTGATATTTATGATATTGTTTGATAATTTCTGTATTCAACTAGATCACCTTTCTTGCAGATAAGCATAAATATGCATTTATTCCAGTCAGTTGGCCCTGTAGCTACTTTCCAGATTTCTTAGCATAGAAGATTAAATACTTCCAACACTGCATTCATTTGTTGAAATGTGTCGGTTGGTATTCTGTTAATTCCTGGAAACTTGCTTTTTGTCAGTGATGACATTAGTTAGGAAGGAGGAAACTATTGTTGAAGATTTTTAAGACAGTAGCATTTTCTGGAAAGTGGATAAAAGTTACCAGTAAACACCAGATTTTAATCTATAATGCATGTTATAATAACCATGGTAACCACTAAAAGCATAATAAAATAGTAAACTGTTCCCCACCTAGTGAAGATAAGTGAGGAAAATCAATACTACAAAAGCCTAGCTCACTCCAAGCTGTTAAAATCCACTGATGTCAAGTTGTGTCCAACTCATAACAACCCTATAGGTCAGGGTGGAACTGATCCGTAATTTCCAAGAAGTGCCTGGCAGATTTGAACTGCCGACCTTTTGGTTAGCAGACGTAGCACTTAACTCCAAGCTGTTCGGGAAGCTTTATGTTTGAACACTGCTGTATTGATACGGAGAAAAACTGAAATGAAGCCCAGCACGCCTTGATAATTCTTGAGTTAAAGATAGGGTAACTGAGTTCATCTAACAGTTGAGAATCTATGTGAGCAGGAAAAATTTTAATGAAAAATATATACTTCAGGATATATGAGCCCATTGTAGGTAATCAAAATCTTGAATAAATTCAGAGTTCCAGCTGTATGACTGTTTTACATCCTAGTTATGATCTCTAAGAAGCCAATTGTTTCCCAAAAGATTTGTTCAAAAATATTACATTTCATGCACTTTATTCTTAACCAAAAGTTAAATGGAATTAAACATGGGCAAAATAACTGAATGTCAAGTAACAAGTTACACAGCCAGCTTGTTTACACTGAATTACTAATTTGCTCAGTCTGCAATTTATGTTAATTAAGGAAAGATTATCTTATGATACACATTTATGTAATGACATAAATGTCTCATTCATGTTGTTATTATCTTAAGTTTCAGTACTCTTCCACTATTAGCATCTTAGCCAAAGCCAGCCAAGTGCTGTCTTAGAGTACTTCCATATAAGGCTGTCATTTTCACTACACTTTTGCTAGCACCATAGTTGGGAGAATATTCCACTTAAATGAGGTTAAATAAGTATTAAAAAAACATTGGCTTCCCCAGGCTTCAACAAGTTGTGTGATGCTCTGCTCAAAGATGTGTTCGCAAAGAGTAGGTGACCACTATATGGTTCCTAAGTTATAGGCTTTGATGCTTTGTAAACTTTTATATCCTTTTAATATACTCTTATTTTTATGAAAATTAGACATCCACAGGAGCCAGAGTAAAACCTTGAGTATATCCTACCTGAACTTAGAGACCATCTCAAGAATAGATCTGACACACTGAACACTAGTGACTAAAGACCAGACGATTTGTGGGAAGACATCAAGGATGTCATTCGTGAAGTAAGCACAAGATCATTAAAAGGACAAGAAAGAAAGAAAAGATGAAAATAGATGTCAGAAGAGACTCTGAAACTTGGTTTTGAACATAGAACAGCTAGGTGAATAGAAGGTATAATGAAGTAAAAGAGCTGGACAGAAGATTTCAAAGAGTTACTTGAGAAGACAAAGTAAAATGTTACAGTGAAATGTACAAAGACCTGGAGTTAGGAAACCAAAAGCGAAGAACACACTCAGCATTTCTCAAGGTGAAAGAACTGAACAAAAACTTGAAGCCTTTACTTACAATATTGAAGGACTCTACACACAAAATATTGAACAAAGCAGGAAGCATCCAAAGAAGGTGGAGGGAATACACAAAGTTTCTATACCAAAAAGAATTGGCTGATGTTCAGCCATTTCAGGAGGTAGCATGTGATCAAGAATTGATAGCACTGAAGGAAGAAGTACAGCTGCACTAAAGACTTTGGCAACCTCCAAGAATTGATGGAATACCAACAATGCTGGAAGCACCCATCTATGTCAGGAAATTTGTAAGACAGCTACCTCTGCCAGCTAACTAGAAGAGATCCATATTTCTTCCCATTACAAAGAAGGATGATCCAACAGAATGCAGAAATTGAACAATGTTATAATCCCAGGCAAAAAAAATTGCTGAAGATAATTAAAAAAGGATTGTAGCAATACATTTACAGGGAAATGCCAGAAATTCAAGCCAGATTTAGAGGAGTATGTGGAACCAGGATATCATTTCTGATAGCAGACAGGTCTTGGCTGAAAGCAGAAAATTCCAGGAGTATTTTTACCTGTGTTTTATTGATGATGCAAAGGCACTCAGCTGTATGGATCATAACAAGTTAAGGATAACATTGCAAAGAATGGGAATTCCAGAACACTTTAATTGTGCTCATGTGGAACCTGTACGTAAATCATTCAGATAGAATAAGGGAATCCTGCGTGGTTTAAAGTCAGGAAAAGTGTGCTTTAGGGTTGTGTTCTTTCACCATGCTTACTCAGTCTGTATGCTGAACAAATAGTCTGAGAAACTGAACTGTGTGAAGAACACCACATCAGGTTTAGATGAAGACTTACAACATGCAATGTGCAGATGATTCCGCTTTGCTTGCTGAAAGTTAAAAGGACTTTTATCACTTAATGATGAAGATCAAAGGCTTAGCCTTCAGCATGGCTCACACCTCAACATAAAACAAAAATCCTCACAACTTAACCAACAAGCAACATAATGATAAACTGTATGTGTATGTATTGGAAGTTGTCAAGGATTTCATTTTACTTGGATCCACAATCAACACCCATGGAAGCAGCAGTCAGGAAATCAAAGGATGTATTACACTGAGTGAATCTGGTGCAGAAGACTTCTTTACAATGTTAAAAAGCAAAGATATCACTTTGAGGAATAAGGTGCACCTCACCCAAGCTATGATATTTTTCAATCACTTCATATGCATGGGGAAGCTAGCAAATGAACAGGGAAGACCACAGAAGACTTGGTGCCCTTGAGTTATGATGTTGGTGAAGAATATTGATACCATGGACTTCCAGAAGAATAAATGAATCTGTCTTGGAAGAAGTGCTTCCACAGTGCTCCTTAGAATTGAGGATGGTGATACTTTGTCTCGTGTATGTTATCAAAGGGGACTAGTCTCTGGAGAAGAATATCATGCTTGATAAATTAGAGGGTCAGCAAAAGGAAGATTCTCAAAGAGATGGATCAACCCAAAGGCTGCAACAATAGACTTAGATATAGCAATGATTGTGAGGATGGTGATGAAATGAGCCCTATTTCATTCTGTTGCATGGGTGGTCAATATGACTTAGACCTGAACTCAGCACAATGTAACAATGACATTTTTTACTGAATCTTTAAAATAGATATTTAATAGTAAAGTGTTAATATTTTACTACATAATGCATTATATCAGTAAAATGTTTTATTCCTTTTCCCCTATATTGCAGATAATTTAAGATTACTTTGGTTTGTATGCATTTGTTCTGAATTTCTCGCTAGCCAGTTAATTTGTGCATGTTTAGAGTTCTGATTAATTAAGTTCACAAACTTGTCACCATGCACTCATGTTAGCAGCACTGTACAAACAGTAGCTCAGTAAAGTTTCATAGCCTTGGTATATCAGTATCTCACAGCTGTGTCTGTGTCGATGTGTGGCGGTGTCTTGCTGAGTGGCATTCATAATTGTTGTTGCATGTTTTTGTGTGCCGTTACCAGAATATCGGAACTTGAATTAGAGCAATGAACAAACATTACATTTCTTGTTAAACATTGGCAAGAGTGGAAGTGAAATCAGAGATTCATTAGTGCAAGTTCCTAGGGATAATGCCATGAAGAAAACAGCAGTATACAAAGGGATTAAACATTTTTCTGAGGGAAGAGAGAATGTCACTGATGAAGAGAGGTCAGGATGGCCAATAGCAGGCAGAGCTGACCAAAATGCTGCAAAAATCCATTGAATTGTCTGTCAAAATCATCAGATGACTATGAGAAGCATAGTAGACCAAGTAAACATTGATAGAGAAATAGGAAAATCATAACTGAAACTCTTAGCATGAGATGGGTGTGTGCAAAAATGGTCCTGAAGGAGCTCACCGATAAACAGTAGCAAAGGAGAGTTAAAGTTTGCCAAGATCTTCTGGAGAGGCAAGACGATGTGTTGTGCCATGTTATCACTGGTGATGAAACATGGGTGTACCAGTGTGACACTGAAACAAAGCATCAAAGTGCACAGTGGAAATCAGTCAATTCTCTGTGACAAAAAAAGGTCTGTCAGTCCAAATCAAGAGTCAAAACGATGTTGCTGACCTTTTTTGCTGTCAGAGGGATTATTCATTATGAATTTGTGCCAACTGGACAAGCAGTTAACCAAGTTTACTGTTTGGAAGTGCTTAAAAGGTTGTGTGAAAAAGTTAGATGAAAACGACCTGAACTTTTTGCCAAGAATTCATGGCTCATCCATCACAACAATGCCCCAGCTCATGTGGCACTGTCTGTAGCCTGTAAACAAATAATTGTATTGGAACACACTACCTCCCCAGCTGCTGTTCAGGATGATCTAGGTGACATGAGACATTTTACTGGTTGTCTCTGCTTCCTTCATTCACCAAATAATTGTCAACTCTCTGAAACAACTGAGGACTTAAATTTCTATTGCATCTTGGCCACTAATATCAACTCTGTTTACTTTTTCTAGGATTCCTCTTTATAACGTGTCTTAATGTGTAGTAGAGTAAGTTGCTCTCTTCTTAGAAATGTTTCTGCAAATGTAAGGTGTTTTTATCATCCTTTACTGGAATATTTGTATCTAAAGGTTTTTTGCTGCAAGAAAACCCAGGTGCTTCCGTGATCTTATTAAGGACCCCACCACTAACCTAAGTATAAACACAAAGCATGAAGAGAGCCCAGCAGCCTTAGTGAGTTGGTGGTCTCTGTTCATTGTTTCTGTATTGCCTCTAAAAGGCTGCTTTCTCAATATTTCCCCCTAACATTTGTTTCTGCTTTCATGGCATCTTTCCGCCCAACGTTTCCTTGTTTATTGTGAGTCAGAAAAGCATTTGCAATGTAGAATTTTCAGTCTATCCCACTAGAGACTTTAGGCCCAGCCGAAGTACCAAGACAATTCAGAAATGAGCAAAGTCTGGGCACGAGTAGCTGCTGTAAAACATCAGTGTGTCTTGTTATGCCCCAAGACTCAGGTGACTTCTACCTGAGCAAGGAAGGAGTATGGTTCTGTACTAGCAGCCAAATTTGCAGAAATTGGAGATTATAAACTAAACACTGAAAAAACAGAACAAGTAATACTATTAAAGTGTGAGTATACTTAAATCACTAAAATACAGTCACTGTTTTTTAACCTATTGAAAGACGGTTTAAGAGTATAAAATGTTTAAGTTTTATTGGTGAAGAAGACAGGACACATCAATAAACAAGGACACTGTGATAACACTATAGATAATAGAAATAAAGAGGAAAACAGCATAAGAAGTAAGCTTAGAAAAAGTCAAATCTGTACCCTGTAAGAGGAGTGGTGTTGTGTGCCATTGAGTTGATTTTGACTCATGATTTGGACTCATTGAGTTGATTTTGAACGTAGAGGCCTTCACTCTGATTTTGATGTTAGAAAGTGCCAGAATAAAAAGTAATGTAAAACCAAAAATCAAATCCATTGCCATCAAATCAGTTTGATTCATAATGACCGTAGTATTATGTGTACAATTAAATGACCAGGCCTGGGAAAGTATTCTAACAGTGTGAATAGATAGAAAAGTTTTAGGAAATAGAAAACACTCAGTTTACAGTATCTAAAAGAGAAAGAGAGAAGAAGGGACCCAAAAAAAAAAAAAGTGCGTAAGTATACTGAAAGGAAATATATCTTGGTGATGTTGCAGTGTTTTTTATGGCTGTAGTTTTCAAGTTATCTTTAACAATGATCAAATCGTAGCATTTCACCTTCTATGTCTATTTATGGATGTTGGAGTTTGCTAAGCATACAGGGTCCGCTGGAAGAATAGTAACAAAGATATCATGATTCCTCAACATTAAAGTTCTTGCAAGGTTATGCCATAGCCCTAAGATAATTCTGCCTGTTAGAAATAAAGATGATGAGCTCTCCTGCTGTGATTACTATCCTAGTTATCAGAGAACCATTGTTTCTGTCTGCTTCTGGGCATCAAGTAGGCTGACCTCAACTTCAAAGAATCTCCCGCCAATACTGAAAGCATTCCCTGGCTCATGCTCACCTTCTCCAAAACCAAAGGCACTTGGTTGTAATCCAGTTCTTAGTTTTACAATCCTTGGAGTATTTCCATCAGCACTGAACTTGAACACACATACATATAGACACACATATTAACAGAGGCAATTTACAAGCTTGGTTCACTTTTTTTTTTCCTAGCATTAAGAAAAAAAGAAGTAGAAATCCTCTACTATTCCTTTTAATAGTAGCTCCAACCTTCTGACATTGAAGTAACTTGTGGGAAAATCTCATGGTATATTTTTAAAAAATTGAAATTCTAGAGTAGATTCTTTGAAAGGCATAAAAAGAACTCACTTTCATGCAGATTGTTAGTACAAAATGCAAGATTGTAGGCACTGCTGTTAGTCAAATTTCCTCTGAAACAGAACTTTATTCTAGGGTCCTATTGTTACTAGACAAAGGTCCAGGTTTGTGCCACCTCCATTAAAACCAATCTCTGGGACAGGAGCTTAGTTGAGAGGTCAGAAGTTTTATTTGCAAACCAGTATGCGAAGGGACGGGTGTATTCTCATCCTCAAAGCCTGTCTGAAGCCTCCAGGTAAGCTCAGGGGTTTTAAGGGAGAGGCAGGAGCAAGTGTCAGGGAGGAATGATGAGAGCAGTTGGGGAGGGGCATCTGTCCGGATGCAGGCCTCACAGGTATACATGTATGTGGAACTGGGGTCCGAAGCCTCTTTGTTGTCACCTGAGCAAGAGATCTTAAAACTGGTACCTCCACTTGTTTGTCATTCCTAAGAAGAAGCTGCAAAGATGTTATCTCAGTGTCTCCTGTAAGTTAATGTGTGATTTCTTGCCTGAGCCAGGCAACGTTAAGAAGCCAAGAATTTTAAGAAAAACAAGTAGAGTTAACTGCCTACTTCAATCTTGCCTTTGAAGCAGGGCCTGAAGGCTGTTGCCCCACTGCCCTAACCCCCCATTTCACTATCACATTTCAAGTAAATTTAATAAATTTATATGAAGTCTACACATATTGTCTTTGGCTTTACATTGGGACTTACTCTATCATAAACTTTCAAACTAAATAGCCTCCCTTATGAAAAAGGTTACAGTTGTAGCAGTTTGCAACCTGGACTAGAATCTCCATCTGTTGGAATATTTGCGTTTTATAATTTGATAATTTATTTACCACCCACTTTGTTTGTCCTGTGCTCGCACCACACCCAAATATGGCCTGAGTCCTGATCTATTAAGAGTTAGCTTACTTCATTGTGGCTACTGACTGGCCAAGTTTATCTTCCTCTATCAGGCTCCACCCTTCCCAGAGATCTTGAAGGGTCATGGCAGAAATAGAGAAACATCCCATGGAGAAAGCAGGAAGTCAAGAGCTCACATTCTATTTTACAGATGAGCTTAGCCAGGTGTGGAGGATGTAGAATCTAATTAAGGGGAGTTGGAGGGGCTCTGCTTTCTCAGCTGCAGAATAACAAGGCTAAATTGTCATCTAAATTCTATTAACGCTGCTTTCTAGTTTCACTGTTAAGAGGCGGACTTTGGGGCTGGGGGGGTAACTTAAGATCTGAAAGATGTCTTTCTGAGAAGACATAGCAAGAAAACTATTAATTTACTCAACAAATACATATTGAACACTTGCTATGGTCCTTGGAAACCCTGGTAACATAGCGGTTAAGTGCTATGTCTCTAACCAAAAAACGGTAGGCAGTTCAAATCTGCCAGGTGCTCCTTAGAAACTGTTTGAGGCAGTTCTACTCTGTCCTACAGGATTGCTATGAGTCAGAATGGACTCAACAGCAGTAAGTTTGGCTTAGGTTTGCTATTCTGCTCATTTTTGAACTTTTTAAATATACTCAAATATGTGATTTAAAGCCAGGACTCTTACAAATGCTTTTGGAAAAAGTCTTTTTGACTGGATTCAGTCAGAGCCACCATGTCGCCATCTAATCTCTGACTTGTCTAGTTCCTTCGTTCCTGTTTTACTACTCAGTAAATTGAGAAAGTATATAAAATATCTCCTAATCCTTGCTGTGTTCCTGTAAAATGTATAAAACAAGAATCAGACAAAAGCCTTTATAATCAATGCCACATACAGTCATATAAACAAAGAGCCATTAATGTCAGAGAGAAAATGTTTTACCTAATGTTTCCAGCTGATCTGTTAATAGGAAGAGGAGTTGGGTAAAAGGCCCAGATGGTTGCTTATGTAGAGGAGCCCTGGTGGCCGTAGTTAAGCGCTTGGCTGCCACCTGAAAGATCCACAGTATGAACCCACTAGCTGCTCTACAGAAGAGGGATGTGACAATATGCTTCTATAAACATTGACAGCACTGGAAACCCTGTGAGGCAGGTCTTCCCCATCATACAGGGTCACAATGAGTTGGAATCGACTCTGCAGCAGTGGGTTGGGTTTGGTTTTGGTATTACTATGTAGGTCAATTAGGGCAGCTAAAGATTTTTTTTCCTTTATTTTTAAATTGTACCTTATGAGAACCATTTTTTTACTGTATAATGGTTTATTTAAAACTAGATTTTTTATTTTTTTGTTTTCTCTGTCTAGCAGCCAAATTGCAGAATCACTCTAGGTGATGGCACAGTTTTTAGATACAGCTTAATAAGTATTTCATGCCAATTCACAGTCCTGTATGTCTTAGACATCTGTGAATTTTGTCCATTTTCTCTGCTTGACAGTCTTTAACGATTGGCATACATCTTCCATTCTTGGATTCATTCTTACCATGAATTTATAAAAACAACAGAGGCTGGCAACCCTGGTGCTTATGTTAGAATGCACTCGGCATGCTTTTTCTTATTTCCTTTATCAACCTAAGGATTTTGGCTTCCTGTGGTCCACCAGTTTAGAGCTACTTATTTTGAATAACAGCATATCTCAAAATAAGTTCTAGCTTGGACTAGACACAGGCTTAAAAGTGATAGAAATTTTGTAAACTGGAGAAGAGATACTACCTTGGTAAGTCACTAAAGTCCACTCTTCTGAAATAATAGATGTCATTGTTTGTAGCATGGTCTGTTTAGTGTTTTGGGTTATGATTCTTTCAGGCAAATATTAAATGTGCACCTCCCTGTTCATATATAGTAAGTGTTTCAGCACACTTAGTACACACTCTGTGGCAGAAAAACAGTTAAATTAGTTCTTTCAATGAATTCAGATAAGATGTTATATCGAATACATAGAATTGATTCTATTTAATAGGTATCAGATATCATTACTGGCTTATGGTAAATTATTGACACACAGAGAACTGTGCAGTATTTGTGTTCATGAGAAGCCAGTTTCATCAAATATATTTTTAAACAAAAGACAGGAATTTATTCTCAGCAACACTACAGTCAAAATCCATGTTGAAGAAGAGAAATACTTTCCTAACAGCCGCATAATCTGGTCTCCACCTGCAGTGGGGCTAGTGCCCACATTATTAATATTTCTTTAATGTTATTGTCTTTTAGCTGAAAGTTTACAGTACAAATTGGTTTCTCATTCAAAAATGTATACACAGTCCCCATAATGTGTCAGCATTCTCTGTTTTTCCCTTTACACCTGGGTTCCCTGGGTCCATTTGTCTAGGTTTCTTAGTCCTTCTTACCTCCTTGTTTCTGGTTTCGGGGAGGTGTATTGGTCATCTAGTTCTGCTATAACACGAATACCACAAGTGGGTGGCTTTAACAAATAAAAATTTATTCTCTTATAGTCTAGTAGGTTACAAGTCTGAATTCACATTGTCAGCTTCAGAAGAAGGCCCTCTCTCACTGTTGGCTCTGGGGAACAGTGTTGGTCATCAGTCTTCCCTGGTCTAGGAGCTTCTCCTTCCAGGAACCCCAGGTCCAGAGGAAGTACTGTGCTTCCAGTACTGTTTTATTGCTGGTATGAGATTCCTCTATCTCCCTACTTATAAAAGAGATCAACTTAAGGTACTACCTAATCTTTTAGATCTCATCAACGTAACTGCCCTAATCCATCTCAGTCAAATCATAGTGATTTACAACACAGGAAAATCTCATCAGATGACAAGATCATAGACAATCACACAGTAGTGGGGATCATGGGCTAGCTAAATTGGCACACATTTGGTGGGGGGGCACACAATTCAGTATATGACAATCCATGAAAAGGCAGGCAAGGTTTCTGTTCCTAATGAGTCTTACATTCTATAAGGGTAGGAAAAGATATGCAAAAAGTAAACACAAAAATAAGCAAGACAATAGTACATAGTAATAACTATCAATTGCCATGTTGAAAATAAATTTAACTTGATGTAAGAGAATAGCTAACTGACTCCTCATTAGTGGGTGGGCATGGAAGTCTTCCCTAAGGAGGCCACTGTTATGGTTTGGACTTGAAAACCGAGGTCACCAAAGATGCGTAAACCATGCACAAGAACATTCCAGGCAAAGGAAACACAGAATGCCAAGACCTTACTGTAAGAATAAGTGTGGCTTGCTGTACTAAGGTGATAGTGGTAGGTGTAGTGAGAAATGTACATTCAGGAAATGCTTGCACATGCTGTTCTTTCTGTCTGGAATACTTCCCCATATCTCTCACCACTTCTACCCAGTTTACTGCTATGCATTTCTCAATCTAACTTCCTTCCCTGACCCTGAAGACTTAAGCAAAACAAGAACAAAACTTCTTGCCACTGAGTCAGTTCTGACTCAGACTGAGCCTATAGTACAGAGTAGGATGTTCCATAAGGTTTACAAGGAGCAGATGGTGGACTCAAGCAGCTAACCTTTTAGTTAGCACCCTGAGGTCTTCACCACTGTGTAATCAGTGCTCTTGAAGACTTGGTTAGCTTCCCCATATACATGCATTATGCATCTTCATAACATACATCACAGATATAGTTTAACAACAATCTCTTTGATGATTTAATAATTTGTCTCCTTTATGACTACTTGCTTCATGAGAGTTGAGACCTGTTTTTTCTCAACATGGTATTCCTAATGCCTGACACAAATGAGGGACTCAGTAAACATTTGTTTTAAGTAAGGCTGTTGGGTCATGCCTTTTATATGTCCAAGATACTGCAAATTGCTTTTCCCAAATGTGTACCACTTTACATTTATGTTAGTCATACATTAGCCCTCATTTTCCCTCACCCACATCAGTCCTGTGTGTAAGAATTCTGCTTAATTTCACCATTTTAATAAATGGTCATTGTTAGGGTCCCGATTTCAAGACGCAACGCGGTTACTTTTTGAAAGTTAAGTTTTGTTTAAAATGTGCCCAATAAGAGAAAGACTGGTGCACCAGGGACACACCCCAAACTGCGCAGAGCAGGGGAGGACCCCAAGCTTCTCTAGCACGCAGTTTTTAAGCCATGAGATCACAAAGCAGGGGGAGGGAACTGACCTTTACATTGATTGGTTAAGGCCACCTGGAATTCCTAGTTGTGAAATGTGTTCAAGTTCTAGGGGTCACTTGCAAGGCTGCCCCCAGGCTTTGTCTTGTGACAGATGTTTTGTAAGACAAAGGTGAGATTATTGTGTTGTTTCCTGGGGCTTTCTTTTTTTTTTTCTTTTTTATTTAACATGACTGAGTGAAAATGTACATTCCCGTATAAATTTACATGCCCACCTATATGCAGCTTCCACTGCTCTCCCTGTCCGGTGACAGCACACTATTCCTTTCTGCTCCATACATGTCTCGTCCTCCCAACAGCCTCCTTTGCGCTCCTCTCCACCCACTCTCCTTCCTCCAGCCAGAGGCCAGCAGGGTGATATCCTATAGATGTATAGAACCATGAAGTACAACCAATATACGGTCAGTCTGCATTGCCAAATCCAATCCATTCCTGTCCAAAGAGTGGACCTTTGTTATAATTTATGGGTAAGGGCAGCATCAGGGCCGGGAGCCGTGCTCTCAGGGGAACCCTGAAACTGCTGGACCATCAGTTGAGGTCTTTTAGTGGAGCTCTCAGGATGCACCCCTTTTTATTCTTGTGTTGTGAATGAGACAACTGAGTGAGCTCCATCATGCCTATCACTGGTGGTGGCCAGGAACCATCTGGTTCTTCCAGTCCCAAGTCGATGAAAGCACCCTCTGTTGTGGGTCTCTTTGTCTTCTAGGTTGTCTTTACCGCATGTCATTTTGGTCCTCGGTGAGCATCCGTTCCTGCTGAGTTGGGACCATTTGCTGTGTCCTCGAATGGCAGCTTGGCAGCTTTTAAGACCCCAGACGCCACTCACCAATGTGGCGTGCAGAGAGCCCTCTTAGCAAAACACTAATTGTGCCAATTGGCCTCAATTTCACCTAAGAGCCTGGTCCCCTGCCGCCTGCCTCCTGGGGCTTTCTTTAATACCTTGAATTTTTACTGTGCCCTTCCTCAAAATGGAGTCACTTATGCCTCATTTCAATAATCCCCCCTTGTGTTTTTGTCCCAGAGTCAAGTCCTAGCCTCTGAGTGGGAGTTGGGCTCTTCAAGGCCTTGGTTGTTCAAGGGGTGGTAGGTCTGGTGCTGGGGCAGATGTTTTAGGATTAGAAGCTGGACTGTGGCTAGTCTTTCTCGAATGAATTTAAGTCTATTTAGAATGCAGGGACCCACAGTTAAAGCCAAGAGGAAGAGGCTAAGTGGTCCTGCTAGTGCAGTGATGAGGGTGGTCAACCGCGGAGACCAGGAGAACAGAGGCTCATACCAGTTCTGATTTTGTTCCCTAGTTTTTGCCCGGTCCTCTAATCTTTTAAGGTCTGTCTCATGCCCTCACTTTCTAGAACTCTCTACAGTCTTACCTCCTGTCTCTCTCTAGCCAATCTTTGTCTCTTCCAGTCTCTGACTCATTCTCTCCCCCCCTCCAATCCCTGTATCAGTTTCTTATCCAATCTTTCTGTTTCTCTCTCAGTCTCACTTCCTTTCTCTGTGGCTCTCCACGGCTGCTATCTACTGTTTCTTCTCCTCCTGTCTCTGGTCTATCTCTTCCTGCAGCCTCCTCAGGAAATGGACCTGCCCACAAAACTTGGTCAACAGAGTATCTTTCCAAGATTTGGTGGAAGGCTGAGTCCAAGGGGGGCAGGGAGGGCAGGCAATAAAACCATGAAGGCCTGGGTTCCAGGGGCTCTTGGGTCTAGGCATAGCCAACAGTCTTTTCTAGTCAAGTTAGTAGTTGAATTGAGATAGTTGTAGGTAAAATTGAGTAGTAAGTATAGTGTAGTTGTGCCAGGAGTAGTGTTATGTGGGGGAGGAACTGTGGGAGGAATCTGGCCAGGAGGTTAAGGTTTAGGTGTAGTTTCCTTCCGTCGGGAAAGGTCTCACTGTGGGCACCCTTGGACCAACTGAGTTGGGGGCTGTCAGTCCAATAGCAACTGGTGGGAGGTTATAGGACTTTGGTAGTCTCTGAATCCTGAAGAGGAGCCCGCAATTGTACTCTGAAAGGTAGAGTCTGAGTCCCCAGATTTTCCCTGACTCTGAACCTCTTGTCTTTTCCCTCGTTCAGTTAGAGATATGGAGATGGGGTTTTGTCTATTCAAACTGGTTACATTCTTAGCTCGACTGACCCTAATGAGGTCTTTATCTTCCCCGATCCAGGGTGTACTGGTTTCACAGCCTCATGTATAACAGAAATAATCACTTGTTCTTCCACGTGATCCATAGTCATTAGTCCCAGGGCAGACGTAAAATTGTTTCTTAGCCAGTTGTTGCATGAAGCAGTCAGTAGTACACCCCCACCCATCAGCATGCATACATCCCCCAGTATTTATGAGTGCTCTGTGTGCACGAACTGGGTACGGGTCTTTCTTAAGCTGTGAGCTTATAGAACCCCCCACAAGGTCACATAAATAAAAACTAGTGAAGTCACCTCGGGAGGGCCGGTTAGGGTCAGCTCTTGAACTTGTCGTCCAAGGTCTCTTGGAGCCGCCTCAGGGCCAGTAAGGATCGACTTGTAGGTCTCTGGCTGGTGTGGGTTGGTGGCCATGGCCGGCAACTGGAGGGCCCAAAGGACCCACATGATCACCGTGTGGGGTCCTTTCCAACGGGGCTCCAAAGTCTCCTTTTGGTGTATCTGGGCCCAGACCGGATCTCCCGGCTGAAACTGATGTGGCTTTACAGGAGGGAGATCAAGGAGGTGCCTCAACAAGGGGAAAAGCAGATCTGGAGTTTTCTGTAGGGCCTGGAGGGACTTAAACAGGGTATGATTAGAGATTTCAGCAAGCATGTCATCCCTTGGTTTAGGGCAGAGGAGTGGTGGCCTCCCGAAGACAATTTCATAGGGTGTAAGGTCTTGGAGGTAGGGAGAATTACGCACATGCATCAAGGCATAGGGGAGCAGGGCCATCCAGTCACTGCCAGTCTCTAGGGTTAATTTGGTTAAGGTCTCCTTAAGGGTCCAGTTCATCCTCTCTACCTGTCCTGAACTCTGGGGATGATAGGCACAATGTAATTTCCAATTAACCCCCAAAACAGATGCTACTCTCTGAGAGACTATGGCCACAGAGGCAGGGCCATTGTCTGATCCTAGTGTTAGCGGAACCCCAAACCTAGGTATGAGTTCTTCCAGGAGTTTTTTTTTTTTTTTTTTTTTTTTTTGAGACTACTTGTGCTGTCTCTCTCTTCATGGGAAATGCCTCAGTCCAACCAGAGAATGTGTCTACAAAAACTAAAAGGTACTTATATTCATATCTGCCAGGCTTAATTTCAGTGGAGTCCAGCTCTCAATGTACTCCAGGCATAGTGCCTCTTTCTCTCTTACCTTGGTGGGCCTTACCAGAGCTGCCTGCATTAGTGGCTTGGCAAGCTTGGCGGGTATGCGTTATTCGTTCAGCCAGCCAAGGTAGCTGAGGTATATAGTACCTTGGAGACAGAAGTTCCTGGATTTTTGTTGCTCCCAAATGCGTGGTCTGGTGAATCTGGCGGGCGAGTTCCTCTCCCAGTTTCTGAGGGAGAATGGGGAGCCCTCCCTAAGTACAGCACCATCCTCTCTTCTGTTTTATTTAGGGAATCTTTTTGTGCAGGAGGGTATCCTGTAGTGAGGGGTGGCGGGTCAGGGGGCAGGCTGGCGTTAGGAGGCTCCTCATCGTCTGAGAGACCAGGATCTGGTAGGTAGGAGCTGTCAGAGTGCAGGGAGGAGGACAGATCCTGGCACAGGCTCAGGTCTTGGCACAGGTGCTTGTAGTCCTGGATTGACTCATACAGACCCCACAGCTGGCACAGCAGCAACATGTCCGGTTGTCGCAGTCCCACCTGTAGGCAACATCTCCTTGTGCAGTACTGCTAATGCAGTGTCAAGGTTGACTGGGCAGCGTGGAGTGGCGGGGCCAGCGATGGGGCCCATGTTGGCAGTGCCGGCACTGTGGCGGGGTCTGTCCAGAGTGCGGGCTGCGCGGCTCAGCTCGTCATGGATGCGGCTGCACTGGCTGTAGACGCGCTGCAGCTCCCGCCACGAGCCCCCACTGGCATTGAGAAGGCTGCTGAGGCCACGTGGCAGCGGCGGGAGCCTGGCCAGGGAGCAGCCTGCACCGCCACAGTGCCGAGGGCAGCCCGTTGCGCTGATGTTCCAGATGGTAGGGCTTGTGACCAGAGGACCTGATCTTCAGCTACCACCACTGCCCCTGCGTACCTGGTGGCATCCCTGATAAAACTGCTCCCATCAGTGAACAGAGTGAGATTGGGGTCCTGCAAGGGAACGTCCGTAAGATCTTGGCGAAGGCCGTGCTGTTGGTCAAGCACCTCAGTATAGTCGTGTCGTTCGGCCTCCAGGTCTGGGTCAGGTAGCAGCGTGGCTGGGTTGAGGGTTGAGCTAGAAGCAAACACAACTCGAGGCTGATGTAGTAAGAAAGACTGGTAGTGGGTTAGCTGGGCATTGGAAATCCATTTATGAGGTGGGCTACGCAAGACTCCCTCGATGGCATGGAGGGTAGTGATGGTCAGGGGCTGTTCCATAGATAGTTTATCAGTCTTGGCTTCGGTTGTAGGCCCCAGGGGTTCAATCAGAACTGAGTCACTAGCCCCGGTGTGAACCATGAATTTTACTGAGTGTCCCTCTACCTTCAAGGTCACCCTGGGCTCGGGGGGACTTGTGAGCCCCGACGCCCTCAAGCTTCCAAGTTAAGAATTTTTGGAGAGGGCTTTCTTTTGGGGTGCTCACCCTTCCAACGCCGGATTTCCTTACAGTAGGCACACTGATCCCTCTGCAGAGGAGGCTGCCCTGGCTTCCTTATCTGATCCGGTCTCTTCTCCCAAGGGCGCACCGGCGCATGGCCCTTGGCTTCTGCCAGGAGGATTCTGCTCACCTTTTTGGGCTGCTCATCCTCCGGCTGTTCACGGTTGTTGAAGATCTTCATGGCGATCTCCATCAGTTCGGATAGATTTTTACCTTCAAATTCTTCTATTTTATGGATAATTTTTTTCTAATGTCAGGGGCTGACTGGCCCACGAAGACAATGTTAATGGCTCGCTAGTTCTCAGGGGATTCAGGATCAGTGGGGTATATGTGCGATATGCCTCCATTGACTGCTCTGGAAAGGCTGCTGGGGACTCCGAGGTTCCTGAACTACTTGGGTTACTTTAGACAAACTTGTGGGGCACCTAGCAGTGGCCCAGACACCCTCCATAAGAACCTGGTGGTAGACAGGCGCTGCTTACCTGCAGTGGTGTTCCGGTCCCAATCTGGACAGGTTAGAGGAAAAACATGATTTATCTCATCCAAGTTGCTCAAGAAGTGGCTGTCTACTCCTGGTACCTGCTTCCTGGCCAGGGACACAATCCTATCCCTCCCTTCAGTGGTGAAGAGAGTCTGGAGGAGTTGTTGCACATCCTCCCACAAAAATGGTTTCCAACAGGGAGATCAGGGCTTGGGCATCTCAGAGAAGGGGTGGGTTGCATTTTCCAGTTATAGTAAAAGGAGTATAGACTAAAAAGGGGCTCCCTGCCTCAGTCATGTGCCCTATAGTGCATAAGGGAAAGACGTGAGAGGAGGACTCTGCAGATGGCTGCAAGGATCCACCTGAGTGGGCATGGGCTGGGCTCTGGAGGTCAGAGGAAGGTGGTGCCATAGAAGTGGCGGGGATCAGGGGAGCAGCCAGGACTGGAGGGTCCACGGGGACTCTACACAGGCTGCGGCAACTGGCTTCGGCTCCCTTGGTCCTGGCGGCAGCAGGAACTTGGGGGTAGAGAGGTGGGAGACCCAATAGGTCATCTGGGTTAGGGGAATTGGATGGAGGAAAGGGAGCTGGAGGGGGCTTCGAGGAGCCCTGAACCACCAGCGTTGTAGGAGGCTGTTTAGGGGGAACATAGGTTTGCAGCCACGCAGGTGGCCACCTGAGGGGATCCTGCCAAGTAACAATATATGGCATCTGATCAGGGTGACCAGGATTGCCAAAGATGACCTAGAAAACAGAATGGGTTTGGTTAAAGTCTAAGGAGCCCGTGGGTGGCCATCCAATACCAAATGCTGGCCATTCCAGGTTACAGAGTGTGTGGAGCTTTTCTGATTGCACCTTGCCGAAGTCTCGGGCTTGTTTCTGGAAATCTGAAAGGTGGTTAAGTAAGAGGTCTAGGGGTTTTACAGAGTGAGAAGAAGATTGCCCCATAGCAGCAAGAATAACAATCAGGACAAACAACACAATCAGACAGACAACAGAACAGACACAGACCGGTCGAAAACGAAACGAAACCAGACCAGGTCGCTACTTTGCGTCTGGGGGATTTCGTGCCGCAGAACCGAGAAAGGAACTAGCGGCACCTGCCCAGATGGAGAGCTGGGGTGTCCCCCAGTCTCCAACTCAGACAGCGATTCTGCGTACAGATTCTCTCTTGTGAGTCCCAGAACCAGAGCTTGAGCACAGAGATTAACAGAAAATATCCAGACTCACCAGTGAGGTTCAAACCAAATCGGCCAGCCACGGAGGTCGCTCTTGAAATCCCGGACAAGCCCCCAAATGTTAGGGTCCCAATTTCAAGACACAACGCAGTTACTTTTTGAAAGTTAAGTTTTATTAAAAAATGTGCCCAATAAGAAAAAGGCTGGTGCACCAGGATGCACCCCAAACTACGCAGAGCAGGGGTCAACCCCAAGCTTCTCTAGCATGCAGTTTTTAAGCCGTGAGATCACAAAGTGGAGGAGGGGAATGACCTTTACATAGATTAGTTAAGGCCACCTGGAATTCCTGGTATTTGTAAAATGTGGTCAAGGTCTAGGGGTCACTTGCAAGGCTGCCCCCAGGCTTTGTCTTGTGACAGATGTTTTGTAAGACAAAGGTGAGATGATTAAGTTGTTTCCTGGGGCTTTCTTTAATACCTTGAATTTTTACTGTGCCCTTCCTCAAAATGGAGTCACTTAGGCCTCATTTCAACACATTTCCATTTCTTTTCTTATCTACATATTAGCCAGTTAGACAAACCCAATTATAATAACCTTGCTGTACTAGACTTTTTAGATCTAAATCAAATTTGCTTATTTGGGAGTGCCTTCTTCCCACATCTAGCTCTCCAATTTGCATGTAACACATTGTGAATCTCATATTCCTTATTCGCTTATAACATGCTGTTTAGGCATCATATTCTACACATCCAGGAGAGATTAGTTGCCAACGAAAGGCAGAAAATTCCCAGTCCTCCAAATGATAAGGTGATTACAATTAAAATGAAAATCAGAGAAAGCAATGAATCAGAGAAATGAGCAGGTCTTATAAGACTGAAGACTATGTAGCAGCTGGTTTGTGGCCAAAGATCTTGGCCAAAGTGTACCAAGGCCTTTAAACAACCTTAAGAACTTGGTAGAGGCATTGTATTTTCATTAGCAAGGTAATCTTATGTTATTGGACAAAACTTCAGATTCTCATTACCTGCCCCCAAAAGCCAATTTTTGAGACAGGAATCATGGTGAGTGCTCAAAAAAAAAGTTCATTTCTGTGTGCTAGCAGACACAGGGAACAGGTCTCCATCAAAATCCTGCTCCACTTTTGTCAGGCAACGTTGAAGTGTTTAGGAGAAACCACATGTAAATGGAGGCAACAATGGAGGCAGTTGGGGCAGGTGGAGTGTCCTCTGGGTGAAAGTCAACTGGGTGGAGGTCATCTACTTCCCAATCTTACAGGCCATCATCACTGGCCATCAAGGAAACAAAGTGATGCTAGATGTCATCTGGCCAGCAATCTGAAAGAAGAATACTCAGGCACAAGTTACTTCCCTGTCTTCTCTGCCTAGTTCTTTTATCTTTAGTTAAGAGTTCAATTATCAAAACAAAGGGGTCATTCATTGTAGTTTGCTGAATCTGTAGTGGTGTCTCCGAGGGCCCCACCCTAGTGTTACTGCCTAGGGCTTGGGGAATGTGGAGGTCATGTCTTTCCCTGTAAATTGGGGGCAATCTGAAACAAAACCTCTCAGGCCCCCAATCTTAAGCACCCCTCACATGGAGGCTTTTTCAGCCTCTGATTTCACTTAGAGCTAAGACATAAGATGAATCAGGAAGAGAAGAGAGATTTGGTGGACACTAATCAGAAGAGGGCCCATATCTGAGAGTTTGGATTGAAGGAACTGGGCATGTGTTTAGAGCTGTTTTAAGTTATCTGGATCTGCTTTAACAAAAGTACCGCAAGTGGATGGCTTCAAAGAGAAAAATATTATTTGTCACAGTCCAGTAAGCTAAATGTCCAAATTCAGGGTGTCAGTTCCAGGGGAAGGCTTTCCCTGCTGGCATTGGAGGAAGTTCCTTGTAGTCAGTCTTCCCCTAGACTGGAAGCTTTAGTTTACGAACCCCAGACACTTCTGAAGGACAAACTCAGCTTGCTTTCTTGATGATAAGAGGTCCCCAAGTCTCAGTTTGCCTCCCTTTCTTTTGTATCTCAAGAGGCTGCCTCAAGGCCTAAAAGAATCTTACAAACTAAGTCCCGCCCCACCAATAACAAGTGCTGCCCATCCATTCTCATTAATATTATAGAGGCAGGAGTTCTGACAGGGAGGAACCTCACACAATACCAGGAACCAAGGCCTAGCAAAATCCCTACACAGATTGGGGAGACGGGGAGGGAAAAAATCCATGACAAGAGCCAAGGGTCACTAACATCCTACTCATCTGGACAAAACTGGACCTGGCTATTTGTGAATGTACCTGATAGATGCTTAGTCTTATAGTATGGTGATATTCTTGCAAAGAAACAGTACATGGTCTTTTAAGAAAGGCCCTGGGAGAAATTGAAGAGATGGGTTCTGTTTTTTTAAGGACTTTAGTTCACAAGTACAAAGTCCTGAAGCCATGGGTTGTGGCATTAGGGAGTAAAGCAAGAGTGCTTGGCATTATCTGTGACTTGGGCATAAAGCGTACACGATCATGGTTGTCTACTTATGACAACAAGAAATACTGAATTGGGATCTCAGATACTGGACAATGAACCTAAAGGTGCAATAATAATAATCGAATCTCTGAAGTCCCAGCCTGATAATGGATTTAATATTAAGTCCCATCAGATTTGGGGACTGGAGAAAGGATGAGAGGGCAGGAGACTGAATTAGCCTAACCACTGAGACAACTGAAAAAATTGTGGGCCAACCTGTGAAAAGCTGAGGAAGAAAGCAGAGGAAAAAGAAGTGGTGTATGATAGTGGCAAAACCCAGGGGCTTACTACTGGCTATCTATTCAACATATATAGATGACTTCCATCACCTTTCATCACCACTTTCACTATGTACTGTAGCAATTTTACAATTAATTTGTGCAGGTTTTTGGATTTTTGTGCACCAAATACCCTGTTTTGCCATCTGCCATGGATTGAATTGTGTCCCCCCCAAAATACGTGTAGCCATGTGGCTGGGCCATGATTCCCAATATTTTATGATTGTCCTCCCTTTTGTGATTTTCCTATGCTGTATGTTAAAGGATTAGGGTGAGACTGTTAATCCCTTTGTAAGGTCACCTCCCTACTCGACTGTACAGGGAGTTTCCCTAGAGTATGGCTTGCACCACAAGCCACCCTTAATCCTTTCATCTTACAAGAGATAAAAGGAAAGGGAAGCAAGCAGAGAATGGGGAATCTCACACCATCGAGAAAGCAGCACCGGGAGAAGAGTACATCCCTCAGACTTGAGGTTCCTGTACCAAGACACTCCCTGGACAAAGAATGATGCAAAACTGGACTTTCATCCAGAGCAAGGGAGATAGCCTTCCCCTGGAGCAGACAGCCTGAATTTAGACTTGTAGCCTACTGGACTATGTAAGAATAAACTTTCCTTTGTTAAAGCTATCCACTCTGTGGTATTTCTGTTAGAGCAGCACTGGCTGACGAAAACACCATCTAAATGGGAAGTACCATGGATACAATTAGATCCCCCCAAAATTTCTGTCAACTTGGTTAGACTATAATTCTCAGTAGTGTATAATTGTTCACCATTTTTTCATCTAATGTGATTTTCCTGTGTGTGGTAAATCCTATTTTTAAAGGTGTTGATGAGATGGGATTAGCAGCAGTTATGTTGAAGAGGCAGGACTCCATCTAAAGGTTTAGGTTATATTATAAGCCAGTCTCTTTTGAGATACAAAAAAGAGAGGTGAGCAGAAAGACATGGGGACCTTATACCACAAAGAAGACAGTGTGGAGAGCTGAGCGTGTCCTTTAGACTCAGGGCTCCTGATTGAAAAATTTCCTGAACTGCAACAAGCCTACTCGAAAGTCAACAGAGAGAAAGCCTTCCCCTACAGCTGACACCTTGAATTTGGACTTCTGGACTTCTAGACTGTAAAAGAAGAAAATTTTCTTTGTTAAAACCATTGGCTTTTGGTATTTCTGTTACAGCAGCACTAGGTAACTGAGGAAGAAATTATTTCTTTCAGAACGTTATGTCCTGGAATGCTGAAATGGAGTGAAAGTGACTGAGCATCAAAGGTGAATGAAGTTTGGTTAGTCCATTTGCCCTTTATCTGGGAAGGATTCACCACACATTTCCTAGTGTGTTGTCCAGGTTGATTTTCAGTGCCTCAATTGATACAGACTTATTTTCTGGACTCAATATACCTCACTTGGGAAACCTGGTGGCATAGTGGTTAAGGGCTAAGTCAGCTAACCAAAAGGTTGGCAGTTAAAATCCACCAGGTACTCCTTGGGAACTGTATGGGGCAGTTCTACTCTTACCTCTAGGGTCTCTATGAGTTGGAATCAACTTGACAGCAGTGGGTTTGGTTTGGCTTTTGGTTTTACAGAGAAGTCAGGTAGGCTGCCTACAGTTTCCCGTTTTCCTTTACCTCATTACTTCTAACTTATGACAGTAAATAACTACTCCTTCAGTGTGGCACTTTAAAATAAGCACTATAGTATTTTGAGAAAGCTCTAAGATTTTCTGCTGTGTTCCAGTTCAATATTTTACCTCCGTGTTCTCCTGGCTCCAATTATTACAACTGATTTGAGTCAGCACAGAACAACTGAGTGCTCACGGTGTCTATTCTTCTGCCTACATGAATGTTTTTAAGTGGAAAACTTTTAGAATAGAGTAAAATGCCCTTTGAAATGAGGAGAAAAATACACATTTCACTTTTTTTACATTAAAAAAATAGAGATATTTATAGTGCATTTTGACTCTTAAAAATGCTAGCAGTAATACAGCAAGAATAAAAACAAAAGAAAATCTTAACAATAATAAATCTCCAAAGGCTTCAATGCCCTGCTTTTGCTAATAAAGACAAATATAACTCTTATATCATACTTCCTATTCAAAGAAGCCTGTGGATAATCTTCAGAATATTTTGGTAGCAAAAAGAAGAAGATTTAATATATAAAGACTAGTTTTTGAAGAGAGAATTAAAAGATAATATTTTCTTATAGAGGAAAAACTAGATTTCTAAAAATGACAAGTCATTGTCAAGATACTAAGACAGAAGAAGCTCCCTGCTGTGTGTGTTGGTAATTTAGTCGGCAGTCCTGTCATTGCCTGCTTGCTGGGTATTTGTGTCCAGATGGCCGAAATGCGAAGCAAATCCGTTAATCACAGGTGGTGTTGAGATGCTGATTCTGCATGGGAGATTGTGGGTGGGTACCCACTTGCCCAGCAGGTAGGTTATTCATGTGAGCTATAGCAAGCCACAGAATCACTGCCATCCATGTGTGGGCAGTGACAGGTGATACTGAATTAGAGGGGTACTGAGTGTGGAACAAAGCAGCTGAGTGAATGGGCTTTTTATTTTTCCTGAGTTAATGTATCTCAAGGTGTGGTCCAAAGACCACCTGAATCGAGCTTATCTGGGTGTCTGTTAAAAATACTTAGGGATTCTACCCCAGACCTGTACTCAATGTCCAGAGGTAGAATTCAGGAATCTGCGTTTTAAAACAAAGTACACTTCAAACAAGCTCTCTGGATGACTCTTGAGAGCCATTGATTTGATATTTGATATTGCATGACTGTCATCACACAACTATAGACAAATCACATTATGGAATACAAAGACAGCACAGAGATCCATCTGTGCATTGGTACAGTTACATGTGCTGGGCAGTAACAAGGTGGCTGACCACATGCCGTTCTTTGGCTTCTTGTGGCCATTCCCAAATAGTGAATCCCCACCATATTTACAAATGTACAATCCAACTTATGGCTACTATACAATCGGAATTTTCTGGGACGATTCCGATTTCATTCTTTTCTATAAAAGTAGCCAATTTAAATGAACTAATGTTTTACACTTCAGCAGAAAAATATTTTTATACTGAATTATGCATTTGAAAAATTTCACCTGTGCCCTTCCCACAGCATTCAAGCAGCACCAGGAGCACTTTACATGCCCTCTCCTCTAGACTGGAGTTGACACAGAGACAGCAGTTAGCGAAATTCCTGCCTTCAAGCTTCTAAGGGGACTTTTAAAATACAGAACAGTGGCAATAGTCTAAAAGCCAAATCACTTTTGATTTGCATTAAATAGAAACAAGGAAGAAGTGTTTGTTTTGTGGGTAGTTTTTCCTTAAAACTTTGTCTTGAATATCAAGAGCCAAGGCACAAATCAGAGCACTTTTATATAAAGTGGAGGTGGGGCAGGGACAAGACACCATGATGGTCAACTGTATCTCTTTACAAATACAACAGAAAGTGCAGGTTTTCCATCTAATGGTAAGAAAGCAGTAGGATGTATATGACTCAAGTTTTGTTACGAATGGACTTTGATATAATGTCCCATCCACCAAATGGCCAAATGTTGGATTGTGGAGTGGGGTGGTTGAAAGGAGACAGAAACATTGAATCAATTGGGAAGAGTCGAATCTGAGCAGAAACACTGTTACATGATTTCCTAGAACATAGAATATGAGATTTGAAAATCTCATATGAAAGCCCCCTATGTCACATAAACAACAAAGCAACTATCTAAAAGGATGTGTTTGACACTAAACAGACATTAGATAAGTGGTAACTTTATCCAAGAGTAAGACAGTACACAATACTGGGGAAGTCAGTACAGCTTATCCAAGGCAAGGTTATAGAAGCTCCATAGATGCATCCAAACTCCCTGAAGGACAGAATTACTGGGCTTGTCAAGGTTAGCTAGGGAACCTCATCTTTGCTGCCACATACTAACATATTTTACTACAGAATCTAACATTTTCTAGGGATAACAAAAGTTGTGGTTTGCATTACAGAACACACACAGTATTGATAAGGTTACCTAGGGGACCTGATCTGCCACATATCTGCAGTTCTCCCTGGCAGTTTGTGATACAAATACAAATTCTTCCTGGCAGTTTTGATGCCAGTACAACAGTTCCTCCCAGCAGTTGTGAAGTGTTAACATGAGCCTCAAACCCAATCAAAAAACAACTTACTATCTCCACTTCCTGTCGCCCGAGGGACTGATGATGCCCGGCCACCACCAGTGATAGACGTGATGGAGTTCACTGAGTCTCGCTGGCAACACAAGAATAAAAAGGGGTGCACCCTGAGCTCTGCATTAAAAGACCGCAATTGATGGTCCACGGGCCTCAGAGTTCCCCTGGGAGCATGGCCCGTGGCCCTGGTGCTGCCCCTGTCCATAAATCATAAAGGAGGTCAACTCTCGGACAGGAATCAATTGGACTTGGCGACACAGAGTGACCATATCATATGCTCACTTTATGGTTCTAGGCATCTATAGGATGTCATCCTGCTGACTTCTTACTGGAGGAAGGGGAGTGGGTGGAGAGGAGGGGATAGGAGTTTGCTGGGAGGATAAGATGTGTGTGGAGCAGAGAGGAAGAATGTGCTGTCACTGGGCAGCGAGAGCAGTGGAAGCTGCATATAGATGTGCATACAAATTTATATTGGAATGTACATTTTCATTCAATCATAATAATAAAAACATTTAAATTAAAAAAATGGATGTGTTTCAGAGCAGTGGAAAATTTACAGAGCCTGCATATTGGGTAGAGGATCCAGAATGACTTGGCTGGACATAGAACCCAAGACAAAAGTGTTATAAGACCCTTCACCCAGTGAGGCCAATAGTGAAATGTTGGCTTCACAGGAGGCCAACAAAGACAGGCAAATCCCACTCCTTTATGCAGGGATATTGCATAAGTCTCTCTAGAAGTTTCAGGCTACTCACAAGGAGACAGAAATGCAATGGAAAGAACCCTAAGTTTGCTGGAGTATTTTCAGACAAAAGGCACTGGATTTTTTAACTGGATATCACCGTGTCATGTAGTCAGTGAAACAGCAAGCTCAATATACCTTTGTATATTTTTGTATATTTCCTATGAACAAATTCATAAGTCAATAAAAAGTCCATTAGCAGATTTGTGTTTTGTGTTTTGATATTTTGGCCTGGAAAGTATAGTCATCATATTCATGTCACTCTTTTCTCCAGCAACAATTTCTTTGTATTGTTCTCCCAATATTCTTGGCTTTTCTCTAATTAGTTTAAGGGCAGCATATCTTCTACTTTCTGTCAATATCCCTTATACCATCTATATCTAGACATAGAGAAAATAATGAATGAATGAAGACAAGGTCTGACAAGTCCACAAACTTACTTGTTCTAAGTGCTACATACCTCATTGCTGAACGGCACTATGATCACCTTCAGAGTACTCCTCTTAGGAAGCTATGCACCGATGCCAGCACTTAGCCTACCCTTCAAAGCAATTTTGGAACTCTTTCTGGAATGGCCATTGTACACAGCAGCATGGTGGCAAGTTCATGAACTTAATTATATAGTTGTCTATGAGGAAGTTTTTAGCCAATAAACAGATAACTACATGAAACACCCTACCTGCTCACCTGATCCAGCCCCTAATAACTTTTATCTTGATCCAAAGATAAAGGAAATATTGAAAGGAAGAAATTTGGATGACAGGACATCAAGTGTAATATGATAACAGCTCTGATGGCCATTCCAGAAAAAGAGTTCCAAAATTGCTTTGAAGGGTAGACTAGGTGCATAGGTTCCCAAGAGGAATACTTCAAAGGTGACCATAGTTATATTCAGCACTCTGGTATATAGCACTTTTTCTAGGATGAGTTCGCAAACGTAATAGGCAGTCCTCGTAGTCAACTCAACTATCCATGTATGAAGGCCCAATTCCAATAAATTAAATGCTCATGAAGTATGTCACCAGGGTTGATTCCAACTCAGGTGACCCCATGTGTAGCAGAGTACAACTGTGCTCCATAGGGCTTTCAATACCCGGTTCTTTTGGAGGTAGTTTATCAGGCCTTTCTTTGGAGATGCTTGTAGGTAGACTCAAACCTCCAAACTTGTGGTTAGCAGCCAAATGCGTTAACTGTTTACACGTTCCAGGGATTCCTGAGAAAGCATACTAATGAACAAAATAATGGAAATACAGCAGAGTTTTTTCCCACACAAAATTTTGGTGGTTATGAAACACTGCTGAAAGAAATTAAAAATATTCTAAATAAATGGAAAGACATTCCATGTTCATGGATACAAAAACTCAGTATTGTTAAGATGTTAGCACTACCCAAAGTGATCTGCAGATTGAAAACAATTCCTATCAAATAGCCATCACTGTAGAAATGGAAAAAATTGATCCTTAAATTCATATAGAATTGCAAAAGGCCCAGGCTAGATCTTAAGAAACCAGGTAACAGATGTGAGCAGAAGTCAAACCAATTTTGAAAAAAATAAAGTAGAAGGACCCATGCTTCCCAATTTCAAAATATAAAGCAATGGTGATCAAAGCAGTGTGGTATTGATATAAGGATAGATTTACAAACAAGTACAATAGAATTAAGAGTTCAAGAAATAAGCCTGTACACCTATAAGCAATGAATTTTCTCCAAGGTGCCAAGTACATCCAATGGGGCAAGAATAGTCTCTTCAATAAGTGATGTTCAACTGGATCTCTGCATGCAAAAGAATGAAATCTGACTCATACTTCACACTCAATATGAAAATTAAGTCAAACTGGATTGATGACCTAAATATAAGAACAAAAGCCATGAGACTCTTAGAGGAAGAAATAAAACTTCAGGACCTTGCTTGTAACAATGAATTCTAAGGTATGACACCAAAAACATGAGAAAAAAGAAAAAAAAGTAGTTTTTTAAAAAACATTATATTGAGTAAAATAAGTCAGTTATAAAAGGGCAAACACTGTATGCTCTCACTTACATGAAACAACAAGAGTATACAAAAGTATAGAGACATAGTATGTTAGTGCTTACCAGGGAGGGGAAGGGAGAAGAAAGGGGGAGCCATTATTTGAGAAGCAATGGGTTTTTGTTTATGGTGATGGAAAAGGTAACAACAATAAAAAATGGTTGCACAACAGATATAGTGTAGTTGATGTCATTAAAAGTACACCTGAAAAATGTTGAAATGGCAAATGTATTATATATATTTTACAGTGAAAACAGAAAACACTGTAAAACATTTCTGCATCAAAGAACTGTATCAAAAAAGTTAATATCAAAAACAATTCACAGAATGGAAGAAAATACTTGCTCACTTTATATCTGGTATAGTCACCATTTATATTGGTGAAAAAAGATATTTGCAATGAAGATATTGTTGGTATTGCAAAATTCTATCATTCGATCACCGGCATCATTTCTGTCACCAAGGCTGTATTTTCCAACTGCCAATCCTTTTTCATTATTTCCAACTTTTGCATTCCAGTCACCAGTAATTATCAGTGCATCCGGACTGAATTTTCAATGAATTTCAGATTGCAGAAGCTGGAAAGATCTTCATTTTTTTCATCTTTGGCCTTAGTGGTTGAACAACAGCTGTTATTAATTGGCCTTCCTTGTAGGCATATGTATATCAACATACAACTGACAGTATTGTACTTAAGGAAAGTTCTTGAAATGTTCTTTTTGATGATGAATGCAACATCATTCCTCTTCAAGTTTTCATTCTGGGCTTAGTAAACTATGTGATTATCTGATTCAGAATGCCCCCAAACAAGTCTATTTCAGCTCACTAATGCTTAGGATATCAATGTTTATGTGTTCCATTTTGTTTTAGACAATTGCTAATTTTTCTAGATTAATACTTCATACATTTCACATTCCAATTATTAATGGGTGTATGCAGCTGTTTCTTCTCATTTTGAGTCATACCACATCAGCAAATGAAGGACCAGAGGGCTTTACTCCATCAACATCATTAAGGAAGACTCTACTTTGTGGAAGCAACTCTTCCCCAGTCATTCTTTGAGTGCCTTCAAATATGGGGGCTCATCTTCTGACACTATATCTGACAGTGTTCATAAGGTTGTCACTGGCTAATTCTTTTCAGAAGTAGACTGCCAGGTCCTTCTTCCTAGTCCAACTTTGTCGCTGCCTGCGACCCCCGGAACCCGCCCGGGGCCCCAAGCAGGAGACACCGAATGCAGGGAGACAAGAGAGGAACAACAACAACTTTATTTTTCTGGGCTTCGGCTTATATACCGAGCCATGTCCAATAGGCGTTCAGTTTGGCATGGGGTGAGGGCGGCTTTCTCTTCTAACTGGCTGCAATCATCAGGCCATCATGGGCGTCACACAGGGGCTGACGTGGGGAGGCGGGTTTACTCAGGGCGCGGTCGGGTGTCTCGGCGCCATCTTCAAGGCGCGGCTGCGATGTGGGCTTCCCACATCTCCCCCTTTTTGTTTTAATAAAAGCAAGGTACAAGGCAAGGTATCGCAAGAAACGCCTGGCTTGGGTCATCCTAGCCCAGAACTTCTCTCTTACCCGTCATCAGGCCGGCTGCAGCAAAAGGCAGGGGCCCTGTCTTAGGTTGAGGGAGCCTGGCTGGAGGTTGCCCATCATTGACTGCTTTCAAGCATCTGTAACCACACCTGGCTACCCTGAGTGTCAGCTGCCACTTCAGAGTAGGCCTGTACCAAAAGGGAGTATTTGATCTCCTGTGGTTTCTTATGGCGACATAGACAGTAGCAGCCTACACCGATGGCCAATATGAAGAGGAATACTATCCCCACAAGACCAGCCCATTCCTTTGTCAGCACGCCCAATTGAGACCAAAACCCTCGCATGATTGAGGCCAATGAAGCGTCCACTCGGGTGGAGTTGACAGACATTATGGCATTACGCAACTGAGTGATAAGCGCCTCAGTCTCTTTGGACCAATTTCCAGTCAATTGTTGAGACAGAGTTCTAGAGAGATAAGCAGCCCTGGAGATGTTGTGAAAATGAACGGGAGTGACGCAGACGCTGGCTAGGCGCCACTCACAGCCCAGCTGCACTAGCTGGGTTAAACTGTCCACTTGCTCTTGAACTAAGTCTACACGGTGATTTAATATGTGAATGGCTCCCAGAAGTTTTCCATTAACTGCAAGCTGTGTTTGTAGCGTTGTAGCGGTGTTTTCCGCCATTTGATTAAGGGCGTCGGCTGTTTGCACAGTTTGAGTCAAGGCTACTGCAGCGGCGGCTGCCGCAGCGACAGAGGCAGTAACTGCCGCAACAATGGCAGTGGTAATTCCAAAGTCTCCTTTGGAGCGCAAATGAGTTGACAGTGACGATCGGGTGTTCTGCACTGGCCATGGTACGTAGCGAGGCAACCTAGTAACTAGAGCGGTATGAAACATAGAAGCATTCCAACATAATGAGTAGAAACAAGTATTATTAGTACATGAAACGGAGTCATTAGAGGGACGGGAGTCATGCATTAACATGAACATGAAAGGTGGTTGCACACAAACAGGAGTGGGAGGGAAGGTAAGGTTAGAGCCCACTCCTTGTGTTTCTAGTGTGTCCTCAAACACACCTGTGGAATTCCACTTCACAGTGGTGTTACTAATTGTACCACCGGTCAGCATGACAACTGAGGTTATGTCAGTGCAACCTCCACCGACACCACAAAGTAGCCAAACATCAAAGGATTAGTGGGGCTTGCCTGTGTTGGAAACTGCCAGGTATAATTCTTCCCGGGGGAGAAGTGGTTGGCCTGCGTTCCAATATTGGGAGAGAATGTGAAAAAGGATTTGACAGCCCACGGGGACCGATGGCTTTGGCAGCCAGTCCAAAGCTGGGGCCAATCGCGGGTGCTTTTGCAATAGGGGGCCCAGCGAGGCTGGGGGGGGACAGTAGAATTTCCTTTGGGGATCATGAGGGGTAAACGACCTTGCAGCAAGGTACCATTCGTGGTGGGGTTAGAGCTATTTTTTGGGGGGGGGTCAAACCACCCCGCAGACATATTATACAGTGTGACACATGGGGTGTTCTCTATAGAGTTTTCTGGATCAGACAGGTTGTGGGGCACACGAAAGCAGAGAAGGCCCCGCAAGGTGACATTGAGTTCAGACGAGGTTCAGAGCTGATGCTCTCATCTACCGGAATCGAGGGAAGTTGAAGGGAGTCATTAGTGGTAAAAGTTGGGGGAACAACCCTGAAGAATAGTGGACTGGGAGAGGTAGGGGCAGAACATCTAAGAGCCCCCAATACTTATCTGTGTCTGCGCCATCAGTGTCCACAGCATCAGCGTTGGAAGCTTCATTGATTAGCAGAGGTGTCAGCAGTAATGACAGGGGTAGGATTTTCAGGAGAGTCATCAGCGGAGACATCATGCCTGACTAGTCGGATCAATCGGCTGGGAACCCAAATAGGAGCTTGGGAGTCCTGCGGGAAAATACAAACAGCTCCTCGGGTGATAGTGACAACTGGTGCTGGACCCTTCCATTTGCCAGAAAGGGTATCTTTCCATATAGCTGTTCGTGGAGGGGTTTCCGCCGCACCACTATGGCGCTCTGCAGCGGAGCGTCCCTCCTTATCCAAAGTTAAAAAATTTAGTGTAAACAGGGCCAGGGCCAGCCTGTTCTGAGGAGTGTGTCCCTGCCCAATTCCCCTTTTTTGTTTTAATAGACAGGCTTTGAGGGTTGAGTGAGCTCTTTCAACTATTCCCTGGCCCTGGGGATTGTACGGGATGCCATGGGTGCAATGCACACGCATGGCTTGCAGGAAATTTTGGAACGGTAGGCCGGTGTAAGCAGGTGCGTTGTCTGTTTTAAGACTGAGTGGGGCACCCCAAGCTGCCCAAGCTGTAAGACAGTGGGAGATAACATGCCGGGCTGCCTCGCCTGTGTGGGCTGAAGCAAAAATGATACCAGAATAGGAGTCTACAGAGACATGAACATATTTTAATCTGCCAAATTCTGGAATATGAGTGACATCCATCTGCCAAAGATGGCAGGGACGAAGGCCTCGGGGGTTCACACCCACCGAAGGGGTTGGCAAGTAAGGTGCACAGGCAGTACAGTTGCGCACAACGTCACGAGCTTGTTCTCGAGAGATACCAAAGTGACGTGAAAGGGTTTGTGAGTTGACGTGGAATTGATCATGAAAATTTTGCGCCTGTTGTAGGGCCGAAAGGATGATAGGCATGCGGGTTAACTGGTCTGCCATTGCATTACCTAGTGTAATTGGCCCAGGGAGGTTTTGGTGTGCTCGGTGCTGAACAATGAAAAAGGGGGAGTTGCGATTTAGAATAATTTTCTGGATGTCAGTAAACACAGCAGCAGCAGGCGAGTTGGAGCAAATGACCCCTGCTGCTTCCAGAGCTCTGACTGCATTAACCACATATGTAGAATCTGAAACGATGTTGACGGGGTCGGTATTGTTCTGCAGAGCCAGCTTAACTGCCTGTAACTCTACCAACTGCGCTGAACAATTTGGGAACAAGTATGTTTGGGTGGAGTGATTGGGAATGACAATGCTGCCAACACCAGAGTTGGAACCATCGGTGAAGATGGAGAGAGCATTTGGTATAGGCTTGTCAGAAGTACAGCGCGGGAAGATGATTGGATGGCTAGCACTGAACTGGAGCAGAGGGTCTTTCGGGTAATGATTATCGATTACTCCCGAAAATGAACATAAAAGGACGGCCCAATCATCAGAGGTTGTCACAAGGGTCTGTATTTGGGTTCTGTTATAGGGAGTAATTAACTTTTCGGGGTGACGTCCAAAGAATTCGACAGCTTGGGACAGTCCGAGCGAGGCCATTCTTGCCACAGCGCCCGGGTACCATTCAATACTGCGCTGCGGGGAAATGCGGGGGTGAACCCATCGAAGGGGGCCACCCTGCCATAACACCCCTGTGGGCTGGCAAGGAGTGGGCAAAACACAGAGTGTGAGGGGGGCGTCAGGGTTCCTGCGCTTTAAGGCAGCGGTGGAAAGGGCTGCCCCCACTCTTTTTAGGGCCTCCCTTGCTTCTGGAGTTAACTCGCGAGGGGAAGCCAACCCCGAGTCGCCCTTAAGAATGTCATACAAGGGGCTTAGCTCGGAGTTTGAGAGAGAGAGATATGGGCGGACCCACTGAATGTCCCCTAAAAGTTTTTGAAAATCATTGAGTGTATGCAAGTGATCCACTCGTAACGTGAGTTTTTGAGGGGCGACAGTTGTAGGTGAAACACTAGCTCCCAAAAACTCCACCACCTCTGTCTTTTGCACTTTGTCTGCTGCAATAACAAGGTTAGCTGCCTCCAAGGCCTCCTTAAGGGAGATGAAGCAGCTTTCTAATATTTTCTCGGAGGCAGCACATAAAAGGATGTCATCCATATAATGAATGCAGGTGACCTGAGGCCAGGAACCAGGGGGCCACTTCCTCCACTGCTGAGAGGAAAGTTTTAAGGGTCCCCTGTTTAATCTGAATGCCCCTACATTTTAATAGTTCCTTTAAAGGCACAAACAGCCTCTGGCTGCTTGGGTGATTCCCCATTATCTTCCCGGTAAATACCGCTCCAGTAAATACTGACCCAGGTAAATACCTGCTCACCCGGAAGGCTGCTTGGGTGATTCCCCATTATCTTCCCGGTAAATACCGCTCCAGTAAATACTGACCCAGGTAAATACCTGCTCACCCGTCCAGGCGTCCCCGCGGTGAGGGTTGCAGTCCTATCCCCTTCAGGTCCCTGTCCAGGCGCCAAATGTCGCTGCCTGCGACCCCCGGAACCCGCCCGGGGCCCCAAGCAGGAGACACCGAATGCAGGGAGACAAGAGAGGAACAACAACAACTTTATTTTTCTGGGCTTCGGCTTATATACCGAGCCATGTCCAATAGGCGTTCAGTTTGGCATGGGGTGAGGGCGGCTTTCTCTTCTAACTGGCTGCAATCATCAGGCCATCATGGGCGTCACACAGGGGCTGACGTGGGGAGGCGGGTTTACTCAGGGCGCGGTCGGGTGTCTCGGCGCCATCTTCAAGGCGCGGCTGCGATGTGGGCTTCCCACACAACTTATTCTGGAAGCTCAGCTGAAACCTGTCCACTGTGCGAGAGCTGGTATCTGAATACTGGTGGCATAACTTCCAGCATCACAGCAACATGCAAGCCCCCACAGTATGGCAACTGACAGACAAGTGGACTTCACCAGAACACACAGGAATCAAATCAATTACATCTATAGAAAGAAGCTATGGAAAAGCTCAGTATCAGAAGTCAGAACAAGACCAGGAGCTAACTGTGGCACAGGTCATCAACTGCTCGTATGCAAGTTTAAATTGAAACTGAAGAAAATTAGAACAAGTCCATGATAGCTGAAGTATGGCCTTGAGGATATCCCACCTGAGATACAAAGAACAGATTTGATGCATTGAACACTAATGACTGAAGACCAGATGAGTTGTGGAATGACATCAAAGATACAATCCATGAAGAAAGCAAGAGGTCATTAAAGACAGAAGGGAAAGAAAAGAACAAGGATGTCAGAAGAGACTCTGAAACTTGCTCTCGAATGTTGAGCAGCTAAAATAAAAGGCAGAAATGATGAAGTAAAAGAACTGAAGATTTCAAAGAGCAGCTCGAGAAGACAAAGGATTTTAATGACATGTGCAAACTGCTTGAAACAGAAAACCAAAAGGAAAGAACACACTCTACATTTCTCAAGCAGGAAGAACTGAAGAAAAAATTCAAGCCTTGAGTTGCACTAGTGAAGGATTCTGCAAATAAAATATTAAATGACTCAAGAAACATCAAAGAAGATGGAAGAAATACACAGACTTATTATGCCGGAAATAACTGGTTGATGCTCAACCATTTCAAGAGGTAGCATGATCAGGAACCAATGGTACTGAAAGGAAAAATTGAAGCTGCATTGAAAACACTGACAAAAAACAAGGCTCCAGGAATTGATGAAATATCAATTGAGATGTTTCGACAAACAAGTGCAGTGCTGGAAGTGCTCACTCATCTGTGCCAAGAAATTTATAACAAAGCTACCTGACCAACCAACTGAAAGAGATCCATATGTACACCTATTCCCAAGAAAGGTGATTCATCTGAATGTGCAAATATCATCAATATCACATGCCAGCAGAATTTTGCGCAAGATCATTCAAAAGCAACTGCAACAGTATATAGACAGGGAACTGCCAGAAATTCAAGCCAGATTCAGACAAGGACATGGAACTAAAGATATCATTGCTGATGTCAGATGGACCTTGGATGAAAGCAGGGAATACCAGAAAGATGTTTACTTGTATTTCATAGACTATTCAAAGGCATTTGACTATGTAGATCATAACAAATTATGGCTAACACTGTATAGAATGGGAATTCTGGAACACCCTGAGGAATCTGTATGCAGAACAAGAGGTTGTTGTGCAAACAGAACACAGGGACACTGCATGGTTTAAAGTCAGGAAAGATGTGCATCAAGGCTGTATCCTTTCACCATAACTTTGCTATCTATATGCCAAGCAAATAATCCAAGAACCTGGACTATGTGAAGAAGAAAGAGGCATCAGGATTGGAGGAAGACTCGTTAACAATCTGTGTTATGCAGATGATACAACCTTGCTTGCTGGAAGTGAAGAGGATTTCAAACGCTTTCTGAAGATCAAAGGCCACACCCTTCAGTTGAACAATTGATTGTACATCAACATCAAGAAAACAAAATTCCTTGCAACCTGATCAGTAAGCAACATTGTGATAAATAGAGAAAGGACTGGGGGTGAAAAGGATTTCATTTTACTTGGTTCCACAACTAATGCCCATGGAAGCAGCAGTCAAGAAATCAAAAGATGCATCCGCTCCTCTCCACTCTCTCCTCTCCCGTCTAGAAAGAAACCATTAGGACAGTCTCTTATAGATGTATAAAACCATAAAGTACACATACCACATGCTCACTCTGTCTCTGAGTCCAGTCCATTTTTGTTTAAAGTGTTGATCTCAGTACTGGTTTCAGGTCTGGGCCAGCAACAAGTCTAGGAACCATGTGTCCAGGGGACCCTCTAGGTTGTTCAACCATCAGTTCTCGTCTTTTAGTAGAATTCTTGATCTACACACCTCTCTTTCTCATGCTATGTCAGGGACTCTACGTTGTATCCCCTGTCAATGCTGTGTTTGCTGGTGGCCGAGCACCATCACACAGGCCTCACTTTCAAAGAACACTTTCACTGTTTCTTCCAAGACAGACTTGTTCATTCTTCTGGTAGTCCAGGGTCTATTCAGTATTCTTCGCCAACACCATAACTTAAAGGTAACAATTCTACTTTCATCTTCCTTATTCAGTGTTCAGCTTTTGCATGCATACAGGCTGTTGGAAATATCATAGCTTGGGTCAATCACATCTCAGCATTCAAAGTGACATCTTTGCTTTTTAATACTTCAAAGAGGTCTTTTGTAGATTTGCCCAGTGCAGTTGTATTGTTTAATTCTCTACTGCTGCTTCCATAGCATTGATTGTGGATCCAAGGAGAATGAAATCCTTGACAGCATCAGTCTTTTCTCCATTTATCTCCATTATTGGTACAGGTCTTTTTGTTTCCTTTATGTTTAGATGTAGTCTGTAACAAAGCCTGTAGCCTTTGATCTTCATTAGTAAGTACTTCAGTTGTTCTTTGCTTTTCAGCAGACAAGGTTATGTAATCTGCATATCACATGTTGTTAAGGAATGTCATGTGTTGAATTGTGTCTCCCACCCCCGTCCCCAGTGTGTGTAGCCATGTGGCTGGGCCGTGATTCCCAATATTTTATGACTGTCCTCCATTTTGTGATTTTCCTATGCTGTATGTTAGAGAATTAGGGTGGGCCCCTAAATCCCTTCATAAGATCACCTACCTGCTCCACTGTAAAGGGAATTTCCCTGGAGTATGCCTGCACTACCCTTTATCCTTTCATCCTACGAAAGATAAAAGGAGAGGGAAGCAAGCAGAGAATTGTGAACCTCATACCATCAAGAAAGCAGCACGGGGAGTAGAAAGCATCCTTCAGACCTGAGGTTCCTGTGCCAAGATGCTCCCTGGCCAAAGACTGATGCAATACAAGGACCTTCCTCCAGACCCAACAAAGAGGGAAAACCTTCCCCTGGAGCAGACACCCTGAATTTGGACATGTAGCCTACTGGACTGTGTAAGAATAAACTTTCCTTTGTTAAAGCCTTTGTTAAAAACCACGTTGTGGTATTTCTGTTAGAGCAGCACCAGCTTACTAAAACAATGAGTCTTTCAGTAATCCTGATGCTGTATCCTTCTTCATATAGTCTAGCTTCTCGGATTATCTTCTCAGCATACAGATTGAATAAGTATATTAAAAAGATACAACCCTGATGCACATATTTCCACTTTTCAAACCATGCATTATCTCCTTGCTATGTTCGCATGACTGTCTCTTGATCTAAGTGCCATTTCTGCATAAGTATGAGTGTTCCGGGGCTCCTGTTCTTCTCAGTATTATCCATGATTTATTTGTATCCATATCCTTTGCATAGTCAATAAAACACAGGTTAAAATCTTTCTGATATTCTCTGCTTTCAGCCAAGATCCATTTGACATCACCAGTGATGTTCATCATTCTGCATTCTCTTGTGAATCTGGCTTTAGTTTCTGGTAGATTTAGGGATGTTGGGGAGGAAGCACAAGTCACTTGGAAATTCCCAACATGGTGGCTAACAGCGTTCTCGTCCTAGAAATATCATTGTAATTACCAAGCAAAATGATATTTACATAAATGAGATATAGAAATATGGATAAATACAATTTGCAATTTAGAGATATGATCCAGAGCCTGATTATACCATTTAACTATGACCTAGTAATTCTACAGTTCTTTTCCCCACGATGTTTCATTTGAAAGAGTGTCATGGCACCATACCAATTGTCTTAGTCATCTAGTAGTGCTATTGTAGAAATACTACAAGTAGCTGGCTTCAACAAAAAATTTATTCTGTCACAGTTTAGGAGACTAGATGTCCCAATTCAGAGCATTAGCTCCAGGAACAGGCTTTCTTTTGTCATTAATCTTCCCTTTGTTGATGAGCTGCTTCTCAGCACAGGGATCCCAGGTCCAAAGGATGCACTCTGCTCCCCATGCTACTTTCTTGGTGGTATGAGGTTCCCAAGTCTCTCTGCTCCCTTCCCTCTTTTATATCTCAAAAGAGAGTGGCTCAAAACACAATCTTGTCTTGTCATTGAGTCCTGCCTCATTAACACAACTGATGCAAATCCCACTTTATTAATATCATAGAGGTGGGATTAATAACACTTAGGAAAATCATGTCAGATGATAAAATGGTGGCCAATCACACAATACTGGAAATCAAAGCCTAGCCAAATTTATACAAATATTTTGGGGGAATACAATTTACTCCATGACACCAATAAGCAGGAGTATCATGTTTTCTGTACAGACATATGAATATGTGTGTATGTGAATGAGTATGTAAAGTGCCTGTTCATGGCAGAATATATATGCAAATGGGATGTCTATGACTTCCTGACATAAATATTTCATTGGTTTATGTTATGAGGTTTGAAACTGGAGGCTTGGACCCCTGCGTGTTGCCTTCAAGATACCACTCACATGTAATTTGTTCATTAAACATGTATGTGTGCTTCTTTATAGCTCTACAGTTGTCACATCTGCATAATATATGTGCCGAATAGACAAAGGGCTTGTTTTCCTTTAGAGTTAAAATTTCAAAAATACTAATCCATCTTTAGATGCAAAAACACTGATCAAAGCACTCAATAAGAGACTCATTAACAATGGGTGATGAAAAGCCTGCTATATTTATGGTGAGCAATAAGTTCCGGTGGTGGGCAGGTGAAAGTGTGCAATGGGCTTTACAAGTCACAACTACACCACAGCCTCTGTCTGACAGGCAGCCAGATTCTACTCTGGGTCTCATTGTAATTACCCAACACCTCAGGAATGTTGTGCAAATTAGTTCCTGAGAAATGCTTCTTAAGATCATGTGAGTAGATAAGGAGCAAAACATAAGGTCTTTACCACCACCCCACACTCCCCATTGCTTTGCATGCTTGAAAATACTTACATAGCACTTATCAGGCATTGTTCTAGGTATTTGGCAAGCATTAGCTCATCTAGTATTGATAGCAAGGAAAAGAAACTCCTTAACTCTAACTTAGAGGGAGAAAATTCAGGCACAGAGAAGTAAGTTGTTCATGGCTAGCCAGCTGAGATTTTGAACTCAGATGGGCTGGCGCTATGCTCCCTCCAGCCTGTGCACATGGTGGCCCATAGCACTCTCATCCTAGCCGTCTATTACACCTCCTTTAGCCTTTAGCAAATTAACTTATCTTCCTGGACCTTAAAGTCAACTTTTAAAAAGACAATTGATTTACAGCCGTTCTAACCTAAACCACCTAGTGGTAGGATAAGAACGAATGAAATGGATTATGATTATCAGTTCAAGTATTTTGTCATGTTTAAGGTGAATTTATCAATATGTTAACAATTGATAAACAAAATTTCTCACTCTGATGTGCTATTTCCAATTTCAGCAAATGAAATTTGAGGCATGTTGATCAATGTAATGTGAAAAGGCTTTGATAGAGGTTTCCAAACTTAGAAGCGCTAACTTCCCCAGGCTATTACATAACCTATGAGTTGCTTCCCCTTTGTTCTATCAGATGCCTTCTTAGTCGTCTAGTTTCTGAAACAAAACCATCTTCTCAGTTGTGTTCCTCTGTCCAGACCTTAAACTCTGGCCACAATTACTAACGCTAATTGGTAGGCTCAGCAGAGAAGCTGAGGGTTGAATGGGCACCAGGAACAAAAGCAGGTTCTCTCCTTAGAACTGTGTGAATGCAAAGGGTGGGAAAGGTCAGCCTACTGCTTCCTGCACTGAATCCACTTTGTAGGAAAGGACTTCAGTCTGGCACACCTCCCGGCAAAAAATAAAAGAAATCCCATTAGGCAGAATATTCTCGTTGGATGTTTTCAGATTGCATAGATTTTTGCTACACGAAAATACACCAAAAAAGAAACCAATTTACCCTATATCCTCTGGCCAGAATAAAATTGTATTTAGACAATGTCCTCAATTTTCCTAATCTTGTCAGAGGAGCCCCTATCCTGCAACTTTGTCTGCTGAGAGCTTCCTCTATGGCTGAGCCCAGCCGGTGTCTCACCCCTAAGAAGACCTGTTGGTTATGGTTCTAGAGTATTCTGCGCCTACTGTGACAAAGAAACAAGAAGACAAGAGCGGGACCAAAATGTTTTGGATTTGAATCTATGGAAGGGGAGCTCACGACTACTGCAATGGCAGAGAAGTTATGATATGGATACATTTTCATCTGAGCACAGAGATGAGAGACATTTCCCTGGGGAATCTCACTCTGGTTTGGGGCCAATAAGAATGTGTGGTGTGAATTTAGATGGAAGCAGGAAAGAAAGAATTGAATGATTCTGAGACTAGGCTTGTAAGTAGTCATCATTAGCTTTAAAATTTGGATAACTGGATTTCTGAAAATTTCGAAAGGAAAACCACAAATGTTTTTTCCCTCTGTCCAGAAGGTACTAAACCAAAAAAACGAAACCCATCTCTATCAAGTCAATTCTGCCTCATAGCAACCCTATAGCACAAAGTAGATATGCCCCACAGGTTTCCAAGGAACAGTTGGTGGACCTGAACTGACAATCTTTTGATTTAACTACTGCACCACTAGGGCTACTGGATAATGGGTAGCCCATAATTTGACACTGTAAAACATGGAAAAGCCTTTCATCAAATAACCTCCTTAAATGATCACATAGAGTTACAAAGTCATTCACTTCAATAGTAATATTCAGATACATAGAAAATCTCATATTGAGGTACACAAACTCTACAGTTTTTTATCGCTTATTTTGTTTTTTAAGTAAATCTGTTCAACACATACAATGGACATACATGATCCAAAGTTCCATTAGGTGTTGAAGCAAACTTGGATAAAACCATAAATCAATGAATACTCTCATAAATGCTTTTTTGATCATAGAACATACTGGAATCTCTGTTCAATAAACTGGCATTCCCACCTCCATTACCAGTGAGTTGACACCAATTCATACAACCTGATAGGGTTTCTGAGGCTGTACTCTTTACAGAAGGTGACTGCCATAGCTTTCTCCCTCAGAGTGGCTGGTGGGTTTGAACCTCTGACCTCTCGGTTGGCTTTCAGATACATCATGGCAAGCATATTCACCAAGGTTCAAAAAGGAAGGTTAACCCACTGGGTCCTGGTGCAATATTTGAGGGACTAGTCGTATTTTCCTTTGTGAGGAAAACACTCCCTTGCTCCGGTCTTCTCTGTGGAATTATGTTTCTAAGACCCTGCAGCAACAGCCATTTTAATAGTTGTCCAAGATTCCCTATTGTTCTAAGGAATAAATATGTGAGACATATGAGCAAGATTCCCAGTCAACCAGCTACAGTTGTCACACCAATGGCTCCAGTTTTCTTCTAGAGGAGTGCAACAAGAATCACAATAAAGGATGGATTACTCCATGGACAATTAGGCATGAATCATTCCTGCAAAGAGTTTGCACTACTAACCTGACTGAGGGTGCCCTCACTGTCAGGCACCAGGAAAGCCTCCCCTGAGTGTGTCTGTAAGCACAGATTTTAGGTAATTGCATTTAACAGGTTAATTAGGAGGCTGTTCAGAGCAAATGACCCAGTTCTGGGAAGACATTAAAGAGCTCTGTCAGTGCTGCCCAAATGAAACACTGGACACTTTCATAATTTAACATTTTCTAGTAAGAATCTGTCTTAGTTACCTAGGACTGCTGTAACAGAAATACCACATGTGGGTAGCTTTATCAAACAGAAATTTATTTTCTGACAGTTGAGGATAGCAGTCTGAATTTAGGGTGCTGGCTCAAGGGGAAGGTGTGCTCTCTCTGTTGGCTCTGGAGAAAAGTCCTTCTCTCTTTTGAACTTCTGCTCCTGGGCAAACTTCAGTTGGCTTAAACTTTCTGTTCCTCCACCTCTGCTATGCTTACTTGTTTAATCTCTTTCACATCTCAGAACAGAATATCTCGTATACTGTACCTTAATCCTGTATTAACATACCAAAGACAGTCCATTCTCAGATCAGATTATAACCACAGGCATAAAAACTCTATGTCATCGAGTCAATTTCAATTCATAGTGACCCTATAGGACAGAGTAGAACTGTTCCATAGAGTTTCCAAGAAGCACCTGGTGGATTTGAACTGCCATCCTTTTGGTTAACCACTGCACCACCAGGGTTTCCAACCACAGGCATAGAGATTTGGATTTACAACACATATTTTGGGAGGACATTCATAACAACATGTTAGAAAGGGAAAAAGAAAAGAGGTAGAATTTTGGATTTGCTCACTATACCCAAAGTAATCTATAGATCTTATTCAAATTTTATCAGCTGTCCTACTAATAAATTTCTTTCCAATCCAAGATCCAGTCAAGTCTCATTTAGTCTAGAACAGTTCCTCAATCTTTTTTTCTGACTTTCCTAAGCTGGACGTCAATGTCTCTGTGGTGCAGTGGTTAAGAGTACAACTGCTGACCAAAAGCTCGACAGTTCGAATCTAGCAGCTGCTCCTTGGAAACCCTATGGGTAGTTCCACTCTGTCACTATGAGTCAGAATTGGTTTGGGTTTGAGTTTAACCACGACATTAGGGAGGCTGGTGGCTCTGTGGTTAAGTGCTGTGCTGCTAACCAAAAGGTTGAAGGTTCAAACCCAGCAGTAGCTTCACAGGAGAAAGATGTGACAGTCTGCTTCTTTAAGGATTTACATTCTTGGAAACCCTACAGGGAAGTTCTACTCCATCCTATAGAGTAACCATACATCAGGATTGACTCAACTGCAAAGATTTTCTAACAGCGATGTTTCTGAAGGGTCCCGGCCAGTTATTTTGTAGATGGCCCTTAAGTTTCACTTTGTGCTACGTTTCTTCATAATTAGATTGCAGTTATGCATTCCAGGACAAAATAATACAAAAGTGATGTGTCTTTATGGATACATCAATACACATGGTGTCCATTTGCCCTATTACTGGGATTTTTAACTTTAACCACAGGTGTTTACCAGATTCCTTCCCTGCAAAGTTACCATTTTTCCCTTTGTAATTAATAACAAACTTTTGCAGAGATTCTTTGAGAGACTGCAAGCAAAAACCTTACGATGTTTTTGCACTCAAATTGTAGAATTCATTCATGATTCTTGCCCAAACAATTATTACTGCAGTGTTTGCCAAATGGTGACTTTGTATTTTCATCATTTCTTTTACATTCATTAGTTGGAATTCTACTGTAAGGAAGTACTTTCTCTTCCCATCACTCATTCATTTATTTATTTATATTAGTATAGGCATATATATGAATATACATAAATACTTATATCTATAGTTATTTATATGTATGTATGTATCACTGTTCACCCTGTTACCAGCAACCTGATTTTCCTTTGATGACCAAGCATCTTCTCAAGTTATCCCTGTTGTTTGAGGAGGGCCAACCCCATCTTTTTCAGTGAGGACAAGCTAAACATACTGCAAATCCTTGGCTGCTGTGATTGATTCAAGGATGAGCACATGACTTAGGTGAGACCAATGAGAGCCTTGCCTGAAACTACCAAAAGATGATATAGGCATAGAATCTCTTTCTACTGGCATTGCCAACCTTGGAGTGGTTGCTAGCCAACTTACCCCCCCGAAAAGAGTGTCTATCTGAGAATGAACCTATCATAAAGAAAACAGATCTATTACTTGGAAACAGAGAGATTTGTACCTCATCATTTAAGCATCCTGATCCAGCTATGCCTGAAGCCAGGTAATACTCCTGAACTGATCACTTACCCAAGGCAATAAATTCTCCTTTTTGCTCAAGAGAACTTGAGATGGATTCCAAACACAGCCAAAAGAGACATAAAGCAGAAGCTACGATTTTTATATTCTAACAATTGAGAGAAGCTTAAATACCATAATTGTTAGCCTAATGTAATGAGGTGAAGCAAAGACAATAGCTTTGAACTTAAAGTGAGACCTGTATGGAAAAACCAAAAGGTAAATGATGCTTTTCTAAAAAAAATAAAAATTCTGATACTCTAAGATAATTTAAATTTCCATGATAGGCTTACTTAATCAGTGTATTTCCTTTCCACATCTGAAGAGTGGTGAAATGACATTGAAACTTCCAAATCACTCCTCCCACATATCAAGCAAGGATTTATGGACACATATTTAGAAGCTGTTTCAGTTTCTTAAAGGATGTGGCTAAGTGGCTTCTTTGTCTTATTTTCCTAGACTGCACTTCTATTCATGCTCTAGCCTGCAGCCAATAAAAAATGCTGTCATTAGACACTTGCACATATGGCATGTATTCTTTAAAAAAACAAACTCATACAAGAAAGAGACTCTGAAGGCCACACCTGGGAATCTCAAGAAAGTGGTTCCAACACGGGTGTTTCCCTCCACGGACAATAGTTTGGGTTTTCTGTGCTCATTGTAGCCATCTGTTTGGCACTGGGACTGAGGTCACTCTCCCCATCATGCACCACATTTTGCCTGTAGTTAGCCAAGAAAAATGAGACAAAGAGAAGCTGAGCTGGCAGAAATCAGCAGTAACCATGACAAAAGAAGTGTGACCTGAAACAGCTTTTTTTGCAGCTACATTGCTCACACTGTCTCTTTAAACCCCAAACTTGACATTTTAAGAGTTTTCCTTTTTTTTTAAGATAACAGATTTCTCTTTTTCTTTCCTCTCCTGTTTCCCTGTTCCCCTCCCTGTCCACCCCACCCTTGGTCTGATGCCATGACGGTGTGACCCAGCCATGTGGCTGAACCCTCAGTCTCTGCTAAGCTGTCACTCAGTTCCCAAGGGAAAAGACTTAACGGCTATAATCCTGTAATCTTTTCTCCAAACAATGACTCTGTTACACTTGAAGCAGTTAAAACAAATGGCTTTTATCATTTGGAATCTGAGCACATATCGGTAAATTCTTAATTCACAAAAATCAAATCATAAATATGGCAACAACATTCCCTGTTTCGGGGACAAGTATGATTTTGTCATATTCAAAACATATTGGAAAACTTTACTCATTCTTATTTCCTTAGCCTCCTGAAGGTGACCGAGGTAACTGAGCTACTTCTCTGCCTCACGCTAGTTAGATGAAAATTTTTTTTTTAAAAAAAAACACTGTCAAGTGGATTCCAACTCATAGTGACCCGTTAGGACTGAGTAGAACTGCTTCCATTGAGTTTCCAAGCAGCACCTGGTGGATTTGAACGGATGACCAACCTGTTAGTTAGCAAACGCAGAACTTCATCACTGCGCCAGCAGGGTTACCAAACAGCTAAGGAAGGTGTTAAAAGAGCTCTGCTATAGGTGGAGTCCTTTGGACCAGTAGCAGTCTAAAGATCTGACAGGCAACAATTCAATTTTGAGTTGATGGCTATAGAAGATCACTGGCCTTTTGTTTTTCATTATCATATAAAGCATAATAAATACAATTTTTTTTTTTTTAAAGACTGCCTGTCTGTATTTGGAAACTCTGGTGGCATACTGGTTAAGAGCTACAGCTGCTAACCCAAAGATTGGCTGTTCAAATCCACCAGGTGCTCCATGGAAACTCTGTGGGGCACTTCTATTCTGTTCTTTAATGTGGCTATGGGTTGGAATCGACTCAGTGGAACTTAGTTTGGTGTTCAGTTTTGTCCACATTTGCTCCTGAGACTAAACTGAATCTCTGCAAACCCAATGAACCCCACTGCATCCTGGGTAAAAGAACAGTTCAAACTTTTACTTCCATTTACCACCCACAGAGTCAGCTATCTAAAGGACAAAGTAGCTGTGCAATCTTTGATCTCTCAGAAAGAAGGAAAATATAACTTGGTTCCTTTTCTCCACCAGTTGTTATATAATAACATCAGCAAACCTCACTGACTGTCCTTAAATGATTGTGTTATTTGCTTGCCCATTTTGCGGCCCCATCTGTCAAAGGCACTGCCATTTCTCATTTGGATTTTTGCACAAATATCTTAACAAATTTCCTTGTGCCAATTGTCCATCTTGCTACAAAAATAATCTTTCTAGGTCAAGAAAGATAGCTTCTCTCTTTTACTTCAATAGCACCAATGGCTCTCTATTGCCATTAATGTCTTGCAGAGAACTTAGCAGTCTTGGATATATGGCCCTGCTAATCTGTCTTGCTCTACCTTTCTCACATCCTCTAGATGATGCTCCAAGATGCTGAATTACTTGGGGGATTCTGGCACTCTGTCATTTGAGCCTTTGCTTCGTACTGGTTAAAAACTTGTGTTGCTGAGAAACTAATGGATGCTGTAAATTTTCACCTGATCACACTGAAACAAAAATTGTGCTGCTGTAGTTTCAAATTTAGTTCAGTTGCCAGTACCTCTCAGACATCTTTTCTAACTTCCTGTCTGCTTCCAGGTAAGGAATTCTTCCTGTTTGATCCTTGTATATGCTTCTACCAATAGCGATGGCACTATTGTATTATTATTATCTTGTCAGTTGTCGTCTTCCTCATTAGCCTGAAAAAGACTGTGCTTTTCATTGCTATATCCACATCACCTGCCATGGCTCTTGGCTGGTGCTGAAGTGTTGTATTAATGAAGGAACTGATTAATGGTGTGGATCATGAATTAATTATGGTTATACAAATTTAATCATTTTCGTTTGGTTGTTTTTAACTAACAATGGCAGTATCCAACTCTAAGTCAGTGTTTAGATCTATTCATTTGGGCATTTTTGATTAGGTTGTTAGGAGCTTTGCAGTGTATCATGAATCCCTGCTGCAATCAACTACAGGAGCACTAAATTATTCATCACCAAGCACTGTAAGGCAAATGCATAAATTCACCATATGGAGCCAATAAAAGGTGTTAAAAACAAGGAAAAAAAAGTTACTGATAAAACGCAAAAAGGTTTTCAAACAGGGGCAATATTGTGGATTTAAATTGCAAAGACCTTATTCACACTCAACGGCAAACAAAGGAATATGGATTACTGTTTTAGTTTGGAATATTTGGAAGATGGAAATAGCCCTTGAACTTTCTCATCCTTAGGTCATAATCTAGTATCACTTATTATCAGATTTTATGCTCTGGCACTCCCCAGTCTGAATGTTTATATCTTAGTAAGGCTAGTTTCCTTCTTATTTCCTAAATCCATTAGCTCTACTCCAGGCTTCATGCCCTTGCATCTGTATGCCTCCCAATTTGGAACAGTCTGTCTTGTATCCTTTGTCTAATCAACATTAACTCTTCCCTGTCCTTCATACTCAACCAAAATTCTACCACCTTCAAAGAAACTTCCCTCAGCTGTCCTGGTTCATGTGAATTGCCAACATTCATTATTATTTTATTTTCTGTAACACTTATGTCTGTGGCACTCATGTACCCTGACTCCAAAAATCCTGCATCCTCAGTGGGACGTATGACAAACGCTGACCCTAATACCTTTGCACTGTTCCTACACTGCTCATTTTTCTACTCCCTTCTGTAAGTAACTTCCATGGACCATCACTATAACCAATGCCTTGAATATATTTACAGTACTTGTTTATCAGAATCCCAATTCAGAGTAGTTTGAGCTCTACAATTGCACTCACATAGCTGAGCGTGGCTACACACACACAAAAAATCAAACTGATTGATCCCATTTTGAATACTTAACAGTCACAATGGATGGGTCCTTAATGCTACTTGGCAATCTTTTTATATTCCCCTATTACATTTGCTCTCCTAAACAACTTATCACATTGTCATGTGATTATATATTGGCTTAATCTATGGTTGTTTGAGGAGCCATGTTCATGCAAAGCTGCATATAACTTGAGAGTAGAAACCCATTATCAGAGGCCTCTTTTATGGAATTAATCATGTTAAGTCTATACATGGGCCAAGCTTCTTGAATAAGTTCTCTAGTTCATCCTCCGAGTATGGTAAGGAATTCCAGAAGTCTAGACTATTCAGCTGGAAACACTGGTGGCAAAGTGGTTAAGTGCTACACTGCTAACTAAAAGGCTGGCAGTTGAAATCCACCAGGAGAAACTCTATGGGGCAGTTGTACTCCATACTATAGGATCAATGTGAGTCAGAGTCAACAGCAACAGTTTAGGGTGTTAAGTATATGGAAGACCCAAACTCCAGTTTAAATTGTCCCTTACAGAGAATACTGACAGTGAAGGAGGGTGCTGGGGGAGACACAAAAGAGGGTCCTTTATACAACCCAATAGGACAGAGTAAAAGTGCCCCATAGGGTTTTTAAGGACTAGCTGGTCAATTTGAACTGCCAGCCTTTTGGTTAGCAGCTATACCTCTTAGCCACTCCATCACCAGGGTTGCTTTATATTCAGTGGAGATAGCCAATTACGGAGCCAAAAAATGGAATTAGAGTGCTCAAGTCTGAATCGCAGCTCCACCGCTAATCAGCTATATGACTCTGGGAATTTTATTAACTTATCTTTGCATCTATTTCCTCTTTGATTAGTCTAAAAGTAGCAACTAACACATAGTACTTTTTAGAAAGTTCAAAGAGATATGTAGGTAAAATACTAGCACATATAAACGTCTAATAAATATTCACTCTTATTTCAGGGATTAGAGTGGTGAATAGGTTTGCTTGAGCTTGTTCGGCTGGAAAGGTGAGTTAAACCCTCTGATTATAGCTATAATAAGCTTCAGGATTTTAAATGGCTTTTTTTGTTTGGATCCTGAGACCCTAGAAACTTTGTTAATCTTTTCAGTGCCAGCTTCCTCACCCTTATTGCGCTCATGGCCCTCACATTTACAGAGGCCTGTTTGACTGTATCTGAGTTGACTTAACTTCTCTCTGCCAGACCTGGCTCTTTTAGTTAGTACAACAGGCATCTGTCCTAGGTGATAATATAATTTGTTGCAAGAAATTGAATTCTGGAAAAGGACATATGCATCAGTCTACCCTGGTAGTAGTGGAAATTTATACAATTATTCTCACTTTGCATTAAAGTATTTGTTTTGTTTTTTTTTAAGAGAAATTTTTTTAAATTAATTTTTATTTATCTATTTATTTAATATGACTGAGGGAAAATGCACATTCCCGTATAAATTTACGTGCCCACCTATATGCAGCTTCCACTGCTCTCTCTGTCCGGTGACAGCACACTCATCCTCTCTGCTCTATACGTGTCTCATCCTCCCAACAGTCTCCTTTCCCCTCCTCTGTACCCACTCTCCTTCCTCCAGCCAGAGGTCAGCAGGATGATATCCTATAGGTGTATAGAACCATAAAGTGCATCCAACATTGGTCACTCTGTATCTCCAAGTCCAATCCATTCGTGTCCGAAGAATGGACCTTCATTATGATTTATGGGTAAGGGCAGCATCAGGGCCAGGGGCCATGCTCCCAGGGGAACCCTGAAACCGCTGGACCATCGATTAAGGTCTTTTAATGGAGATCTCAGGGTGCACCCCTTTTTATTCTTGTGTTGCCAGTGAAACTCAACTTAGTGAGCTCCATCGTGGCTATCACTGGTGGTGGCTGGGCACCATCTGGTTCTTCTGGTCCCAAGTCGAGGTAGGCACCCACTCATGTTGGTCTCTCTATCTTCTGCTTTTTCTTTACTCCATGTCATTTTGGTCCTCAGTGAGCATCCGTTCCTGCTGAGTTGGTGCATTAAAGTATTTGAATTAAAAATACAAATACAACTTCTGAGAAGGAGAGACACTTCTACCAAGTGCCAGTCAAACCCTTGGGAAAGTGACCCCATGGCGATGTAAACCCCAAAAGACTTTGGTATTGTTGGGGTTCAGGGTATGACAGCCATCTCTGTTCATCTCAGATAATATGCTTCTCTGAGCACCTATCAATCACTTCTTGAACTTTCTTATAAACATAAAAGAGAATCGAAGCGAAATGTAAGACATGGAACTGCCTTCAAAAAGTTTACTGGCTGGCTGTGGAAAAGATACTCAAGCACATGCACTCAAAGTTGGGTATATGGTGCAAAGTCATGTTATCTTGTGTGTGATAATATTGTATTCATGAGAAGAAAGATCAGAATAATCAGAAGGCTTAGAGACTTGGCCTAATTAGTCAGTGAATTCATTCCCTTCTCCACGTTCTTTGGGTACCACCAGAGAAGCTCATGAGTTAACAATACGCATGTTTGAGTGTGGGCGATGGGAGGATGGTGGCTACAGTCTTCATTCATTATGTTATATCGGTTGCTTGTCTGTTTTGAAGTTTGTATGTGAATGCCTACAAAACTTAACCTAAATGTTTGGTCTAGAGATCTAATTTTCTGGTAAATAACTTAGGAGACTGACCTTCTGCTTTATAAAGTAACATAGGATCTCAAGGGTTCATCAGTTTCACATGTACACAGTTTTTTTTACTGTTTTTCTTAATGCCGGACACACATACACCTGATGGACTATCCCATGACCTGCAACATGAAAATCGTGCTTTGACAATGTTCTCACACATGTAAAAGTAAGTATAGCTCTGACTCTATAACTAAATGCTCAGAGAGCAGTCTGGCAAAGCTAGGTAAAGGAAGGAGCCAGGACTCATAGTGTAAAGATAGATACTCACCAAAACACGGATTTCCTTTTGATGCATTTCTTTCTCTGTGTGGTTCAGTTGGAGATGACTTGTTGTGGTATGAAAAAAATCTCTGTAGTCTCTGCCATGAGCAAAGTGAGGGAATAAGTTTTAGCTCAAGAAGTAACCAGGTTTAATAATCTATTTCTTGAAATCATTTATTCTTTCTTTCACCTAGTCATTGACTCCCTGGTTTCCTTGATTTTTAAATGTTATATTTTAGGGAGTAGAGAGACAAGAAAAGACTGACACCCATAATTAAAAATGAACTGTAGGGAGAAGCAGTAGAGAGACACATTGTCCTTACAACAGCATTCTGACAAAAACATGCCTTGGCTGCAGTTTCTGAATGAAGTCACTTATTTTAGGAGGTTATTTCTCCTCTACTAGTGGAAACCCTAATGGTGTAGTGGTTTAGCACTGTGTCTGCTAATTAAAGGGTTGGCAGTTCGGATCTTCCAGGCACCCCTTAGAAACTGTATGGAAGAGTTCTGCTTTGTCCTATAGGGTTGCTACGAGTCAGAATCGACTGGACAGCAGCGAGTTTGGTTTTTTTGGGTAACTCTGCCAACACCTGACATAAACCAGTCCACACTAGATTGTATGAAATTTCCTTAAAAAAAAAAGAAAAAAATTCCCCCTCTTCAATCAGAATTTTCCTGGGCTTTAGTACTGTCAGTTGCCCTGGAGTCAGTTCCAACTCCTGGTAAACCCATTAATGTCAAAATAGAACTGTGCTCCAGAAGGTTTTTGATGGCTGTTTTTTTCCTAGATTACCTTACTAGGACTTTCTTTGAAGGCATTTCTGGGAGGACTAGAACTTTCTAACTTTTTGATTATCAATCAAGTGTGTTAACTGTTAACAAAGCCCATTGCTGTCAAGTCAATTCCGACTCATAGCCACCCTATAGGACAGAGTAGAACTGCTCCATAGAATTTCCAAGGAGCACCTGGTGGATTCAAACTGCAAACTTTTTGGTTGGTTAGGAGCTGTAGCCACCAGGGTTTCCAGATGAGGGAAAAAGCCAAGGACTCAACTAGCATCATTACATCATTACAAGATTCAAATTAAATTGTGGTGGTTAATAATTGTCATTTTGACCTTTATTTGTCAGCCTAATCTCAGAAGTTACAAGTTCTAATTTATGAAATATACAGCTAATAATAATACACCTGATGTTTATTGAACTCTGCTAGTCACTTGCTGTGCAAGTAACTAATTTTTATTGCTCCTAATATAAGTGAGATGCAGTGCGTAACAGCTCAGCTGCTAGGCAAAAGGGCAGCAGTTTTAATCCACCAGTGACTCCTTGGAAACCATATAAAACAATCTGTGCTATAACATCACTGTGAGTTAGAATCTACTTAAGGCAATGGGTTTGGTTTTTTGTTCTGAATAAGAGTAGGAGTCCCTGACTGGTCCAAATGTTTAAGTACTACTAACCAAAAAGTTAGTGGTTTAAACACACCGAGAGGTGCCATGGATCCCCCCATGACAGTCTGTTACCAAAAGGTCACAGCCTTGAAAACCCTGTGGAGGGAATTTCTATTTTCAACACAAAGAACAATCATCAGTCTAAATCCACTCAGTGGCAACATGTTTGTTTGTAAGTGGCAGCTCTCAACGTAGCCCTTATGGGACTCGTAGTGGGTCAACTAATCAAAGAGAGTTGATTAAAGTGAAGAGTCACAAAATATTGATACAAATCAACGTAGGTGCCCACCGATGGGAGAATGGATAACCAAACAATGGTATGTTCACACAACAGTGATGAACTTGGGTACCATCTCATAATATATAAAAGTGTGGAAGGCATTAGGTTAAGTGAAATTAGTTATATGCTAGAGGACGAATACTGTATGCGACCACTATTATAAGGACTCAATAAGTGGTTTAAATGAAGAAGAAAACATTGTCTGATGGTTATGTAGGGGTGGGGGGAGGAAGACAGGTATTCACTAATTAGATAAATGACGAGAATTATTTTAGATAAAGGGAGAGACAACACACAACAGAAGAGAAATTGGCACAAATGGGCTAAACTCAAAGGTTAGAAGTATTCTAAATAAAACCAAACAGTTCCAGGAACAGAGTTCCAGAATCAGGGGTCTGGGGATCATGGCTTCAGGGGACATCTAGATCAACTGGCATAACAGTTTTTTTAAGCAAATGTTCTGCATCCCACTTTGGTGAGTGTTATCTGGGGCCTTAAAAGTGAGCAAGCATTAATTGGTCTCAATCCACGTGAAGCAAAAGGAAAATGAAGAGCATCAAAGACACAAGGGAAGTGTGAGCCCAAGAGGTAAAAAGGACCATATATACCAGAAAATACATCAACACGAGACCAGAAGAAGTAGATGGCCACTACCAAACAGTGCCCATATAGGGAAATCAACAGAAAGTCCCTCGATGGAGTGGGAGAACAGTAGGATGCAGAACTCAAACTCTAGTTAAGAAAAAGAAACAGATTTGATGGTCTGATAGACTGAAGGTATGTCCAGAAGGCATGGCCCCTGAATTCTATGTTAAATCAGAGCTGAAGCAATTCTGGAAGCCAACTCTTTAGACAAAGATTGAACTAGTATATAAAACATAAAATGAAACTGGTAAAGACTGTGCTTCTTTGCTTGGGCACATGCAGGAGACTAAGTGGGCAGCTCCTCTTTGGAGGTGAAAGGGAACAACATAAGGGTTCTGTAGCTGGTTAAATGGACATGAGAAATACAGTTTGGAGGAAAAGAGTCACAACGTAGGGAGAGGAGACAGAGTCACATGGCAAAATATGTGTAAATTTATCTGTGAGAAACTGACCGTATTGTAAACTTTCACTTAAAACTCTGATGAGAAAAATTAAAAATTTATAATAAAAAAAGAAGCATTTATTGCTGATCTGAAATTCAAATTAAAGAAAAAAAAACTGATGCATATATACCTTAAAAACATTCTATTTTATTTTAAAACGTAAGTGTATGTTTTATCTTCTGCATAGAGGCAAGACCTTTTAAAGAATAGGCTGACTAAGCAGAGTTTGGTTGTTTGTTTCTCCCCTTTTGTAAGTCACACCCCTAATTAATAGTCTAAAACTTCCACATTTACTTTCTTTATAGAGTAGGAGGAACTTCAACACTCTTGAGAAGTCTCTTGAGAGCTGATTTTTAAGATTGTTCCCCAAATCTTTTGTAGTCATCTAATTTATATAACTATTTTCAATGATTTGCCTTTTCTGGGTTTTTCAAAAGCATTCAACTTAGCTTTTGTAAGTTTACATGCATTTACATCTCTTTAATTAAATTAACTCATTACAATAACAAGTACAACTGACACAAACATGTTTAGGAATAAAGACAATGACCTAATGAAGTATTAGAATTCATCTGGTAGGAGGAGAAGTGTACCAGCGTACAAGACAGCAGATTGTTTGTTTCAAGCAGTGAGTAATTCTGTAATTATTCCCAAGAACATTACAAAGGCCAGTCAGTTAACTTCTCTAAGCTTTACTTTTTTCATCTTAAAAAAGAAAGGATAGTCCCTACTTCTAGGCTTGCTGTTGAGATTAAATGAGATCATGTACAGAAGCTATTAGCACATATAGGGAGCTCAATAAGTAACACCTCATTAAAAATAAGAGCCAAAGAAGTATTTATTGCTGACCTGAAATTTCTCCCTTTTGTTCATTATTGTAATTAGAATCATTTTTGTTGCCTGGAATGCCCTTCCCCATTATAGCTGGGTTTATTTCTAACTCCTACCTTATCCATTATTTGACTGTATTACTCTATAGTGATTCTGCCCTTCTAAAAAATTATTTTCTAAACTATATTTTTAGAAATTCAGTAAATGAAAAATTCTTACCATCTGTAAGACTGTGAACAGAACTTTAAGAGATACAATAAAAAACAAGACACAGACTCAATTTTCAACATTTTCCTTGTCTAACTAGTTGTATTATCTGTTTGTTAGAAGATAGCATGAAGGTACAAAAAGCAATCTAAAAACTGGGGAGAGTTTTTATAAACATATATACAGTCAATTCTTATTAATCATAGTTAAAATCTATGAAGTTACCATGAACAATGAATTTGCAAATGCTATTCATTATTCCTAGTGGAAATGCAGGGTTAAATTCCTGAAAGCCTCTGGTCATAACATCTTCATACATAATCTTGTTTTATGTATGTTTCTGTTTAAAGACAACTTATTTAATATATGACTTGAAATTGACTCACAGTAATGGTTTGGTTTGGTTTTGGTTTTACTTAAGGTACAGTGTATATTGTTGATTCATTAACTTTGAACTCCTGGTCAACAGCACTACGACTTATATCTGAACTAAGGTTGTATAACACATGTAAGGAACATCACCACCTCCTTGCGCTTTCTTAGCACGTTAGTACTACACCTAAGGGTCATTTTAAACAGCAAAATCACCAATAAAAAAGTGAAAAACATGACATTACCTTATGCTTGTTTACATCATGGAAACCATAACAATAATACAAAGCTTCACCTTGTTAGACCTTAGCCGGTAACATGAGTGTTCAGTAATTGAATTATTTGCCGCTGTATGTCTAGGGTCTTAAAAGCTAGCAAGCTGCCGACTGAGGAACATTAGTTGGTTCCGACCCACCTGGAGCAGATGACAACCGAAAACATTAGGCACAAGGAAAAATTAGCCCAGAAGACAGAAGGATCCATATGACTGTGAGACTACATCAGCATGAGACCAGAAGAACCAGATGGTGTCTGGCCACTACCAAAGATAGCCCTGACAGGGAACATAGTGTAGAGTCCCTATGTAGCATGAGAAAAAGAGGTATGCAGATCAAGAACTCTATTAAAGCACCAACACTGATGATCAGACAGCCTGGAGTGTCTCCTGAGAACATGGTCCCTGGACTCACTGTTAGCCCAGACCTGAAACCAGTACTGAGGTCAACACTGTAGACAAAGAACGGACTGGACTCAGGGACACAGAGTGATGCATGTGGTGTGTGTACTTTAGAGTTTTATGTATATGTACGAGGCTGTCCCCCTGGTTTCTTTCTAGAAGGAGAGGAAAGGGTGGAGAGGAGAGGATGAGTGTTGGTTGAGTGGCTACTGGAAGAGTGAAAACGAAGAATGTGCTGTCACAAGGAGAGAACAGCAGATAGAGTTGCAGAGAGGTAGGTATGTAAAATTGGCTTGAATTGTAAACTTTCACTTAATCACAATAAACATTTTTTTTCCACTCTACACATGTCTGCAAATGACCACAAAAGGACCAATGAATATTAATTCTGAGGTTTCCAGTAAATTTTATCAAGTAGACAAATTTACAAACAGGCTCTGCAAATAACAAGGAGCAACTGTAACTGACAAGATTTATATCCAGCATATATCAAGAATTTCTATAAATCACTGAGGGAAATAAAGACTTAAGTATGTCACAAAAGAGGATATGTCCAATAAAAACAGGTTTCACATTGTTAGCAGTTGTGAAGGAAATTTAAATTAAAATCACTATGATATACTACTCTGTGTCCAACAGGATGGCTAAACAATTTTTAACTGACTATTGCAAGTGTTGCTGAAGATATGGAGCAACTGAAACTTTACTTCACTGCTGATCAGAGTGTAAATTAGTACAGTTGCTTTGGAAAACAAGTAATATCTACTGTCAGAACAATCACTTATTCCACAAGTCTTCAGGTCCAATTCAAATACATCTTTCTTAAAATGTGTTAAATAGATGCACTGAAAATGCATGTATAAGAATGTTCATTATTGACGACATAGCTAAAGGAGAAACCATCCAAGTATCCATCAATGGAAGAATGACTACATTATGATATATTTATATAACATGAGTCAGATCCGACTCGACGGCACTTGGCTGGCTTGGCATACAGTGATAAATTTTTTTAAAAAAACTATTATTACTGATAGAAGCATGGATGAATTTCACAAATGTAATACTGAATGAAATAAGACAGACAGGAAACATTGTAAACTGTCTGATTTCTTTTACATAATGTGTAAAAACAACCAAAATTTACATACAGTCAGAATAATGCTTACCTGGAAGGAGTGATGATAGAGAGGGGAATTAAGTGAAGCCCCCAGCGGTGTTGCAAGGCTGTTTTGTGTGGTTGCTGTCAAGTCAATCCTAACTCATAGTAACCCTATAAGACAGAACATAACTGCCCCAGATGGTGGCAAATTTGAACTGTTGACATTTTGGATAGTAGCCGAATGTTTAACCATTCTACTGTCAGGGCTCCAGTTGTTATACAAGTATGTTCAATTTATAAAAAATTGTCAAGCTATACACTTACAATTGTACACACATTCCTGTATATATGCTGTACATCAACAAGAATCTTTATTGGAAAAAATTAGTCCCTCAGAGAAAAATAGAAATTGAACACAAGGCAAAATTCGAGAAATGCCATAAAAAGACTATAAGTGACCAAAGAAGATATTCAGGCAGAAACCCTGGTGGCATAGTGGTTAAGCGCTACCGCTGCTAACTAAAGGCAGTTCAAATCCTCCAGGTGCTCGTTGGAAACTCTATGAGGCAGTTTTACTCTGTCTGTAGGATTGCTGAGAGTTGGAATCGAATTGATGGCAATAGGTTTGGTTTTTTGGAAATAGATACTGGAGAGAATGCTCATAATCATTAGCCACTGGAGAAATGTAAATCAAAACTACAATGACATATCATTTCACCCTCAACAAGGCTAGCGATAATAAAAAAAACACAGAATAGTAAACATTGATGAGACCATGGCAAGACTGGAACACATATACCCTGTTGGTGGAAGTATGAGGCGGGACAACCACTTTGGAAATTGGTGTGGCACTTCTTTAAAAAGCTAGGAAAAGAAGTACTATACTATCCAGTAATCCCACTGCTTGAAACCTATCCTAGAGAAATAAGAGCAATAAAAGCTGTCACATGAAGATATATCCACACCCGTGCTCACTGCAGCACTGTTCACAATACCAAAAAGATGGAAACAACCTAGATGCTCATCAACAGATGAAATGGATAAACAAATTACAGTATACTCACAAAATGGAATACTATGCCTTGATAATCAACAATGATGAATCTGTAAAACATTTCACAACATGGAGGAATCTTGAAGGCAATATGCTGAGTGAAATTTGTCATAAAAGGAGAAATATTGTATGAGACCGCTATCGCATGAACAGAAGACAACATTTAAAATAGAAGGAAACATTCTCTGATGGTTACAAGGGTAGGGAGGAAGGACAGTAACTCCGTATCACACAAGAATTATTTTAGGCAAGAAGAAGAACAATAAAGGGGAAGTCAATGCAACTAGATTAAACCAAAAGCTAAGAAGTTTCCTGATTATAACCAAACACTTTGAGAGACTGACAGTAGAATGGTTAAACATTTGGCTACCATCCAAAAAGTCAACAGTTCCAATTTGTCTCTAACTGCGGCAGTTCTGCTCTGTCTTATAGGGTTACTGTCAGTTAGAAGTGACTTGACAGCAACCACACAGACACTATGCCACCAGGGTTTCCACCTGAATATCTTCTTTGGTCACTTATAGTCTTTTTATGACATTTCTCGAATTTTGTTTTGTGTTCAAACTCTATTTTTCTCTGAGGGACTAATTTTTTCCAATAAAGATACTTGTTGATGTATAGCATATAGGGTCAGGGAAGGAGTCTGGGGACTATGGTTTTGGGGAATATCTAGTATCTAGTTCAATTGACATAATAAAGTTTACTAAGAAAATGTTCTGCACTCCACTTTGGTAAGTGGTGTTTGGGGTGTAACAGTTAGTGAGCAGCCTCCTAAGAAGCATCAGTTGGTCCCAACATCTGGTGCAAAGGAGAATGAAAAACACCAAAGACATAAGGAAAATAAACTAGAAAATCCATCAGCCAGAGACCAGAAAACTAGGTGGTACCCAGCTACTGCCAATGACTGCCCTGACAAGGAACACAGCAAAGAGTCCCTGACGGAATGGGAGAAAAGTGAGGGGCAGAGCTCAAATTCCAGTGAAAAAACCAGACTATTAAGTCTGATGAGCTGGAGGGACCCTGGAAGATACACCCCCTGTACTCTCTGTTAGCCCAGAGCTAAAACCAGTTCTGAAGCCAACTCTTCAGACAAAGATTAGAAGGTACTATAAGACAAAAAATGATACTGGTGAAGAGTGTGTCTCTTGGCTGAAGTAGACTATGTGATACTGAATGGGCAGCTCCAGTACAAAAGTGAAATAAGAGGGCAAAAAGGGAAAGGAGCTGGTTGAATGGATGCAAGAAATACAGGGCAGAGGGTGTGCTGTCATATTGTAGGACAGCAACAACAGACACTTAACAATGAGTGTAATATGTTTTTGTATGAGAAGCTGACTTGAATTGTAAACTTTCACTTAAAGCACAATAAAAAAATGAAATTTTAAAAAAGATTGTAAGTAAAATACTACTGGGGGGTGAAGTTTTCACTTTGCTTAGGGAGGACAAGAACGAGGTAGAGAAGACAACCCAGGAACATTCCTAAAGAGGGTGACTATCAAACACAAAGGTACAGTACATGACCCAGACTCACTGCCAGCGAGTTGATTCTGACTCACGGTGACTCTATAAGACAGAGGAGAACTGCTCAATAGGGTTTCCAAGGCTGTAAATCTTTATACAAGCAGACCACTGCATCTTTCTCCCAAAGAGTGACTGGTAGGTTCAAACCACTGACCTTTTGGTTCACAGCTGAGTGTTTAACCATTGCAACACCAGGGCACCTTTACATACCCAAGAAAATACCAAATATTCCAATTTGGCTGGTGTGTCAAGTACAAGGAAGACAATAATATGAAAAAGATTGGAAAATAGGTAATAATTATGTGGTATAAGCAAAAAACCCAAACCTGTTGGCATCAAGTTGATTCCAAGCCATATATCATATAAAACCCATTGTTGTGGAGACAATTCTGACACACAGCAACCCTGTAGGACAGAGCAGAACTGCCCCACAGAGTTTCCAAGGAGTGCATAGTGGTTTCAAACTGATGACCCTCCAGTTAGCAGCCTTAGCACTTAACCACCAGGATTTATATATATTATATACCAGAAAAACCAAGCCAAATGCCATCAAGTCGATTCCAACTCAAAGCAGCCTTATAGAACAGGGTAGAACTGCTCCGTAGAGTTTTCAAAGAGCACCTGGTGAATTTGAATGGCTGACATTTTGGTTAGGGAAGGGAGCACTTAATCACCACACCACCAGAGTTTCCATACATTGTATAAGACCTTAAAACTCAAGCTGAAAAATCAGCTCTCTATACAAAAGGAAATAGGGAGATTTTTGACTGGATTATCCCTTTGCAAGTTTAAACAAACATCAGTAGGAGGGCAATGTGGGAGCAAGAGCAGCCGGAAGCAGAGTAATCAACAGTCTATCTTAAAAGCTGTAAGAATAAGACCTGAGAACTGGAACTGGACTGGGGATATTAAGCATGGAGAAGGGATGTTGAGGGAAGATGGCAACACAGAAAAACACTTGATAGAACTTGCAAACCAACTGGATGTGAGAGCAAGGGAGGCAGACCGTCAAACACAGACACCGGGACAGGCTAACTGGAGGGATCCTGGTGCATTTACCGTCAGAAAAGTTTCAGCTAGTAAATCTTTTTATTTCCCTGTATTTTGTTTCAATTAAATGTTATATTTTCTAAGAGCAGTATGTACGGTTCTTTCTTGTATCCTCACTTCCTAAGATAAAAATTCATAAAAATATTGTTTGCTTTTTCTCATCATCATAACAGGTACAACATGTGACCACATCCCATCCCATCACATTCACTGCCTACAGGTAGCTGGGGAGTTTGCCTCTCTTTTCAGTTTTTTTTTAGTTTTACCAAATTCAATAATGTCCCAGCTCAATAAACTAGTTGAGCAGGAAAGAATTTCTGAAGACAATCAAATAATTATCATATGTCAAACATCATTATATTTAGTTCTGAGGGACATTTGGATATAAAACTGCAGATTGTTCCCCCAAAATTCCTCATCCAATCAATATTAACTAAGTACCTTCTATGTTTCAGCTTGAAACCCTTGTAGCCATGGCCACTAGTCAAAAGGCAGACAGTTGAAACCAACCAGAGGCTCCTTGGGAACCCTACTGAGCCATTCTTCTCTTTCCTATAGGGACACCATGAGTCAAAATTGACATGATAGCAACAGTTTTTTGTTTATCATCTACCTTCAGGACCTCACAGGATATGGATAAACTCAGAGTTTCGAATTTGGAGCATTAGAAACAAAGACATGGATTAAAATTTAAAAAAACAAAAACAAGCCTGTCAAGTTTAAGTCATAGTGATCCTGTAGGACAGGGAAGAATCCCATAGAATTTCCAAGGAACACTTTGTGGATCAGAACTGTTGAATTTTTTTTTTTTCTTAGTAAGCATAGCTCTTAATCCTGTGCTACTAGGATCTCCAAGGCATGAACAGATACCTCTAGTGATACTTAGCTGGTGAAATATACTTAAACAGCCACATCTCTCAGGACACTTTAAATTTGTCCCATAATCATCTTGGATCAGTGTTTTCTAAACATGTTCTTTAAGCTATTTATTACTTTTCAGCACTTGTGATGTTCATAAAGCTAGAAAATTATTTTCTCTGAAAAGCTGTGCTGGCTCTTAGGTTTCCAAAACCACCTTGGATATTCTTCCTAAACAATTTCTGAAAAGTTGTGATTTTCACTTCCTTAGACTCCAATGATCTAGAGCAGTGCTTCCCCAAAGAACTTCATGTGCTAATAGAAACCTTCATTCTCCCCTGGCTAGCCAATAGCCACATGTGGCTACTGAGACTTGATATGTGGCTAGGATGACAGAGAACTAAACTTGAAATTTTATTTAAGTTTAATTAATTTTGATTTAAATTTTAAATGGCCACATATGGCTAACCCAAAATCAAACCCATTGCCATCAAGTGGATTCTGACTCACAGTGACCCTGTAGGACACAGTATAACTGTCACATAGCATTTCCAAGAGGAGGCCAGAGGACTCATACTGCAGATCTTTTGGTTAGCAGCTCAGCTCTTAACCACTGCATCTTCACCAGGGCTCTCACCTATGACTAAATCTCAAACCAAACCAAACCCATTGCTATCAAGTAGATTCCAACATAGTAACCCTATAGGACACAGTAGAACTGCCCCACAGAGTTTCCAAGGAGTGCTTGGTGGATTCAAATTTCTAACTTTTTGGTTAGCAGTTGTAGCACTTAAAGTGCTACTAGTGCTACTAGTACTTACTAGTCTTAGGAGAACCCAACCAGCCTTCCAAGGATACAACTTAATGACGAGTGAATATTTTGCGCAAAGAGTGCTGAGTTTTTGTCATTTGTTTTGCTGAAGAATTCCAAGCATTCGGTGGTGGTAACAAAGACTCCTGTGTAGTTCCTTTAATTGAAATCCACAACCAGTTATTGGCCACTAAGTGCCCGATTCCATGCTAGTGTGAGGGATGGATTCAAGAAAATTGTTCTTTATCTTGGAAAAGACGATGCTGGGGAGTAGCAAACAAGCAGATAACGTTAGTATCTAGTGACTGGAGTAAGGAACTTGAGGGAAGAAAGACCACTTCACCAAGGATTTCCTGGTAGAGGTGAATCCTGATTTGAGTTTTGAAGATTCGATAGGAATAGGCCAGGCAAAGGGGGCAGGAGTGAAGATGGAAGGAGAAGGGTATCCAAGACAAATGGAGCAGCACAAGAAAAGCCACACATTCAAGAACTACACACTTTGCTCTTGCAAGGGAAAGTTCAAGGCAAAGAATATCAGATGAAGCTAGAAAAATTGACAAGGGTCAGATCAAAGGGGCTAATGCAGTCAAATATTCATTTGAGCATGCACAATGTATATCAGACACTTTGTGATGCTAAATGATAGGAATGTAAATGTGAACACAGTATCAACATGACTCATGTCCTCATAATGTTCAATATCCACTGGAGCAACTCAAAGAAATCGTGAAAAGTACTATGATAGGGTAGGAACAAGATGCTTTGCAGACACATAGGAGGTGTACATATCCAGCCTTGGTGTCAGAAAAAGTTCCATCAAACAGTATCAACAGGCTGAGGTTCTAAGTCTTGTGTGAGAATTGGATAATCAGCCTCACTGGCAACATTGTACAGTACAAAAAGATATATTATAAAAAGTGCCTCACTTAATTTTCTCTTAGACAAAGAAAATATATAAATGATACTGTCCATTAAATATTCCTTAAACTACAGATGTTTCAAATATGTCTATGATATACTATGGAAACCCTGGTGGTATAATGGTAAAGTGCTAGCTACGGCTGCTAACCAAAAGGCCAGGAGTTCAAATCTGCCAGATGCTCCTTCGAAACTCTATGGAACAGTTCTACTCTGTCCTACAGGGTTGCTATGAGTCAGAATCAACTCGATGGCACTGGGTATGATACACTATGGAAGGAGAATGGGATTTGGCAACTCACCAGTAACTGGGACTCTTGAAATAACATAAGGTTCCTTTTGGGAATTGTTTGTTTTCTCCCAAAAGTGCTGTACAATTATGCTTCAAGATAATAAACCACTGGGTGTCTTTTTACTTCAACTACCTTTCATAGAACACTTTCTTTGAATTTGAGTTCCCTGGTGGCAGAGGTCATGTCTTTTAGTTCTTTTCTCCCAAGCATGAAATTCAGCATACAAAAGAGTTGAAATAATATTTGAAAAAAAATGAATGAATAAGTAAAAAAAAAGAAAAGAAAAATTCCAGACAGGTGTTAGTTCTTATAAACACAAACACAGGTCCAATACAATGGTTTTTAGAGATGAGCTCACAGTCTAACCGTAAAATTAGACATGTACTCTCCACCTAATATAAACTTGGATTTCCCAGAGTATATTCCATGGGACTCTGGTCTTGGGAAAAGTAAAAGATCTAAAAACAAAAAGGTAGTCCATGGTCAAATAAGTATGTGGAAAATCATACATGACATATCCTTTTTTTACAGATTTGAGGTGCTCTCCTACAATATTAAATTTCCTGAGAAGTTCTGCAGTAAAGAAATCTAGGTAGCCATTTCTTGTAGTTATTTGACTACAAAAACCTTTCTGATTTTTTTGTTGTTGTTGTTTGAATAATATTCATTAACTTCCCACAGAGCAATGTTCTGAAGAATTCCTTTAGGGTATGTCTGATATAATGTGATTAGTACTTTTCTACCATAGAAATACCATAAATATATTAACAAAGTACTATCTTCAATGCAAGATGGGTTTAACATTTAAAAATCAATGCAATCCATCATACTAAACTAAAACAAAAAACTATCTGATCATCTTAATAGATGCAGATTAAGCATTTTAAAAATTCCAAAAATTTTTCATGATAAAACCTCTAAAGAAAAAAGAAAGAGAACTAACATCAAATTGAATGGTGAAGGAGAAAGTGTTTTCACCCTAAGATCAGAAAGAGACAATGATGCCTGACCTGGTCACTTCTACTCACCACTGTATTGAAGGTTCTGTCTGCTGTGTTAAGGAAAGTAAAAGAAGTAAAATGTATTGAGATTGGGGGAAGAAAGAAGTAAAACTGCTTATTACCATGTGATATAATCATTTATGCAGATAATCTGATGGAATCTACAGAAAAGCTTTACAATTATAAGTTAATTCAGCAAGATTGCAAGGTGTGAGGTCCGTATACAAAAGTTAATTGTATTTCTACAGGCTAACAATGAATAAATTAATATTTGAAAAAATTCCACTTAAAATAGCATCAATATGTAAAATACGCATAGATAGGACAGAGATGTGTCAACTACAGAGCATTGCTTCAAGGAAGTAAAGAAAAAAATGAAGAGATATACTGTGATACTGGATAGAACACTCACTATTGCAAAGACGTCAGTTCTTCTTAATTTAATCGATACTTTCAAAGAAATCCCAATCAAAACCCCAGGAAGACCTTTTTTGATCCAAGATGTCACTCGATGTCTCTTTACTGGAACATTCAGTCCATTCACATTCAATGTAATTATTGATAGGTATGTGTTCAGTGCTGCCATTGTGATATGTTTATTTTTATGTTGATGTTTTCTCTGTTGTTCTTATTAGTCTGTTCTGGGACATTCTTTTTTGTAAGTTGGTTTTTCACCTTTTTCAGAGCTGGTTTTGTGGTTGTTGAGACTCCTGTGTTACGTTTCTTGAAATGATATGATACATCTTTGTTGTGCTTTACAGCTGCCCCTATGATCCCCCTTAATAAACTGTATATAAACCCAATTTTAATTACTATCAGTCTTGTCATCTTCTCTCCATCTGGAAGGGTTATACCAACTGTAGTACATCCCTCTTTTTGATATGATGACACTAGTTTTCGTGATGATCACTGGATTGCTTCTTTCCTTATCAAAGCTGTGATTGACTTTGGAGCCTTCACTAACTGAGTCGAGTTTTGAGTAGTAAAGTCATTCTAAAATATAAAGTTAGTGGTTTTGTTCTTCTACGCCAGAGCTAAGAACTTCTTTCAATATTTCTTATAGTTTTGGTTTGGTTTTTACAAAGTCTCTGAGTTTCTGTTTATCTGGGAATGTCTTAATTTCATTTTCATATTTGAAAGATAGTTTTGCAGGATATAGAATTCTTGGTTGGAAGTTCTTCTCCTTCAAGGCTTTGAATGTGTCATGCCACTGTCTCCGTGCCAGCATGGTTTCTGCTCAGAAATCTGATGAGAGCCTACAGGGTTTCCCTCTGAATGTTAGCTTTGCTTTGAGTCTTCCTGCCTTTAAGAGTTGCTGCTTATGATTTCATTTTCTTGAGCTTGATTATAATATGTCTTGGAGTCTTTCTTTTGAGATCTATATTGGGTGGTGTATGATATGCATCTGAGATGTATATATTCTCTTCCTTCATGATTTCTGGGAAGTTTTCTTTCAGCAGCTTAGCAACAAGACTCTCTGTGTTCTCAGATGTCTCACCCTGTTCAGGGACTCCAATTAATCGAAGGTTGTTCCTCTTAATAGAGTCCCAGATGTTCCTTAATGTTTCTTCATTTCTCTTGTTTCTTTTTCCTGATTTCTGCTCATAGACGCTGGCCTCAGTAGCTCTGTCTTCCAAGTCAGAAATTCTTTTTTCCATTTGTTCCATTCTGTTTTCTTGGCTTTGCATGGAAGTTTCTATGTCTTTGATTTTGTTCTTGATCTGTTGGATTTCAGAGTACTGGTGTTCCATCAGATCGAACAGCTTGCTTAATTTTTCCTTTTGTTCTCCTGCATTTTGTATAAGGTCTAGAAGGGCTCTGTATATAATCATTTTGTATTCACTTTCTGATGCTTTAATAAAAGTTTCTTCATCTGGAAAACTCTTTGGTTGCTTAGCTTGGGAGCCTTCTGAAGCCATGGCTGATTTCTTGTATGCCACAATTGTCTGTTGCTTTTTGGGACCCATGTGAGTATGTAGAGGCTGGAAGAGGTACTGTGAGGATGGACTGCAGATGTTTCTCTAGGCTGTCTTACATTGTAAAGCAAAAGATATCTGACCACTTCCCAAGTCAGTTAGATTTTCAGGTGTAGAGGTCCCTCTTCTCAGCTGGCAAAGTAAGCGCCACTATATCCAACCCCCGATGATAACAAACTAGTTCAGAATACAGCAATGCTACTGCCCTGTTGGCCTCTGCTGACAGGGCCTAGCCTTAGACAACACTGCTTTTCTGACAGAAAAGCACTCTCCTGTGGGCAGGCTCTGGTTCCGAAGCTAAGAATTAGGTCCAGCTGTGGCCACCATATCCAAGATGGCATCCTCCACACAGGCAGCAGACATAAGTGCCAAAGGTGCCGAGAGGTAGTGACTCCTCTGATTCTGTGGCAGGACCCCCAAAGCAGGTGGCACTAGGTAAATTACTGCTTTTCTGTCAGAGAAGCGCTGTCCTGTTTGCAGGCGCTGGCTCCCAGGCTAAGAATGAGGTCCCGCTAGAATCTCTGTATCCAACATGGCGGCCCACACACTGACTGTGAAACTCCATACAAACGTCGCTGAGGCAGATATAAAACGACAGGTTCAATGTGGCTAGATTAACAGAGTCCCAAGCCTGGCTCTCAAAATATGGGAATTTCACCTGCCTGTCCCCCCAGCAGCGTGTCTGAGTCTAGCCGCTAGGGAAGACCCTGCTCCGCCTGCCGGCCAAGATAGAGGGGAAAAAAAGTGAAAATGGTGCATTTACTTTCCGTCTGTGAAAGCCAGGGATAGCCAGGTGCAGGAGTCAGCGTAAGAGAGGAGGTTTTTCACTCAATGGTATGAAGTTCAAAGTAACAGCCCTGTGTCGTGTCCTGGGACTGATTAAGTGACTAGAAGGCTCCGTTTGATCATCAACTCAGGTCTTGGTTTCCAGAGGGATATTAGGAGATGTGTGCTTAGTCCACCATCTTGACTCCCAGGAAGACCTTTTTTTAATGGAAACTGATACACTGATTCTAAGATTCATATGGAAACACAAAGGACCAAAAACAGCCAAAAATCAAGAAATTTTTAAAGAAAAAGAAGTCAAAAGACTTATAGTACTGCAAGACTTACAAAGCTACAGAAAGCAAGACAATATGGTTTTGGTATAAAATTCTAGAATATGTAAGTGCAGCAGATCAGGGAGTAAAGGAATTAACATATATGCCCAATTGGTTTTCAACAAAGTTACATAAGCAATGGAAATGAACAACAGTCTTTTAAACAAAAGGTGCTGAAACAACTTGTTATGCATATACAAAACACCGTATACAAAAATTAATTAAAAATGAATCATAGACCTAAACGTAAAACTTGAAGTTATAAAACTCCTAGACAAGTAGAGAAGAAAATCTTCTTGATCTTGAGTTAGGCATAAATTTCTGAGATACAGTACCAGAAGCGTGACCTATAAAGAAAATAAAATGGTAAAGGAGATTTTATTAAAATGAAGAATTATGACGGGCAGAGTCAAGATGGTGGACTAAGCACGCATCTCCTTATATCCCTCTGAAAACCAAGACCTGAGTTGATGATCAAACGGAGCCTTCTGGTCACCTAGTGAGACTCCAGGACACAGCACAGGGCTGTTAATTTGGAATTTATACCACTGAGCAAAAAACCTCCTCTCTTTTGCTGACTCCTGCTCCTGGCTAGCCCTGGCTCTCACGGACTGAAGGTAAACACATCATTTTGACTTTTTTTTTCACAGTCTAGGCCAGCGGGTGGAGCTGGGTCTTGCCTAGCAGCTAGACTCAGACGCACTGCTGGGGGATATGGAGGCAAAATTCCCATATTTTGAGAGCCAAGCTTAGGACTCTTTTCATCTAGCCACTTTGGGCCTGTCTTTTTATCAGTGCCACAGTTGGTTTGTACAGAACTACACTGCCAGAGTGCAGGACGCCATGTTGGATACGGAGATTTTAGTCGGACCTAATTCTTAGCCTGGGAGCCAGCGCCTGCAAACAGGACAGCGCTTCTCTGACAGAAAAGCAGTAATTTACACAGTGTCGCCTACAGTGGGGGCCCAGCAACAGAGGCAGAGGAATCGCTACTTCGCAGCAACTTTAGCCCCTCTATCTGCTGCCTGTGTGGATGGCACTATCTTGGATACGATGGCCACAGCTGCACCTATTTCTTAGCTTGGGAACCAAAGCCTGCCCACAGAAGAGCACTTTTCTACCAGAAAAGCAATACTTTACACAGTGTTGCCTAAGGCTGGGCCCTGTCAGCAGAGGCCAACAGGGCAGTAGCATTGCTGTATTCTGAACTAGTTTGTATCATCTGGGGTTGGATATAGAGGTGTTTACTTTGCCAGTTGGGAAGAGGGACCTCTACACCTGAAAACCTGACTGACTTGGGAAGTGGTCAGATATCTTTTGCTTTACATATTAAGACAGCCAGCCTAGAGAAACATCTGCAGTCCATCCTCACAGTACCTCTTCCAGCCTCTACTTACTCACATGGGACCCAAAAAGTAACAGATACTTGTGGCATGCAAGAAATCACCCATGGCTTCAGAAGGCTCCCAAACTAAGCAACCAAGGAGTTTTCCAGATGAAGAAACTTTTATGAAATCATCAGAAGATGACTGTAAAAGGATTATATACACAGCCCTCCTAGACCTTATACAAAATGCAGGAGAACAAAAGGAAAAACTAAACAAGCTGTTCGATCTGATGGAACACCAGTACTCTGAAATCCAACAGATCAAGAACAAAATCAAAGACATAGAAACTTCCACGCAAAGCCAAGAAAACAGAATGCAACAAATGGAAAAAAGAATTTCTGACTAGGAAGACAGAGCTACTGAAGCCAGCGTCTATGAGCAGAATTCAGAAATAAGAAACAAGAAAAATGAAGACACATTAAGAAGCATGTGGGACTCTATTAAGAGGAGTCCCTGAACAGGGTGAGACATCTGAGAACACAGAGAGTATTGTTGCTGAGCTGCTGAAAGAAAACTTCCCAGAAATCATGAAGGAAGAGAATATAGACATCTCAGATGCATATCGTATGCTACCCAATATAGATCTCAAAAGAAAGACTCCAAGACATAATCAAGCTTAACAAAAGGAAACATAAGCAGCAACCCTTAAAGGCAGGAAGACTCAAAGCAAAGCTCACATTTAGAGGGAAACCCTGTAGGTTCTCTTCAGATTTCTGAGCAGAAACCCTGCTGGCACGGAGACAGTGGCATGACACATTCAAAGCCTTGAAGGAGAAGAGCTTCCAACCAAGAATTCTATATCCTGCAAAACTATCTTTCAAATATGAAAATGAAATTAAGACATTCCCAGATAAACAGAAACTCAGAGACTTTGTAAAAACCAAACCAAAACTACAAGAAATACTGAAAGAAGTTCTTGGCTTTGGCTTAGAAGAACGAAACCACTAACTTTATATTTGAGAATGACACACTACTCAAAACTCGACTCAGTTAGTGAAGGCTCCAAAGTCAATCACAGCTTTGATACGGAAAGAAGCAATCCAGTGATCATCATGAAAACTATGGTGTCATCATATTAAAAAGAGGGATGTACTACAGTTGTTACAGTCCTTCCAGATGGAGAGAAAGATGACAAGACTGGTAGTAATTGAAATGGGGTTTATATATAGTTTATTAAGGGGGATCATAGAGGGAGTTGTAAAGCACAACAAAGATGTATCATATCATTTCAAGAAACGTAACACAGGAGTCTCAACAACCACAAAACCAGCTCTGAAAAAGGTAAAAAATCAACTTGCAAAAAGGAATGTCCCAGAACAGACTAATAAGAACAACAGAGAAAATATCAACACAAGAATAAACATATCACAATGGCAGCCGTGAACATATACCTATCAATAATTACACTGAATGCGAATGGACTGAATGCTCCAGTAAAGAGACATCAAGTGACATCCTGGGTTAAAAGACATGACCCATCCATATGTTATCTACAAGAAACGCACTTGAGACCTACAGATATGAACAAACTGAAAATTAAAGGATGGAAGAATATATATCAAGCTAACAATGAACAAAGAAGAGCAGGGGTGGCAATTCTAATCTCAGACAAAATCAATTTTAATGTAAAATCCACCACCGTGGACAAAGATGGACACTATTTATTGCTGAAAGGTTCAGTACACAGGCAAGACTTAACTATATTAAATATTTATGCACCTAATATCAGATCACCTAAGTACATTGAAGAAACACTGACTACACTAAAAAAAAAAGTTAGATGACTTTACAATAATAGTGGGAGACTTCCACACTCCACTTTCAATACTGGACAGATCATCTAGAAAAAAGCTCAGTAAAGATACAGAAGACCTTGTTGCCACAATTAACCAACTAAACCTCATTGATATATACAGAACTTTCCACCCATCAGCAGACAACTACACCTTCTTCTCCAGTGCACATGGAACATTCTCCAGAACTGACCATGTGTTAGGACTTAATGCAATGCTCAACAAAATCCATACCACTGAATTACTGCTAAGAATCATCTCAGATCATAAAGCCATAAAAGTTGAAATCAATGGCAGAAAAAACATAGATAGAAAGTGGAACTCTTGGAAACTGAACAACATCTTGCTCAAAAAACCAAGGGTTAAAGAAGAAATCAAAGATGAAATAAAGAAATTCATGGTTTCCAATGAGAATGAAAACACTTCCTACCAGAACCTATGGGATACAGCCAAAGCACTGCTCAGAGGTCTGTTTATCTCCATAAATGTACACATCTGGAAGGAAGAAAGATACCAAATCAAGGAACTAACCCTACAACTTGAACAAGTAGAGAGAGAACAACAGAGGAACCCCCCAGTCACCAAAAGAAATGAGATCATAAAGATTAGAGCAGAGCTAAATGAATTAGAGAATAGAAAAACAATTGAAAAAATTGAAAAGACCAAAAGCAAGTTTTTTGATAAGAAGAACAAAATTGACAAACCACTGGCTAAACTTACTAAAGAAAAACAGGAAAGGAAACAACCCAAATTAGAAATGAGACGGGAGTTGTCACAACAGATCCAACAGAAATCAAAAATATCATGACAGAATACTATGAAAGACTGTACTCTAACAAATTCAAAAACCTAGAGGTAATGGACAAATTCCTTGATTCATACTACCTACCCAAATTATCACAAGATGAAGCAGAACAACTTAATAAACCCATCATGAAGGAAGAGATTGAAAATGTCATCAAAACACTGCAAACCAAAAAAAGCCCTGGCCCAGATGGCTTCACTGCAGAATTCTACCAAGCTTTTAGAGAAGAGTTATCTCCAATACTATTCAGACTATTTCACAGTATACAAAGGGGTGGAATACTCCCAGACTCATTCCATGAAGCCAGCATAACCCTGATACCAAAGTCAGGGAAAGACCCAACGGAAAAGGAGAACTACATACAGACTGATATCACTCATGAATCTAGATGTAAAAATCTTCAACAAAATTCTTCCCAACAGAATACAACAACATATCAAGAAAATAATCCATCCTCACCGAGTGTGATTCATACCAGGGATGCAAGGCTGGTTCAACATCAGAAAAATAATCTGATTAACCACATAAATAACACAAAAGACAAGAATCACCTGATTTTGTCCATTGATGCAGAAAAGGCATTTGATAAGTCCAACACCCATTAATGCTAAAAACTCTTTGCAAAATAGGCATAGATGGAAAATTTCCCAATGCAATAAGGGCCATTTATACAAAGCCAATTGCCCACGTCACCCTGAATGGAGAGAGACTGAAGGAGTGTCCCTTGAGAACAGGAACTAGACAAGAATGCCCACTGTCACCTCTGCTATTCAACATTGTACTAGAAGTTCTAGCCAGAGCAACTAGACAAGACGAAAAAATAAAGGGCACCTGCATTGGCAAAGAAGAAGTTAAAATCTCCCTGTTTGCAGATGATATGAATGTATATGCGGGAATCCCAAAGAATCCATAAGGAAACTACTCAAACTGATAGAGGAGTTCAGCAAAGTCTCAGGATACAGGATAAACATAAGTTAATCAGTAGGTTTCCTTTATACCAACAGTGAGACTGCTAATGAAGAATCATCAGATTGATACCATTTACTATAGCCCCTAAGAAGATAAAGTACCTAGGAATTAATCTAACCAGAGAAATAACAGACTTTTACAAAGAGAACTACAAACCCTTACTACAAGAAACTAAGAGAGACTTAGATAAATGGAAAAACCTACCCTGCTCATAGATAGGAAGACTTAACATTGTGAAAATGTCTATTTTACCCAAAGCAATCTACTTATATAATGCAATCCCAATACAAGTCCCAGCATCATTTTTTAATGAGATGGAGAAACAAATCACGAAATTTGTTTCCAAAAGGAAGAAGCCCCGGATAAGTAAGATACTACTAAAGAAGAAGAACACACTGGGAGGCCTCTCATTACATGACCTTAGAACATGCTACACTGCCACAGTCATCAAAACAGCCTGGTACTGGTACAAGAACAGACAGATGGATCAATGGAACAGAATTGAGACCCCAGAGATGACACCATCTGCCTATGAACAGTTGATATTTGACAAAGGCCCTAAAACATTAAACTGGGGTAAAACAGTATCTTCAACAAATCATGCTGGCAAAATTGGATATTCATCTGCAATAAATTGAAACAAGATCCATATCTTACATATGGATCTTACATATCTTATACAAAAACCAACTCCAACTGGATAAAAGACCTAAACATCAAACCTAAAATGATAAAGCTCACCCAAGGAAAGTTAGGAACAACAATGGAAGTTTTAATACACGATGTTGGCAGACTTCTAAATCTGTCAAACAAACACAATCAACAGAAGAGAAAGTAGATAAATGGGAACTATTAAGAATCAAACACTTTCGCTCATCCAAAGACTTTATCACAAGAGTTAAAGGGCCACCTACAGAATGGGGAAAAAATATGTGGCAACTCTATGTCAGACCGACGCCTGATCTCCATAATCTATAAGAAGATAAATCGTCCAGTTAAGTGATGAGCAAAAAATGGACACACATTTCTCTAAAGATGAGATCCAGGCAGCCAAAAAACACATGCGGTAATGTTCATGATCTTTAGTTATTAAAGAAATTCAAATCAAGACTACAATGAGATACCATCTCACCCCAACAAGGTTGGCTATGATCCAAAAAACACAGAACAACAAATGCTGGAGAGACTGTGGAGAAAGTGGAACTCTTTTACACTGTTGGTAGGGTTGCAAAATGGTCCAGCCTCTTTGGAAAGCAATCTGGTGCTTCCTTAAAAAAATGGATATAGATATACCATTTGACCCAGTTGTTCCACTACTTGGAATATATCCTACAGAACCAAGGAGTTTCACACCAATGGACACATGTACAAGAATGTTTATTGCAGCACAGTCCACAATAGCAAAAAGATGGAATCAATCCAGATGCCCAACAACAGAGGAATGGATAGGTAAACTATGGTATATATACTCAATGGAGCACTATGCAATAATAAAGAATAATGATGATTCCAGGAAACATAACCTGGTTTCAACTGGAAGACATTATGTTGAGTGAAAGTAGTCAGAGACAAAAGGACAAATATTGTATGAGACCCCTATGATAAGATCTCAAAAACAAACTTATGTATAGAAGAAAACACTCTTTGACAGCTGCACGGGAGGGCAAGGAGGGAGGGTGGGGGGCAGGATTTAGATTACATAGTTGATAGAAATCTGGTTGGGTGAAATCGGTGATAGCACACGTTAGAAACAAGAACAATATTAAGTGGACTTCACCATAACTTGAGTACTCCTTCCATCTTAACCCAATATTGCAAGGATATAGTAGCTGGGGCAGGGGACAGGAGACCATGCTCTTTGGTGAAATTGAGGCCAATTGGCACAACTGGCGTATTGCTAAGAGGGCTCTCTGCACCCCACATTGTTGAGTGGTGTCTGTGGTCTTAAAAGCTGCCAAGCTGCCATCCAAGGACACAGCAAATGGTCCCAACTCAGCAGGAACGAATGATCACTGAGGACCAAAGTGAAATGGAGTAAAGACAATCCAGAAGATAGAGAGACGCACATGAGTGGATGCCTACGTCAACTTGGGACCAGAAGAACTGGATGGTGCCCGGACACCACCAGTAATAGCCGCGATGGAGCTCACTAGGTTGAGTCTCACTGGAAACACAAGGATAAAAAGGAGTACACCCTGAGATCTCCACTAAAAGACCTCAAATGATGATCCAGTGGTTTTGGGGTTCCCCTGGGAGCATGGTCCCTGGCCCCAATGCTGCCCTTGCCCATATGTCATAATGAAGGTCCCCTCTTCGGACACGAATGGATTGGACTTGGAGATGCAGAGTGACTACATATTGGATGGACTTGATCGTTCTATGCATCTGTAGGATATCATCCTGCTGCCCTCTGGCTGGAGGAAGGGGAGTGGGTGGAGAGGAGGGGAAAGGAGGCTGTTGGGAGGATGAGACATGTATGGAGCAGAGAGGAATAGTGTGCTGTCACCGGGCAGGGAGAGCAGTGAAAGCTGCATACAGGTGGGCATGTAAATTTATACAGGAATGTACATTTTCACTCAGTCATTATAAAAAAAAATGAAGAATTACTACTCTTCTTATAAGACAGTGTCATAAGAAAGAAAAGACAAGCCACAGACTGAGAGAAAATACCTACAAATCACAAATCTCATAAAAGACTTATATCCAGGATATATTTTTTAAAAACTTTAAAAATTCATTAATAAAAATACAATTCAATTTTTTTAAATGGTTAAAGGCTTTGAACATTTACTTTACCAAACAATAAATCTGAATGGTAAATAAGCACATGAAAAGATGCTCAACATCATTTTTCGTTAAGGAAATGCAAATTAAAACCACAATGAGGTTCCAGTACATGTCATCTAGAATGGCTTCAATTAAAAAGACAATCATTCCAAGTGTTACAAGATTGTGGAGTAACTAAACATTCATGTCTCATGGGAATTCGAAAAGGTACAATATCTCTCACTTTGGAAAACAATTTGACACTTTCTTAGAAAGCCATTCTAGTTCAGAGAAATGGAATAGACACAGTTTTACCCATTCTTTCCAAGGGGTAAAACTGGAAACTCTGGTTCATTATATAAAACAAATAAATGTAAGGAGACTCTGAAAGCTGTGATGGTGGAAAGAACACAAATCAACAGGGACCTAGTATCCAAGGTGCAAATGCATTGTGTATTTCTGTTTTGTTTTTTAATTGCTACATATACCAAAAGAGCCTCAAGAAGGGCCTATTCTTAACTAAAAAAGAGGATGGATTATTGATGTGCCAAACAACATCGATGAATTTCAAAATAATTATGCCAATACTTGAATGAAAGAAGCCAGACCAAAAGAGTACACTCTGTATGATTCCATTTATGCAAAATTCTAGGAAATGCAAACTAATAGTTACAAAAAGCAGATCAGCGGTTGCCTGAGATGGCAGTGAGGGTGGAGGAAGAAATGATAAAAGGGCAAAGAGGAAACTTTTGAGGATGTTCACTATCTTGATTGTGGTAATAATTTTATGGGTATATACCAAACCAAAACCAAACCCAGTGTCATTGAGTCAATTCTGACTCATAGTGACCCTATAGGACAGAGTAGAACTGCTCCATTGAGATTCCAAGGAGTACCTGGTGGATTTGAACTGCCGACCTTTGGGTTACCAGACACAGCACCTAGCCCACTACACTACCAGAGTTTCCTCAGGTGTGTATACATATGTGAAAACTTATTGCATTATACAATTAAAAATGTGCAGGCGATGGTCAATTATGCCTCAGTAAAGTTGTATTTTGGTTTCTGTTATTTTGAGTCTCTTCATTGACTACTAAATTGGGTTCAAACTCCTCTTTGAAGTTTATCTGTCTTCACCTTTCCACACTAACTTGCTTCATTCCAGCCTAGCCAAGTTATTCACTCTTCTCCAAATGTGTGCCTTGTTTTATTGTCTACCCACTTCTACAACAATCAGGAAATCAGAAGATCAGGAAACTGGGACCACATTCCTTTCTTGAGTGAATAGTAGCTGTATTGGTACTTTTGAGTTCATCCCAGTCTCTCTGAGTTCATATTGTCTAGACTCACCAGTTTTACCTGTTGATGTTATCTCCCTACCACCTGTGGACATTTAAGTTTTCAACCCCTCTAATATGCATGGAGCCCTGGTGGCACAGTGCTTAAGAGCTTGGCTGCTAACCAAAGGGCCAGCAGTTTGAATCCAGCAGCCACTCTTTGGAAACCTTATGGGGCAGATCTACTCTGTCTTATAGTCCAGCCAAAAGTCGGGTTTACTTTGTTTTCGGTGGTGGCAATTATCAGTTCCATTTTGACTTGAGCTTTTGTGAACTCAGGCTGTGGCAGGACTGTGCCTAGCAATACAGAAGAGCTGCTTTACAGTGATGCAGATTTTGAGAAGACCAAGTAATCTCTTTCAATAAGCAAAGTAAACAACCATGAAAATAGATGTGTATACAATACAGATGTGTTTTCCTTTGATTTTTAACAAGAACATTCTAATTGGTGTGTTTATGGATCTTACATTCCATTGGTTTTCCTTGAAACTTCTTTTACATGGGATGAACTACTAGACAAAAACTATATTTTGCATTTGAATCTTTGTGGTAACTGGCAGGGGGCATGAGTACAGAGAATTTTGATAGACTTCTGACCCAGAAGAAAAAAAATATGAAAGCACATCAACTTAGGAATTTTCCCATAGAATTGCATAGTCTCTTAGCAAGCTTCTACTGTGATTTCCTGACATGCAATAGACATTAAATCAGTACTGATCATGATGAGAGGAACTATTCACCACAGGATAATACTTTTTTGAAAGCAAAAGTCTGTCTAGACAGGGCAAATTTGCAAAGCCTCACCTAACAATCTATACTTACTCAGGAAGGGAGCAAGGACTATGGGACGGAGCCTATTATCACGTGATGACCACATCACGTGACCTGGTGCATAAGACCACACTTTCTGGAACATACATTCTTCCTGGCAACACTAGTTGGCATCACATTTTAGGTCACAATTTCTACTATCGAATTATAAGCTAGAAAAGCAGATTTTTAAAAAATGGAGTGATACCACCATGGTGCAAATGCCAGAGGCCATTACATTCATTGTCTAAGAAAAGCTGTGTTTTAGTCAGCTAGAGCTGCTCTAACAGAAATACTACAGAGTGAATGGCTTTAATAAAGGAAGGTTTATTCTTACATAGTCTGGTAGGCTGCAAGTCCGTATTCGGGGTGTCCACTCCAGGGTAAGGCTTTCCCCTTGTTGGCTCTGGAGGAAAGTCCGGTATTACATCAGTCTTTGTCCAGGGAGCGTCTTGGCACAGGAACCTCAGGTCTGAAGGACGTGCTCTTCTCCTGGTGCTGCTTTCTTGACGGTACAAGGTTCCCAATTCTCTGCTTGCTTCTCTTTCCTTTTATCTCTTGCAGGCTGAAAGGATCAAGGGTGGGGCAAGCCGTACTCCAGGGAAACTCCCTTTACAGTGGAGCAGGGAGGTGATCTCATAAAGGGATTTACAGTCCCACCCTAATTCTTTAACATATAGCATAGGAAAACCACAAAATGTAGGACAGTCACAAGCTGCTAGGAATCATGGCCCAGCCACATGGCTACACATATTTTGGAGGGGACACAATTCGATCCATGACAAGCTATAAAGCTAGCATTGTGAACATTTATTCTTTTTTATTCCACTTTTATTATCATCCTGTGAAAACCCTGGTGCCATAGTGGTTAAGCATTTTGTCTGCTAACCAAAAAGTCAGTAGTTTGAATCCACCATGCACTCCTTGGAAACTCTATGGGGCAATTTTACTCTGTTCTATAGGGTCTCTAGGAGTCAGCATTGACTCAACAGCACTGGGACTCGTTTTGGGTTTTGTATGTCATTGACAACAGCCAGAATGCTGCCGTCAAGTTGATTCCGTCTCATAGTGACTCCGCAGTAACCCCCAGGCTCTAACCTCTATGGAAGCAGACTCCCACATCTTTCTCTCTTGGAGCTGCAGATGGAACAAAGTAAAACAAGTGGCTGCATCTATTTCTGATGCTGTTTCTAAGCACAAGCCGATTGTTTCCCTTAGTTTCTCTCAAGGTTAAGGACTAATCTATGCTCTCTTTAGGACTCTGGAAAGACAAGTGATAATCTAAAAACTATAACAGAAAAAGTAATCTGCCAGGAGATTATATGGTAACCTGACCACCTCTGGGCCTAGTACCCCAATTAAGACATCAACACATCTGAGATGGGACCATTGTAACCACCTAAAGATTAACCTTCTATAAAATCCTAGCACTTACAAATTCCTATTCCCTCCTCCTACAAAACCCCAAGCTGGTCTCCATTTCTGGAAGGCAGATTTTGGAGGAATGAACCCCGCTGTCTTCTTACCTACAGGTACACGATAAAACATCTTGCTTCTCATCTCACCGCAGTCTCAAATGCTAGCTGTCTGTGGCAGGTGCACACACACTATTTAGTTTTACAGTAACACAGATAATTTAATTCCGTTGGGCAGACAATTCTTCTCTGTTCTATAGGGTCACTACAACTCAGTGATAGTGGGTTTGGGTTTTTGGTTTTAGGTGTCTGTGTGGTGATGGTGGTGGTGGTGGAGAGGGGATGATTCTTGTCCTGCCACCTGCTCTGATATTATCAATAGGAAAATGTCAAATATTTGCCCTTTGTGTGGCTTTGAGCTGGAGTTCATTCAGCGCAAAGAAAATGCTTCATCATGAATGACTGTTTTCAGAGCTCATCAATAATTCCATGATTTTGCTATGAACACAGGTGCCTTGGGTGGTCGTGGGGAGGGAAGGAGGGGCGTCAAGTACTGTTTAGTTCTCTCTCTTTGCCCTTAACAATGCTTCTAACTCTTTACTTGAATTTATCTGTAAAACGTGACCTACGTCTGTGACCTCTGTAAGGAAATACACAAAATAAAAGCAGACGTTTAGTCCACTTGCTGGCAACAGGGTAGAAGTAAGGGAAGATGCTTTTCTTCACTCTCATTCTTTCAGAACTCACTTTAGATAATTTGTAATTGTAAATTCTTTGTCTCTTTTATAAGCACGTAAATTTAAAATATTTTCTCCGGACTCCAGCAGCTACCACTTTGAAATTTCAGTTCAACTGATTCTCCCCTACCTTCCTGTTTGCTGGGAGGAGGTTAGCATTCCCTTAGGTGGTCCAGCCCCAAACTGCAAATTACTTCCTGCTATGAAGCTACTAGAAAATTCACAATAATATTCTGAAAACATGAATGTAATGTGTCTTACCTATCTAGCTACTTAAGGGTTAAGCTTCTTTTCTGTATTTGTAATCACTTTAGTGATTTGTCCACGTTGCCTCACATTTCAGTTTAATGCTTATCCAATAACTGAATTTCTCTTCCTCTTTTAGTTTTGTGGAGAAGTTTTCTCCACTAGGAGTAAGTCTCTTTTTGGTAACCTTCCCCCAATAACTTCCATGTTTTATAGCATGTAATGATAACAGTAATATGTATTTCACATGCTGTGTTAGCTGCTATCTAGTAGACTTTGATCCATAGTGAGCCATGTGACATAGTATAACTGCCTTATAGGCCTTTTTTTTTTTTTTTTTTTGCTATAATCTTCATGGGAGCAGATCAAGAGCAATTAAAAGCCCCCATTTTTTCCATTAGCAGCTGAGTATTTAACCATTGCACCACCAGCTGTCCTTTATATTTTACATCCAGCATTTGTACATTAGGCATTTATTGTCCCTACATCCCTATAAGGAATCTATATATGGACCAAGAAGCAGTCATGCAAACAGAACAAGGGGTATTTTCAACTGCATCACATGCATGCGAAAGCTGGACACTAAACAAAGAAGACAGAAGAATCGATGCCTTTGAATTGTGGTGTTGGAGAAGAACATTCGATGTACCATGGATCGCCAAAAGAACAAACAGATCTGTTCTGGAAGAGTACAGCTAGAGTGCTCCTTGAAAGCAAAGACGGCAAGACTGCATCTTACATACTTAGGACATGCTGTCAGGAAGGATGAGTCTCTACAGAAAGATAAGTGGAGGGTCAGTGAAAAAGCAAAAAACGCTCAACGAGATGGACTGACACAGTGGCTGCAACAATGGGCTTAAGCATAAAGTGTGGGCATCGTGCAAGAGTAGGCAGTTTTTCGTTCTGTTGTTCATAGGGTCGCTAAGAGTCAGAACCAACTCAATGGCAACTAACAACAACACGTCCCTATGAAGTAGGGATTTTATAATTTATTCATAGTAACTGTATCTTGGAAACCCTGGTACCATAGTGGTTAAGTGCTACACCTGCTAACCAAAACGTCAGCAGTTCAAATCTACCAGGCCTTCCTTGGGTATTCTATAGGGCACTTTTACTCAGTCCTACAGGGTTACTATGGGTTGCAGTCTATTTGACGGCAACGTATTTTTTTTTTCAGTTTAACTATATATTAAATCAGTACCCAAATCAAAACCCACTGTCATCAAGCTGATTTTGACTCATAGCAACACTATAGACTGAATAGAATTGCCCTATAAAGTTTCCAAGGAGCATGCTGTCGATTGGAACCACCAACCTTCTGGTTAGCAGCTGTAGCACTTAACCTGTATCCTGCCAGGGTGCAAACCAAAAGCCCAACCCACTGCCATTGAGCTGATTTCAATTCATACAGCAGTTGTATAGGACAGGGTAGAACTGCCCCAAGGAGTTTCCAAGGAGCATCTGGTGGATTTGAACTGCCAACCTTTTGGTTAGCAGCCACAGCACTTAACCATTATGCCACCAAGGTTTCTACCAGGATAGGAGGGCCAAAATACGAGCTAAGGCCTCTTCAATTTCATTGTTTTTGTTTACTCTCATTACAGCCCTAAATTCAAAAACATTGCAAATAGAAGTAAGAGAGCAAAAATAGAGTAGCTTAGTGGACTGTGATAGCGATTTTTTCCTAGTGTTCTAGGGTAAAAACATCAGAAAGTTGGGTAAAGCAAAGCAAAGCAAAACATTTTATTTGGAACATATTCAAAAAGGCAAAAATGGGAAAGGAACAAACATGCTGCCACAGCCATATGCATCCAAGTCTAAGGGACATTATAGAATCATCAATACGTATCAACTTTACAAATGGGCAAAACCTTTGAAAACTTCACCTTTTCACAGATTAACTAAGGCTGTTAAGGCACCATGAGTCTACATTTTGAATTGTCATCTAAATAATCTTGCATAGCTTTCAGGAAGGTCTTGTTGGTTCAACAAATTCTGCTATTCATTGAATGATAATAGGAAAAGATACAAGTATGTGAGTCTTTAGTGGTGTGTTTTATGAGTTTATGTGAAAGTTTCCAAGATGTTTTCAAAGATTGTCCTATCTCTTGTCTTTGTACCTTAGGGCCCAGTTGACTTGTCCTTGTGAATCCTTGTCGGGTACTTGTGAGTCTAGCTCCACCTGGGTAGTAACATTCCAGAACAGGGAATAATGGCCCCAGTATTATTACCTAAATCACTAGTGGATGAACTTCTAGTGAGGGAAATACAAGGTCCTGTCTCCTCTTCAGTTTCATGTCATATAATTTTGCCCACTTGCTTTTACTCCAGCCTCATTGGTCTTTCCATATCCAGCCTCCCTCACCTGTCTTTACAGACCTCTATCCGCTTGGCTTGGCTGGCATCCCTAGTCTACATATGCCCTATGTCTTATTTAGTTCAAATTTCCCCCAAAGTGGGGCCTCATCCAAAGGCTTTGTCTGAGTGTGTAGTACGAGTGAGCAACAGAGGAGTGAGCAAGGAAGGACAGGTACGTAAATACACCCAGTGCCATCAAGTCCGACTCATAGCAACCTTAGAGGTCAGAGTAGAACTGCCCCAAAGAGTTTTCAAGGAGCGCCTGGCAGATTTGAACTGCTGACCTTTTGGTTAGCGGACGTAGCACTTAACCCACTACACCACCAGGGTTTCCATAGGGATGTCTCACTTGTTTAGCCACTGCTATAGACAACTAGTTGGCTGATCACCCAGAACATTCCAGGAGTCATAAAATGAATGTATCTCAGAACTTTCTGTTTATTTATTGACTCCTGTAGGACCTTTTGTTGACATATGTTGAATCATCAGCTCGATGTCACATGGAATTTAAAGTTATGGAAATCCTTGTAGACTAGGGTAAGAACTATGGCTACTAGCAAAAAGGTCAGCAGTTCTAATCTACCAGGCATTCCTTGGAAAGTCTGTAGGGCAGTTTGCTCTGTCCTATAGGATTGCTATAGAATTGTCTCAACAGCAGTGGGTTTGGTTTGGGGGGTTCTAAATAATGCTGCTTTGAGAGCAAGCAGAGAATTGGGAGCCTCTCACTATCAAGAGAGCAGCACCAGAACAGCGCATGCTTCATACCTGAGGTTCCTGCACCAAGGTGCTCCTAGAACAAAGTCTATTACAACACAAGGACTTTCCTCCAGAGCTGACAAGGGGGAAGCCTTCCCCTGGAGCAGATACCCTGAATTTTGGACTTGTAGCCTACTGAAATGTAAGAATAAACTTCCTTCTGTTAAAGCCATCACTTTGTGGTATTTCTGTTGGATGTTGGAACAACACTAGATGTCTAGAACACTGATGGAATGACTTCTTTGCTGAATTGAACAATAGTTTAGAACACACTAGTTTAGTGTTACTTACATTGCAATAGCTACAGACATGACACGCTTCTGAATTTAATCTGCTTTAACAGTTTCATCACTTCTCAGCTGTAGAAAATCATCCAAACAATCAAATCTTGGTCTGTAGCATTTGTCCTTGTCTGTGACATAAATACTTCCATCAAGGAATGAGAATACGAATATAAAACTACTGACATAATGCCACTGAATGCAGATATGGAAAGAGATACAATGAAGCAAACTATTATGTAGTAGGTGTAAATAACCTTGGGAGCATTTGTATGTGGTAAATATTATTAAAATTTGGAGGTTAAGGGAAGACATCCGTATCTTTTTTTTTAGTTCCCTGTCCATTTCCCGGTGCTACGTCATCAGCCTCTACAAAGCAGTTAGTCTCTCTCCTCCTAGTTAGCTTCTTCCCCACTGTTCCACTGCCAAAGAGCCATCAACAAGCTCTGCCCAACAATGGTCACTTTACTTTCTGTCTCTCCCTTTAGAAGCATAGAAGTTGCTAAAGAACTGAAATCCCCTTCTTTCCATTTTCTTCTCTCCTCTGTCATTCTCTTTTTGTGCAAACCCAGAGATTTATATCCCTGGTAATGTGTAGTGTGACACCTCCTCTAGATGGAAAAACATCTATAGTTAGAGTTTAGTTGGTAAAATTTATCATCTTCACCACAAGGACTAAGGCCTAGGGAAATAATTGACACAAAACAGGATCTAGTAAAAATCAATTCCATTTACTGTCGACTCCCATACAACTTGCAAATTTTTGATGTATCTATACTGTCAGATATACTTGGCATTATCTACTTGAGCTTTCTTTAAATCACTTTTCTTATTTAAAAAAGTTTGTTTAAACGATCAATTGTATATAAACCAAAAACCAAACCTACTGCCACTGAGTTGACTCCGACTCATAGCAACCTTATATGACAGAGTAGAACTGCCCTGGAGTTTCCAAAGAACACCTGGTGGACTTGAACTGCTGACCTTTGGGTTTGCAACTACAGCACTTAACTACTAGGACACCAGGGTTTCCAAATTGTGTATACCTACCATAAACAGAACTTTTGAATCACTTCTTATAAATGGAAAGTGGCCATAAAAATATGATCAAGTAAAAACAGTTCAATTTAATAAATGCTACTTTGATAACGACTTTGTGCATGATACTTGTGTTAGCTTTGTTAAAAAAAAATTAGACTGTAAGTGTTAGGCTTTTTTTTTAAAAAAAAGGGAGGCCTTAAGAGATTTTACTTCCTGATATAGTTAAAAAGATAAAAAGATATTTTAAAAGAGTATAACCTTCTTATTGTCTTTATCAATGTGTTTTAAAGTTGTATATATGTTGCCGTTATTAGGTGCAGTTGCTTCAAACTCATAGCAACCCTACATGCAACAGAACAAAACAATAGCAAACTTCAGCCCATTGTTGCAACTTTGTATCATCCCGGCTCCTGAGAGTCTTTTTCTCTTTTACTGATTCTCATTTTACCAAGCATGATGTCCCTTGCCAAAGACTGGTCCCTCCTGATAACATGTCCTAAGTACAAAAGACAAAGGAGCATTCTGGCTGTACTTCCAAGACAATTTGTGTGTTCTCTAGCATCCGTGGTATATTCAACATTCTTTGCGAAATCTATAATGCAAACCAGTGCTTGCTTTGACTGCAGAAAGAAGACAATGACACTCTAAGTAACATGAAAACCAAGCAACCCATTTCTATTCTTTCTCATACTCCTTGTATTAGCCAACCACTTACACTGAAAAGGATGACATAGGCTGAAAAGAAAAAATAGGACAACTCATACTTTCTTTTCCTTTCAATTCTTGCTTACTCAGCAGTAAACTGAAGGTTGAGAGTATTGATAGAACTACCCACACATCAAGAAGTGAAATATAAACAATTGAGCCAATTTTATGCAGCATCCTACCATTCTCCTCAAAATGAAATACATATGTACGTGTTATTATTGTTGTTAGTTGCTGTCTAGTCAGCTCCGGCTCCCAGCAGTCTTCTGTGTAACAGAATAAAATGTTGCCAGGTCCTGCATCAACTTCATACTCACCGGTGTGTTTGAGTCCATTGTTGTGGCTATCATGCCACACCACTTCATTGAGAGCTTCCTTTGTTTTCGTTGGCCCTCTACCAAACACGTGTTATTTTCGAGTGATTGGTGTTTCCGGGTGATACGTTCAACATAACTGGAGCAAAGTCACAACATCCTCAAGTCTAAGGAACATTTTGGTTGTATTTCTTCTAAGACTAATTTATCTTTTCTTTTGGAAGTCCACAGTATCTTCAGTATTCTTGGCCATAAGTACATACGTGCTACAGAAGAATTTAATTGTAATTTGAATGATTCTGTACATGAGTCAAATGCTTTCATGCTTGCATTTAAAACTGGCATTACAAAATACATAGAATATAAGAGTCACACTAACAATTTAAAATTTTAGTTTTTCTTTACTTGAATGACATTGAATAGCAAATTCAAAAAAGAAATAAGTCAAGAAGGACCACAGGAGAAAAGAAAAATTTTTTATATTTTAGTATCTTTAGCAGTGCTTTTCCTCTGATTTTTGAACAATGCCAAACCAAGTGTTGTTGAGTCAGATCTGACTGATGGCGACCCTAGAGGCCAGAGTAGAACTCCCCTCTAGAGTATTCAAGGAGCGCCTGGTGGATTTGAACTGCCGACTTTGTGATTAGCAGTGGTAGCACTTAACCCACTACACCACCAGAGTTTCCCTTTGAACAATAGATTTTATAAATTACATACTCTGTTCTGTTAGCAGATAGTGGCTTATAAATGTAGCTTTGGATAAATGTAGAGAGATAGACTCGTGTGGTTTCTAAAGACAGCTTTCAGCCCAAATAGTCCCCAATTCCATGTTCCTTAAATAAATTCTTTGAATGCTTAAAAGATCTGCTAGGCTTGTACTATTAACACGATGCCGGGACTTTTCCTCAACATCTCTGCCCCAAGATAAAGTTAATTACTAACCTTCGGTGCTACCACTGTGCCCTTGTTTTATTGTTATTATTATTATTTTACTGTTGTACTTAGCACGGGAAGAAAAACAAACCAACCCCACCGTCATGAGTCTATCCTGAATCATAGCAACACAGAACTGCACAGCAGAGTTTCAAAGGAGAGCCTGGCAGATTTGAACTGCTGACGCTTTGGTTAGCAGACATAGTACCTAACCATTAGCCACCAAGTTTTCCACATTCAGCGTAACATGTTCAGATTAATCTGTTTATGTACAAGGTTCGACAACTAAGTCCAACAACTTAATTGTTCTAAGTGCGACATACCTCATTGTTGACTATCACTGTGGTTACTTTCGCAGTACTCCCGTTGGGAAGCTAAAAGCAACACCAGTGCCTAGCTGACCCTTCAAAGCAATTTTAGAACTCTTCCTTGGAATGGCCATTACACATGGTGGCATGGTGGCAAGTTCATGAACTTAACTGTACAGTTGTCTATGAGAGGGGTTTTAGCCAGTAAACCATTGTATGGCAGCACCCTCCATACTCACCCGTACTCACCTGATCTGGCAGCACTCAATGAGGTTTTTTTCTTTACCTGAAAATAAAGGAAATATTGAAAGGAAGACATTTCAATGACATTTAGGATGTCGAAGGTAATACTATGACATCTCTGATGACCATTCCAGAAAAAGATTTCCGGCACTTCCTTAAAAAAATGGATATCGATATACCATTTGACCTAGTAATTCCACTGCTTGGAATATATCCTACAGAATCAAGGCCTTTCACACCAGCGGACACATGCACCAGAATGTTTATCACAGCACAGTCCACGATAGCAAAAAGATGGAATCAACCCAGAGGCCCAACAACAGAGAAATGGATAGGTAAACTATGGTATATATATACTCAGTGGAGCACTATACAATGATAAAGAATAACGATGGTTCCAGGAAACATCTCATAACCTGGTTTCAACTGGAAGACATTGTGTTGAGTGGAAGTAGCCAGCGACAAAAGGACAAATATTGTATGAGACCCCTACGATAAGATCTCAAAAACAGACTTATGTATAGAAGAAAAGACTCTTTGACAGCTGCAAGTGAGAGGAGGGAGGGAGGGTGAGGGGGGAAGGGTTTACATTAGATAGTTGCTAGAAATCTGATTGGGTGAAATCGGTGATAGCACACATTACAAACAAGAACAATATTAAGTGGACTTCAGCATAACTTGAGTACTCCTTCTAGCTTAACCCAATACTGCAAGGACAGAGTAGCTGGGGTAGGGGGCAGTGGACCATGCTCTTAGGCGAAATTAAGGCAAATTGGCACAACTAGTGTTTTGCTAAGAGGGCTCTCTGCACCCCACATTGGTGAGTGGCGTCTGGGGTCTTAAAAGCTGCCAAGCTGCCATCCAAGGACACAACAAATGGTCCCAACTCAGCAGGAATGGATGCTCACCGAGGACCAAAATGACATGTGGTAAAGACAACCCAGAAGAGAGAGAGATCCACGTGAGTGGGTGCCTACATAGACTTGGGACCGAAAGAACCCGATGGTGCCCGGCCACCAGTGATTGCTGCGATGGAGCTCACTAAGCTGAGTCTCACTGGCAACACAAGAATAAAAAGGGGTGCACCCTGAGATCTCCACTAAAAGACCTCAATTGATGGTCCAGTGGCTTCAGGGTTCCCCTGGGAGCATGGCCCCTGGCCCCAATGCTGCCCTTGCCCACGGATCATAACGAAGGTCCATTCTTTGGACACGAATGGATTGGACTTGGAGATGCAGAGTGACCATATATTGGATGCAGTTTATGGTTCTATGCATCTATAGGATATCATCCTGCTGACCTCTGGCTGGAGGAAGGAGAGTGGGTAGAGAGGAGGGGAAAGAAGACTGTTGGAAGGATGAGACATATATGGAGCAGAGAGGAATAGTGTGCTGTCACCGGGCAGGGAGAGCAGTGGAAGCTGCATATAGGTGGGCATGTAAGTTTATATGGGAATGTACATTTTCACTCATTCATAATTAAAAAAAAAATAGAAAAAGAGTTCCAAAATTACTTTGAAGGGTGGACTAGGGGCTGGCACTGGTGCATAGCTTCCCAACAGGAGTACTTGGAGGGTGACCATAGTGATATTCAGCAATGAGGTATGTAGCACTTTTTCTAGGATAAGTTCTCGTACTTGTCAGCTTTTTAAATAAGATGTTTTCTCAAATTTTAAGGTATTATGTCCCTCCTGACTAGTATAAATTCCATCAGAGTGAGGATACGCATCTATTTCATTCAGTACTGTATTTCCAACACAGAGTACTGCTATAAACAGTAAGAAGTCAAGAGATATTTGTCGAATGAATGAATGATTAGAGGACATGATTTTCTTTTTATTGTTTGAATAATGTTGTGATATACAGACCTACCTACCACCTTTGCCCCATTCTGAGTCTTTGCCTGCCTAATAGGTATGACATCTCAGCTTCATACTAAGTCTAAATCTCAGGTGAGCAATTCCTACCATTTGGGACCTAGATTATTTCTGGTCCTGAATTCCAACCAGGAGATAGGGCTTTGCTAAGAAGTGTTCAAACCTGAGTTCAAATAGCATCTCCTGTGGGGCTTATTTGATTCCTTTGCAGGGTTTGCATGTTGTGTTATATGTATTTCTGTCATGACAGATACACCATGTCACAGTATATTAATTCACAGGTCTGTTTCTTCAGCTCCTTGAGTTTCCAAGGATAAGAATTCAGCTCCCAAAGGATACCTGGGATGTGATGACCACTGAATCAATGCCTGTGGGATAGACGAACAAATTAACCCCATGCATTGCAGAGGACTCCTCTGACAGAAGTACATCTATGATTTCTTTTTGTTGGAAGTAATAAATACAACAGAGATTATAATATCATTGTGAGGAAGCATATTAAGTCCGGGGGGGAAAAAAAAACTTAATTAGGAAATTCCACCAAGGAGAAAGCACACTAATCGGCTTTAACTCCATTTGAAACTTTTTGAAGGAATAAGAAAATAAAGAAACTAGGAACTTGGGAAACGGAAGTGGGACACACAGAAGAGAACACTTTAACTTATAGTCTGTGATAGTCCATTATCTGTCCTTGAGCAGAGAGACAATTTCAGCATGTGTAATTAAATACTAAAATATACTAACTACATTAAAGTTCAGGTTAAAGCCTGAACTTAGACCAATACCAGTGAAGAAGGGAATTAACTATGTCACTGACTAGAGTTCTGTTTGGTTTTCTCTGTTCAAAAATAAAATTCGGTGCCTTTGTGAAAACTGCCAGTCTGTAAAAAATAGTACCCAGTAATAGGATTCTGCTCACGAAAGTTAAGGCTTGTGTTATTCATGTACACATACACACATGAAATTCAATGTATTACTCTACCATAATAAACTTAAAAGAATTTGGTTTAGACAAGGCAGTCAGGCTTTGTTTTCAATACAGAACAAACATAATGTGATACAGCTCTTTCCTTTTAAAGGGTATATTGGTTTAAGTTTTGACTTCAGCTAAATGTTTACATATATATATATAAATGAACATTTTAATCTGATTGCTGTGAAGTCTATCCCTAACATTACTGGCATTGATCAGAGGACAGAGATAGTTTGTTTTCAGTTTTTCAGGCCCTGAAAGCAGCACTTAGTAAAGGTCACCTCTGGTAAGCCTTCATTCCACCACGAATTTTAACTGTTCTTGAAGAGTACAGGGAAGCTATTCTATCTCTCACCCTAGCTCCAGGCAAGCAACTATGATGTTATCTAATTCATTTGTTTATAGTTCCTTATAAGATTTTTCTCTAACAAAGTTTTGTACCTTAAACAGATTTATACCCCAGTGTCATTGAGGGCAAGGCTTTTGATTTAATCGCCATGCCCCTTCATTCATGACTCCGACCTACAGCTGCAGCCTCACAACCACAGATAACACCCTGAACTCTCTCTGCCTGTCCATTTTACAACTAAGAACACTGACTCACAAGAGAGTGAAGCAGACAGGACAACTGGGTTAGACAGACGCACAGAGGCCAGGCTGGAGTTCCCGGGCAGTCTCTTCAGTACTAAAAGCTGGAAATCACCAGGGAAGACCTGAACGTCAGGCATTGCTAGTTGTCTATGGAATATCCAGCATCTGCCTCATTCTTCCTTAACATAACTTCAGTCTAGTTCAGGGCCTCAATACTGCCACTCCCAGGCAAAATTCTGATGTCTCGTTCTTTTTCATATAGTCCAGCTTCGTGGATTAGTTGCTCAGTATACAAATTGAAAGGGTATGGTGAAAGGATGCAAGCCTGACGCACACCTTCCCTGACTTTAAACCATGCAGTGTCCCTTTGTTGCTGTTGTTTTCTCATGGCTACCTCTTGATCTTCATGAGCACGTTAAGTGTTCTGGAATTCCAGTTCTCTGCAATCTTACCCACAATTTATTACGATCCACACCTTTGTATAGTCAATGAAACACAGGTAAACATCTTTCTGGTATTCTCTGCTTTCAGCCAAGATCTATCTGACATTAACAGTGATATCCCTGGCTCCACATCCTCTTCTGAGTCTGACTTGAATTTCTGGTATTTCCTTGTCAATATACTGTTGCAATAGCTTTTGAGTGATCTTTAGCAAAATCTTACTTGCTTGTGATATTGTTCAATAATTTCCACATTCACTTGTATTGCCTTTCTTGGGAATAGGCATAAATATGGATCTCTTCCAGTCAGTTGGCCAGGTAGCTGTCCTCCAAATTTCTTGGCATAAGAGAGTGACCACTTCCAGTGCTGTGTCTGTTTGTTAAAATATCTTGATATCCTATCTATTCCTGGAGCTTTCTTTTCTGCCTTCAACACAGCTTCAACTTCTTCCTTCACTACTGAGGGTTCCTGACCATATGCTACCTCTTGAAATGGCTGAACACTGAGCAGTCTTATTTCTGGTGTAATGACTGTTTATTCTTTCCATCTTCTTTTGATACTTCATGAATTGTTTAATATTTTCGTTGTAGAATTTTTCACTATTGCAGCTCAAGGCTTAATTTTGTTTTCAGTTCTTTCTTCTTGAGAAACATTGAGTGGGTTCTCTTTTGGTTTTCTATTTCTACCGTTTGGCATATGTCATTATAATATTTTGTCTTCTCGAGTAGCCCTTCGAAATCTTCTGTTTAGGGTCTGCGATTTTCAAGATGCGACACTGTTACTTTAAAGGTTAAATTTTATTAAAAATATATATATGCCCAATAGGAAAAATACTGGTGCACCAGGGATGCACCCCAAGCTACACAGAGCAGGGGGCGACGGCGAGTTTCCTTCACTTGCAGGCTGTCACTTGCAAGGTTGCCCCCAGGCTTGTCTTGTGACAGTGTTTTGTAAGACAAAGGTGAGATTATTCTATGGTATTTTCTGCTACTAAGTTGTTTCCCGGGGCTTTCTTTAATACCTCCAATTTTTACCTCGCCCTTCCTCATTTCAACATGTTCAGTTCTTTTACTTCATCATTCCTTACTTTTGCTTGAGCAAATCAATGTTCAAGAGCATGTTTCAGAGTCTTGTCTGACATCTGACTTGATCTTTTCTTTCTTTCCTATCTTTTTAATGATCTTTTGCTTTCTTCATGGATGATGTCACTCCACAACTCATCTGGTCTTTGGTTACCAGTGTTTAACACATGAAATCTGTCTTTGAGATATCTTTAAACCAGATGGAATATGCTCAAGGTCCTACTTTGGCTCTTATGGACTTGTTCTAATTTTCTTCAGTTTGAGTTTGAACTTGCAGATGAGCGGTTGATGGTCTGTGCCCCAGTCAGCACCCAGTCTTGTTCTAACTGCTGATACTGGGCATTTCCATTGTCTCTTTCCACAGATGTAGTCAGTTTAATTCCTGGGTATTCCCTTTGGTGTGTTCCATGTGTACAAAAGCCCAAAACCAAACCCACTGCTGTCAAATCAGGTCCCACTCATAGTGGCTCTAGAGGTCAGAGTAGAACTGCCCCACGGAGTTTCCAAGGAGCACCTGGCAGATTTAAACCATTGATCTTTTGGTTAGCAGATGTAGCACTTAACCATTACACCACAAGCATTTCCTCCATGTATATAGTCACCAATTATGTTGGTGAAAAAGGTATTTGCAATGAAGAAGCCATTGGTCTTGCTAAATTCTACCATGCAATATTTGGCATCATTTCTCTCACCAAGCCTGTATTTTCCAACTACCAATCCACTGTGTTTCCAACTTTTGCGTTCCAATCACCAGTAATTATCAGTGCATCCTGACTGCATGTTCAACCTGTTTCAGACTACAGAAAAAACCTTACCAGACTGCTGGTAAAAATCTTCAGTTTCTTCATCTTTGGCCTTAGTGGTTGGTGCATGAATTGGAATAATAGTCATATTAACTGATCTTTCGTCTAGATTTATGGATATTATTCTATCACTGACAGTGGTGGTACTTCAATACGAGTTTGAAATGTTCTTTTTGACAACGAGTGCAACACCATTCCTCTTCAAGTTTTCATTGCTGGCATAGTAGAACATGTGATTGTCTGATTCAGAATGGCCAATACTGGTCCATTTCAGCTCACTAATGCCTAGGATATCAATGTTTATACATTCCACTTAATTTGGGATGATTTACCATTTTCCTATATTTGTACTTTGTATATTCCATGTTCCAATTATTAGTGGATGTTTACAGCTCATTTTGAGCTCATGTCATATCAGCAAATGAGATCCCGAAGGCTTTACTCCTCCATCCATGTCACTAAGGTCAACTCTACTTTGAGGAGGCAACTCCTCCCCAGGTGTCTTTTGAATGTCCTCCAACCTGGTTGGAGAGAGCCTTATTTTCCAACACTACATCTGACAGTGTTCTGCTGCTATTCGTAAGGTTTTCACTGATTAATTCTTTTCTTAAGTATACTGCCAGGTCCTTCCCAGTCTGTCCTAGTCTGGAAGCTCAGCTGAAATGTATCTGCCATGGATGACCTTGCTGATACTTGAATATTGGTCACATAGGTTCCAGCATCACAGCAACACCCAAGTCCCCACACTACAATAAAGTGACAGACAAGCTGTATGATGCAAATGACACATCCTTGTTTGCTGGAAGTGAAAAGGATTTGAAACACTTACTGTTGAATATTGAGGACCACAGCCTTCAATATAGATTGCACCTCAACATCAGGAAAACAAAAATCCTCACAACTGGACCAGTAAGCAATCTCATGACAAATGGGGAAGGGACTGAGGTGGTCAAGGATTTCATTTTACCTGGTTCCACAATTGACACACGTGGAAGCGGCAATCCAGGAATCACGAGGCATATGGCATTGGAAAACTGCTGCAAAGACCTGCTTTAAAGTGCTGAAAAGTAAAGATGTCACTTTGAGGACTAAGATGTGCCTGACCCAAGCCGTGGTATTTTCAGTCACATCATATGCATGCAAAAGCTTAACAGCGAACAAAGAAGACACAGGAAGAATTGATGTGTTTGAATTGTGGTATTGGAGAAGAACATTGAATATATTAGGAATACTGAATACGTGATGGACTCCCAAAAGAACTCAATAAAAAGGAACACCAGACTGCTCCTTGGCATATGTAAGACTGCATCTTACATATTATGGACATGCTGTCAGGAAGGATCAATCCCGGGAAAACGACATCATGCTTGGTAAAGTAGAATGCAAGTGAAAAAGAGAAAGATGTTCAACAAGATGGATTGACACAGTGGCTACAACAATGGGCTTAAGCATAAGAATGATTATGTTCATGGTGCAAGAGTGGGCAGTGTTTCGTTCTGTTGTGCATAGGGTTATTATGAGTCTGAACCTGACTCGATGGCATCCAATAACAACATAACAGGCAAAATACCTATGATTGGTCTAAGTCAACCATGACAATCCTATTTCCTTCTTTCTCTACCTTTTTCGTAGCTGGCGTAGACCCATGACCATTTCAGTTTGATGTGGTCTTGAATGTAGATGCAACAGCTAGAATTACAACAGCCATCATGCTACCATGAGAGAGGGAAATGCCAGGAGAATTGAGGAGGCATTGGCTATGAAATCATTGCTCCACTGAATCTCTTGAACCAGCACCTACCTCCAGACTTTTTATTACATGAGGAAAGTAAATTGCTTTTAGTTTAAGCCACTGTAGTCAGGTTGTGTGTTATATGCAACCAAACTTGCTTCAAAATGATGCTCATTTCACAGAAGAGCACATTGGCGTATTGGTTCTGCAAGTGGTGTTCTGGTGCCTAAGCCTGGGCAAGACTGGCCAGGAAGAGGGAGCTGATGAATGGTAGACGAGTAATAGAACATGAAGAAAGCCTCTGATTGCTCGAGAACTCCTAGGTAGTGGGTTCTCAACAGGGAGATCAATACATGGCCAGTGGCAAAGCCTACTTCCCAGGAAGAGGACTTAAACATGTTTAAGAAATAAGCAAAATGAAGTAAAGAAGTAACATGAGATAGTAGAAAGTATATAACTTGGGGGTCAAAGTAATGTGATTTTGAGTTCTAACTACTCATTAGCTGTGTGGCTTGGTCCAATTATTTAACTCTTACTATCTTCTAACCATCTCTTCTATAATATGGGAAGAAAAAATGTCTCTCTTGCTATAAATATTAAAAGCAAAACTTATTGAAAACTCACAGTTATGTCATTCTGTCCCACAGTCAAAGTACCATTAAACCCAGTGCTGTGGAGTCAGATCTGATTCATGGTGACCCTAGAGGCCAGAGTAGAACTGCCCTCTAGAGTATTCAAGAAAAGCAAAGAGATCAAAGCAACATCTCTTACAAAGTCAAAGACTGAAGAGAAGCTTGAGTGTTAAATATTTATACTGCTAAAAGCTCTAACCAGAGGCTTGTAGAGTCAGTAACTCAGAGAGTCTACCTGGAGTTGTTAGAGGCTAAAGGTCACCTAGATGCTAAACCAGATCAACAGACTTTCATTCCTTTCCCTGCCTCTGGGTAGTAGATCTACTATTTCAAACCTTCAGGGAGGTAATGATATTTTGGGTAATTTACTTTGTTTGACAAGATGTAAAGGAATCTTGTGACCCTGTGTTCTATCCTGTGACAAGGTTTGACATTTGCCAGATGCAAATCCCTTTGTAATCTGGCTATAAAAGCTGCTGGAATTGTAACCCACGTGGAACTGTCTTGGAGAAGCTGTTCTCATTGTTCCCTAGATTCACATGCTTATCTGTTAATAAAGCATTGCTTGAGCCTTTTCCCCATCTCTGAGTTTTGCTGCAGTGACAGGTAGAATCAACCTGCTTTGTTTTAGCAACAGTGATTCAGTCTTAAATGGGCTGAGACTAGAGAGAAAAATGGGCATTCAAACCTCAGTGAATAGAATAAGAACATTAATATTTCTGGGAAGCACTGAGAATTCTTAGCTACCTATATGTGCTGCTTATGATAACAACCAGAACATTCAAACCTTTTAACAATATATTAGAACACTAAGACATTTTTAGTGATGTCTATAACAATATTTACCAGGTTTATAGAATTATTTTTGGCATTCTTTTTTCCAAGTTATAGTTGGAAGAAACTTTTTAGCTTCTACCCAGGAGGAGATTTAGACTAAATTAAAGAACACCTTGAGAGTTTTGATATGATATTTCATCATGACCAACGTAAATTAACATTACATTATCTTTGAAAGAAGCAAAATCCAAAAAGGTATAAGCAGTTTAACTCATGAGTGCAGATTATACTAATTGAAGTTGATTTTATGGGTGCATTTAGGAAAAACTGCAGATATTTCCATTGAGTAGAGTTACTTTGACTAGATTTCCTTCTAAAATAAGATTTAATTTACTTCTTAATCCAAGCAGCAATAGTGAGAATCTTCTATGTGTCAAGCACAGAACTGGGAGTACCTGAGCTTCAAAAAAAAAAAAAAAAGAAAAGAAAGAAAGAAACAACGGGAACTATGATTCTAGTGTTTGTTCTCCCAGCACCTCGGGAATGGGGCCAAAATTTGCGTCTTCATGAAACACATCAGATAATTTCAGTGCAGGTGGACTGAGAATCACACTGTCAAGCACATTATCTTAGAGCTAGAATCTGTAAGCTAGTTGGGAAAAAGAAATACATATCTGTAAGCTTGTTGGAATAATGAAAAAGAAATACATACATATATATATATGGCAACATGTCACCTGGATAATATATAAGCATTCAAGTGATGGAATAAAATGTGTTTTGCTTTACACTTAGGAAAGGCAAGAAGTACACTTAATCAGGAAAACATTGTTAGACCTTTTGCAATAGTCATTTGTGAATTCCTTAATGAGCAAAAACGTGCTCATTGAATTGTCCCGTTGTGTTTTGTATTACTTCTAATGAGACAGAGCATTTAAATTACGAGAAGAATACTTGTAATCATAAAATACTTCAAGTTTAACAATCCATACTTACTGTAAACTGAGTTCTCAAGCATTTCAAGCTTTAAAAAGTCAGAAAGCTAGTTTGATTGGCTTGGCTCATACTTTTCAAATATCATTTGCAAAGTGATAAAAATATTTTCTTTAAAAACTAAACCACTGTAGATTCTATATAAGAATTCTGATCAAAATGTGGAAAGAGCAGAATAAGATTTCAGATTTTGAGGGGCAGAGTCAAGCTGGCAGACTAAATTCATATCTCCCTAAATTCCTCTGGAAACCAAGACCTGATATGATAGTTAAACATAGCCTTCTGGACACCTAGTGAGCCCTGGGATATGGCATAGAGCTGTTATTTTGGACTTCATGCCACTGAATGCAAAACCTCCTCTTTTTCACTGACCTGGCTCTCAGCAAGCACAGTCTTGCACAGACCGAAGGTAAATCACCATTTCGATTTTTTTTCCTCTGTCTTGGCCGGTGGGCAGAACTGGGACTCAACTAGCTGCTGGTCTTGGATGCACTGCTGGTGGGATCAGCAAGCATAATTGCCAGGTTCTGAGAGCCTGGCTTTGGACTCTATACACCTCGGCTCCTCTGGCCTACGGGGAAACAAAGAAGCCCAGGCAGAGGACCCTGCCAGACTTGGTTCTTAGGCTGGGAGGTGGCTCCTGCCGGGGGAGGAGAGTGCTTTTATAGCAGGGAGGCAGTGTTTTGCAAAGCGTCACCTGGGGCCTGGGCCCAGTGGCAGAGGCTGTGGACTCTGGGCATTTTGGCACACTTGGCCAGCTGGCAAACTTACGTGGGATGCCATCTTGTTTTACTGGGAGATGGAGTGATCAATACAGAAGCCTCAGCTAGACCTAATTCCTGGGCTGAGAGGCAGTTCCTACCCACAAAAGTTCTATACAATATTGCCTACAGCTGTGGCCTGATAACAGAGGCCAGCAGACCAGTAGCCTTTCTGTATTTCGAGCTATAACATCGGGTGTTCAATATAGAGCTATTTACTTTGCCAGCTGGGAAGAGGGACGTAGACACCTCAAAACCTAACTGACTTTGGAAGGTGCCAGATATTTTTTACTTCTCATCTTAAGATGGCCTAAATAAACAACTGTGGTACATCTTCACAGCGTCTCTCCTAGCCTCTATTGACCCACATGATGCCCCAAAAACAGCAGATGTTGGAGAGGAAGGTGACCTAGAAGTCACCAATGACATCAGAAGGCCCCCAAAAGAAACCATCTCAGAACTTCCCAGATGAAGAAGCTTTTCTGAAACCATCAGAAGGTCAATACAAAATGATTATATAGAGAGCTCTACTAGACCTTATACAAAATGCAGCACAGAAAAATGAAAAATCAAGCAAGCTGTTTGATCTGATGGAACATCAGTACTCTGAAATTCAGCAGATCAAGAACAAAATCAAAGACACAGACACTTCATTTCAAAGCCAAGAAAACAGAATGAAACAAATGGAAAAGAGAATTTCTGATTTGGAAGACAGAGCCACTGACTCTAGCATCCATGAGGAGAAATCAGAAAAAAGAAAAAGAAAAATGAAGAAGCATCAAGAAGCATGTGGGACTCTATTAAGAAGAGCAATCTATGATTAATTGGAGTTCTTGAACAGGGCAAGACACCTGAGAACACAGAGAGTATTGTGGCTGAGCTGCTGACAGAAAACTTCCCAGAAATAATGAAAGAAGAGTATATAGATATCCAAGATACATATCAAACACCACTCAACATAGATCTCAATAGAAAGACTCCAAGACATATTATAATCAAACTCAACAAAATGAAACATAAGCAGCAACTCTTAAAGGCAGCAAAACTCAAAGCAAAGCTAACATTCAGAGGGAAACCCTGTAGGCTTTTGTTGGATTTCTCTGCAGAAACAATGCTGGCACAGAGACAGTGGCATGACACATTCAAAGCCTCGAAGGAGAAGAACTTCCAACCAAGAATTATATATCCTGTGAAACTATCTTTTGAATATGAAAATGAAATTAAGACATTCACAGATAAACAGAAGCTCAGAGATTTTGTAAAAACCAAACCAAAGCCACAAGAAATACTGAAAGAATATCTTGGTTTGGAAGAACAAAACCACTAACTTTGTATTTTAGAAGGGCAAATTATCCAGAATCCTACTCAGTTAGGGAAGGCTCCAAACACAATCGAAGCTGTAATAGTAAAGAAACAATCCAGTGATCATATCATGTAAACTATGATATCACCATATTAAAAAGAGAGTTGTACTACAGTCGTTATAGTCCTGCCAGATGGAAAGGAAGTTCACAAGACTGGTAGCAGTCAAAATTGGGGCTATATATAGTTTATTAAGTGGGATCATAGGGGCAACCATAAAGCATAATAAAAAAGCAACATACCATATCAAAAAATGTAATACAGGAGTCTCAACAACCACAAAACTAACACTGAAAAAGGTGAAAAATCAACTTCCAAAGAAGAAGGTCCCCAAACAGATAAATAAGAACAACAGAGAAAACATCAACACAAAAATAAACGTATCACAATGGCAGCGCTGAACACACACCTATCAATAATTACATTGAATGTGAATGGACTGAATGCTCCAGTAAAGAGACATCGAGTGACATCTTGGATCAAAAGACATGACCCATCTACATGTTGCCTTCAAGAAACTCAACTTACACCTAAAGATGTGAACAAACTGAAAATCAAAGTATGGAAGAACATATACCAAGCTAGCAATGGACAAAGAAGAGCAGGTGTGGCAATTCTAATCTCAGATAAAATCAATTTTAATATAAAATCCACCATCGTGGACAAGGATGGACACTATTTATTACTGAAAAGGTCAATATACAAGCAGGACTTAACAATATTAAATATTTATGCACCTAATATTACAGCACCTAAATATGTCAAAGAAACACTGACTACACTCAAAAAGGAGATAGATCACTCCACAATAATAGTAGGAGACTTTAACACTCCACTCTCAATATTGGACAGATCATCTAGAAAAAAGCTCAGAAAAGACACAGAAGACCTTATTGCTACAATTAACCATCTAGATCTCATCGACATATACAGAACTTTCTATCCATCAGCAGACGACTACACCTTCTTCTCCAGTGCAAATGGAACATTCTCCCAAATAGACCATGTGTTAGGACATAAAACAATTCTCAACAAAATCCATATCACTGAATTTATGCAAAGTGTCTTCTCAGATCATAAACCCATAAAACTCAAAATCAATAGCAGAAAAAATATAGATAGATAACAGAACTCATGAAAACTGAACAACACATTGCTCAAAAAAACCATGAGTTATAGAAGAAATCAAGGATAAAATAAAGAAATTCATGGATTCCAATGAGAATAAAAACACCTCCTACCAGAATCTACAGGATACAGCCAAGGCAGTGCTCAGAGGTCAGTTTATCTCCATAAATGGACAAATCTGTAAGGAAGAAAGAAATCAAATCAGCATGAACAAGTAGAGAGAGAACAACAAAGGAAACCCTCAGACACCAGAGGAAAACAAATCATAAAGATTAGAGCAGAGCTAAATGAATTAGAGAATAGAAGAACAATTATAGAATTGAAAAGACCAAAATCTGTTTTTTTGAAAAGATCAGCAAAATTGACAAACCGTTGGTTAAACTTACTAAAGAAAAACAGGAAAGGAAACAAATAACCCAAATTAGAAATGAGAGGGGAGTTGTCACAACAGATCCAGCAGAAATCAAAAACATCATAGCTGAATACCATGAAAGACTGTATTCTAAAAAAATTCAAAAATCTAGAGGAAATGGACAAATTCCTTGATTCATATCACCTACCAAAATGATCACAAGGTGAAGCAGAACAACTTAACAAACCCATCACAAATGAAGAGATTGAAAAAGTCATCGAAAAACTGCCAACCAAAAAAATCCCTGGCCCAGATGGCTTCACCGCAGAATTCTACCAAGCTTTTAGAGAAGAGTTGTCTCCAACACTACTGAGAGTATTTCACAGTATAGAAAGGGATGGAATACTCCCAGATTCAATCTATGAAGCCAGCATAACCCTGATACCAAAGCCAGGGAAAGACCCAACCAAAAAGGAGAACTACTGACCTATATCACTCATGAATCTAGATGCAAAAATCTTCAACAAAATTCTTGCCAATATAGTACAACAACATATCCAAAAAATAACCCATCATGGCCAAGTTGGATTCATACCAAGGATGCAAGACTGGTTCCACATCAGAAAAACAATTAATGTGATCAACCACATAAATAACACAAAAGACAAGAATTACCTGATCTTTTCTATTGATGCAGAAAAGGCATTTGATAAAGTCCAATACCCATTCATGCTAAAAATCCTCAGGAAAATAGGAATAGAAGGCCAATTCCTCAATGCAATAAGGGTCTTTTGTACAAAGCCAACTGCCTATGTAATCCTGAATTGAGAGAGGCTAAACAGTTTCCCTTGAGAACAGGAACTAGACAAGGATGCCCACTCTCAACTCTCCTATTCAACATTGTACTGGAAGTTCTAGCCAGAGCAATTAGACAAGACCAAGGAATAAAGGCATCTGCATTGGCAAAGAAGAAGTCAAAATCTCCCTGTTTGCTGATGATATGATTGTATATACAGAGAATCCCAGAGAATCCATAAGGAAACTACTCAAGCTGATAGAGTTCGGCAAAGTCTCAGAATACAAGATAAGCCAGCCAAGTGCCATCGAGTTGTACAAGATAAACATAAGTAAATCAGTAGGATTCCTTTATACCAACAATGAGATTATTAAGGAAGAAACACCAAGTCAATACCACTTACTATAGCCCCTAAGAAGATAAAGTACCTAGGAATAAATCTAACCAGAGAAGTAACAGTGTAAATTATTCCAAATTTCATTATCTCCCTGAGGTCTTTGGGATAACTGACTTACTACCCCTGAGAAGGGAGAGGAATGCAGGCCTGCTATTCTGGTTCGAGGGTGATAATTGGGACAGGAGATCGAATGTAGTTTAACAATCTAAGTGATTTTTATTACATCCTCATATTCACTAACAAGAGCACAATTTAATGTTGTGAAATTCCCATTCTTCACAATATTATCTATAGCTTGTTATGATGCCCACAGTTGAATGGCTTTGTATAGTCAATAAAACACAAGTATACATCAAAAAAAAAAAAAAAAAGATTTCAGATTTTCATGGGATCCACACTTTCTTGATCCATTAAGGCTAGATGAACCCCTGAAACAAGTGCCCTGAGATAATCTCTGAACCTTAATCCAAAAATAAACTCTGAAATATTCTTTAAAACCAAACAATGGGTTAGCTTAATTAGCAAAGAATATCTGCTTTGAATACTGTGTTCTTTTAAACAACTATCTATATGGGATCACACTGACAACAAACCAAAAAAAACCTATTGCTGTTCAGTCAATTCTAACTCATAGCGAACATATAGGACAGAGTAGAACTGCCCTCTGGAGTTACCGAAGAGTGTCTGGGGGACTCAAACTGGTAACCTTTTGGTTAGCAGCCATGGCAGTTAACCACTAAGCCACCAGGGTTTCCAAAATTGACAACAGCAACTCAAAAGTGTAGATAGGAAGCTCAGAGGGCAGTGAGTTTATGTTAATGGAAAAGGGACAGTTTCAAGAAGAGGTAGAGAATGGTTGTACAACTTGAAGAATGTAATCAATGTCACTGAACTGTACTTGTAGAAATTGTTGAATTGGTATGTATCCTACTGTATAGAGTCTCAACAACAAAATTAATTACTTAAAAAATTATATCCCTGTAAAGGTGTTCAATCCGTCAGACTGGTGACATTTAATACACAGAGAGCTCCAAACTGGAAGCAGCTCCTGTGCTCATCAGCTGCAGAACAGAGAAATACACTGTTGTATATTTTCATTATGAAGATCCTTGGTGGCACAACAGATAAGAGCTTAGCTGCTAATCAAGTCAGCAGTTCGAAAGTACCAGCTACTCCTTAGAAACTCTATGGGCCAGTTCTACTTGTCCTATGGGGCCTCTATGAGTCTGAATCAACTCAACAGCAAAGGGTCATTATTATGATGCAATAATATGCAGCAATAGAAATGAACACAAATTACAATTAAATGGAAGAACACAGTGTTGAGTAAAAAAGCAAGGCACAAAAGAATACATAAGGTACATTTATACCAACATACATTCAAAAATAGGTGAACTAACCTTAACAGGAAGTAAAATGATAAAGGAAAGTAGGGAAATCAAAGTCAGGATGGAAAGACGGAGCTGTGATTGAGGAGGGATAAGAGGATGTTCTAAGGTAGTTGCCGATGTTCTATGTCTTGATCTACATTATGGTTACAGAAATATTTCCTTTATAATTGTACATTAAATTACACATATGTTTCTAAAGTTTTGTAGTGTGAATGCTATCTTTAATAATTTAAAAATTGATAATGCATACCAAAGTGTATTTACTTAAATAGATATTATTCCTTCAAATAGTCATTTTGATAAGGATACATTTTGCTCCAACAATTTTGCGTTTGTTCAAAACTGGGTTTTTTGTTTTGCGTGGTAGAGGCATGGATAAGATTCTTAATTGCCCTTGCAGCCAGTTTTGAACCAATGGTACTGAATCAACTGAATGATATAGTACTGAATCAATTAAGTTCTTGATCATGGTGCAAAGTGAGTTTATTCATATACCAAATTCGAATTACGTTTCATTACTTCCAAAGATCAAACTAGACTCCTTCGAAGGACAAAGCATTTGTTAGACAGTGGGCAGGGATAAATGCGTGGCAGGTTCTGAAGACAATTTTAAAAATATTATCAGCAAGAGGTATAAATTTCAAACATGAAATCAAATAAGAAATACAACCTCCAAAGAGATAACTAGTTTAGAGAGACAAGTAATGGTAAAGTGTTTTTATTAGTCTGGGTTTTTTAGACGGTCAGATCCTCCACTGGATATAAATCTTTGTTGCAAATCACAAAAACCCAACTCAAATTAGCTTCAACAAATAGCTTAGTTACAAAAGTTTTCATGGGTTAACTCATTTAATCTTAGCTTGACATGTTATTGTCTCTACAGATAAAGAAAACGAAGCACTGAGAAGTTAATTGTCCACAGCCACGTGGCTGGTATGGAACTTAAACCCAGATTTTATGACTCCAGAACCTGCTTTGGCTAGTGTGCTATATTGCCCCTCAGATACCAATACACCCTTCTTAGTCCTAAGTCCAAAACTTCTGAGCAAGTGACTTGTGGTAGCTATGGTTATGTACCTTTCAGTTATTTCTTAAAGAAACAACTTGCCAACCAGCAGCAAAATGTGTATAGTTAACTGATAGCGTCTAACTTCTGTAACGTCACAGTTTGTCACTTCTTCCTGGGTAGCCCCAACCAATGACTACGTTAAGTATGAGGTCCTGGCCATTACTGTTCAATGTGCAAACTCCTCTCCAGGAGACCTTTGTGCTAGACCTCACCTTGGATGACTGACACTTTCTCAGAGCTGCTTCTTAGCCTGAGGTCATTCCTACCCAATACTTCTTTTCTCTTCTCTTTTCATAAGTGCCAGACCTACACCTCAATCTGCAGATTCAGCCTGCATATATGTGCTCTTTCTTCCCTTTATCAATCAACCTGCTGTATTTCTAATTCACTCTTGGTGTTTTCTTCCCAGGAGATCCCAGGAAGACAGTCCCAGGAGTGGCCCAAGTGGCTAAGTGTTGTTAGATGCTGTTGAGTGACCCCATGTAATGGAGTAGAACTGTCCCATAGGGTTTTCTAAGTTGTAATCTTTATGGGAGCAAATTGCCAGGTATTTCTCCTGCATAATCACTGGCTGGTAAGATGAAACTTCAACCCTGAATTGCTCACTTCCCTGTTAGCAAGAAGGACTCCACATTGAATGGCAGTCCTTGCCACAGAGCAGCAGCCCAGTTGCTAAAACTAGCAACTTGGAATAATAATGTCTTACTAAAGGGGAGTGCTCTGGTGATGATTTGGGCTTTTAAAAAGTACAGGGCATTAAAAAGGGGTGCACCCTGAGGTCCCCACTAAAAGACCTCAATTGATGGTCCAGTGGTTTCGGGGTTCCCCTGGGAGCATGGCCCCTCGCCCTGATGCTGCCCTTAATCATAAATCATAACGAAGGTCCACGCTTCAGACAGGAATGGATTGGACTTGGCGATGCAGTGACCATATATTGGATGCACTTTATGGTTCTATACATCTATAGGATGTCATCCTGCTGACCTCTGGCTGGAGGAAGGAGAGTAGGTGGAGAGGAGGGAAAAAAGAGACTGTTGGGAGAACGAGATATGTATGGAGCAGAGAGGAATAGTGTGCTTCACCGGGCAGGGAGAGCAGTGGAAGCTGCATATAGGTGGGTACGTAAATGTACGGGAATGTACATTTTCACTCAGTTTATTAAGTAAAATTTTTTTTTAAAAAGTACAGGGCAAATAATGCATACAAGGATAACAGAATTAACTGGTTACTACTGTGTTGCATTCGTGCGCTATGGTAGACTAATGAGAAACTGTGAGCAATTAGCAAATGGTTACAAAATCAAGGTGGAAGTTAGAAGGCCTCTTTGGTATTTTATAAAGAGTGCTTTATCACCTGCAGTGGAAAAATGAATCCAGTTCAGAATCTGATAGACAGGGTTACTGCTGTCACAGATGCCCAACATGTGCCCCTAAAGTAGCTATTATGGTAAGATCAAGGCTTGGTCATGGAAAAGCTCCCCACGTGGGACAAAAACATGTGTAACTACAGAGGTGGCTCATGCCTTCTTGTTAGGAGCACTTTCCTCATGGTGGAAAATGTTGCAGAGGCCTCCCTCCCACAAAAAGTCAGTAGGTACCCCCTCAAGGCTCCTTCTTCTACCTTCCTTTCTTTTTTTTTTAGATTTTCAGGATTTTATTTTAATGTTCAGTGTTAACTCAGTGTTAGTATATTGCACCAGAATTTTTTTATGCAAATATCTCTTTCCTTCCTTCCCCTCCTTGTAACTGTCAAAGACTGTTTTCTTTTGTGTTTAAAATTTCTCTTGAGTCTTTATAATAGTGGTTTCACACAATATTTGTCCTTTTGCAACTCACTGATCTCACTCAGCATAATGCCTTCCAGATTCCTCCATGTTATGTTTTGCAAATTTGTTATTGTTCTTCATCATTGTGTATTATTCCATTGTTGCCCTGGAATGTTTTAAAAATTATTTTAAGTAAAGAAAAATAAAAATATAAAATATTTGTTGTGTGAGATTTCTGACGTTGATTAAAGAATATTCCAGAAAAGGTAAACAGCTTCTTTATAGTTTGGGGTTAAACAGAGAAGAATAGACTGAAAATCACTTTAAAAAAAAAAAAGAAACTATTAATTCTGTCTTTTCTATTAATGCCAGTAATATCTTCTCTACTCTTTAAAAGGACAGGGATTTTTTTTTCTTTTTTCTTTTTTTGGTAAATGTATAAAAAACCCAGTGCCATCGAGTCAGATCCGACTCATCGTGACCCTAGAGGCCAGAGTAGAACTTTCCCCTAGAGTATTCAAGGAGCGCCTGGTAGATTTGAACTGCTGACTTTTCTGTTAGCAGTGGTAGCACTTACCCCACTACACCACCAGGGTTTGGTAAATGTATATGGAGATGAATGTTTGACATCTCAACAATCTTTACATGTCCAGTTCAGTGACAGTGTGTTCCTCATGTTCTTTAACCATCGCCAGTATCGGTTCCCCAATTTTTCCATCTACTTCCTTTCTTGACTGCCAGAACTCTAACTAGGGTTCCATACCAGCTCGGCCAGGCTGCGGTATGCTAGATCTGATAAGTGAAGGAGAAGACTATACCCCCAAAGAGCTGAGAGAATTAGCAAGCATGTAGTACCAGGATATCCTGGGACTGGATTTTTAGGGTGCTTAACAACAACAACCACAACACTCAACAGGACTAGAACACAAGACAGAATAAACCAAAAACGCATTGCCGCTGATTGATTTCCAGCTCATACTGACTCCACAGAACAGTGTAGATCTGCTTGATGAAAGTTTGCGAAGGTGTAATATTTTCAGAAACAGATTATCACATTTTTCTCCCACGGAGCTACTGATGGGTTTGAACCACTGACCTTTCGATTAGCAGATAAGTGTTTAACCACTGTGCCAGCACAGCTCCTAAGACAAGATAAGCAACAGTTAACTGTTTAGTTGGGGCACTCTCTTCCAACATGCGATTTAATACCCTGGCAAGGGCTCCAGAATCTGGGGCAAAATTGCTACTAGCATCGAAAAGCCAATGGTCTATCTACTCCCACTCCCCTCCCCTTTTATTTTTCATAGGCATGATCCTAATACCTTGCACTCCCAACTCTGTATTGGCATCTGCTACCTGGAGGACTCAGCTGACACAGGACTCATAGCCCTGTTTGTGTTAGATTCCCATTCGTGGGTCCAAATGACTGAAGCCAGAGGAACTGAGTATTAAGGTTGGTACAGCTTGTAATACGTGTCCACCCTTGAACAAACAAAAGGTCCAGTCCAACTGGGTCAGGCAAGAACACAGCAACTCCAGTGTAAATTCTGACAGTGGAATATGGAGAAGGGACAGTTTTCAGAAAAGAGCAATGCCACACCCAGTTGTTTCTGTTAGGTGCCACAAAGTTTCAACTCTATAGTGACTTTATGTGACAGAGCATAACTGACCTATAGGGTTTTCTGGTCTGTGATCTTTACTGAAGCAGATGGCTAGGTCTTTCTCCTGTGGAGTCACTGAATGGATTTGAACCGCTAACCTTTCGGCTACCGGCTTAATACTTAGCCATTGTACCTCCAGGACTCCTTGCTGCCCTCAGCAGAAGTGAGAACATGTTACATAAAGAAATAAATATTCACTATAGCTGACACACTTTGCTGGCTGAAAGTGAAGAGGACTTGAAGCACTTGGTGTTGAAGAGCAAGACCACAGCCTTCAATATGGATTACTTGTAAGCACTAAAAGCAAACAACAAACTGAAAAACCTCACTAGTGGACAAATAAGCAACATGATAATAAATGGGGAAAATATTGAGGTTGTCAGGGATTTTATTTTACTTGGATTCACAATCAACACTCAGGGAAACAAGGGTCAAGAAATCAATAGATGCCTTGCATTGGGTAAATCTGCTGCAAAAGTCCTTTTTAAAGTGTTATAAAGCAAACATGTTACTTTGCGGGCTGAGGTACATCTGAACTGAGCATGGCATTTCAATTACCTCATGCATGTGAAAGCTGGACAACGAATAAGGAAGACTGAAGAAGAACTCATGCACTTGAATTATGTTGTTGGTGAAGAATATTGAATATATCACAGACTGACAGAAGAACAAACAAATCTGTCTTGGAAGAAGTACAGCCAGAATGTTTCTTGAAAGCAAGAATGACGAGACTTTGTCTCATGTACTCTTGGCATCTTATCAGGAGGGACGAGCCCTTGGAGAAGGACATCATATTTGATCAGGTAAAAGGTCAGTGAAAAAGAAGGATCCCTGCAACAAGATGAACTGACACAGTAGCTGCAACAATGTACTCAAGCATAACAACAATTGTGAGGATGGCGCAGGACCAAGCAATGCTTTGTTTTCTTGTATATGGGGCACTGTGAGTCAGAACAGACTCAACAGCCCCTAACAATGTAGCCTGCCTGGAGCCCTGGTGATGGAGTGGTTAAGAATTTGGCTGTCAACCAAAAGATGTGCAGTTCAAATCCAGCATCTACGCCTTGGGGACACTGTGGGGCAGCTCTAGGTTGTCCTGTAGAGTCTCTATGAGTCAAAATTGACTCCATAGCAATGAGTTTAGTTTTGGAGTTTATAACCCACCTCAAGCCCTAGTGGGGAAGTAGTTAAGTCTTCATCTCTTAACCAAAAGTTCAGGTATTCCAATCCACCAGTCACAACTTGGAAACCCTATGGGCAGAACTGGTTCAACAGTAGTGGGTTTGGTTTGGGATATAGCCCACCTATTGGCTACCTAAAACACATATTCTACTTGTGATAACTACAGTCTCAAGACTGCCTCTTGTTAACACCTAAGTTCCACATAAATATGTCAATTTCACTCCTCTGCAAAGAGCGCCTGTACAAAGTCACATCAAGCTGCTCTACTGAGGGGCTCGATGTGTCATCCTAGAGCTACTGCTATCTGAGCCAACATTCATTCACTCACCAACACTCACTCCTCCTCCGTTTCTGTATCAGCTAGGTCTGGGTATGCTGCTTCAGGACTCTACAATACGTGGGATAAAAGGTAAACTTAACTACCTCCCACTTCCTACCATGTCCACATATACCTTATATATAGTGAATAAAGATTTATAAATCACCATTTAGTAGAAGAGAAATGGTAAGCATCATAAAATAATTACTTGTCCCAAGGGAAAAAAAATACCTTTCCAGAGAGAGTAGGTGAATGATAGACCCCAACAATCCATTTGATAATGCACTGTCTCGGAAACCCTGATAGTGTAGTGGTTAAGAGATACTGCTGCTAACCAGGAGGTCAGCAGTTCAAATCCACCAGATGCTCCTTAGAAACCCTATGTGGTAGTTCTATTCTGTCCCATAGGGTGACTATAAGTCAACTTGATGGCAACAGGATTTTTGGTTTTGACTCGTCCCTAATCCAGCTTCTTCAGGCTCTGCATTTGAGACAGGGGTTTTCCTGTCCTACCTCCTTCAAGGACGGTGGAGCCATTTACTATTTGGAGATACCTGTAGTTCCCCGATGTACAGCATGGTTTTGGTCCTACTACTCCCTTGTAAGCCACTTCTGACATAAGTTACATTTCCCCTCTCCCCCATTTTCATTATTGTTATCTTTTATTATCAGTGTCCTTATAAATGCAATTTTTATTTGTCTTCGGGGGTTGGCGTAAGAATGGTAACGTGAGTAAATTACATACCGTGATATCACGCGTAGTTAAAAACACTGATAGGATTACCAACACACACACAAAAGAATAGTGGCAAGTGCAGTTTGTCATAACTCCAATATGGACACCATCTGGGGATACAATTTCCCTATACACTCATTTTCTCTTCTGTAAAATAGAGGTAAGAATAGGCCCCCTAGCTCACACACGGGGGTCTAGGGACCATGCTCTGAAGATACATCGAGGCTAACTGACATAACTAGCCTATTGCTAAGAGAGTCTTCTGCACCTCATATTGGTGAGTGGCGTCTGGGGTCTTAAAAGCTAGCAAGCTGCCATCTGAGGTACACCAAATGGTCCCAACTCAGCTGGAACAGATGATCACCGAGAACAAAAATGACAGGAGGGACAAAGAGCCCAGAAAAAAGAAAGACCCATGTGAATGGGTAACTATTTCAACATGTGACCAGAGGAACCAGATGGCGCCCGGCCACCACCAACAACAGCTGTGTTGGGGCTTGCAATGTTGAGTCTCAGTGGCAACACAAGAAAAATAGGGGTGCATCCTAAGAACTTCACTAAAAGACTGCAACTGATGGTCCAAAGGCTTGGGGGTTCCCCTGGGAGCATGGCTCCTAGACCTGATGCTGCCCCGATCATAGACCTTTACCGAGGTCAATTCTTTGGATAGGAATGCATTGGACTTGGGGACACAGAGTGACCATATTGTGTGTGCACTTTACAGTTCTATGCATCTATAGGATGTCATCCTACTGGCCTCTTACTGGAGGGGAGTGGAGAGGGTGGAGAGGAGGGGACAGAAGACTGTTAAGAGGATAGACATGTATGGAATGGAAAGGAGGAGTGCGCTGTTACCAGGGAGGGAGCACAGAGGGAGCTGCAGATAGGTGGGCTTGCTAATTTGTATTGTCAACTTTCACTCGGTCACAATAAATAAAATAAAATAAGCTCATCTCTCTTAAAAACAAACAAAAGAATAAGTTCTAGCTCACACAGTTATCAGAGTATATACGATACTAAGATACTACATACAAATCACTTAGATTCCTGCCTGGCCACAGTTAACACTCAATGTAAATTGTTTATTAGTATTATCACTAGTAACCTTGGTCTGGGGACTCTTCAGAGATTGAGCAATCTTTGGCTACTACTTGCTACAGCTGGAGTTTTTGTGATTTTTTTCTTAAAACTTTAATCAATTGTCTGTCCTTTTACTTTGGGATATTTTGTTGATAAGGAGTGTCACAAATCTTGTCATGTTGTACCTTTGGATTTGGGAGCCACTCTGGAAATTTCTTAGCACCATGTCAAATTCTCGACTATAGTGACAGGTGGAACAAACTTGCTTTAGTTTGGCAGCATCCCCAACTGTGTCTTTTTTTGGCCCTAAGGAAACCAAAATCAAACCCACTGCCATTGAGTCGATTCTGACTCCCAGTGACCCTATAGACAGAGTAGAACTGCCCCAAGAGTTTCCAAGGAGTGTCTGGCAGATTTGAAGTCCCAACCTTGTGGGTGTGTGGCAGCCATTGTGTGTAACTACTGCAGTACAAGGGTTTCGAATAGCTGACACTTATTGAGGTCTTTCCACAAGGTGGGCCCAGTATTCAATGATTTACATGAATTATCACAATTAGTCCTATTTTTTTCCAGTAAATAATTATTATTGCTGCTATTTTACACACTGGAAACTGAGACTTAGTTTGAAAATTGTCCCCAACTTAACCAAGTATTTTGCTCTTGTTTAAAAAGGGTTCCTGTCTTCCAAGTCCAGGGACCTAAACATAAGCAGATCTTTCTCTCCATATCCTATAGGCCCACCTTGTTTTACATCGGTGTCATTCATTCTTTGCATATCTGTCTCCACTGCCATCAACTGTATTTGACCTTTAGAGCATACAGCACCAGCCACTTAACAAAAGGTAATTTAATACTTTCAGTTCAAAGTCCGGAAACCAGAGGGGGAAAGAATCATTGCCAAGCCTGAGTTAGAATGTCAATCTTCAACAGGTCAACTGTGGTCAAGAGAGCTAAGGAAACATGCGGCTCCTTTGTTAATTACAGTATGGAATGGATGAGAGGGAATTTCCTAGAAGAAGGGGTACTGGGCAAACAAGAAACAGATGATCACATAGACTACATTCTATGCATTACTCACAAATGCATTGCGCATTTAATATTACAAACTCCCACTTTTAATCATTGTCAGTGCAATAAACACTTGAGAAATGTATAGAACCCATTGCCATTGAGTCAATTCTGACTCATGATGACTCCATGTATTACATGTGTTACAGAGTAGAGCTGCTCATAGATTTTTCCTGGCTGTAATGTTTACAAAAGCAGTTCACGGGCCTCTTTTCTGTGATGCCTCTTTTCTGTGGGTGAGCTTAAACCACCAACCTTTAGCTTAGCAGTTGAGCACAAACCATTTGTGCCATCCAAGCATTGCTAGGAACTCCAGGTTCTGCTTGGTACAGCTCCAAACAGGGCCAAAGAAAGACACAATTGGGGATGCTGCCAAACTAAAACAAGTTTGTTCCACCTGTCACTATAGCCGAGAATTCAGAGACAGATACAGGTTCAAGGAATGCTTTATTACTAGACAAGCCAACAAAGCTGGGAGACAGCTGTCCCATTTGGGTACATTTCCAACAGTTTTTATAGCCAGATTTCAAATGGCTTGGCATCCAGAGATTGTCACAGAACAATAACCCAGAGTCACAAGATTCTGTGTTACATCCTATCAAACAGTGTGAATTACCCAAAATTTCAGTATCTCTTTGAGGTCTTAATCAATTTTATTTCGCTGGAGATAGGGAGAGGAATGCAGACCTGCTAATCCAGTCTGGGGGTGATAATTGGGGCAGAGGATGGAATGTAGTTTGATAACGTAAGTGACTGTTATGAGAATCTCATATTCACCAACAGGGAGAGTGAAAGGCAACTTGATTGGAGGGCCAAGCAAGGAGACAGTTGGAATTCTAGGCCATGCAAGACTTCCTCACAGGCAGCTTGTTGAGTAAGCATTTTCTAAGACCCAAATCCTTAAACACCAAGAACTTAGACATTTTCCTCTATTAGCATGTCAGCTCTCCACCCAGGGACAAAGAATTCACCATGCACGAAGCGGTTAACGAGCTAAAGGTCATCTGGAATGCCAGAATGGAAGACAAGACCTGTTTCAGCCAATTCTGGCTATCGGTGGCTGTTTCTGTTTCAAGAGGTTCTGAGTCAGAGAAGAAAGAGCTGTAGGAAATAGCCTGTGTAAGGAGCTGTCTAGAGGCTAAGAAAAATGGCTCTATGGTCCTAGCTCTGTCTTACAGAGACTTAAAAAAACATAGACTTACAGACTTACAGAGACTTAAAACATGCATAGTGTGCTCACCCACAAACAGCTTCTGGGGTTGCTTCCTTCTCATCTGTCAGGTCAACAACAACAGTTTTTTTTCTTATACATCTCAGTTCAATATTTTGAATTATTTCTCTAAGAACCATAGCAAAGACATCCTACTCCCTAAAATCAACAGAACACAGAAGCCCAGCAATGACAATTGGACCTGAAACAGGTGTATCTAGCCTCTGTGTTAAGTATCTTTCTAATACAGTTAGCAGGGATATATTACCTAATAAGCGAGGTACACACAGGCTTAAAAACCAAACTCACTGCCACTGAGTGAATTCTGACACATAGTGACCCTATATACGGAGTAGAACTGCCCCAGAGAGTTTCCAAGGAGCACTTGGTGGATTTGAACTGCCGATCTTCTCATTAGCAACCATGGCATTTAACCACCATGGCATGACACCAGTGTTTCCACTCCTGTGCTTACTTGGGCTTATTTACTAATCTGTAGGGTACGATTTCACCTGTTTTTCACATGTGACATCATGCACTACAAGTTAGTGAGTAAACACAAGTAAGCCTGTGCACACCTTGCTTATCGGTTAGTCTGCCTCTGCTGGATGAGGTTCGTGGAGTTCAGCAGTCTTGAGAGAGGGCAAGCTTTGCAGGTATTGATAGGGAGTGATTACAGCCAGACAATGGGTGGGCTTGATCCTTTGTAGGGAGATCTTTAAGTTCTACTAATCAGCTTCCCAGCCGTCTTCCCACACCTTTCACCTCTGAGTTTTTCTTTGATCTCAGTTCTATATGGAAAATGATTGCAACTAGAATGACTTAATACAGTAAACATTTGTTAGTAAGATTAATCTGGTAACAATCAAAATGGTCTAGGTAGCAGTCAGTAGCTCAGGTCCATTTAATTTCTTTGATTTATAATGTAATATTTGGCATCTATTCAGTCTGCATTTGCGTATAAATGTGAGTGTAGGGGCAAGAAGAAACCTGCATAATCTTAAAATTTGGACACCTGACAAAAATCAGTTGTCCTAATGGAAATCAATTGCAGATAACTTATATACTAGACCCAATGATGCATTTTTCTCTAAATCCTAAAAAGCATAACAGATGCAAATATGAAGGACTGATACTATATTTTTAAGTTCCATACTTTGCATAAATGTATTTTTAAAAGAACAATCCCACTGATCGAAATTAACAGCTAATTCCATTTTAGATGGTTCTCGTAGACTATAATTATTCAATGATTTCAAAATAACTTGGCATTGTTCCTTAAATAGAGGCATTATTGCTTAATTGCCTGAGTTATAGCTCTAGTCCTAAGCAATTATGCAATGTTTCCTAAATTTGGTCTAAACAGTAACCACCTGGGGTGTTTGTTAAACTGATTCCTGGGGCTACCCCAACTACAATCAAACCAAAACTACTACCACTGAGTCAATTCTAACTCATAGACACCCCATAAAGATTTCTAAGGCTGTAAATCTCTATGGAAACAGACTGCCACATCTTTCTGCCACGGAGCCGTTGGTAGTTTCAAACCTCTGACCTTTTTTAGGTTAGCAGTTGATCACTTTAACCATTGCTCCACCAGGGCTCCTTAGGCCCATCCCAGAATACCCATAGAATCAAAATTTCCAGGGAAAGCATAACGGAATCTGTATGTTCAACAACCAGCCTAAGTGGATCTTGTTATCAGACAGATTTGGGAAATGCTGTTTGGATTCCTTTAACAGTGGCATTAACTTTCTGAACTAGTATACCAAGTGACCAGAAAAGAGCTTTGTCACTGGAAGAGCTGGGACAATAGGAAGCCCTGACAGACTGTATATGTTCTCTTTTATCCAAGTACATCTTTCTGTTATCTAAAACAAGTACCATGTATTTACATATTCACCCTTTAACCATTCAGGTGCTGCAGGAAGTTTTATTCCTTCATTAATAAATCCAAGAATAAATTCATTACCATCTTGAAAGATGAACTTAAGGAGGAAAACATCACTTATTGTCTGTGTAATACAGATCAGGTATAATTTCAGGTGGCTTATGTAGGTCATTTCCCTTAATCTTAACAGTTAACTGGTAGGGTAAATATTTATTTTCATTTTACAGATAAAGAAACTGAAGCTTGAAAAGTCTAATGAATTTTCCTGTGATCACTCAGTAAGCAAGAGACTAGAGGTCAAATCAACAAAGCATGTTATTATCACTACATAATGCTTCAGAGTTTAAATTGCAAGTGTAGGAATTCAAATTCACTACATAGTGATCATGGGTTTGTGGAACTGCTTTCTCTAGAAGCCTAGAAGAAGATGAGTTTTCATATTTTTGGGTTATCTTGTGTCCCCTTCACAAAAAAAAAAACACACAAAAAATGGAAGAAAGGACAAGATGTCAGAAAGTCTGATTAGCTCTAATAGGATGACAACCTCTTCTGTGATCAGAAAGAAATTTACAGTCCTCTTCTAAAAATGTACTATCCCAAAGAAGGTATGAAGACAAAATATGCTTCCAAAATGAGGGCAAGTAAATCAAGTTGTCAATCCAGATAGCTGGCACATACCATACATACTGCACTGCACTGTAGTCCAACTCTGTTTCCTTTCTTGTTACCCTTGTGCTGTTTATTCTGGTTAAAGTGGTTATAGCCAGAAACAAAATGCCCCTCTTTGGGCTTTCTTGTTTTAAAAACTGATTTTCCAAGATTTTGTTTTCTTAGATTGGGAAGCTGTTGAAAGGTACCAGATGAATAGCCTTGGAAACCACAAGTTCTGTGTTTATCTGCAGAGGAGGGCAGGTGTGGACAGAGCATCCCAGGCTTGCCACGCAGCCCAGCTTAGGAACTCCCACCCTCTTGGATGGCTGTTAATATTGAGTTTGAAAGTGAAGAGGACTCCCTGAAACAAGCAGACTCCACCTGCAAAGCAGCAGCATATTCTCTTGTTGCTGCCGTTGTTGATATCACAGGTTATGACTCTTCCAGGCAATCATTTTTAAGGTAGGTGGCTAAGGAGGCTTTCAGAGGAGGCACTCTACCATAGTACAGCAATGCAGGAGGACGGGACAACTGATCATAGATGTCAGTGAAGGAATGATGGATGAAAAACTGTCTGACTTGACCTTTCATACAGTGCTACTGGCATTTTGTGGTACGTTTATTTACTTATTTGCGTAAGTGCTGCACCCAGAGCACCGCAAATTACCTCTAGAAGATAACTTTGGTGGTCCTGACCAGTTCTAGCTACCTTTAAGCTGACCAGTTGGTGGAGCAAAGAAATGGGGATACCAGTATTTGAGAGTCCATTCCAAGATGTCATTTATTTTCCCTATTCTTCCTTTCTTTACCATGAACTTATAATGTTTAGATTCTCACAGACATGACTGTTTAGCATATCAGCTGTTTTGAAAGAAGCTGCAGTATATTCTATATGTAACAAACTGTATGTATGTTTACCAATGTATATTAAACTTGTTTAAACAAAACTTTCTGTATTACTATTTCCTTATTGTTAAAAAATAATGTAAATGAATTTTTGCCAAATTTTAAAGACATGTTTATGTGATGCAACATATTGTACATGGTGGGGCTTATGGGAGGTGGTATTTCAGAGACGATGGCAAGAGCTGGGAACTGTTATTCACAAATAGTTAATAGTTCTGTGCAACAATGTTGGAGAAGCTAGATAATCCAGCAATATTTTTAAGTTTTAAAGTGACATTATTTAGTTAGGATATAAAAACCCAACCACTGCTGTTGAGTTGATTTGGAGTCATAGCAACCCTATGGGACAGAGTAGAACTGCTCCACAGAATTTCTAAGGAGTTCCTAGTGGATTTGACTGCCAACCTTTGGCTAGCAGACATAGCACCTAACCACTATGCCACTCAGGGTTAGGATATAGTTATAACATAATTCCTAATGCCTCTTTAAACACATAAACAAACACAAACAAAATAGATAATGAATGCCTATTAATATGCTGGAAAGAATAAAGATCAACCTTTTCTCCTGAAAATCTCTTGGAATTGTGGAAAAAAGGAATAATATGAAGACAAAATGTAAACCATAATTAAAGAATAGAGCAGTACAAAAAAGGAACAGGTAGACTTGAAAAAGATCTAGAATGTCTACCAAAACATCATCAGTGAAATGCAAATCTTCATGAGTGAAGAAAGTAGTAGATTAGACAAGTTTAAAGAGTTTCTATACTAGAAAATTCAAGGAAATCAAATAGAATACAGCAAAGGGAGAGGTTAAGATACAAAAAGTATAAAGGAAGAGTTAAAAGGCTATCCATAAAATTAAACCGAGTCAATATCACAAGTAATCCCCAACTTACAACACATTTGACTTATGATAAACTGAAACTGTGACCTCCAGTGTATCTGAAAAGTTACATCTTCCTGGAAGGAAGTTACTAGAAAATACATGCATGCAATTGGGGGAAAAATGCTGACTTATGTGAACATGGTCCAAACATCTGATCAGGATAATATGATTGCAGGGATGGGTGGAAAAATTTTCTATGTGGCAAGAATGCTGCAGTCAGAACTTTATATTGCTGGTGTTGAACATGTTGTTTAAAAGAAAACTAGCATGGTGTACTTAAGAAAATGTCTTGAGGGGAGAGAGAGTAGTTCACCAACAGAGAAGGCATGTATTGTTTGCATAAAACACAGTACAGATAGAACTTATGAAGATACTTCTAATAAAAGCCAATAACCAAAACTTTAAAAAGTGAGATGTTCAACTTGTGTCAGAACCATTTTATGACAGAGTTGTCAGAATGGAGTCCACTGAGAGTCAGGGACTGCCTATATGTGTAAGTTTCGGAAGGAGAAAATTAAAGAGAATGTGGAAAAGACAGTGAGAATTCTCCTGAACTGAAGAAAGGCATGAGTCTTTAAACTGAAGGAGCAAAGCAAATTTGGAGCAGAATAATTATATTCGCTAGACACCTAGTGTCATGGATTGAATTGCACTCCCCCAAAACATGTGTGGCAGTTTGGCTGGGCCATTTTTCCTGATTTTGTGTGATGTTCCTCACTGTTGTAAATCCTTCCTCTATAACGTTAATAAGAGAGAACAGGCACAGTTGTGTTGATGGGGCAGGACTCAGTGTGTAAGATTGTTTTGTCCCTTGAGACAGTCTCTTGAGACACAAAGGAAACAAGCTAACAGAGATATTTGGAGACCTCATACCGTGGTTAAGGATTGCTGGGAACTTAGCAGGTCCTTTGGAGGGGACTGAGGTCCCTCCCTGTGCCTCAGAAGTTCCCAGTCCAAGGGAAGACTGATGGCAAAGAACTTCCTCCAGAGCCAGCAGAGAAAATCTTACCCCTGGAGCTGACACCCTGAATTTGGACTTCTAGTTTACTAGACTGTGACAAATGAGACTTCTTAAAGTCATCCATTTGTGGTGTTTCTGTTAAAGCATCACTGGGTGACAAAACACCTAGACTCCCAGTAGTAATATTTTGGTAATCAGACAAAAAATGTTAAAGAAAAAATATCTATAAAAAAAGTGACTGTTATTCTGGGTTTGAAGGATTAGAACCATAGTCTCAAAAGATATCTTGGTCAACTGGCATAACATACATAGTTCTTATAGTTATGGTCTATATCCTAGTTTGATGAGTAATGTCTGGGTTTTAAAAGCTTGGGAGCAGCCATCTAAGATACAGCTATTGGTCTCTATTGGTCTGGAGAAAAAGAAAGTAACCCAAGACTGAATGAAGACACTAGTCCACGGGACAAATAACCTACATGAGTTGATCCTGAGACCAGAAGAACTACATGGTACCAATGGTTCTCATCTGGGCCACAACATATGGACTCAGATGGAGTTGGAAAAAAATGTGTAACAGAATCTGAAATTCTTAAAAACAAACAAACAAAAAACAGACTGGACAAATTGAGACTGGAGTACTTCCGGAGAGTACCCTAAGATATTTTCATATGTGAAATTAAACTAACTCCTGAGACACCTGGTAGCTAGGTAACAAATTAACACTAGAAATAATGTATATTACATAACACCCATAAAGTACTGTGCTCGTCTTTAAAAAAATCATGTATTAGTATATGGTACCAAACAATCAACAATTATTTTAAAACAAAGACGGGAATGTAAGGGGCAGGGAAATGAGATTTATGGAAGTGCAAAAAACTGAATGAAAACTTTGAGAATGCAAACAATGTCACTAACTATTTGTGCTGAAATTGTTGAATGGTAATCTAAACTGCTGGGAAACTTTCACCGAAAACACAGTAAAAGATTATTTTTTTAAAAAGTGACAATTAGATGTTCTGCAGATTTGTCATTGTTCTTGATCACTGCCTAGTGTTCTGTTGCAGATATCATATGAGGCCTGACAATTAAGTCTGGGAACTTAATTGTTCTAAGTGCTATATACCTTATAGCTGAGTATCGCTACGGTCACATTCAAGATACTCCCCTTGGAAAGCTATGCACTGATGCCGGCGTAGTTTATCTATTCATCTATTGATGGGCACTTTAGGTTGTTTCCATCTTTTTGATATTATGGATAATGCTACAGTGAACATGGGTGTGCACGTGTCTGTTTCTGTGATGACTTTTACTTCTGTAAGATATAGCTGGATCCTATGGTATTTCCATTTCAAACTTTTTAAAGAGGTGCCATACTGTTTTCTGAGGTGGTTATACCATTTTACACTCTCATCAGTGGTGCATAAGAGTTCCAGTCACCCTGTAACCTCTCCAACATTTGTTACTGTGTTATGGTGGGATGAGATGGCATTTTATTACTATTTGTTTTTTTAAATTGTGCTTTAAGTGAAATGTTACAATCCATATCAATTTGCCACATAAAACCCCTGTGCACACATCGCTGTATGACTCTAACTGATCATTATAGTTTTGATTTGCATTTCTCTAATATCTAGTGATCACAATAAGTTTCTCCTGTGTCTATTAGCCACCTGAATGTCTTCTTTAGTGAAGTGTCTTCATATCCCTTGATTTTTTTTTTTAATTGTGATTTAGGTGACAGTTTGTAGCTCAAGTTAATTTCTCATAAAAAAATGTATACACATATTATTTTGTGACAATAGTTTCAATCCCCACAATATGACAGCACATGTCCCTTTTCCATGCCAGGTTCCCTGTGTCCATTCACCCAGTTCCTGTGCTCTTCCTCCCCTCTCATCCTGTCTCTGTACTGAAGCTGCCCATTTGGTCTCACGTAACTGATTGAACTAAGAAGCACACCCTCACATGGATTATTTTTTTATTTCATAGTCCTGTCTCATCTTTGTCTTCAGAGCGGGCTTCAGGAGTGATTTCAGTTCTGAGTTAACAGAGCATCTGGGGACAAGTTTCTGGGTTTTCTCCAGTCTCTGACAGACCATTAAGTCTGGCTCCCCCCCCGACCCCAATTTCTTTTACTGTACTTTAGATGAAGGTTTACAGAGCAAACCAGTTTCTCACTGAACAGTTAATATACCTATTGTTCTGTGACGTTTGTTGCCAACCTCAGGACATGTTAACACTCTCCGCTCCTTGACCCTAGATGCCACATTACCTGCTTTCTTTTCTCCTCCTGTCTGCTCATCCTTTCTTCTTGCTAGTGTGCCCATTTAGTCTTGCTTCATTTTATGGGTCTGTTTAATCTTTGGCTGAAGAGCGAACCTCAGGAGTGACTTCATTACTGAGCTGTGACAGTGCATGGGGGCCATTCTCAGGGTTTCTCCAATTTCTTCCAGGCCAGTAACTCTGGTGTTTTTTTTGTGAGTTCGAATTTTGTTTCTGTGTTTTTCTCCAGCTCTCTGGACCTTCTATTGTGTTCCCTGTCAGAGCAGTCAGTGGAGGTAGTGGGGTACCATCTACCTGTGCTGGACTCAGTCTTATGGAGACTATGTAGTTGTGGTCCGTTAGTCCTTTGGACTAATAGTTCCCGTGTCTTTGGTTTTCTTCTTTCTCCCTTGCTTCAGGTGAAACCAGTCAAATATCTTAGATGGCCAACTGCAAGATTTTAAGACCCCAAACACTACTTGCCAAAGTAGAATGTAGAACATTTTCTTTATGAACTACGTTATGCCGCTTGAGCTAGATGTTCCCTAAGATCATAGTCTCCGCAGCCGCAGCCTGGTAATCTGGTCCCTCAGAGAGCTCACATGTGTCTATGGAGCTCCAGTAACCCTGTGTGCTGGCCTTCCCAGTATTGCGTGTTGTCATACCCTTCACCAAAGTTACTACTTATCTATTGTCTATTTGGTTTTTCCTTCACATTGGTCCCTTCCCTCATAACCATCAAGGGTTATTTTTGTGTGCGTGTAAACTTTTCAATGAGTTTCTATAGTAGTGGTTTCGTACAATATTTGCCCTTTTGTGATTGACTTATTTTACTCAGCAGAATGCCTCGCAGATTCATCCATGTCTATTCCTTGATGGCTCTTATTTCTCTAGAGTATATTCCAAGGAGTGGGATTGCTGGATCATACAGTATTTCTATTTCTAGCATTTTAAAGAAGTGTCATATCATTTTCCAAAATGGTTATATCATTTTGCGTCCCCACTAGAAGTGCATGAGTATTTCAGTCTCCCTGCAGCCTCTCCAATATTTGTTATTATCTTTTTTAAATTGTGATTAAATGAAAGTATACAATCCAAGTCAATTTTCCATAGCCACCTCTCTACAACTCTGTCTGCTCTCCCTATCCTGTAACAACACACTCCTCCTTTTCACTCTTTACTACTAGTATCCTCCCAACAAACACCTGTCCCCTCATCTCCACCCTCTCTTGTCCCCTCTAGAAAGAAACCAGTGGGACAGCCTTCTCTAAATGAATAAAACTATAAAGTACACACACACATGCTTACTTTGTGTCCTAAAGTCTGATCCCTTCTTAGTCTGAAGTGTTGGTCTCAGTACTGCTTTTAGGTCTGGGGCAGCAGCAAGTCTAGAGGCCGTGTTTCCAGGGAGACCCTTCCGGTCTCCTGTTGATGTAGTCTTCCAATCATACGGGTCCTTCTGTCTCCTGGACTCATTTTCCCTCTTGTCTTTGATGTTCTTTGTTGTCATTTGTTCCAGGTGGATTGGGACCAATTGGTATTCCTCAGATGGCAGCTTGCTGACTAAGACCCAGATGCCACTCATCAACATGGGGTGCAGAAGACTTTCTTAGTAAAAGCCTTGTTATACCAGCTGACGTCCATGTCCCCTGAAAACACATTCCCCAGACCCCCTGACTCTGCTGCTCTATTCTTTGAAATGCTGGGTTGAATTTAGAAAATCTTTTAGTTTATGGTGCAGTCCATTTATGCTGACCTGCCTTCTACTGAGTGCTGTCACACCCTTCACCTAACTAGAGTCCGATCGACTAATCTATGATCAACTCCCTCCCTCCCTCCCCACCCTTGTAGCCATCAAAGAGTCTTTTCTTCTTTACATAAGTCCTTTTTTAAGTCCTTATAATAGTGGTTTCATACAACACTTGTCCTTTTACAGCTGACTGATTTCACTCAGCATAACATTTCCCAAATAAAACCAGGTTATGAGATGCTTCCAAAAATCATCATTGCTCTTTATCATTGCATAGTGTTCCATTGTGTATACACACCATAGTTTATCCATTCATCTGTTGAGAGGTACCCACATTGATTCCATCTTTTTGCTATTGTGCACAGTGCTGCAATAAACATTCTTACGCACATATCTGTGTGACAGCCCTCGTTTCTGTAGAATATATTTCAAGCAGTGGGATTGCTGGATCATACAGCATTTGTATTTCTAGCTTTCTAAGAAGTGCCAAATTGCTTTCCAAAGAGGCTGTACCATTTTGCATTCCCACCAGGAGTGTAGGAGAGTTCCAATCTGTCCACAACCTTTCCAGCATTTGTTGTTTTGTGTTTTTTGGGTTATTGCCAACCTCTTTGGGGGTGAGATGATATCTCATTGTGATTTGATTTGGATTTCTCTAATAGCTAACAATTGTGAGCATTCCCTCATGTGTCTTTTGCCTGCCTGAATGTCTTCTTTGGTGAAGTGTTTGTCCATGTCCTTTGCCTACTGTTTAATTGGGTTATTTGTCTTTTTCTTGTTGATATTTTGTAGTACCTTGTAGATTATGGAAATTGGACATCGACTTGGTATGTAGTTGCCAAATATTTTTTCTCTTTCTGTAGGGAGTGTTTTAACTCTCTTGATAAAGTCTTTGGATGAGCATAAGAGTTTGATTTTCTCTTCTGTTGTTTGTGCATTGTTGTAAGATTTCGTAGTCTGTATAAGCCATGTATTAAAATTTCTATTGTTGTTCCTATTTTTTCTTCCATAACCTTTATTGTTTTAGGTTTGATATTTAGGTCTTTGATCCCCTTTGATCAAGTTTTTGTGTAAGGTGTAATATATGGGTCTTGTTTTCGCTTTTTACAGATGGATATCCAATTTTGCCAACATCATTTGTTAAGAGAAGATGGTGACATTTCTGGATTCTCTAGTCTGTTCCATTGGTCTAGATGTCTGTTTTTTTGTACCAGTATCAGGCTGTTTTGAGTACTGTAGCAGAATAATAGGTTCCAAAGTTGGGTTGTGTGAGGCCTTCCACTGGGTTCTTCATCAGCAGTGTCTTACTTAGATGGGATTTCTTCCCTTTCCAGACAAAGCTGGTGATTTTTTTCTCCATCTCATTAAAAAATAACATTGGAATTTGTACTGGGATTCCATTGTACATATAGATCACTTTAGGTAGAATAGAAATTTTCACAGTCTTAAGTCTTCCTATCCATGATATGATATCATAGGGATAGTTTTATCTCTTCTTTAGTGATGTGGATGCAGTTTATTTTTTTTGTTTATCTGATTGCTCTAGCCAGAACCTCCAGCCCAATGTTGAATAGAACTGGTGACAGTGGGCATCATTGTTTAGTTCCTGTTTTCAGGGAAGATTGTTTCAGTCTTAATGACTGTTTCAGTTCATAATGACTTTGGCTGTTGGTTTTGTGTAGATGTCCCTTATTGTGTGGAGAAATTTTCCTTCTATTCCCATTTTGCTGAGAGTTTTTAACATGAGTGGGTATTGGACTTTGTCAAATGCCTTTTCTGCATCAGTTTATAGAATCAAGAAATTCTTATACTTTGTGTTATTTATGTGGTTGATCACATTAATTGTTTTTCTGATGTTGAACCAATCCTGCATCTCTGGTATGAATTCTACTTCGTCATGATGAATTATTTTTTTGATATTTTGTTGTATTCTTTTGGCTAGGATTTTGTTGAAGATTTTTGCCTCTAGGTTCATGAGTGATACTGGTCTCTAATTCTCTTTTTTTGTAGGGTCTTTAGCCAGCTTTGGTAACAGGATTATACTGGCTTCATAGAACGAATTTGGGAATGTTCTGCCCTTTTCTATGTTGCAGAAAAGCTTCAGGAGTAATGGAATTATCTCCCTTCTAAAAGTTTGATAGAATTCTCCAGTGAAGCTGTCTGGGCCAGGACTTTTTTTGGTTGGTAGTTCTCTCACTACTTTTTCAACTTCTTCTTTTGTGATGGGTTTATTAAGTTGTTGTCTTTCTCTTTGTGATAATTCGAGACATTTGTTTATTTCCTCTATGTTTTCAAATCTGTTAGTGCATAATTTTCATAGTATTCTGTTACGATACTTTTGATTTCATTGGGTCTGTTGTGACATCTCCCATTTCATTTCTTATTCTCGTTGTTTCCTCTCCTATTTTTGTTTTGTGAGTTTAGCTAATGGTTTATCAATTTTGTTGATCTTGAAAAACAAAAATAGTTTTTGGTTTTGTTAATTCATTTAATTATTTTTCTATTTTCTAATTCTTTTTGCTCTGCTCTAATCTTTATTTGTTATTCGTGTCAGTAATATCAGGGTGAAAGGGCACCTCACTGTGGTTTTCATTTGCATTTTTCTAATAGTTAGTGATCATAAGCATTTCCTCATGTATCTGTTAGCCATTTGAATGTCCTCTTTGGTGAGTGTATGTTCATATCCTTTGCCCAATTTTTAATTGGATTGTTTATCTTTTCATTGTAGATATATTAAATTTTACTATAGATTTTAGAGCTTAGACCTTCATTAGATATGTCATAGTTGCCTGGCTTTTTTCATCCAACATACTTATTTGGAGATTCAACCACCTTTTTAAGTATTAACAATAGTTCATACCTTTTAATTTGCCGTTACAAGTAAAGTTACTATGAACATTTACATAAAAGTTTTCATACAGACATATGCTTTCATGTTTCTTGGGGAAATATATAGGAGTGAGTTGTCTGGCTCATAAAGTAGATGTATGTTCAGTATTTTAGGAATGAAAACAACTTGATCATGATGAATTATTTTTTTTATATGCTGTTGAATTCTGTTGGCTAAAATTTTGTTGAAGATTTTTGCATCTAGATTCATGAGTGATGTTAGCCTGTAATTTTCTTTTTTGAGGCATCTTTCCCTGGTTTTGGTATCAGGGTTATGATGGCTTCATAGAATTAATTTAAAAAACAAAATCATCATGATCAAGTTGGTTTCATTGTAGTGATGCAAGGGTGGTTGAACATCTAGAAAACAACTAATGTAATCAAACATATTAATAACACAAAAGATAAAAATCACCTGATTTTGTCAATTGATGCAGAAAAGGCATCTGACAAAGTTCAACATTCATTCATGCTTAGAACTCTCTGAAAAATAGGGATAGAGGAGAAATTCCTCAATATAACCAGTAGCATCTATGCAAAGCCAACTGCTTTCATCATCCTGAATGGTGAAAAACTGAAAGAATTCCCTTTGAGAATGGGAACTAGACAAGAATGCCCGCTCTCACCACTTTTACTCAACACTGTGCTAGAAGTTCTAGCCAGAGCAATTAGAGAACTCAAAGAAATAAAAGGCATCCATATTGACAATGAAGAAGTAAAGATTTCCCTCTTTGCAGATGATATGATTGTTTATACAGAGAATCCAAAGAAATCCATAAGTAAACTATTAGAGCTAATAGAAGAATTCAGCAAAGTATTGGGATACATGATAAATGTAACTAAATCAATAGGATTCCTTTATACCAACAGTGAAATTATTAAAGAAGAAATCACCAAATCAATTCCATTTACTATAGCCCCCAAGAAGATAAAATATCTAGGAATAAATCTAACTAGAGAAATAAGAAATCTTTACAGAGAAAACTACAAGATCTTGCTACGAGAAACTAGGAGAGACATACATAAGTGGAGTAATCTTCCCTGCTCATGGATAGGAAGACTCAATATTGTGAAAATGTCTATTTTGCCCAAAGCACTCTACTTATATAATGCAATCTCAATACAAATTCCAGCAACATTTTTTTAATGAGATGGAGAAACAAATTATCAGCTTTATTTGGAAAAGGAAGAAGCCCCAAATAAGTAAAGCACTACTGAAAAAGAAGAACATACTGGGAGGCCTCTCACTACCTGACTTTAAAACCTATTACACTGCCACAGTAGTCAAAACAGCCTGGTACTGGTACAAAAAGAGACCTATAGACCAATGGAACAAAGTAGAGACCCCAGAGATGCCACCATCCTCCTATGAACAGCTGATATTTGACAAAGGTCCTAAGATCTTGAACTGGGGTAAGAACAGTCTTTTTAACAAATGGTGCTGGCATACTTAGATATCCACCTTATACAAAAATGAACTCAAATTGGATAAGCCAAGCCAAGTGCCGTCGAATTGGATAAAAGACCTAAATACAAAAGCTAAAACGATAAAGTTCATCCAAGATAAAGCAGGGTCAACAATGGACGTTTTAATATGCAATATAGACAGACTTCAAAATCTGACAAACAAAACACTTTCATCAGAAGAGAAAATAGATAAATGGGAGTTAATAAAAATCAAACGTTTCTGCTCATCTAAAGACTTCATCAAAAGAATTAAAAGACCACCTACAGAATGGGAAAAAATATTTGGCAACTCTATGTCAGACTAACACCTGGTCTCCATAATCTATAACATTCTATAAAATATCAAGAAGAAAAAGACAAGTCATCCAATTAAGCGATGGGCAAAGGAGATGGACAGACACTTCTCTAAAGAGGAGATCCAGGCAGCCAAAAAACACATGCGGACATGCTAACGATCATTAATTATTAAAGAAATTCAAATCAAAACAACAATGAGATACCATCTCACCCCAACAAGATTGGCCATGATCCAAAAAATGCAAAACACTAAATGTTGGAGAGGCTGTGGAGAGATTAGAACTCTCCTACACTGTTGGTGGTATTGCAGAATGGTGCCACCTCTTTGGAAAGCAATTTGGCATTACCTTAAAATAATGGATATAGATATACCATTTGACCCAGTAATTCCTCTGCTCAGAATATATCCTACAGAATCAAAGCCATTCACACCAACTGACACATGCACACGAATGTTCATTGCAGCACAGTCCACAATAGCAAAAAGTTGGACTCAACCTGAATGCCCAACAACAGAAGAATGGATGGGTAAACTTTGGTATAAGTACTAATGGAGTACTATACACTGATAAAGAACAATGATGATAGCAGGAAACATCTCTCAATTTGGTCTCAACTGGAGGACATTATGTTGAGTGAAACTAGTCAGTGACAGAAGGACAATTATTATATGAGACACCTATGAAAAAACTTAAAAGCAGACTCATACATAATAGAAAAGACTCTTGGATGGCTACAAGGGTGGGGATGTTGGGAGGACGGGAGGGCGAGGGGTGAGGGTTTAGGTTAGAGAGTTGTTAGAAATTTGGTTGGGTGAAATTAGTGACAATACACATTAGTAAGAAGATCAATATTAATGAGACTTCGACACGACTTGTGCACTCCTATCTTAACCCAATATTGTAAACACAGAGTATGTACCCTCATTTTCTATTTAATAAAAAAAAGTAACGGTGTAGAACAATAGAGTATGAGTGATGTTTTCTATAAAAAGTGTTGTAAAAAAATATATTAGGAAATGTCTGATTTTTTCCAAAGTGGTTATATTATTTTATTGATCACACCAGACGTATATGAGAGTCCTAATTCCTCCATTCTTTCAGCACTTGACATGGTCAGTACTTTTTGGCACTCTAAAAGGTATGTTGTGGTGTCTCATTGTGGTTATATTTGCATTTTCTATAGATTCAGTGGAGACCCATGCAGTGTAGTGGTTAAGCGTTACATCTGCAAACCAGAACATCAGTAGTTCAAATCTACAGGTACACCTTGGAAACTCTATGGGGCAGTTCTACTCTGTCTTTAGGATCACTATGTGTTGGCGTCACTGGACAGCACTGTGTTTGGTTTTTGTTTGCTTGAATAGGGTCATTGTGAGCGGGAAGTGACTCAACTGCAATTTTTATTTTTGTAATAATATGGGTATTACCGAATGGCATAAACAGTTAAGTGCTTGACAATGAAATGAAAATTTGGTCATTAGAACTCACCAAGATGTGCTTTGAAAAGATCACAGTCTCCAAAATTCTGTGGAGGTAGTTTTATTCTGCACAGATGGGATCACCACAAGTGCGAATTAATTCCATAGCACTAACAACAGTGAGGTATAGTGTTCAGCATCCTTTCACGTGGTTATAAGGTGCAGTGTCTATTCAAATATTTTGCACACTTTTTTCTTATTATTCAGTTTTGAGAATTCTTTATGTATTCTGAATACAAGATTTTTTTATTAAATAAACAATTTGTAAATATTTTATCCTAGTCTTCAGTAGTTTTTCATTTCATTCTGATAACTATGCTTTCAAAGAGCAGCAGTTTTAAAATTTGATGAAGTCCAATGTTTTTCTTGCTGTTGTCTAAGAAATCTTTGCTTAACCTAAAAGTAACAAGGACTTTCTCCTAGAAGCTTTATAGCACTAGGTTTTTTAGATCAGTGATTCATTTTCAATTCATTGTTTTGTAAATGGCATGGGATGTGAATTGAAGTTTGTTTTTATATGTGAATATTCAATTTTTGCAACACAATTGTTGAGAAGACTATTCTTTCCACTGACTTGCCACTGCATATTTGTCAAAAGCTTATTGTCCATATATATGTGAGCCTATTTCTGAATGTTCAATTCTGTCCCCTTCATCTGTCCTTGATGCTAACTGCATACTGTCTTAAATACTGCACCCTTCAAAATCTTGATATCAGAGAGTTGATCCATTTTGTTTTTTTTCAAGGTTGTTTTGGCTATTCTAGGTTCTTGGCATTTCCATATAAATTTCAGAATTGGCTTGTCAGTTTCTACAAAAAAGGCTCCTGGGATTTTGTTTGGGATGGCATAAAATCTACAAATCAACTTGAGGAGAATTAGCATCTTAATGTTGAGTTTTCTAACCTATGAACAGAGTATACTGCAGTTTTTAGTGTAAGAGTCTTACACATCTCTTATCAGATTTATCTCTAAGTATTTCATATATATGATAATGTTATAAAGGTATACTTTTTAAAATGTTAATTTCTGGAAGTTTGTGTCTATTGTCTAGCAATATAGGAATCCCTGGATAGTACAAACAGCAAAGCCTAGTAGCTGAAAGGCTTGCAGTTGCAGTTCCAACCCACTCAGAGGTGGTTTGGAAAACAGGCTTGATGATCTGTTTCCAAGAGTTATAATCAACTTGATGGCAACTAACAATAATTGTAACATATCAATATCTTTAAATTTTGTATATTGATCAACAGTCGGCAATCTTGCTAAAATAATAGATTAATTCTAGTGACTACTTTCGAGTTCATAGGATTTTCTACATAGATGATTGTGTCATTTGCAAGTGAAAAACAGCATATTTCTGATCATATATCTGAGAGCAGATATTCTTGCCTGATCTTAGTACAAAGTACTTAATCTTTCACCATTAAGTATAGTGTTACCCACAGGTGTTTTGTAGGTCGCTTCATCAAGCCCAGAAGTTCTCTTCTTTTCCTAGCTGATTAAAGATTTTAAGTCAAGAATAGGTGTTGGATTTTGTTAAATGTTTATCCTACATCCATTGAGATGATCATATGGTTTCTTTCCTTTTTTAATCTGCTAACCCCTAGGGTCGCCATGAGTCAGATCTGACTCAATGGCACTTGGCTGGCTTATCATGTTGAATTGTATTAATTGATTTTTGAAAGCTAAAACAACCTTGTATTCCTGGGATAAACTTCACTTGGTCATGACACATTATCCTATTATAAGTTGTTGCAAAAAGGATCTGTATATGTATATGAACGTGTATGTGTATGTATGTATATATATATTAAAAGAGAATGTATAGTAAAATAGAGTCTTGTCATAAACATAAGTTAAAATTGGCTAAACTATTAAAACACAAAATGGCTGTGCTTCAGCTAAGTAAGATGGTGAGAGAATGCAAGGTCATGGTGAAGAAGTAAAAGTGAAAAAAAACCTGCCAGATAGACATGGCAGAAGATGGTTAGAGAGACAATAAAGACAATAAGCAATCAGAACAAAGTCAACAACTTGAGGTAACAGAAGATAAGACTTAGGGACTCACTGAGAATAACGAGAACCAAGTGAATACATATGTTAACAACCCAGCAGTCTGGATTTGGGGGATGCAGTCCCCTCTGGAGGTCTGTGTCCACCAGTCTGCTGCTGTTCCTCATCCTCAAAGGCCTGGAGCGCAGTGCCTTCCAGGGCTCAATGCCCATGTCTGGTGCTGTGATGTGACCTGATCCTAAGACCTTGACCTTCTGCTGTGTTGTGACCTGAACTTGAGACCTCACCCACTTTGTCCTCAAAGGCCTGGTTCAAGGGTCTCTGACTGTTTCCCGTTGGTGCCTGAGGCTCTGTGCTGTCCCTGCAGGATCTACCTCCAAGACGCCTTGACGCCTTGTCACTATCCTGATGTCGAAACATCCTGGTTCAAGTGACTGTGACTGTTGGTTCCTGAGTCTCCAGAACTGTCTCTGCTAGCTCCGTCTCTGAGATGCCTCACTGCTGTCTGACTCTAGACTCTCCTAATGTCTAGATGATGAGAGGACTGCCAATCTCCAAATTTTTTACAGTGAAACTTGCTTTCAGGTAAGTGTAAGTGATGGTGTTAAGATTAACTGAGATAGCAAAAAGATGGAATCAACCCAGATGCCCAACAATAGAGGAATGGACAGGTAAACTATGATATATATACTCAATGGAGCACTATGCGATGATAAAGAACAATGATGATTCCAGGAAACATCTCATAACCTGGTTTCAACTGGAAGACATTACGTTGAATGAAAGTAGTCAGAGACAAAAGGACAAATATTGTATGAGACCCCTACGAAAAAAACTCAAAAATAGATTTATGCATAGAAGAAAAGACTCTTTGACAGCTGCAAGGAAGAGGAGGGAGGGAGGGCAAGGGGGGGTAGGGTTTAGAATAGATAGTTGGTAGAAATTTGGTTGGGTGAAATCGGTGATGGCATACATTAGAAATAAGAACATTAGGTGGACTTCAACATAACTTGAATACCCCTTCCATCTTAACCCAATGTTGCAAGGTCAGAGAAGCTGGGGCAGGGGGCAGGACCTTGCTGTTAGGTGAAATCGAGGCCAATTGTGACAACTAGCGTATTGCTAAGAGGGCTCTCTGCACCCCACATAGGTGAGTGGCGTCTGGGGTCTTAAAAGCTGCCTAGCTGCCATCTGAGGACACAGCAAATGATCCCAACTCAGCAGGAACGGATGCTCACTGAGGACCAAAACGACATGGGGGTACCACAACCCAGAAGACAGAGAGACCTACATCAGTGGGTGCCTATATAGACTTGGGACTGGAAGAACTGGATGGTGCCTGGCCACCATCTGTGACAGCCACGATGGAGCTCATGAAGTTCAGTCTCACTGGCAACACAAGAATGAAAAGGGGTGCTCCTGAGATCGCCACTAAAAGACCACAATTGATAGTTCAGTGGCTTCAGAGTTCCCCTGGGAACATGGCCTCTGGCCCTGATGCTGCCCTTGCCCATAAATCACGACGAAGGTCCACTCTGGACACAAATGGATTGGACTTGGTGATGCAGAGTGACCACATATGGACACACTTTATGTTTCTATGCATTTATGGGATATCATTCTGCTTACCTCTGGCTGGAGTGAGGGGAGTGGGTGGAGAAGACAGGAAAGGAAACTGTGGGGAAGAGGAGATATGTATGGAGCAGAGAGGAATAGTGTACTATCACCGGGCAAGGAGAGCAGTGGAAGCTGCATATAGGTGGGCATGTAAATTTATATGGAAATGTACATTTTCACTCAGTCATAATAAAAAAAAAAAATTAAAAAAAAAAAAAAGATTAACCAAGCAGTCCCTGTGGGACCTGGTTGAAACTGTGAGGGTCTTAACTAATGTAAATGAGAGTTTTCAACTACTGTAAACATAGATAAGAGTACTGTCACGTCTTGGTGCTAGTACCTACCCCTTCCCCTTGCTTAACTGTGTCTGGTTTGATTAAATAAAGCTTCATACTTACCCCAAGCCTTTGGTTTATGCATTTTCCTCTCATGACCTCCAACACTTTCTGGGCACTCATGACAGTTGCAGAATTCTAGATACTAAAATTTTGTGAAGAATTTTTGCATCTCTATCCATGAAGGATGTTGTCCTGTAGATTTCTTTGTAATGTCTGCAGCTAGTTTTTTAATGAGAGACTCAAAAATGAGTTGGGGAGTATTTCCTCATTTTTAGTTTTCCAGAAGAGTTTGTGTAGAAATTGTATTGTTTCTTTTCTTCAATTGTGGATTGAGTTCCCAGTGAAGTTATTTGGGCCTGCAGTTTTCTTTGTGTGAAGGTATTAACTATAGACTCAGTTTCTTTAATAGACATGGCTCTTCAGGGTATTTATTTCTTTGAGGATCATTTCTGCCAGTTTGCATCTTTTGAGGACATTATCCATTTAATCCAGCATTTTTGAATTAACGGCATAAATTTGTTCAAATTGTTCCTTAATTATCTTTTTAACATTTATAGAATTTGTAGTGATGTCAAGTCTTCTATTCCTCATATTGCTTATTTGTATCTTTTATCTTTTTTTCCCTGATCAATATGGCTAGAAATTCATCAATTTTACTGAGTGTCTCCGGGAATTAGCTTTTGGTTCCATCAGTTTTCCCATTGTTTTTCTATTTTCTTTTTCAATGATTTCTACTCTGAACTCTATTATTTTCTTTCTTCTGCTCAATTGGGTTTTCATTTGCTTTTTTTTTTTCCCCCCTCCTACTTTCTTGAGGTGGAAACAGGTCCTGGGTTAGAGCCTTTGTTTCTTTTCTAGTAATTCAGTGTTATAAATGTGTCTTTAAGTACGATTTTAGTTGTACTCATCAGATTTTAACTTGTGTTTTCATTTTCATTTAACCTCAAAGTATTTTATAAATTCTCTTTTGCTTATCCACTGTTTCTTCGGGGAGGGGGGAGTATGTAATTTAGGTTAGAAATATTTGCAAATTTTCCAGATGACTTCCTGTTTTCCAATTTTGGTTTAATTTAATTGTGCTCAGAGAATTTACGTAGCGTAACTCCCTTTAAATTTACTGAGAGTTACTTTATAGCCCAGAATATGGTCTACATTGCTAAATGTTCCTGTGTTCTTGAAAAGATGTGTATTCTGCTACTGCTGAGTGAGGCATTCTATAGATATTAGATCAAGTTGTTGGTAGTATTACTGAAGTTTTCTAAATCTTTAATGATTTTGTCTAGTTCTGTCACATATTGAGAGATGATTGTTGAAGTCTCTGACTAGAGTTGTGGATTTGTCTATTCCTCTTAATTCATGGGCTTTGCAGCACTTATTGTGTATATATTCCCTCAATGAATTGACCCCTTTATTATTTTGAAATAACCCACTTGATACCTGGTCATAGTCTTTACTCTGACATCTAATTTGTTCAATGCTAATATAGCTACTTCAACTTTCTTTTGATGAATGTTAGCATTGAATAAGGATCCCTGGTAGTGCAGTTGTTACATGCTTAGCTCTTAACCTGAAGGTCAGTGGTTCTAATCCACCAGCTGCTCCATAGAAGAAAGATAAGGCAGTCTGTTTCCTGAAAGATTATAGATTTGGAAACCCTGTAAGGCAGTTCTACTCTGTCCTACAGGGTCATTGTGAGTCAGAATTGACTCAAAATCATTTTTCTTTTTTTAGCATGGAAGATATTTTTCCATGCTTTTATTTTTAACCCATTTTTGTCTTTATTTACAAAGTGAGTTTCTTGTAGGTGGCATTTAGTTGGCTCTTTGGACTCAGTCTAAATTTCTACACTGAAAAGAATTCTTAGTGTGCTTTACATGAAAGTTTACAGTGCAAACTAGTTTTTCATTCAAAAATTTATACACAAACTGTTTTTGAAATTGGTTGGAATTCTCAAAATGCTTCAGCAGTGTCCCCCTTTCCCTTTACACCCAGGGATCCCTGTGTCTATTGGTCCAGTTTTCTTACCCCTTTCTGCCTCATTGTCTTTGCCTTTGGGCAGATGTTGCCCATTTAGTCTTGTCTATGTGACTGAACCAATGTGCATATTCCTCATCTATGTTATTGTTGGTTTTATAGGCCTGTTTAATCTTTGGCTGAAAGGCAGACTTCAGAAGTGGCTTGAGTTCTGAGTTAGAAGGGTATCTGGGGTAAATTTCTATTTTCAACTGGGGTGTTTAGCTATTAATGTTTAATGTGCTCCTTGTATAGCATGGGTTTAGTACTACTATTTTACTGTTTGTTCTCCTTCTGTCCCACCTGTTCTTCACGTTTAGTGTAAGAGTATTATAGCTGTATACTTAACAGTGATAGTCTTCAATTTCTACTCTCTCAGCCTTTGTGGTATTGTTCCCACATATTTTACTTCTACATGTATTTTAAACTCAACAGTACACAGTTATTTTTGTCTTAAGGAGATTTAAACACTCAGAAAAAAGTTTTTAAATGTAATTATTTCACTAACATTTTCAGATAACCACCCAAAACCCAAACCCACTGCCGTTGAGACAATTCCATCTAATAGTGACCCTGTGAGACAGAGAACTGCCCCACGTGGTTTCCAAGGCTATACATCTTTGAGGAAGCAGACTGCCCCATTTCTCTCACGGAGCAGATGGTGGGTTCAAACTGCCAACCTTTTAGTTAGCAATAGAGCTCTTTAACCACTGCACCCCCAGTGTTCCTTATTCCCCAGCAGCATTTCTTTCTCAAGATCCAAATTTCTATCTGCTATCATTTTGCTTGTCTTTGAAGGCATTCCTTTAACATTTCTTGTAGGGCAGGGTTGCTGGTGATGAATTATTTCACTTTCTGCATGTCTCAAAGTCTTTGTTTCACCTTCTTTCTCTTTCAAGGTATTTTTCTGACTAAAGAAATGCAGGTTGACAGCTTTTTCTTTCAGTGGGTTTGTGCTGTTGCTCCTTCGCTTTTAGCTTACATTGTTTCCTGAAGAAAAATCTGTCATCATTCTTATCTCTGTTCCTCTGTACATAGCGTGTCTTTTTGCCCTGGCTGCTTTTAAAATATTCTGTTTAAAGGTTTTCTCTGCAAGTGGTTTTAAGCAAATTGACTATAACGTGTCTTGGTATAGTTTCCTTAATGTTTCTTGTGCCTAGGATTCACTGAGTGTCTTGGATCTGTGAGTTGACAGTTTTCATCAAATTTGAAAAATTTTCAGCCAGGTTTTCTTTTCTCTTCTCCTCAGCGACTCTCTTGTATATTTTATAGCATGTATTTGTTCCACAGTTCCCTGAGATTCTGCTTTTTTATTTTTCAGTTTTGTTACTGTGTTTCATTTTGGTTAATTTCTTTGGCTATGTTTTCAAATTTGTTTAAAGTCAAGAATAGTGTCTAGTACACGGGAGGTACTTTAATAAACATTTTTCAAATAAATGTCAATGGATGTATAAATCTTACAGGATTGTTGTGGATGTATACTCACACGCAGCAGTTCCTCAGTAGATAGTAGCTAACTTTCACAGTTTTGTTTCAAGGTTATGAATGGTTATGTTCATTCCCTTGTGCTTCCTCATTCCTGTCTGATTCTACACACAATCTTCTTAGGGTACTCCATTGTCTAAGATGTTAGCTGAACTTAGCTATGGAGTAGTTCTCAACATTTAAAACTTAAGGTCCCAAGTCCATTGCTGTCCAGTTGATTTTGATTCATAGCAAACATCCCACAGGCTTTCCAATGCTGTAAACCTCCCATGGTGTGGCTGATGGGTTTGAATAGCTGACCTATCAGTTAGCAGCCAAGTACTTTAATCACTGTTCCACCAGGGCTCCTAAAACCTGAGGGGGTACTGACAAAACTCAGCTCCAAACCCTCAAAAGGCTGACTTGTAGAAGTATTTTTTATGAATGATGGGAAACTTCTTTCCCCTTACGCCATTATAGTGGAATTATTATTTTTTAAAATTGTGATTAAGTGGAAGTATTCAATCTAAATCAACTTTGCATGTCTGTCTATCGGCAGCTCCATCCATTCTCCTCAACCAGTGATAGCACATTCTTCCTTTTCGCTCTGTATTTCTAGTATCCTCTTAACAAGCACCTGTCCCCTGCTCTCCAGCCTCTTCTTTCCAATCTAGAAAAACCCAGTAGAATAGCCTCCTATAAATGTATAAAAACATAAAGTACACACACCATATGTTCACACTTTGTCCCTGAGTACAGTCTATTCTTGTCTGCAGAGTTGAACTCAATTCTGGTTACTGGTTAGGATCAGCAGGAGGTCTAGGAGCCACGTTCCCAGGGAACCCACCAGGCTACTGGACCATCAGTTCTCATCTTTTAGTAGAGTTCTTGAGCTCCACACTTTTTTTTCTCATGTTGCCTCAGTGACTCTACACTGTGTCCCCCATCATGGCTACTTTTGGTGGTGGCTGGGCACCACCTCATTTTTCTGGTCTCATGATGATACCATCTCCTATTCATATGAGTCCTTCTGTCTCCTGGGCTCTTTTTCCCTCATGTCTTTGTTGTTCTCAGCCATCATCTTTTCCAGATGAGCTGGGACCATTTAGTGTACCTCAGATGGCAGCTTGCTAGCTTTTAAGACCCTAGGTGCCACTCACCAATATGCAGAAGACTCTCTTAGAAAAAGACTAGTTATGCCAACTGACTTCAATGTCCCCTGAAAACATGGTCTCCAGAACCCCATCCCTGCTACTCAACTCTTTGCAATACCTGGTTGAATTTAGAAAACCTTTCAGTTTATGGTGTAGTCCAGTTATTCTGATCTGCTCTCTACTGCTTGCTGTCACTGCTTTCACCTAACCAAATTCCTATCTACTAGCTAGTCTATAGCAAACCCCGATGGCATAGTGGGTTAAGTGCTATGTCTGCTAACCAAAAGGTCAGCAGTTCAAATCCACCAGGTGCTCCCTGGAAACTCTATGGGGCAGTTCTACGCTGACCTCCAGGGTCACTATGAGTTGGACCTGACTTGACAGCAGTGGTGTTGGTTTTGGATCTAGTCTATGACCAACCCTCTCCCTCCTTCCCTACCCTTATAGGCATCAAAGAGTCTTTTCTTCTGCACGTAAGACTATTTGCATAAACTGAGTGACAAGAGTGGTTTCTCTTTCTTCCTTCTCCACGTTCTCCCCAAAACAAAAATTTTCTTGAGATGTTGTTAAAAATTCCTTACAGAAATTATGCAAATTTATGGTGTATTTACTCTTGGAAGACATAATAGATTTTACAAAGTTTCTTTTATTTTTGCACTACATAATAGTCTATACATAATTACCTAATATTGGAAACTGCAAACCTTGAAATGGCAGAGAAGTTCTGTTGGTCCACAGATTTCCATGCTTTGCCCTTGGCTCATCTTGAAATGTGAGAGTATGAGAGAGACTAGATGTGATAAGACTTAGAGAGAGAAAAAGGTCCTAGTTACTGGCAGAAATATGGCCGGAGGGAGCCATAAATGTAATAAAAAAGGATTTCTCAACTGCAGAAGAGAATTCCACCCTTTCCACGCAGAAAAACAACCCTCTGGGTGGGCTGATTTTGTGAGTCAATCAGACCCAGAGTGTATGCCTAGAAGTGACATTTGTGTGTCAGAAATATCTTTCCTGCTTTGTTGTTCAGACCTGCTTTTCTTTCTCACTTATTTTCATTAGTTTGGTATGAGTGTGTATCTAGATACCCCTGATTTCTCTGTTGCATCAGTAACATACCATTAACTTTGATACACTGTAATTTTAGGAATATAGATTGCATTTATTCAGAATTATAAACTGAAGAATGGGGTACCTTTTACCTTTCAAAAAAAGGCTTAGAGGTGGTTTACTTAAGAGAACATACATACACGTGATGCATTTCTGTGTGTATTTGTTCCACAGGCTTTTGGCAAAAGTCACTTGTTAGGTCAGCAAATGGCCATTGAGTATGTACCATGCTTAACACATCTTAGAATTTATAAGCTGAAAGAAATGTGGTCCTTGATACATGAATCTTGGTGTATTACCTTGTTCATACCAGAAGTACTTGCTTTTTAGCAAGCAAATGAAAACAACCCAACTGCATATTCGAATCGTCAGGGAGAGCTTGTTAAAACTATTCCTGCCCAGGTTCTAGATCTTAGTTTAGAGAGATTCTGATAATAAGTAGGGCCCAAGGCATGCATGGTTTTAACCAAAAGCTCTCCAAGTGAACGTGATACCCAATCAGGATTAAGAAACACCACTTTCAGCCAAAAAAGAATTAACTGCAAAGGTTCAGCCATAAGTCAACCAGGTAGACACCCTTGAAATTTACAACATGAGCAGCTGGCTAAAACTGCCTGTGAGACTGTTTCTCTTTATTTCCACTGCTTGAGTATTGGCACTTTCAGAGGACAAATGGGACTAGAGGACAAGACTGGGATTAATTTCTGTAAAATTCTTGACACAAGACTGCCATTGAGGATTTACGACAGCTGCAACAACCTCCAAAGCATCCCAGAGCACTCTGTCCTTATATTCATTCTCATATCATTGCTTGATTCTCGAAAAATGGTCATTCGTGTAAATTTTCTCTTCCACAAGATGAGTAAGGTATACCAGAGCACGGGCAAGCAAACCTCTTTTTTTTTCTCCCACTAAACAATTAGTGGCATAATGATTAAGTGCTAACGTCTGCTTACCAAAAAGTCAGTAGTTCGAATCTCCCAGGCATTCTTTGGAAACTCAATGGAGCAGTTCTACTCTGTTCTACAGGGTCACTATGTGTTGGCATTGACTTGATGGCCATGGGCAGTGGGTTAAACAACACAGTCATTCTACCAGAAAGAACCGGTTGACATTCAACCACTTCAAGAGGTAGCATATGATCAGGAACAGATGGTACTGAAGGAAGAAATTGAAGCTGCATTGAAGGTATTGGCAAAAAACAAACTTCCAGGAATTGATGGAATATCAATTGAGATGTTTCAACAAACGAATGCAGTGCTGGAAGTGCTCACTCATCTGTGCCAAGAAATCTAGGGGACAGCTACCTGGCCAACCAACTGGAAGAAGTCCATATTTGTGCCTATTCCCAAGAAAGATGACCCAATCAAATGCAGAAATTACTGAACAATCTCATTAATACTACATGCAAGTAAAATTTTGCTCCAGATCATTCAAAAGTGGCTGCAACAGCATATTGACAGGAACTGCCAGAAATTCAAGCTGGATTCAGAAGAGGATGAAGAAAGGGATATCATTGCTGCTGTCAGATGTATCTTGGCTGAAAGCAGAGAATATTAGAAAGATGTTTACCTATGTTTCATTGACTATGCAAAGGCATTCAACAGTGTGGATCACAATAAATTACAGGTAAGATTGATGAGAATGGGAGCTCCAGAACACTTAATTGTGCTCTTGAGGAATCTGTATATGGATCAAGAGGCAGTCGTGCAAACAGAATAAGGGGATACTGCACGGTTTAAAGCCAGGAAAGGTGTGCGTCAGAGTTGTATCCTTTCACCGTATCTTTTTGATCTGTGTGGTGAGCAAATAATGTGAGAAACTGGATTATATGAAGAAGAACAAGGCATCAGGATTGGAGGAAGAATCATTAACAACTTGTGTTATGCACATGACATAGCCTTGCTCGCTGAAAGTGAACAGGATTTGAAACATTTATGGATGAAGATCAAAGACCACAGTTTTCAGTATGGATTGCACCTCAGTATAAAGAAAACCAAAATCCTCACAACTGGACCAGTAAGCAATGTCATCAAAATGGAGAAAGGATTGAGGTTGGCAAGGATTTCATTTTACTTGGTTCCACAATCAATGCCTATGAAAGCAGTAGTCAAGAAATTGAAAGGTGCATTGCATTGGGAAAATCTGCCACAACGCCCTCTTGAATATGTTGAAAAGTAAAGACATTACTTTGAAGACTAAGGTGTGAGTGACCCAAACTATGGTGTTTTCAACTACATCCTATGCATCTGAAACCTGGATGATGAATAAGGAAAACAGAAGAAGACCTGACGCCCCTGAACTATGGTGTTGGAGCCGAATATTGAATATACCATAGACTGACAAAAGAACAAAGAGATCCGTTGTGGAAGCAGTACAACCAGAGTGCTCCTTGGAAGCAAAGATGGAGGGACTGTGCTTTATATGCTTTGGACACGTTGTCAGGAGGTATTGATCACTAGAGAAGGACATCATGCTTGGTAGAACAAAGGGTCAGCAAAAAAGAGGAAGACCCTTGAGATGGATTGACATAAAATCTGCAACAATGGGCTTAAGTATAAAAATTATTGTGGGCATGGTGCAGGACTGGGCACTGTTTCCTTCTGTTATGTAGAGGATCGATATGAGTCACAATCAGCTTGAAGGCACCTAATGGCAAGAACACAGAACACAGTAACTTATACAGGATAGCTGTTTGACAGAGGTTTTGAATTGAATCAAATCTTTCTTATCCAATCCCATAAACCCTAATGGCGTAATGGTTAAGTGCTACAGCTACTACCCCAAGGGGTGGTGGCTGAAATCCACCAGGTGCTCATTGGAAACTATGGGGCAGCTCTACCCTGTCCTAGGGTCACTGTGTTCGGAATCCATTTGATGGCCATGAGTCATGTGTGGTCACCCAATCCCAGGAGTCTCAACATTATTTACTTATCTAGATACCTAAATATACATAAATGTATATTTTACAAATACTTCAATTGCACAAAAGTATAACAAACATACAAACAAGAGAACGAATGCCCAAGGGCCCACCTCCCAGTTTATGAAAATATAAAAAACAAACAAAAACTCTGTTGCCATCTAGTCGATTCTGACTTACAATGACCTTGTAGGACAGAGTAGAACTGACCCTAAAGAGTTTCCAAGGATCATTTAACCAGTAATCCACCAATTCTTGAGGAAAAGCCTGGTTTGCGTAGTAGAGAAGTTCTAAGGCTGGTAACAAAAGGTCGGCTCTTTGAATCTTTGGAAACTATGGGGCAATTCTACTCTGTCCAATAGGGTCATTATGAGTTGGAATCAATTCGAGCAGAATCGGTTTGGTGGTTTTGCTAATATCTTTCAGGTGTCCTGGTACTGTAGTGGTTAAGTGATACATATCCTAAACAAAAGGTTGGCAGTTTCAACCCCGCCAGGCACTCCTTGGAAACTTTACGGAGTCGTTCTACTCCGTCCTATAGTGTCGCTATATACAATCAACTCGATGTCAGTGGGTTTTGGTGTTTGGTTGTGAGGTGCCCCGTTGAAGTAGATTCTTTTGAACAGTGACAATCTTCTGAAATTTAAATGTGAATGCACGCATTCACCCATTGATTGCACTGGATTCATTCATTCCTCAGACATACCCAATTATTGTCACATACGACGTAGATGATGTAACTATTTCTGCCGTTGGAGGAAAGAATTACCAAAAACGTAACCCAAGCTCAAGCCTCCAGATGCCTCCGCTGGAAGCGATCCGGACGCAGCCTGGCCCAGCCTGGCCCAGCCTGGCCCTCCAGACCCAGCCTGGCCCTCCAGAGAGGGCGTGGTTTCTGAGCGCGGCCACCGGGAGCCGGAACTACCCGTCCCGGCATTCCGCGGGGCGAGTGGGCGGAGCCGGGCCGGGGCCGGGGGCCGGCCTGAGGGGGCATTGTGTCGGGGATCGCCGAGTTGCAGCTGTCTGCTCGTGGTGCTCGCCGACCTAGCGTTGTCGGCCAGGGCTCGGGGCTGCAAGTGTCAGCGGCAGCGGCCGCGGCTCCGGCAACACACCGTGTAGCAGGGACCACGCGCCTGCTGGCCACAGTCGCTGGCAGGGGGCTGTGTGCAAGTGCAGCAACATGCAGATAGGCGCCCGGCGCCCTTACGACCCCTCCCGAGGAAAAGAGGCCAGCGTTGTGCTGGCGCGGCGGGGAGCATGAGGGAGGCCGGGGGGCGGCTCTGCTCGGAGCGCTGCTAGGGAGCGGCGCGCGCTGCACACTCGCCGGGGCGCGGCGGAGGGTGGGGAGCCGGGCAGGTCGCGCCAGCGAGCGGGAGCCGGCAGCTGGGAGCTGTTCTGATTGCCGACGCGGACGCGAGGGGGCCTTGGAGCAGCCCCCGGCCCGCCGCCGAGATGGGCAACGCGGGGAGCATGGATTCGCAGCAGACCGATTTTAGGGCGCACAACGTGCCTTTGAAGCTGCCGATGCCGGAGCCAGGTGAACTGGAGGAGCGATTTGCCATCGTGCTGGTGAGTGAGCGACGGCGGAGGGGCGCGGAGACCGGGGTCCCTGGCCGGGCGGCGCAGCTTACCCCCGCCCCCTCCTTTTCTGTCGGACCTTGGGGCGAGCCTCTGGTCCAACAGAAGAGGCTCCCACCTTCCCCATTGTGCCCTCTCCCTCCTCGCTCGTCTCTCCCCTCGTCGGGCCCCCGGGCTCAGCCCTCTTGGAGTCCCGTGTTGGAGCTGGGGGCTGGAGGACGGCTACCCAGCCAGCCCTGAACCCATTGTCTGGCTGGAGAGACACCTAGCAAAGCGTGTGCCCGGGAGGTGCGGCGTGGGTGTGAAGGGAAGGTGGCGTGGACTCGCGCGGCGGGGGCGGCGAGCAGCGAAAGCTTTTTGTTTAAAGAAAAATCATCCCCGCAAGCCCCAAGCCCCTGTGGAATATCCCGCGGGCGCCCAGCCTCGGGCTTGTGGGGTCCCCTGGCAGATGGACGCGTGTGGCCGCCCGCAGACGCCGCGCCGCGAGGTGCGCTAAGAGAAGTTGTAGGACCGTGGCCGCGGCTTTGCTAAGGGAAGCTTCCCGGAAAGGGAAAGAGAAGGAAATCTGCAGCGGCACGGCGCCCCCGTCCCTAAGTGAGGAGAGGGGCATCTGAAATCCATTTTCGCCTCTGCACGTTCTGTTTGGTCTTAAATATTAAACCACAGAAATGTGCAGTTTTGCGGGGACGTTTTGCGAGCTGTTCGATTCCACAGAAGACCTCCTCCCCCAGCACAGCCAGACAAGTCCCCCACTTCCTCCTGCGTTCCTCTTTTAGATTTCCAACTCCTCCAATTCAAGACTCCCTTCTGTCTCCTCTTCCTGCTGGAACTAAGTTTCTGGGCCCCTCCCAGCCAGAGCCTGTCAGTGCTGTGAGCTCGAGAGTGTGTGGTGGCCTCCCCCGTCCCGCACCCGGGGTCTTTACTGCAATTGGTCCCCAGACTTAGGTGTTCAGTGTCTCAGTCTGTTTTAGGAAACCCTGGTGGTGGTAGTAGTTCGGCTGCTAACTGAAGAGGCGGCAATTCGAATCCAACTGGCGCTCCTTGGAAACCGTATGGGGCCGTTCTGCCCTATTCTGTAGGGTCGCTGTAAGTCGGTGATGGGTTTGTTTGCTTTTTGGTTTAGTCTGTTTTATCAGGAGGGAAACAGGCAAGATTAGATACATTTTACTCCTCACACACTTCTCACACACTTGTACATTTCCCTGGCTGGCTTTCCTTCTCCCAAACACTCCAGAAGACGAGGCAGTAAGAGAAAGTTGTGCTTAAGGCAGCCAACATTTTGCACTGCCTGTGGGTTTTTTTTTTTGGACTGGAAACCTCATCCTTTTGGGAAAGGACCCGAGTCTTTCAACAAGAGCAGAAATTGGTGTTCTAACGAGGGAGCAGTGATCGGGACTCTTAAATTGTCTTTCTTCAGGTCCTTAAAAGACAGGTTAGTTTTGTGTTCTTTGGGAAAACAGCCCGCAAGCGTTGTTACATCACCGGGAAACTCTGGTTTGTGTGGCAGTACGGGAGATAGATGAGGTTTCCTGCCTTGCTTCGCATCTTGTGTGATGGGCCACAGCTGCTCCCACCGTTGTGCAAGATGGGGCTCTTCTGAAATGAAACAGCATAGGCTTAATTACTTCTCAAGGCAGCCTGGGTGCATTCTTGACCTGTCTTCTCAGAGAGAAACTTTTTGTGTTCAAAATCCTCTTTCTACCACACATATGGTTCCTACCTTTTGGCTCAGTGTGGTGTGTGAGTCAATGATTGGGGTGGGAGTATGGACACAGGGAAGCCAGTGCAGCAGCAGCAGTAGTAATAATGATGCAGTTCAGTTCAGTTCAACAAGGAGTGTCACTCTTTGCATGACTGTTCTATTACTGTTGATTAATAACATATGGTATGAATTAATGTTTAGAAAAGTAATGTCACGATGTTAACACGGTGGGTTTGTAGTGTTAGTAAGTGTAACAGTCACATTTAAGTGTGTAGCTATTGGTGATTGCAGGTCACAGGTTCCTTAGAGTGGTGGTAGTTTGCTGTCGCTGCTTTTACTCCACTATGCTTCATGCATAGTTGCTGAATGTGTTTACACTACTCCAAATTTCAAGAGGAAAAAAAAAGACCCCCCAAACAAAAGCAGGCAACAACAACAAAATCCAAACAAAAGCGAAACAGGCTGAACTTTAATGAATAGAGATAAAGCTTTTGGGAGAGTCTTGGCTTGGAGTTAGGGACTCTTGGCATGGTGTTATAGTTTTCCACATCATCTCTACTTGATCTTAGAAAGTCCATAGGAGGTGTTAAAGGAAACTCTGCTAAATTGTGTCTGCAGGCTGATCGAACCAGAAAGTTAGGACAGTTTCTTTTATACTCATTTTTTGTTAATGTCATACATGTGGTGCTCTTAACTTTACTTGTCGTCATTAAATACGTAAGAAACCAGCTTAAACCATTTAATTCAAGAGAGCAAGCTTGAACTCTGTGGGGCAGTTCTACTCTGTCTATGGGATTGCTATGAATCGGAATCAGCTCAACAGCAGTGGTTTTTTTTTTTTGTTGTTGTTGTTGTTATACACATATGGATACACTGGCATAGTGGTTAAGTGCTGTGAGTGGTTTTGGTGCCAGCCTTGTAAGTAGGTGAAAGAATTCCCTCTACCCTTTAGGTATGGGAATCCTGTTGGCATCATTGATGCTAGTTTTATGTTCCTCTCTAGTAAAGATTATGTATGTATTTTAGGAGAAAAACCAAATCGTAATACTGTAGAGAAAAGTTATAAGCATCTCCATGAAAGCATGGTGTACACCAACATTAAATCGTTTCAGGAATGGAAAACAGTTCATCCCAAACCTCAAGCTCTAGAAACTTTAAAGCCTTAGGAAAGCATAAATAAAAACTAAAATACGGAAGTCCATCTTAGTTCTAGCTAGGAAAACCTTATAAGACAGATCTGCCCTACTCAAAGACTGTCCTCTGTCAGCATACAAGGTTAAGTAATAAAAGTTAGTTGGTATCAATGCAAGAGGGGAAAAGGGAGAAAAGACTGCTAAATTAAGATCAGTGAAAGGTTAAACTTTTAAAAGTCATTTTTTTTAATGAGAAAAAAATAAAGATTTTAAAATGAGAGATTTGAGCTACTAGCTTCCTGTAAGTAATGACTAGTACAAGTTGGATCCAAACCTAGGAATTGAATGTTCCTAAGAAGAATCATTCCTCTTCCTTCCCCCCTCCCACCCACCCAGCTTGTCTTTAGCATAATGGTAGTAACAGTTGTAAAACCTGTGTTTAAGAGAACAGATTACATTTGACATCTGATATCCCTGTACTTACCTTTCAGGTAGACTTTATGGAGTGATGTGTGTCTCTGTGTGTGTGTGTGTGTGTGTGTGTGTGTGTACACATGTGTGTGATATTTTTGTTACTGTAGTAGAAGTGTTTTGTGAATGGTAAATTCAGACATCTAATTCGGTCTTTGTTTCTTTAGAGGATATATATGTTTTACAGGTAACAGTATCATTAGCCTGTAATTTTCATGTGGCTGTCCACTGTATTTATTAAATATTTCTAATTGCCGGTGATTATGTATACAAAAGAAAAAGAAAAGCCGCTGCCGCTGAATTGATTCCAACTCATAGTGCTCCTATAGGTTAGAGTAGAACTGCCCCATAGAGTTTCTAATAAGTGCTTTGCTGATTTGAATAACCATCCCGTTGGCTAGCACTCATAGCACTTAACCACTGTGCCAGTGTATCCATATGTGTATAACAACAACAACAACAACAACAACAACAAACCCACTGCTGTTGAGCTGATTCCCATTCATAGCAATCCCATAGACAGAGTAGAACTTCCCCATAGCGTTCCCGAGGAGCACCTGGTGGATTTGAATTACAGAGCTTCTGGTTAGCAGCTGCAGCACTTAACCACTTCGCCACCAGAGTTTCGATATGTGTATAAACCAATACACCGAACACACTGCCATTGAGTCAATTCTGACACCTAGTGACCCTAAAGGACAGAGTAGAACGGCTGCATAGAGTTTCCAAGGAGCACCTGCTGGATTCCGACTGCTGACCTTTTTGGTTAGCGGACATAGCACTTGACCATTATGCCACCCGGGTTTAGGAAATCTGATGGCGTGATGGTTAAGTGCTTTGGTGCAAGTCGGTGATTTGAACACACCAACCCCTCTGCAGGAGAAAAGACCTGGCAGTCTGCTCTCCTGAAGACTTCATCCAAGCAAATCCTATGGGGCAAGGTATTATGGAGTTTCTGAGTTGGAACTGACTCAGTAGCACACAACAGCGTGTGTATGTATATGTATGTCTGTATATTGTCCTTTATTTTCAAAGACGATACTATCAAGGTAATTCTTGATGGGTTTGGTGAGTGACTGATTTATTTTTTGAAGAATACCTCTTTCAGCATTAGATACTTTGTAATATTGTTCATTGATTTTTAGCTTGCAGTTACTGTTTGCAATTTAAAATGTAAGTTCCCCGATGCCTTTGTGTAGAATCTCCCCTAAGCAATTCTTTGATTCAGTTTCAGAGGAAAGGATAATTTTGAGTCTTCTGTTTTAGCTGCTCTATCTCTGTTCTCTGTGCCATATCAGATATCAAGAGATTTTAAAAGATAGATTAGAAAGTGATGGGTTAGGACATTATTATCTCATGTTTGATTCTGGGAATTGCTTTGGTAACTGAGTCAGTTTCCTTTTCAGTTTCTATTCTTGCCGTGGGGTTGGATGTAGTCATTCTGTTTGAGGAGGAAGTGGGAACAGTTTTGAGAGTTGTGAGTCAAGCCCTGTCTGGACACTTCTGATATGTTCTCATTTAATCCTCTAGTTATCAGTGTTATCCCAGAACCAGTCCATTCCATTTCAGTGGATTCCAACTCATAGCAACTCTATTAGTGATCTTATAGGATGGAGTAGGGTTTCCAAGGCTGTGATCTTTACAGCAGCTGGCTGCCATATCCTTCTCCTGTGGCAGCAGTATAGAAGAGGAAATAAAATGGGCTTAAGTTGCCTGAAGTCATGTATGGTCTCTGTAATAACCAGGCATAGATTTTAACCTAGATTTGGATCTCTGCTCTCTCTTTCCTCCGTTATATTTTGCATTCCTAGGCTTTAGAGCTGGTAAGGGGAAAAAACGGACTAACAGTAAAAGTAATACTACTGCTACTAATAACATTCCTGTAAACGCAAGCTTCAAACTATACAATTGGCAGAAATTTCTTAAAAGTCATGGTTCCTCATTGATTAAAATGAAGTGCATTTGATGTTTCTCTTTGTATGTCACACATTTTTCTATCTTTGCTATGCATGCAATTAACTATTGAGTGGGTCCCTAAAATGCAGTTTTTCCTTTCAAGACATATGTGATATACCTTGGTTGGAAAGTTTAGGTTTTTCAAGTAAGGGGAAAGAGACACCTGTCATTAAAATGTGTACACTTGGGAATGGACAAGGAAGGTCAGCTTTTAATATTTAAGTTTGTTTACCACTGCAAAGTGCTCTTTGCTTTCAAGCACTTGGAAGAAGAGCACTTGCCTTGAAGTCTGTTTAGCATATGGATGGTAGGAGTGTAACTAGGCCATTAGATGTGTGTTCATTTGTTTGCTTACAGCCTTTCTTCTTCTTCTTTTTTTTTTTATTATGATTGAATGAAAATGTACATTCCCAGATAAATTTGCATGCAGATTTACAGGCAGCTTCCACTGCTCTCCCTGCACGGTGACAGCACACTCTTCCTCTCTGCTCCATATATGACTTATGTTCCCAGCAGTCTCCTATCTTCTCCTCCCCACCCATTCTCCTACCTCCAGTATGAGGTCAACAGGACGACCTCCTATAGATGCCTAGAACCGTAAAGTGCCCACACAACATGGTCATTCTGCGTCACCAAGTACAATCCATTGCTGCCTGAAAAGTTGACCTTCATTATGATTTACGGACAGGGGCAGCATCAGGGCCAGGGGCTCTGCTCCCAGGAGAACTCCAAGGCCCCTGGATCGTCAATTGTGGTCTTTTAGTGGAGATCTCAGGGTGTACCCCTATTTATACTTATGTTGCCAGTGAGTCTCCACTTTGTGAGCTCCATCGTGGCTATCACTGGTGGTGGCCAGGCACCATCTGGTTCTTCGGGTCACAAGTCAGTATAGATATCTGCTCACGTGGGTCTCGCTGTCTTCTGGATTCTCTTTCCCCTGTGTCATTATGGACCTCAGTGATCATCCGTTCCTGTTACAGCCTTTCTTCTGAGGGAAAAGAGGTGAGCAAGAGAGGTTGTGTATGAACCATTACTGTCTCTTCCTGAGTAGTCATTGTGACTCGTTGGCTGTTGAGTTGATTCTGACTGATAGTGACCCTATAGGTTAGAGTAGAACTGCCCCATGGAGTTTCCAAGGAGTGCTTGGTGGATTTGAACTGCCAGTCTCTTGATTAGCAGACATAGCTCTTAAACATTATGCCCCCAGGGTTTCCTCATCCAAAGAGGGTATATGTGCTTCTCATCATTATCAGGTAAATTTTTTTTTTCCACTTATAAAGCAGTGAAAGCCTTCAAAATATATGTGGGTATTTAGGATGGGACAGTGATCAAATGAGTCTCTGAATACAAGTATTTAGCTCCAGTACTAGTGTAAACTGATAAAATCTAAAAAAGAAAAAGTCTGTATGCCCTTGAATGAACGTTGCATATGCATAAGAAAGAATATTCTAACATTTAGAGTTGTCAGAAAGAATTTGATGAATTTGATGCTTCAGAAAGGACAGTGAGTTCTCCAAGAGGACTGTTTGAACGGAGGCTGTGTGAAAAATGCTGGCGATTGGAAGACTTTTCCTGCTCTGAGGTATAGTAACCACATCATTGGCTTGAAAGGCGTCCTCCTTGAGGTGAGTGTACCACCTACAGGTTCTAGGCATAGACTTAGAGTACCTCCTGACAGACTGGAAAGGATCTCCAGCTGAGTTCATACAGAGCCAGAGACTTGAAAAATAGACTCAAATGTTTGCTCTGGAAATTCATTCGATTTTGTAAAAACTGTTTCCTGAAGGGCTTGGTGTTAATGGACTGTCTTCTTCAGTTCATACTTAAAGCTTGGGGAGTAAGGAACAGGTGAAACGGACTGTCCTTGGTCCTTAAAATTTTAGCAAGTAATAGATGTAATAAAAGTGACTGCCGGAGTACTGATTCCACATGATTATCCTTGTTTGGCAAAAAAAAAAAAAAAAACCCTGGTAGCTGGATTCCTCATAGAAGAACAAAGCTCCTTATAAAAGACCAAGCTCCTTATAAAAGACCAAAATGAAAGAACTTAGGAGGGAAGGTGGGTTACAACCTGTTCAGCTGTTTGGCAGATCCTGTCTTGTAGAGTGATTCTTTAGTGAGACTTCATCTTTGATTTTTACCCTCTCCTCCGCATTAGTTGGCAGAGAATGTCACATTGTCTCCTCAGAAGAATGTATCCCCATGCTTTGGGTTGATGATGGTTCTTCGCTCTCATTTCTTTCAACACTGTGGATAGCATTTCGTCATCCTTCCTCTGCTCTTTAAAATGTGCAGTCCTGGTGACACAATGGTTAAGAGTTTGGCTGCTGACAAAAAGGTTGACTGTTGGAGTCTACCAGCTGCTCCTTGGAAATGCAATAGAGCAGTTCTGCGTGTTCTTAAGGGATGCTGTGAGTTGGAATTGGTTTGACAGCAATGGATTTTTACAGATAATTCACACTGCAGAGTTATCTCCCTTTCTTCAGCTGTGCATTCTCCTCACCAGAACCTCCCCTTTCTTTGTACACTCCTAAAAACAAAAAACATGGTCAGTAGCTTCAGAGCTCACAGGTGTCCATCTTATTACAACTTTCTGTAGTTCCTAGGACATACGCTAAAGCAGTTTCCCTGATGATTATTTTCGTTTTTCTTGTGCACCCTGTAACTGACTTAGTGACTCATAATTCGTATGGAACTTGAACCCACTTTTTTCTTTGCTGAAGATTTGTAAGCTCATGAATGAATCCATTGCCGCATAAGCTGAAAACCTTGAGGTGTTTAGATCCTGCTATCTCCAGAAGTAATCTCACTTGACTGACTTCTGTGCAACAGATATTGCCACTGGCCTGGTTCATCAAAAAACTTGTTGGCTTTAGAAAAGAGGTCACATAGTTAACATTTTTGGCCACGTGCCTGGTTCTGGGGCACTAAGGTGTGACTGATGGTGGCTGAAGATAATCTGAGATTTTACCTGTCTCAAGTCCAGTTTTGGTTTGAGGATTTTGTTGAGGCATCTGACTTTTTCTTGTTTTCCCTTGAAGTTTTGGCAGAACACCTGACTTACCCATTTTAAGGCCGGACAATATAGGGATTGATAGACTAATGCAAAGGTTTTTAAACTTGATTGCACATGTGTGTCAACTGGGAAGGTTGGAAAAAATATATAGAAGCTTAACTTTCTCTGCCAGAGATTCTGATAAATTTGTCTGGATGTGACCTGGGCATTAAGATTTCTCAAAGCTTCCAGGAAAATTCTAACATGCAGTCAAGATTGAGACCTAATCTGATGGTGTTCTGTGCCCCAACCCCCATTTGTTCATAAAGCCAAGCCAAGTGCCGTCGAGTCGGATCCGACTCATGGCGTAAAACCAAGCATAATTTTTAAAACCAGAGTGGGAAAAGTGGGTGAGAATAAGGAAGAAATTGTTTAAAAGGTAAGACAAAATTTGAAGAAATTGGACAATGTCGAGAAGGGTTGAAACGGAAAAATTAAAAATGATTCAGCCAAGAGGAGAAGTAATAGAAGAAATGAAACACAGCATTTTGAACCATAAAGAGATTCACTTCAGCATTTAAGGAATGACCATCAAATAATTAAATAGGTGAAAATTGCAGAGAAAATTCTTGTATACATTGTAGCTAAAGATGAGGTGTGCTTCTGGAGTAGGAGGTCAATAAATCATTTGTATTTTTTGCTCAGCCCACTCTATTCACAAGTCTAATTGTTTGTTGGTTCAGTGCAGGCCTTTTGCTTTGATCTCTGGTTTTACCACTTACAAAGCTTCATGAGCTTGGCTTCCTGGAGTGAAATTCAAATACACTTGGAAAATGTAAACAACATCCATATATTAAGAATCCTATAATCAAGGCAAATTGGCTTGCTTATATAAGCAATTAGCTTTGAGAATAGAAAGGTAAATAGAAAGCTAGGTCAAGAATGGGCTGGTTGTTTTCATGGAGCATTCTAGTTATTTCTTTGTTAGTTCTAAAAAAACAAACCCAACCTACTGTATTTGGTGCAACTCATAGCACCCCTAGGGATCAGAGTAGAACTGCCCTATAGAGTTTCCAAGGAGCGCCTGGCAGATTTGAACTGCTGACCTTTTGGTTAGCAGATGTGGCACTTAACTCACTGTACCACCAGGGTCTCTTTGTTAGTTCTAGCATACAAAAATAGAAATTTGTCGTATAATCTTAAGCATTAACCAACAAACAACGATTTGAAGGTTGTAAACAGTGTATGTGGATATTTTCTGGAGCTGTGAGAATAGAAGCCATTGTCTCGTTTTCATCTAGAAACTGTAATAAACCTTTCTGGAAGACCTGAATGGTTGGTTTATGACCAGATAAAATTGTGTCTTAACTGGGGAAAGGATGAGGAATTTGGTTGGCAGTATTGAAGGACAGTGGGTTTTATTTTGGTGGCAAAGGTAGAGATGATGACGCTTTTACAATGGCAGACAGAGTGAAAGTCTCATGTGCTCTCAGTGAATAATGGTATTATTTTTGTTTAACATAAAGAAGTATTGTGATAACTAATGGCAGAAGAAGTTAGATGTAACATGATTGGATTTGCACCGTGGCAGCTCAGTTTGCCCAGTGAGTTAACTCAAACCAGGAGATCTTAAATTCAAAGGTAATGAATCAGGTGAATAACATTATAGACTAACTTAAATTCCAGCTCTTTGATTTCTGTGTATAGCCACCCTTACTGTTCTCCAAAGAAACTTTCCCTTTTTAGTGATTGCGTTGGGAAAATCTACTGCAGACGACCTCTTGAAAGTGTTGAAAAGCAGAAACATCACCTTGAAGACTAAGGTGCGCCAGACACAAGCCATGGTATTTTCAGTCACATCATATATGTACAAAAGCTGGACAGTGAATGAGGAAGGCAGAAAAATTGACAACTTTAAATTGTGGTGTTGGAGAAGAATATTGAATATACCCTGGACTGCCAAGAGAACAAACAGATCTGTCCTGGAAAAAGACTAACCAGAGTGCTTCTTAGAAGCAGGGATGGTGAGACCTCTTACATGTTTTGGACGTGTCAGGAGAGATTAATCCTTAGAGAAGGACATCATGCTTGATAAAATGAGAAAGAGGAAGACCCTTAAGGAGATGGATATGCAAAGTGGCTGCAACAGTGGGCATACACATAAAAATGATTGTGGGCATGGCACAGGACCATGCAGTTTTTTTATTGTGTTGTGCATAGGGTTGCTGTTAGTTGGACCTGACTCCATGGCACCTAACAACAACAGAGTATCTAAACTAATACTGACCTGGGTTCTATATTCCCTGGGACTTCTGCCTGGTGAATCTAGGAAGCTATTGCAATGTCAATGTCTTGGGAGCAGGATACCATGAACTTGGAGTGGGTGATTTCCTGGGCTTATCACACAATTCTTATTCTGTAACTAACTACTCAGACCATCCAGATATGAACCTGAAGAGTCCATTTAGAACCATGTGGTCTCCAGGGTTTGTGGAACCGTTCAACTTGTCAGTGTTCGGCTTTTCCCCTGTCCTTTCCCAGTAAAAGTTCTGAGTTTCATGGTTGGTTGGCTTTTGGAAAATACTTGTTCAGCTTAGAAGAAATCTCTGGATTATATTTGAATTTACTGGGTCCTAGTCCTCACTTGGAAATCCTGGTGCCGTAGTGGTTAAGTGCTAAGGCTGCTAACCAGAGGTTGCCAGTTCAAATCCATCAGGAGCTCCTTGGAAATTCTATGGGACAGTTCTACTCTGTCTGTAGGGTCACTGAGTTGGAGTTGATTCAGTGCAGTGGGTTTGGTTTGGTTTTGGTTTAGTCCTTACATGGAGCCCTGGTTGTGCAGTAGTTAAAGGTTATGGCTGCTAACCAAAAGGTTGGCAGTTCGAATCTACCAGTCCCTTCTTGGAAATCCTATGGGGAAGTTCTACTCTGTCCTGTAGGGCCACTATGTGTCAGAATTGATTCGATGGCACATCAGTGGACTTTTGTGTTTGATCTATACTTAACTGGAATTCTTCCTTTATGTTATCCATATTTTGGATATTATGACAATTATCAGAAATTCCAAGGTTGGCAGTCCTGAGGTTCACTCTTCAGCCAGAGATTAGGCAGGTGCATAAAACAAAATGAGAGCCAAGGATACATCAATCCAGGGGAGGAGTTAGAAAGCAGGAGGGAGGCAAGAAAGGTAGTAAGGATCTTGAGATTGGGAAGGGAGAGTGTTGACATGTGTGGTGTCGGTAACCAATGTCACAATACAGTGTACTAATTGTTTAATAAGTTAGTTTGTTCTGTAAACCTTCATCTGCAGTACAATAAGAATAAAGAATGGACATGGGTAATTTGAAGAAGGCTAAACTGGCCGCTTGCTTCCCCAGCCAGTATCACTCACCTGAATTTACTTTTGGAGTGGTCAGACTTACTGAAAAATGTAGGCCACAGTGTTGGATTGTGGTCTCCTTTTAAATGACTTCAGCTGTGAGGTTTCTACCACTTCCTTTGAGATATTTCCTCAGTCCAAGTACTCTTTGAGAATCTGTTGTTTACTGTTTGTTTTCTGTAAATACTAATAAAGGCTTTCATTTTGTCCAAAAAAAAAGAGAAAGAATTCTAAGTCTGGTTTTCTCTAAATTTTTCCATTGACAATAGAGAAATATTAATGTAGTTAGGCTTGGCTCCTTGCCTCTTCAGCCACGTCACTCACCTGAATTTATTTTCGAAGTGGTCAGACTTACTGAAAGAAAGTAGGCCTCAGGATTGGGATTGTGGTCTCCTTCTGAATGACTTCAGCCATGGGGTTTCCACCACTTCCTTTGAGATACTTCCTCAGTCCAAGTGGGCTTAACTGTTAGAAAATAATGACTTAACAATGTCTTTCTGTTCCTTTTAGTTGTATCAGTGTTGATAACGCTAATGGTATTTACTGTGTTTATGTGTGTGTATGTGTGTGTGTAGTGTAGTATCCCTTTATTCATGGTACTCAAAAAGGCCCGTTTTGATTTGTGTTTGTGTTTCCCAGAGTACAGCATGAACAGGGAGGGATTTCTGCAGTGAAAACAAGCGTTTACAATTTGGGCTTCAGTAGTTAAACACTCATAGATACCAAGCCCTGTTCTCTGGCTGTGTTGTTAATTGTTGACCTTCATATTCTTCCCTATGGCATCTGTAGCCCTCCCTAGCCTTCCCATCAAGGCCATCCAGAGTCTGGCCCAGACCCATCTCCTCTTCAGTTTTTTTCCAGGACCCTGACTTGGAGTTTGCTCTACTGGTGTCCCCAGAACAGAACCTCTATTTTCCCTCCTCTAAATCTTTCCTCATAGTAGTTTCCCTGCCTATTTCTCTGCTCATTGAAATCATGTCCAGCCTCCAAGACATTGCTCAGATTCCACCCTTCTCAAGTGACCCAGTAGGCCCACTTGAGCTTGGGGGAGATGAGAAAAACACCTCTCCTTTCTTTGATCCCTTTATAGTGTGAATTATCTGCCTTATGCATGAGGCACTTGATTAAGTGTTCCCCTGTGTGAGGTATAATTTTAAAGTGAGGGAATACTTTTATGGGTGGCTTTGTAGTCACTCATCACGTTCTTAGCCACTTGCTTGTGTCCTTGCTTATCTTCCAGTTCACGCTGTGAGCTTCTTGAGGTCAAGGATCATATCTGACAGGTCCTGGCAGCTTTTGCTTATCCACCTCACTGCTTGACCCAGAAGAGCATCTTAGCAAATAGTGACCAACTGACCTGATGAAACCAGTGCCCACTGGAACAGGATTGGGAGTTGAGTAGCTACTCCAAGAACCAATTTAACTGACCATCCTAGGCTGACTGTTAATTGCATATAACTTGCCTTTGTGTGGACCTTAACGCTTTCTCATGGGTTCTTGCTCATCTTGGTGTCTCCCCTTGTCACTCGACTGTAGTCCTTGCTGGAGAATACTGAGTGTCCAGGGATAACAAGTTGGCATCACTCTTCACTTAGGCTCTATAGGGAAGACTGACAAGTTAGCAGAAGAGGAGCAGAACAGTGGAAGTGGCCAAAGAAAATCAGGGCTTTGCTACTATAACTTAGCCAGACTGGGATGTTACGATGTACTGTCACCGAGTGAGTGGACACCACCATAGGAAAGGACTTCTCATAAAGTATGATGTCTTTCATGATGCTTTGCTTTTCATTGGAGTGAAGCAAATTTCAGTGAACAGCATTTGTTATTTTGTAGAGTGCTGTTAAGTGTTACTTTCTGTGATTACAAGGGTTTTTAATAAATGAGGCACATAGGTTGTCAGGGTATGCGGCTTGAAGTTATGTGAGAAGGTAGTCAAGTTTATAAACCAATTTTAGGTCTTTGAACTAAAAAATGAGGGAATATTCAGTGTGAAATAATGATTATGTGGTCCTTCATGTACGTTATGTGTTTTATATACACTGTATGTTGCCCATGACAATTCTCCAAGGTTGATATTTTTCTTTTACTAAAGACACAATGGGCTCAGAGTGGATTTGAGTCCTGGACTGTCTAATGAAGGAACCTACTTTTTCCTTCTATATGTATACTACACTGTGTTTTATGAATTACCTATAAAACATTATCCAGTGTATGCTTTTTCATTGTTGTTAATGTATCCTCTGGACTAAGTTAATAAATTCACACAATAGCTATTTACTTGGTCTGTATGAGCCTAGCTTGCATTATATGCAGCAGAATCTGGCTTTTAGTATAGTTAGGAGAACAAACAACAGAAAGCATTTCTAGAGATCTTGGTACTCAGTATAGATTATGCTCTAGGGGTTTAGAAGGAAGATGCCGTTTTTGTATTTTGAGTAGTCAGAAAAGTTTCCGTGGAGTAGAAAGTAGTTTTCTGAGATTCCTTGGTTCTAACTCTTGCTAGGCTTGACTTTTTATTCTGAATTGTATAATTTTGCTCATCTGACACTGCTTGACAAGGACTTATGGGGAGCCTTGGTGGTGTGGTTGTTAAGTGCTTAGCTGCTTGCTGAAACTTTGGCAGTTTAAAATCCACCCCGTTGCCCCTGACAGGATAGAGACCTGGCTCTGTAGGAAAAAGACCTGGCATTGTACTTATGTGAAGATGACAGACAAGAACCCTGGATGGGCAGTTCTCCTGTCACATGGGCTCCCTGTGACAGCAACAACAGCTTTTACTTGAGCCAGATGGTCTAAAAATATTTCTTGAGTCCTTGCTATGTGCCAGGCAGTGTTCTAGGCACACTAATTTGACGTCAAGGAGCTTATAATCTAGTGATGGCAGGAGGCAAAGGGATTGGGTAGCCAGATGTGAAATGGATAACATCTAGGTTAAGACCTAAGTAATGAAGAGCAGGCAGCCAGATCAGGAAAGAGCTCTCAAAGCAAAGAAATAGACAAAGCTTGGTTTGTTTGTCCCCCTGCTGGCTCAGCATGGGGTTCTGTGGACCCTGAAACAAATGAAGGGAACAGCATGTCAGATATAATCAGCCCAGTTGGCTTCAGACCTTGCCTGTGAGGAAGCCTGTAGGTAGAGGCACAGGGGTCCGTTTCTCTTGATCGTATCTTCACAAAGCCATTTCTTGTGTGGTCATTATTCTGTGACTTAATTAAATTCAAATTATTTTTAACAGATAATCATTTCATACAGTTTGAGAATGGAGCGCCTGACTGTGTGAGCAGTGCCACTCCGGAATAAAGGCACCCTCAAGGCTGAGGGTCCTTTTTTTTTTCTGCTTGAAGCCACAGGTTAACCTGAGGCAGAAAAAGTAGTAAGAGATCTCATTATAGTAACTTGGCTGCCAGCTTCTGTGCAGATTCCCCTCCACCCCTTTTTCTTATTCTTTCTATCTTTAATGTATATTTTAAGGCTACACAAGAGTTTTATAAGAGAGATTTGATCTAAAACTGTAAATAGTTAAAAGTTAAGGTTGGTAAAAATTATCTGTGGGATCCCTTAGATTGCTTATAGAATGATGATTCTGGGTATGTGTTGTTGTTAGGTGTCAGGTTTGTTCTGACTCAGTAGTTTTTAAAATGCTGTAAAGTTTGAGAACCTCTGAGCTCAGCTGAAGGAAAAGTCTACGTGCAGCTGTTTGGGGATGACCATTCTGCTGTCAGCTCTAAAAGCTCACCTTAGTAATGAATGGAGGACAGGTGGAGAATTCTAGAGCCTTCTTGCGTGTTTATATACTTATTTGGTTTCTTAGTCAGCCTCTTAAGTCTGTATTAATTGGTTTGTTTCTGGAGATGATTAAAGATAGCCTACAAATTAAATGTGGGTTTGGTGCCTGTATTGTAAGAATAGAGTACTTATTGTTCATTTCTTTAATCATTCAGTAAACTTGAAAGATGGCTCAGGAAACAAGAAAGACAAGTATTGGTTTCATATGCGAGGAACTCAGGATTATAGATGTTAAGGAACTTTCCTGAGGATAGACATTTCTAGTAGGTGCTAGAACTGAAAATCAAACCCTGTTGACTCTAAAGCTGTGCTTCTAAGATGCTATTTTGATTCCCAGTGATGAAAATAAAATGCTTGTTCACTTTGTTGGTATATACCCGAAACCAGCAGTAACTATATATGTTTTTAAAAAGAAATCCAAGTTAAAATAAGAACTGGATGAATAAGCCACTGTCTACTGTTGAAATAGTAAAAGCCAAATAAGCTTGTGATCAAATTGGCTTTTGCTAGTAACAGTTGTCCTCTGAAGGCTTTCTGAAGGCTCCCTTTCAGACAACTGTTTCTGAACCTTTGTTTTTTTAAAATCTCTCTAGTAAAATGACTGTGTTGTTATAGCTTGAAGGCTGTATAGTAAGCCCTTTTCTCCTTAGTGATAACCCATAGACTTTGACTTCCTTGTGAGGGGAACAACCGTTATTATCTTGCATTAGTAGGCCTTATGTTGGGGTTTGCTTACTTTTTAAAAACAAGTCCCATATAAGCCTATTCATGCATGTGAACAAAATGTTTTGTTTGGGTTTGGTGCTCCAAGCCAAGTACCATTAGGATGCTAGGACACAAAGGTGAACAAAACATCCTACCTACTCTTTTGGAAACCCTTGTGGCATAGTGGTTAAAGTGCTGCAGTGCTACAGCTGCTGACCAAGAGGCTGACAGTTCAAATCCACCAGGTACTCTTTGGAAACTCTGTGTAGCAATTCTACCCTATCTTATAGGGTCACTATGAGTTGGAATTGACTTGATGGCAGTGGACCAGTTGTACCCCCCACCCCCCCACCTGGTGGAAGACAGACATGGAAATGAAAATTACGTGTTATATACATGTATGTGCCATGTATCTAATGTGCTGTGGGAGGGCATCTTACAGCTAAGTCTTAGAACATTTTAGGCTAAACTGATAATTTAGAAAATTAATTGGACTGAAAGCATAGACAAAATGAATTCTGCTCTGTGTTTGAATGCATAAAGCTCTGGTTATCTCTGTCTGTCAGTGTGTGTCCAAGCGTGTCTGTGTACAGATGACTTGGAGCAATCTGGTAAAGAGTACTAGTAACTCAAAGAAAGCCTTTCATGAGGTAGAGAGAGGGTTTGTCCCTGAAGAATATTAGACCAGGAGGCTCACTGTTTTAAGTTGCAAGTTATCAGAAATCCAGTTCGCTGTGTGTACTTTGTTATAGAGAGCTTGTAGTCCTTTCTTCAAAGCTTGTTGTAAGATGTGTTGGCATTGAACTTCATGGAAGTGCATTTAACCAAGTTCTTAAAAAAAAGGCTTAGGTAAAACAAAATAAAAAAAAAAAAGCTTTCTTGAGCAGAGGCTTTGGAATTAGACCTGAGTTTGAATCAGGACTTGGCTGCTTACTAGATGAGGGAACTTTTAAAACTGGTTAACCATCTGTCACAGGACTTCTTTGGGCTATTGTGAAAAGTAAATGTATTGCTTTGTACTTTCCAATTTTAGCACCAGGTACTTCACAACAAATGGTAGTTATAATTATTTTGTAGCCTTTTTAATTTCATTAAAACACTGGCTTTAGAGTCTGAGTTGTAGACTGTAAAGGGACTCTAATGAACCTCACAGGTAGTAATAGTTAAATCATCATCAGATTAACATGTGAAGAAAACAAGGGTCCCAAGTGCCTATAATTGAATTGGTGCTCAGCTGGCCTGTCCTTGCTATTCTTGCCTTGAGATGAAACTTACTGCTTTCTTTTGATTAATATTTCTGAAAGTCTGCTGCGTGTATGCAGCCTCTACTTGAATATTTTATCCTCAGTCCTGTGTATTTTGTGCTTTCCAGGAAATCTAGAAAAGACCCTAGAGTTGCAGGGAATTTGGCTGTTCTACTTCAGAGCCTTACGGGAAGTGTGTTTTCATAATTGGAGCTGTATACAGTGCTGTGATCATTAAACAAGTTCATATGAGAAAATATATTCAAGGTCATGACCACCTGAGCCTTGAAGAAACTGCTGTTTGAGTTTTGATTGTCCTCAGCTCCATTCTGGAATGAATGGTGTCCTTTGGATTTCATTCTAAATTCCAATAATGGCCAAAAAAAGAAAAAAAAAGTATAATTTTTGAGATGATCTGCTTGGATTGAGATAACAGGAGTATTCAATAAAAGTGTCATTTCAAATCAGGAATATAATAACACCTCATTTGATCTAGGAAACAAAGTAGTAAGTTGTTACAAGTTATGTGCCCCCCAACGATGTCTTAAATTTTCTTCTGAAGTGTTCTGCCATAATCTTTTTTGGTTTATGCCTGACCATCAAGAAACAAAAGCCAGAATTTTCTGGACACTTTTACGCTCTTCTGTTTTCACTCATATTCCAGTGAGGAAAATTACTCAGTTTTCTCCAAGCTGATAGTGTCACTTTTCCGCCAAGTTCTATAGTGGCAGTCTACTTTTTAAAGTTATTGAGATAAACAGATATTTAGTAGAAACGTCAGACTCCAGTGTGAGCTAAAATTTGGTGTTCTCAGACCCTTGTGTGTTCTCAAATCTTCTGGGCTGCAGCTGTGTACCTTTTTTTGGTGCCCTATTTCCATATCAAATAGCCTTAATTTTCGGATTTGAGCAATGGAGGTATGAACCTATTCCATTAGGGCTTCTTGTGTCATTTATTGTAGCCCTTAGTCGGCTTAGAATTGCATGAAAGGAAGTAATAAGCCAACTCTAACAAGGTCCAGATGAAAAGGATTATAATATGGTACAAAAATATTAGCATGCCTGGCCCAGCCATATGACTCATTCTTTTTGGAGTATCCATTTTGACAGCGTTTTTGAATCACACATCAATCACGGTGCTGATATTTTTGGCGGAGTGCTAGACCTTACCCTAATGCTCATGGTGGTAGCTGCCAAAAGTGAACAAAGAGGATTATAAATGAAACACAGCAGCGTCACAAACTTTTCTCTTTTTTTTTTTCTTGAGCAGAAACAAAACTGGGAGTCAGATGATACCTTTTTCAGTGCCCCAAGAAAACCACTGCATTATCCAAATGAAAATATGACCCTTTTGGGTATCCACAGTCTTTGGCTTCAAGAACTGTGCTTCCTGTGTTAGTTGCCACTCGAGAGTTTTCCCTTCCCAAACATTCTTGCTTGTCCTAGGAATAATTTTTTTAGGGCTTTAGGGTTTTCGCGTGGTGTCCTGGTGACTAAGCTTGCTTTTGGATCATCCTGCTGTGCACCGCCTGTGTCCTTTTGTGGATGGGGCTCCTGTGGACTTCAAAGGGACAGCAGATACACAGGGTGCAACTGCAAGTGAAAATTTGGCCCTTGGTTTCTTTTTCATCTTTCCGAGAGGCATTCTTTCATTCTGTGCAGACAGACCCTTGTAATAGCTGTAGTCTGGTGTGTTGTTGAATGCTTTGCAGTGTTGCTCTGATGTGTGTTGTAGTTTCATGTAGATGTCTACATTTGTAGAGTTACTGCTATAAATGTGTATTTTTGTAGCAAGTATACTTCAGTACTGAGAAATAGTTCTCATGGACATACTCTTTTTAAGTTCTTTGTTTTCTTAATGGTGTTTTACGTAAGGGCTAACAATTTGTCAGTTTCTCGTTACAGAAGCTTAACACAAAACAACAACAACGGAAAACCTTACACACACTTTGTTACATGACCCTAGTTGCTCTCCCAACACTGGCAGTGCATTCCCCCCCCTCCCTAGTATTTCCATTGTCTGTTCAACCAGCTCTTGTTCCACTCTGTCTTTTCATCTCACCTCTGCCAAGTTAATCTCCTTTATCAACGTAAGCCAAAAAGCTCACTTCTCACTTTATGTCTTATAGACTAGTTTCAGTCTTTTTCTGAAGAATTGTCTTCTGGAGTGGTTTCATTTGTGGGCTAACGGAGAGTCGAGGGGGCCATGGCTTCTGAGGACCTGTCAGACCATTAAGTCTGATCTTTTTTAATAGAGTTCGACCTTTGCAGCTCGCATTTCTCCTGCCCCATCACGAATTCCTTGTTGTGTTCCTGTCAGTACCAGTCACTGGTGGTGGCCAAGTACCATGTGGTTTTTCTGCTTTCATGCTGATGTCGTTTTGGTTTAGGTGGCCCTCTCTGTCTTTTAGGCTCGTATTTTCACTGTGTCTTTGGTATTCTTCATTTTTCTTTGCTCCTGGTGGGTTGGGATCAGTTGATGCCTCTTACTAGCTTTTAAGACTTCAGATGCCACTCATGGAAATGGGATACAGAACATTTGCTTAGTAAAGTTAATTATGTCAGTTGACCTACATGTCCCCCGAAAACATGGTTCCTAGACCTCTGTCCTTGCTACTCTGTCCCTCAAAACATTTGATTTTATTTAGGAAGCTTCTTAGCTTTTGGTTTTAGTGTAGTGGTGCAGTCTTGTCCTCTGTTGTGTGTTGCCATGGTCATATTTGTAATGAAACAGTGCTAGCATACAGAACGGTAGGAGAGAATACTCGTATACCTGGAGAAAAAAAAAGGAGTCCAAGCTTTTCAGTCGTAGTTTACTTCTCTCCAGAGAAAAACTGCTGTAAAATGGCGTATGTCATTCTGATGTATGTTTGTTAAATAATTTATAGTTTTGTGTTTAAATTTACAGAGATGGTATCGTAATCCACCTGTACTTTTGAAAATTTGTGCATTTGATTTGAGAAGTAGTCATAGTATTCATGTTGACACCTGTAGCTCTAGGTCGCTTAACTTTTGAATCATAACTCAGTGAATCAGTGTATCATAAATATCTCTTTTACCCTACTGATTAATATTTTAGGTTATTTACTGTTTCTTCTTACAAGTAATGTTATAGTCATAATCTTGTTCTATATTATAATGTACAGTTATAGGTTTCTTAAGGTTATATGCTTGGAAGTGAAATTCCTGAGTCTTGGGTTTACTCCTCGTCAATTTGACTTATTATTGAAGTGCTCTCATGTGGATAGTTTTCCAGATAAACTGATGTTAATGACGCTCATTGCCATAGTTGAGTCAGACTGTCTGGAATGTCAGTGAATTATCTTGTGTTTGTTAGCATCTACTTTTGTTGCTAGATATTAGTAATAACAATGAGTTGTCATCCAGAAATTTGCATGATATTTGCATTCATAAAATCTGAAACATAAAAATTTAGCTAATCCCGTTTAAACTGAGATTAGTATAGACTGGGATAAATTGGAGTACATATGTGTTGTAACACCTAACATCATACACTTTACACTCTGCTTTTTGTCCCTCAGTGCATTTAATCTTAATAACAAGTCAATGAGGTAGAAACTATTATTAATTCCAGTTGTACTGAAGAGGAAAGTGGAGAAATTAAGCACTTTATGCAAAGTCACTCAGTAAATGAAACAGTCAGAGTTTGGCCTTGGATTGCCTGGCTCGTTAGCTGACATTTGTAACCATGTGCTGTACATATCCCACTTTGCCATTAAGTTATACACATGCAGTCCTGACTTACGTCTGTGTTCCCATAATGGATGATTAAGGCAGTTAAGAAACTGAGAGTCTTAAGTAGTAGGTCGTTAAGTGTGGAGGTTTTTTTAAAACCAAGTGTAGAAATGAAATGTAGGGCCTGTTACAGAAAATCATCTTGGTTTTAATACTGATTGTCCAATCCATCTTTGATCTTTTGGATGGCTCAGATCTGTGCTGGGAGGGAGGGGCAGATACCCTTTATCCAGTTCTTTTTCCAACACCGTTTACAAAGTCATGGAGCTGTTTTGGAAGAGAAGAATCTGTGCATTTTGCCTGTGCTCTTTGTTTACTCAAAGGAGAGTTTCTCTCTTCTACAGGAGTTGTGTTAAATGTTTACTCCTTTTTGAGGGCATTGCATAGGCCAAGCACCATGTGAGTGTTTTATGTGTATGTCTCAGAACAACCCTCTGGTATTTTAATAATTTACTTAGTCAGTGGTTGAGTGGGATGTGAGTTAGGCTCTCAGACTCCATGGCACATACACAGTCTGCTCTCCTTCTCAGTGAAGATGGGTGGTAGGGTGGGGTGGGCTTGAGGGTGGAGCTGCATCCAGTGTGGGTGGGAAGGTAACATCCCTCAATAACAAGAGGCAGTGAACCCAAAGGACTGCTGATTGAGATGGAATGCTAGTATTTGTGTTAACTTCCCAGAAACGAACAACTAAAGCATAAGAAGGAAGGTTCTGGAAGCCACAAATAGTATCAGTGTGCTTTAGACATTTCTTACTAGTTCATAATAAGATGGATAAGATGTCTGCTACCGAACAACTGCTGCTTAGAATTAGTGACTTTTTTTTCCTAATTAACAAATGATCTGTCTTTTTTCTTAGAGTAAATTACTCAGGGCCTGCTTTAAAAGAGTTTAGATTATTGTTTGAATCAAACTATTTCAAACTATCTTGACTTTACCCAATGCTTAAAAATATTTTACATTCACAACCTGGTATGTATACATTCCATAAATCCAAATATAAAACAATTTTCATAAAACAATACATACTTTTACTATATGAATTATACTTCTTATTCTCTGCCATTTTATTCTTTGTCAATATGTTCGTCTTGACTTACTTGAGATGGAAAAGATGTACTATGTGGTAATTTAATTCCAGATGTTTGTAATACAGTTTTGAAGCAATGAGGTCAGGTTTCATTTAAGCCCCTTAGCTCATAAAACCCATATTGAGGAAGTTGTTTACTCTTTATGTTTGTTCATCAGACTATTCCTTAGGTCTTTTCCTGAATTGCCAAGTCTGTTCCTTGTGGTTATGCTAAGATTGGAAGCACTTGCTTTTTTGATGGCATAATAAACTGTGGGGAAGAATTAAGAATCAGGATACTGAGATGAGGGCTTAGTTGTAGAAGGCCTGTTAACATATTTGGGTCTGTAGCCTTACTTTTTCCCAGAAAAATATTAAGCTGGAAAATACTACACTTACAAATCATAGGAAAATTTGTATTCTTTGATAACTTTTCATGTATGTCTCTTACATGTGGTAAGAATCTGGATAATGTTTACTAGATTATCAAATCTCATTCTTAATTCTCTGACACCAAATTCTCAGTGATCACTCTAGATCAATTTATTAATTCTGTTTGCATCTGTGCACATGTATCACTTTTTTCTCTGACACCACTTGGAGCAGGTGGTTAGTCTTTATTATGAGATTGATACCACAGGTTAGGTCTTTCTGGCCAGGCCAGCACCTACCCTAGGGTCACTGCATTAGCATAACCTCTTAGGTCTGGTTGGAGTCCTCATCAAAGACATTTAGGATTACTAGAGAAATTGCCAAGTTTAGAGGTTATCTCTACAGAACCAAGAATAAAGACCAAATACTTTGGGTAAAGTTAACCCTACATTATGTTACTGAGTCGACTCGGACTGACAGTGAACCGATATGACAGAGTAGAACTACTTCATAGGGTTTTTTACGTTGTAATCTTTATTGGGACCAGATTGCAAAGTCTTTTCTCACATGGAGCCCCTGGATGAATTTGAATTACCAATCTTTTGGTTAGCAGAGGTGTGCTTAACCATCATGCGATCATGACTCCTTGCCCACAGGCTACCAACACATTTTTACTAATTTTGTCTGAAGTTTAGCATGGTATTTTCAACTTAGTTTTGACTCACTGGAATGCTTCCACAGAAATAAAAATGAAAAACCAGATCTGAGGGGCAGTCTTTGGGAGGGTTTGGTCCAAACTGTGGATAATATCTGCAGATATCTTTTTATTTTGCTTCAAATGTACTTTTCAAAATTGCTTGATAAGTTTATAAGTAAATATCCTTGTTGTGTCTGTGTTTCTGCTCGCAGCTGTTCCTGTTGACTTTAGTAACAAAATACTATCCCAGTAGAAGGTGGTTGGATATACTTTTTTTTCAGTGGGCCTAATTTTTACATCAGAAACCCTGGTGACCTAGTGGGTAGGTGCTATGGCTGCTCACCCAAAGGCTGGCAGTTCAAATCCACCAGGTGCTTGTTGGAAACTTGGGGCAGTTCTACTCTGTCCCATAGGGTTACTGTGGATCAGAGTCAAAACCACAGCAGTGAGTTTTTTAAATTTTGCATCTGTGGATCGCACAGGGTAGCACTATTTGCATGAAAATCATTCCTTTTTCTGGTTTTATGCTTCTGATTTACAGTTTAACCTGTGAGGTCTGAATGACTTAAACTCAGGGACTTTAATCCCAACTGTGTCCACCACACCTTGAAGGTCCTTGTATTTTAACTTCACTGTGACTGGAATAACTGCTGCTTTTACCATGTCAGATCATTGATTTAGAATAAATCCTGCAAGGATCTTTGATAGAGGGAAAGATTTTATGTGTAATTGTATGGAATGAAGAATTGTAGTCAATTTCAAAGTCTTGTTACTGTAAAGTCATCAAATAGAATGTAACTGCACTCAATGTGAATGCTAAACATATTTAAAAATATTTTTTTAATGCAAATAATTTATTGTTTTAGAAGCTGGGCACATACAGTTTGGAAACAGAAAGTATAAACATTTCAAATTGCACTGCTAGAGATAAGCACAGTTACTATTTCAGTATGTGTTTTTCCAGTATGGTTTGATTTTGTTGTTGTATGTATACATATCATGAATGTCTTCTCATGTCTTTAATTAGCATTTTCAAGTGTTTGTAAGGTGTTAGGTTGGTAGGTATGTTGCTGTGTATTTATTTCCTTATTGTTTAGGATGGTTGGTTGCCCCCCTATCTCTCTATATATAAATTAAGCTTCACCAAGGTGAACATCCTAGATCATTTTCTTAGAATGGTGTTGAATATAGTTTATTGAGAGACCAGCTTCGATTGGTGAAAATAACTAAATGGATGTTAGGAGAACTGGATTTGTGTTTTAGCTTTGTTGTTCATTGTTGCTGTGACCTTTCGATCACTTTCTTAATGGACTTCATTTTCCTTCCCAGTTACAGAGGTTAAATGAACTAATCTCTGAATTCTGACTGTAAACAATTGAGCTATTTTATAGATAAGGGAGTTAGGACCCCAGCAGGGACTCGGGGATCTCTTTCTCTAAGGAATTCTGTATTTGCTGGTTCAGTCTGTCTTTGGTGAGGCAGAAGGTACTGAGTGCACCGTGGTGCTGTAGAGTCATAGTTCTGACCATTGAGGATTACTGATTATTGATTAGTGGTGTCTGTGACTGTACTCTGACTCTGTTGACAGTCTCACTTTACTGGCTTTTAACTTGATTTCCTTTTCAACATTGCCTTTTCATCAGTTGATGAATGGATAAGTAAAACGTTAATGCAATGGAATGTTACTTGGACAAAAAGTAGTAAAATACTGATTCATGCTACAACGTAGACGAACCTAGAAAGCATTTTGCTAAGTGAAATAAGCCAGACATAAAAGATCATCAATCATATTATTCTGTTTATATCTGTCTAGTATAGACATACTCATAGATAGAGAAAGTACATTAATGGTTGTTTAGGGCTGCAGGGGATGAGGGGGTTGGCATTTCATTGTGCAGTGTCTTCTTGAGGTGATAAAAGTACTCCAAGGTTGTGATGATGGTTACACCAAAACTAGTGAATTGTGTATTTTCAGAGGCTGAATCATGTGGTATGTGAATTATAACTCAAAGCTATTACAAAAGAAAGAAAAAATAAAACAGAACAAAACAAAAAGATAAATTGTAAAAATATTTTGGTTCAAGTGTCTAGATTTTTGAAGTATAGCTAAGTGGATAATCCGACTCGATGCACTTGGCTGTGTTAAATTTGTTATGTCATGTTTGTTTTCCTGAGAATCTCAGTTTGAATCTTATTGTGGGAAGATGACTGAATTCTAGGCTCTCTGGTTCTGATTTGGACTTTCTGGTGGAGGTTTCTCCAATTCAGTGAAAATGTTTTTGTTTTTCTGTATAGAAGCTTATCTGTGTGGAGATCCATGGGGTTGCTAACCAGTAGATTACCTAAGAGGTTAACGAAGGAAAATGTTGGCAGTTTTGCGTTAAGTTTTGCCAGTTTACAGTGTCATGGCGTCAGCCAGAGTGCCAGGCTTGTAAACCAAAGCATTAATAAACCATGGAATGTATCTTGAGACAATCTAGTGCAGCAAGAGCAAATCTGGCAGTTTCTGAAACAATTCCATGCCTAGGATTCTCAATAAAATAACCTATTTAGAAATGCTTTGGGTAGTTTTCCTGGCAAAATGGTGAATTGTACAGCTAGAGGAGACTAACAGAGATCATAGAATTAGCCTGGAGCTTTCACCTTATGTAAATTCGTTTCCTCAGCACTATTTTGTTTAGTTTCTGAAGTAAATCCAACTTCATTTAGCGGGACTGTTTCCTCCGTTGTTACCATCAGTTGTTTCCCCCCAAGGGTGAAAGTTGGTAAGAAATGGGTTCTTGAGGGATTGAGAAGGCTTTTTCTCCCTTCTAGCCCGTATCTCCTGAAACCCTTTAAGTAATACCTTTAAAAAAATTTTTATTGTGATTAACTGAAAGTATGCAATCCAAATTAATTTGCATGCCTGCCTATCTGCAGCTCCTTCTGTTCTCCTTGTCCAGTGACAACACGATCCTTCCTCCCTTTCATTCTGTATATGTCGTATCCTCTTAATCTTCTGTTCCTTTCCACTCTGTCCTTTCCCCTCCAATAAGACCAGTAGGACAGCATCCTGTAGATACATAGAACCATAAAGAACACACACCACATGGTCACATTGTGTCCTCGAGCTGAGTCCTTTCCTGTTCGAAGAGTTGACCTCGGTAGTTTTTTCTGGTCAGGGACAGCTGCAGGTCTAGAAGCCATGCTCCCAGGAGAACCCCCTAGGCTGCTGGACCATCAGTTGTGGTCTTTTAGTGGAGTTCTTGAGGTGCACCCCTCTTTTTCTCATGTTGCCACTGGGACTTAAAATTGTGTGCCCCATCACAGCAGTCTTTGGTGGTGGCCAGTCACCATCTGGTTCTTCTGGTGACATGTTGATACAGTCACCCATTCACATGGGTCTTTCTGTCTCCTGGGCTCTTTTGATCTTGTGTCTTTGTTGTTCTTGGTGATTATCTGTTCCAGATGAGTTCGGACCATTTGAATAATACCTCTTTTTAAGTTGTGAGAATTCAGAAAGCTGGAACATGAGATCAAGTGCAAGTATTTTTGGTGCTGATTCTGTAGTCTCCATGTGATTGCATCCCTGTTACAGGCCCAACATGTAATAAATGACAGTTTACTATGTGATTTATTTGTTTGATGAAGATTTACTGTGTGACTGTGGTGTGCCAGGCAGTGTATTAGGGTGTACAGAGACGCAAAGACAGTGTACTTACATATAGTAGATGCTGTAATGGTAATATATGTTAGCTAGGGATCTAGAGTGGTGAAACCTATTTTCTTCCTACAGAGATTGACAAGGAATTAGAAAAGAAAGGAAAGAACAGTTGATTCATGTGTTGGGGATTGAAAGTTGAACGGCATGGCTTGAAGTTGTATAAAGTTGGACAACTTGGGGGAAGCATTCTAGGCAAGGTGTGTTTTGAAAAACTGCTTGTAGCTGGTTTGGCAAGAAGAACGTAGGGTGCTGACAAATGTAGCAAGAGAGGTTATGATAAGTTATACTTTGGGGACAGTAGGGACCCTGGTGGCATGGTGGTTAAGAGCTACGGATGCTGAGCAAAAGGTCTGCAGTTCACATCTACCAGCCACTCTTTGGACATCCTAAGGGACAGTTCTGTTTTGTCCTTTAGAGTTGCTGTGAGTTGAAATCAACTCAGTGGCGGTGGGGTCTTTTTGTTGTTGCTTTTAGGCTTGTTAGTTGTAAAGCAGTTCCTTAATGACTTAGAGTGGGCAAAGTTGGAGTGTCCAGTTGAAAGTCTGTGGCAGTTATCAGGCAGTGAACAGGCTGTGGAGATAGATAAGATGGATGTCTGTAATAATGGAGGAGGAGAGACCTTGACTTTTGGTGCCTAAAAGAAAGCCTAGGACTTGTATTCAGTGGTTCTTGTTTCTATTGTGGACTTTTATGAAAAGTGCAAAGATATACCTACATGTAAAAATTAACATGCAGTTCCAGAAACTGCATAATAAACTCTGAGTTCATGGATCTCAGGTGCAGAACCCTTGATATGCAGAACACTGAAAAGAGTAACTCAGTGTGTGGTCTGGAAATCTGGAAGACTGCTGCTACAGCGGGTAGAAACGGGCCTGGTGGGAAGAATATTTTGTGTGATAGAGGGCAAGATGCATTCAGTTTGGATGTATTGAGATTTTCTTAGAAGGATAAGAGCAGTGCATTTGTGTCAAAACACTGAACTTTGTACTTGAGACTACTTGGTGATAGGGTAAGCATAATTATGCAGACTTGAGTAGATGCAAGAACTAGGAACATCTAGTGAAAATACTAGTCATGGTAGAGGTGCAGCTTTGGTTGTAGTGTGTGTCCTCTGAAATGCTCTGAACTGTGGCTTTATTTGGCTTTTTGTAGTGTTGGGGGTTACTCTGTTAATGTATGTTGTCAGTGTTGACTTTAGGTACTTAGTGGGTATTTATATTCATAACCTTTGGAAATGTGACTGCTGGAGATCACTTGTCAGAATGGTTGGAAAAACTGGGTTATCACATTTAAGCAAGTTCTACTTCTACAAATTTAATGTCTTTGCACTCAGATGTTCCATATTTTAGCTACAGAATTCTTACAATTTTCACATCTGAGGAGTGACTTGGAAACAGTGTTGGTTCCCCAAGAGCACTGTAATTTCTAAAATCAGGTTGGCAGGTGATGATGAAATCAAGAGCTTTACATCAGGGTATCTGGGGTCATCTAATCTTGTTTCTTGTCTACCAGCCTAAAGCTATCTCAGGACTCCTGGAAGCTGACTGTGCACCTGGTCACCTGGTTCAAAGAGGTTTTGTATTCTTGTGCTTAATAGCGATTTCTCTTTCTTCTTTTTTTCCCTAAGATGATCAAGCCGCGTGATTCATTCAGTCAGTTTTAAAACACAAAGCAAGATGCGAAGATAAATGGGGTAGGGGGTAGGTTAACTCAATAGGGATAGGTGGAAGCAGCTGGAAGGGATATGCTCCCAGAGTACAAGGTTACACAGTGCTCATAAGTCCCCTCTTCTCTGCTGCATCATTGTTGCCTGCTGATGATGTGGTTGTGAGGATCATGACTGAGATTAGGGCAGGTAAGCCCAGTGTATGGAAGGTTCCATGGGCCAGTTACCCTCCAACAGAAAAGACACAAGAGCAAGTGGCAGTATGCATGGCCACAGATACAACTTTGCCAGTTAAATCCTTCTTGACAGTCATAGGTTTTTTTTTTTTTTAATTTCTTGCACAAAGCACACATGAAGGCAGAATGAAACCATACTGGGTTATTACCAAGGGTAACTGAGTTTTTATTGCTGTTGTGATCCGTACGGTTTTCATTGGCTATTTTTTCTTTAATGCTTTAGGTGAAAGTTTTTTTTACATAGTGAATTAGTTTCTCTTTCAGCAATTTACATACAAATTGTTTTGTAACATTGTTTGCAGTCCCTGATGCAACACTTTCCTCTTCTCTACCCCAGGTTCCCAGTTTCCATTTACCCTGTTTTCTTGTCCCTTCCTCCTTCTTGTCTTTGCTTTTGGGCAGGTATTGCCCATTTAGTCTCTCTTACATGACTGAGCTAAGAATCAATGTTCCTCACTGTGTTATTATTTATTTTATAGACTTGTGTAATCTTTATCTGAAGGACAAACCTTGGGAATGACTTCAGTTCAGAGTGAAAAGGGTGTTCGGGGTGGCCATAGTCTCGGAGTTCTACCAGTCCAATATGTTTTTTTGTGAACTTAAGCTTTGGACTAAATTTTTCTGCTGCTCTGTCTTAGTTGCCCTGTTGTGATCCCTGTCAGAGCAGTTGGTAGTGGTAGCCTGGTACTATCTAGTTGGTCTGGGCTCTGACTGGTGGAAGCTGTGATACTTGTGGTCCATGAGTCCTTTGTACCAATGTTTCTTATGTGTCTTTGGTTTTCTTAATTTTCTTTTGCTCCAAGTGGGATGGGACCGATAGACGTATCTTAGATGGCCATTTGCAAGCTTTTAAGACCCCAGGTGATACTCACCAAAGTCAGATACAGAACATGTTCTTTATAGACTATATTATGCCCATGGACCTAAATGTCACCCCCCTCTTTCCTTTCACCAAGGTTATTAATTATGTATGATCTGGTTAGTGATAGATACTGGATATTTACTCCTTTGTTTAACAGCTGGTTTTTCATTTTTTCTTTAAATTCCATTTTAAGTGCATTGTTGAAGAAAGTTTGTAGCTTCCTTTGGACTTCTTTCCTGATCAATACGTTGGTAATGATGAAACACAGGCAATCCTGTGATGACTCTTGACAGTGCAAACGAGCCAAGATTCCACATTGTTGGTGTAGCCAGTTGCTCCTCACGGTGCAGTTCCAAGATTACCAGTATCAGCATCATCTGGGAACTTGTTAGAACTGCCAATTCTCAGTGTCTGTATCTGAATCAATCTCTGTTTTTACAAGATCCAACAAATGATTTTGTATGTGCCTTGAAGTTTGAGACTGACTTGTCTAATTTACCTACTCTACTTGAACATGAGAAACCCTGGTGCTGTAGTGGTTTAAGAGCTGTGGCTGCTATCCAGAAGGTGAGCAGTTCAAATCCACCAGCCACTGCTTGGAAATGATGGGCGCCATTCTACTCTTTTCTGTAGGGTCACTGTCAGTCAGCAGATTTACATGAACGTGAGCTCTCAGAATCATTTTGCTGAAATTCAAGGCTTTTCCATTTATATTCCACTAAGATGATAGGGAATACCTGGTCACCATCTTTCATGTATAAATTTCCATGGAATTGGTTATGATTTAGGTGCCTCTTAGCCTTCTCTTTTTCAGCTTTAGTAACTGCATTTTGTATAATCTCTTTCCTCGTAGAGAAGATTCTTAAAAGTTTTTCTTCCTATAATGTTTTTCGTCTCTGCTTCCTAGATGATTTTTTTAAAAAATGTAGTTACTGAAATGGCTTTATACACTTATCAGGGTCTGCTTGCTACTAAGTACACAAAACGGCTTTTGATCTGTGTGTTTCATGTTGTAATTTTATTTTCATTTTGAAAGGTTATTTTAAATAATAGAATAGCAGCTAATTCTTCCTTCTGGGAACTTGAAGTGCTAAGAGTGCTTGCCTCTTATCTTGTTTGTGAAGGATGGAGCAAGTTGACCAGTGGTCTTTGGAGTCTTTCTGCTTGGCAGTTTAGGCTGATTTAAAACTGAGGGAGGGAGGGAGATGGATAGAGATACTTACCTAGATAGATGGATGCATAGGGAGGAAACCAAGTTAGCAGTGCAAAGCAGAACTCCAGAAAGTAAATCAATCAAATGGGAAATGAGAAACTGACAGTTAGTGGTTGTTTTTTATAAATCTTTTGGTTTGGGGCATGCAAAAGGACATTCACATGAAGAATTAAAATTTCTAACTCTAGATTTTTCTAATGTCAGAGCTTTAGTTCTGGTTGATACACAAAAAGTAAAATTTTGGTGAATAAAAGCTATAAATTTATGTCTGCCCTTTTTTTTTTTAAGGAAAGGTATCAGGGCTGTATCTAAGTCTTTTTTGTATATTTTTAGAACAGGCACCTTTGAATTGAGTGAAAGTTGTAGTGCTGAGTGAGATGATGCTTTATTTTTCTACAGTAGAGCATGGAACAGAGAAAGGGAATAACTTTGACAGGGATTCTTTAAATCATAATTTTTTTTCTTTTAAAGAATTTTACCTGTGTAATTTCAAAACATCACAGGAAAAAAGATGCTTTAGCATATTCGGGGTTTACTGTTCTGTCACAAAGGGAAAAGGCAATAGTAGTTAAATTCATTAATTACTTTACTTCCTAGCTGCTTACATAAGGTTATAGGTTCAGCTTTCCTTTGTTGGATTGTAATTTAATGAATCTCAGAGATTTCTGTATCTTACCAAAGTCCAGGTTAGTACTTAAGATAAAGCCACGTGGCTGATTGGCAGAAAAGACTTGGAGAGTTGATTGCTATGCAGTTAAATTATAGTGTCCGTACCTCTTAAATGTGGCTTTCGTTGCACAGTCGTGTCTATTTGTTTGATGTCCCACCTTTGATATTTTATTGAGTTTGTTTGCATGCCTGTTAATCCTGAAAATTTATGGGTTTTGTAAGCTGATGTGAAGTGGGAGAAGAGGTTCATTTGTGCCAGTACTGCTTGCGAGTTGTCTAGGCCACTTAAGGCTTGCAGTTTAGCCTTCCATGACTGGACATGTATGTAGTCAACATTAAAGCATTTCTGTTTCCCCAGGAGGTACACAGCATCTGAGCTGGTGTGAAAGAATGTGTGAACATGGAAATTTGAACCTGAAGGTGAATCTTCTGCTTTTGTGTTCCCAGGGAAACAGCCTTTGCTTTGTTTTCTTTCCTAAGATGTGGGAATAAGCTTATTTTATAGGCATATTAGAAGAATCAGTAATAAATATTTGATAAGGCATTTGTGAAAAATAATGGACTCTTGTTTGGCTGTTTGTGTGCACCTCTGTATCTTTTAGAAATTATTGTGTTTTTTGGTGAAGGTTTAGACAGCAGTTTAGGTTCCCATTCAATAATTACTACACAGATTTTTTCAGCAACACTGGTTACGTTCTTCACAGTGAACAATACCATTTTTTCTTTTCTGGTGGTTCTATTTCCATTAATCTTGTTGCCCTGCCCTTGTATCTGTTTTGATTTTGTAGTTGTTTGTGTTTTGTAATGTGTTCTGAGTAGGATGTAGAGGAAGGATGCAGTCTGCAGGGCAGAAGGGTGGGTGTAGAGGCATTAGAAGTACAAGGATTTGATGTCTTCAGAACTGGAAAAAGGAAAAGTTTGGGGTATCTAAAGATTATTTGTGAACCCAGAGTTGGGGTGTTGTGTTCCTTCAAACATATTAGCTTTTAATAACAGTAGAGTGGAACATATTCAGTTGATTGGAAGTGGGCTTTCAGGAATAACTTATATCTGTTCATTCTATAAAGATGCGTACTAGGTGGGGTCTGTATTGGTCCTGGGAAAATGTGGTAACATAATGGTTAAGTGCTATGTCTGGCAACCGAAAGGTCGGCAATGGAAATCCACCAGGCACTCCTTGGAAACTCTGTGAGACAGTTCTACTCTGTCCTGTAGGATTGCTGTTAGTCTGAATCAACTCAACAGCAGTGGCTTTTTGTGGAATATTGGTTCCTAAAAATGATGTACTCTTCATGAAGAAGAGTTGATTAAGAAGTGATACAGGTCACTTGAATCACTGGAAAGGACAAAATTAAAAGTCATTCAAAAAGAAGAGATGCTATACTTTTACTTTCTGGGAGTTTAGTTAATTGGAAAAGTCTATTCTGTATTGCTATGTACCAAATAACCTTAAAACCTAGAAGCTTAGAACAGTAATAACTATTGTCTCAGTTTCTGTGGGTCAGGAATTTGGGAGTGGCTTTGCTGGGTTTTTCTAAGTGGGGGCCTCTCATGAGGGTGCAGTCGTATGAAGGGCTGCAGTCATATGAAGACTTGATTGGGGATAGGTGATGCCCTTCCAAGGTGAGTTACTCACATGGTTGGTAAGTTGTTACTGGCCATTAACAGAAGACCTCAGCATTATTGCATAAAGACCTTTCAGCAGACTGCTGTAGTGCCTTTCCAGGATGGTGGCTGTCATCCCCTGCAATGAGCAGGGAGAGAAAGCAAGATGCAAATTGTGATTTTTTTTTTATTATGATTGAGTGAAAATGTACATTCCCATGTAAATTTGCATGCCCACCTATGTGCAGCTCCCACTGCTCTCCCTGCCCGGTAAGAGCACACTCCTCCTCTCCATTCTATGCATGTCGTATTCTCCTAACAGTCTCCTATTCTCTGCTGTCCACCCTGTCTCCTGCCTCCAGTAAGAGGTCAGCAGGACGACATCCTATAGATGCATAGAGCCGTGAAGTGCACACACAGTATAGTCACTTCTGTGTAAATTGGAATGTTTTTTATAAACTACCCTCAGGAGACAACTTATGTAATATCTTGTTGGTTACACAAGGGGGAGGGGTGAAGGGGGAGGGGCAACTATACAACCGTGAATACACAAGGCTAGGATCCTAGGGGGCTGTTATGGAAACTGTCTATCCCAGAAAGGAACTTGTTTTGTTTTTTTCAACCTTAGGTGCTCTTTTTCTGATGATAAACCAGACAACTAATATAGCTTATTTAAACCAGGGCTTCCAGCCAATATGTTCCGGCTTGAAACCTTGCTGAGAATTTGCATTTTAACCCCAGATATATTGAATCAGAATCTACATGAGATCCCCAGGTGATGCTTATGTATAATAAATTTTGAAAACCATTGCTCTATTAGTGGTTCTCAGAATCAGTCCCTAGCTTATTAGAAAAGCCGATTCTCAGCAGGGGTTCATACCTCACTGAACCTGTTGGAAGCTGTTTTAAGTTCACACTTGGGGTGTAGTATATGGGAGATAAAATAAGCCCACTGCTGCTGGGTCCATTCCGACTCACAGTGATTCTGGTTTCAGAGACTATAAATCTTTACAGAAGCAGACTGCCACATCCTCTCACATGGAGCTGCTGGTGGTTTTGAACTGCTAACCTTTCATTAGCAGTCAGTCCCTTTAACCACAGGGCACCTTGTACAGGAGACAGGTATCCTCAAGTAAGGAAGAGTCCTGTACTTCATGGTGTGGATTTTCCTATTGCCAATGAAAATATTATAGTCAGTGCTAACATGTACTAATTAGCATGTTACATTTGTAGAACTCTTAAGATTACCTTGTAGAGGGATGAGTTAGAGTTCCACTGAAGGGGTATTCAATTTAGCATTCAAAGCACATTTATGGTTCATAATGTTTTCATTGTAGGGACGGTTCTTTTGGAAGTTGGTAAGTTCCTGCTCCCAGATAGCTTGCATCACGTCTGCACAGCATTCATCATGATAGTTGATAGTTATTTTCTTTATGGTTAGTCAGAACTTTTTGTTTTGCTTTTAGATTTCTTGTTTGGTGTAGGCTCTTATGGGAGAAAGCTAATTACTACATCTGACAAAGGCAGATTTTCACTGAACCATGCTCTCACTTCGATAAAGGTTGTGAACTCGCCCACTGTGCTTTAGCCTTGGCAAAGTCTGTATGGTTGACCTTGCCCTTTTGAGAGCAACTCAGCAGTTTCCTCTAGGCAGCCTGAACAATGGCCTCTTACTACTAGCTGAAGGCAAGGACTGTTCCTCTCAATGAATTGTTATTAATTATAGCCTATGTTCCAGTCATCTGAGACAAAACGTCTTCCTCTTGTTGAAGACTATTGGTGCGCTTCTTTTGTTGTTGGCTGATGAAATCTAAGATGTAAATGTGCATTTGAGAATCGGAAGAGTATTCTGATTCCAAAGAGAGGTGTTTGGGTAGCGGAAGATGTGGGCTCCGTTCCTGCCTTTCACGCTGATGCATTGTGAATGTTTGCAGGCAGATTGGGATCCTAAAGGCACACAGTGAAGTCCAGCAACCCTTGGTCTGTGTCAGGTGACAGGGCTCTAGTTCCAGCCTGGACTCTGTCTGTGTGACTTGAAACAAATCAATTCTTTCATCAGTTTTCTGATCCATAGAGGGTTTAAACTGCCTCTAAAAATCTGTTGAAAATTGGTTATTGGTCCTTGTAGGTGAAGAGAAATATTATGAGTATAGACCTTGTCAGTGCTGGTTGTAGGAGGTTGGAAGGCGTTGCTGTACCGGAGGGTGACTGCAGTCCAGGTCTTTGAAAAAGAAATAGAAGATGAAATGTATAATCATAAAGTCTTGATTGTAATGTCCATACAGTTGTTACATATTCTCAATTAAACTTGCATAATTAGAAGACTAGGCCGGGGAGGGTTTTTGAGAATGTGTTTCACAATAGATTTTCTATGGCACCTTCATTACTGTCGTTAGGTAAAACCTGCTTTCCTTCCTTTTGGGTCTGGATTTAGATGAAGCTGTTACCTGCCTAATCTTCTCATGAGCCCGTGAGCCCTTGTACTGACTAGTTTTCCCTTGGCCCCCTCAGATCCTCTCTGCACCTTACTCTGTGTCCCAGGAGACTTAACTGTTGTCAGATGGCTCCCTGGCGTTTGCTTCCCAGTTAGGTTCAGTCATTGGAGATCAGAGGGTAGGTGTGAGTTGGTATTAATCTTCTTTCTGCTCCTCCCTAGAAGACTGTTCTGTCTTTAGGCCCTGGGGTGGTCACAGAGGTTCTTACAGTGTTGCTGTTGAACCTGATTTACAGTTTTCTAGTGTTGGATGTGAGATGTTGTTACTATGTTTTATGTTGTGTGTATGTGCTGTTTGTATATAAATAGGTGCTGATACATATAGTGTTCTACCTATGAATAAAATCTTGGAGGACTGAGTTTTATTATTTTTCCAGTGACCAGGAACACTACTACCCACCCTTGTTATAGAGCCTTTTCATGGAGGAAGAGTTTTGAAATCTTAATGGTTTTACGGAGAAAGAGTATTGTATGTCTGAAACACTGACCAGATGTTGGAGGCTAGACAATTTGAGTTCTGTCTACTGTTCATTGCTGATTAGCTTCTCTGCTAGCACTAGTTTTTCATACTTGGAAGGAATGGACAGAGGCAGTGGAGCAGGACCTCACATAACTGCTCAAGCGTGAGGATTGACTTACGTGAGATCGTGTGGTGGAGCAGTTAGAACAGGCCTTGGCACCGAGTGAGTACCCAGGGAATGTTAACTTTAATCATTACTAACTTGTCTAACTCATTCATTTTTTTAAAGCCAGAAGACGGTAGCTGGCAATGTCGAGTTTAATTCAGACAAGAGAATTTACTAGAAGCTCTTTCACGTGCTCCTTGTTTCTGTGTGTGTGAGCTTGGTGTGGGTCACCTAAACTTGAATACATCAAGGACTTAATTCTTATGTATAAGTTGTAAATACTTTTTAAAACAATTTTGTTTTTACAAGTTTAATAAAAGATAGTTTTTGAAGTTGTAAGCTCAATGTAAGAGTGTTCTCTTAAGGACTCTACCAGGACTTTGCTTATTTTAAAAAAAAAATCTTTCAAGATTCATTTATCTTTATACATTAAACTCTTTTAGTAAGTCAGTGGTTTTTTTCATATCCATGTATTTACAGAGTTTTATAACTATCGCTAGTATCTAATTTTGGAAAATTTTTGTCACCTCTAAAAAGATATTGTGTACTTATTTCCCAGTTCTTGTCTCCGTCAGCCTCTAGCAAACAAGAACCTACTTTCTGTGTCTATGGATTTGCCTCTTCTCGACAGTTCATATAAACAGAACAATACAATATGCTCCTTTTGTGACTGGCTTTGCTTCTTAGCATGGTATTTTCAAGGTTGATCCATTTTATCTGTGTGGTATTATGTTTTCTTGGGAACTATTTTTGTTCCTAGGTGAGGTTTCCAGTCCTGGGTCAGTTCTGCCTCTGGTACTGTACCTCTGGTACTGTCAGGCGAGTGGAGGGTTTCTAATTCAGAAGTACTTTCCTGAGGTAATTACGGAGGGGATCACACGGACTTGAGGGAGTGATAACAAAGGAACCTGGAGCCAGGGAGTATCTGAAAAATAGAGTTCAAGCTTACCATTTCGTTGTGGCTTTGAGTAGGCAACCTGCCAGCTGCATTGCTTGTAGAGGGTGATGTTATTACCAAAATTTCTGCCCTCCGCCAGACACTGAAGTGATTAATAAATATTGGGTGCTTTCACAGGTAGCCGTGGTATATGGGTGAAGGTAATCACATCTGTTTCAAAGAGATGATGGTTAGGGGCTCTTCTCACGGGAAAGATGGACACTGCCTTGTGGGGAATGTAAGTTTTATCTTGTACTTGGTTACCATACCAAGTGATTTCATACATTTTCGGTAAAATTGCCAGATGCTGGGAACTTTGAGGAAATAGGATCAGCTCCTTTCAGTGAAAGTCTGAAGGAGACTGAGGGTCCCCATGGAAGGAGACTGCATAGTGCTGTAGAAAGAACCTGCTTTTAAGGGTTCTGTAGACCTAAGTTGGAATCCTGGTTTTGCCAATCCCTGTAGAGTTACATAATAGGAATGATGACGGCCACTAGTCAGAAGTGGTGAGGACAGAATATGAGAGCATTTGTAAAGCACTTACCACACTGGCTGACACATAACAGATGATCTGTAAATAACAGTTTCCGTTTTCATCTGGTTTGTTGCTGAGCTGCTAGGCAAACTACCTTCTTGGAAAGAAGTTGGGATGAAGGGCCAGCCTGGCTTGTAACTGTCACTATTGATTTGACCCTGAATAGGGCTTCACTTGCCTTTACTAGATCTTAGAGGTATGTCTTCGCATTGGAATTCTTAGATAGGTGTCTGGTCTTATTTGTTAAGAGTTGTAGGGTTGAATCCATCCTCACTTGATGAGATCTTGTTCAAGGTTAATGCATTTCTTTTTCATTCCCTATAGCTCTTCTGTGAATACAGTACCCACCAGCCACATGGATCTATTTTATTTTCTAAAAAATAAAAAATTCAGCTCAGCTGTGCTAGTGACATTTCAAGTACTCAGTAGCTATCTATGACTAGTTCTTATGGGACAGTGCAGTTATAGAAAACTTCTATGATCACAGAAGATTCTGGTGGAAAGTGATATTCTGTAGAATAAGCCTAAGAAGTAAGAAATTGAATAGATGCGTATTCTCTCATCCTCTTATTTGGTATTGCTAAGATGATTGATAACCAACCATAATAACTCATAATAGTATCTTTGTGTAAATACTTGTTTCTCAAGTTTCCAGCTTAGAGATACAAGACAAATCCAGCCTATATTTGCCCTGTAAACAGTCTCATCAATTCTCCAAATCTTTACTGAGTCAGAGGGATCAATTTGCTTTTGGGGGAAAGTTTATGTACAAGCACATTTTCAAGCAGAATCATTTAGAAAGAATGTGTTTAAATTGAGTTTGTACTAAGTAGACTAATCCTGAACACTTGACTATCCTTTCCCATTTATGGAAGTATCTGAACTCATGGTATTGACCCATCATTTTCAGAATGCCAGTGTTTTTCTTAGCACTGGAATGATTATCCATATCCTCACGTGGACTTACAAATTTGTTAGATTGGTTACATTTGGATATAAGCAGCTAGATATTTATAATGTGTTTGATTTCCTCTTAGAATCATTCCTGTTTTTCTTTGTCTTTTTAGAACACTGGGTTGGCAATCAGAAGACTTAATATTTCTTCCATTTTACTTCCCCTAAATTCCTTTCTTATTTATTAAATTCTGTCTGAATGAATTGCTGAGGATGCAGAAGTGATCCAAGTGTGGCTCTGCTCTGGAGGGGCTCCCAGCTGCCTCATGCGTGACGTGGGGATGTGATGATACAGGCTCTGTCTGCTTGCTACTTTGTTGGTGGAGCTAATGAAGGTGTAAATGTGAAAGCTTTGTAGACTGCACGTGGTTACATAACCATGTTGCTAGCATCCCTTTTTAGGGATGGGTAGAAGTGTTGGTTATTAATGAAATTTTTCATGGAATGAATTTTATTGAGGGATTTTCAAAAGTGAGCAGTGTGCCTTGAAGCAAGTGAGGTAGGGTAACCTATTTCAGGTGTCTGTGAGGTGATTAAGGATGGACTGAAGGGTGCAGCCAGGAAACAAGCCAGAGCAGTGGGAAGAAGTAGAACGCAGCTGTCTTTCTGCTCTCTGTGTGTTTTGTAATATTCTTATGGAGGACACATGGAAACTTTGAGGTCAGCAGAGTTTAGTATTGCTGATAAAGAAGGGGACTTATTTAGAGATTGATAAAGGTATTTTAAAGGCTGTATGCAGGGTGTCCAGGGACTAGGCACCAGCTATTTGCCTTAGAATCTATTCTTCTGCTTTGGGACAGGTGCTGAGATGTAGAAGCAGAACCACAAAACTACAGTACTGTGTTGGCTTTTTAGGCAACCCAGTATTAGGATTTCCATATTGTTAATGAACTCTGATATGACCCTTGAATAGTCTGTTTGCACTAACTTCCTTTGAAACTATTGTGTTTGTGGTCAGGCAAACTTATTTCTAAATTATATTTTACTTGGTCTGATAGTTGGAGGCCTGGGTTATTTTGATATAAAATGTGTTTAACTGGATGAACTGTTATATCCACATATGGTTAACATTATGCTATTTATTTATCTCTTCATTCCTGGATTTTGTTTTCAAATTTGTAAGTACTTAATATTTGTGAGTATGCTAATATATCATTTTTACTTAGTTTTTCTTTTAAATCTCAAATGTGAACAGTCTTTAAAGAAGTCTTAGTGCTTTACATCATGTTTAAGAAGTACTGTGTTACTGTAGGAAATGGAATGCTAGAAGATGTAATTTGAAACAGGAATCTTAAATATTTGGGAGGGAGGTGATAATTATAGTGAGTTCTGACTTGACAATTTTGATTGGATACTCTTAAATAATAGGGCACAAAGAATTAGGAAAATGACTGAAAGGCATTTGCTCAAGGGAATGTCCTTTATCTGATTTAGTTGATTGCTGGATCTAGATGTTCTCATTGTGGGAAATAGTAATGAAATCTGCAGAAATGGGGAGGTAGGTGAGAGTTTGTTTTTTGGAAGTGCTTACAAATATGTAAACTGGAAATAGATGCAACTATATCAAGGATAGGCCTACCCATGGGCAAAAAGGTAAATAAAAATCTGTTCTGTATTGCTACTTTTTAAACATGGACCTAGTGAATTGACACTAGTTATTTCCTGTTTGCTGTGTTTATAATACTCTTCACATTTCATTTTGATTATTTATGGCATTTCCGTGTGAACTTGGAGCAGACAAGCATAAGGCCAGTTCATCTTTGTGTCCTTAGTACCTAGCATGGTGCCTGGTACATAGAAGGCCTTTAGTAAATATTGATTGATTGAATGAATGAATGAACCATTTGTGCAAAATCAGATCCCTGTGTTTGAGCTAAAGGCAATCCATTGTTATCCTTGGGAAGCTTTTTGCTTGTGTAGTGATCCTAGTAACTAGGCTCTTCTGTAAAAAGTGAAAACATTTTGAAATAATTTGTAGCTTTCTGATCTCTAATAAGATAACAGTAATTTATTCATATTCACCTAACTGTATGTAGTAACTTGTCATAGGTTTATGAGGTAATTGTCACTCTGCGTTATTTCACAACCCTGTCATCATGTAGTCAGTGTGGAGTTGAAAGAATTGCTCATTCTTCCCTGCACACCCTTGGCTGTCCCACCTGGGCAGTTTGCTCATGTTTTCTCCTTTACCTGAAATGCCCTCCCTCTTTCTCTTTTCCTTTGTCTGTGTTCTTGTTGATTCTTCTTGAAGTTTTATCTATTTTTCTAGGCTAAGTGGAAGAACATGGCCTTTTAAATCAGGGAATTCCACCTCCAATCCCCTCCAGAAATGCTGGGTTTGTGGATGTGTATGGTGTTAGTTGTACAATGTCTATTGCTTTAGGGCTTCTAAACGTTGTCTGTGACACCATGCTGTTGGAGGGCATGATGGGTAGCAGCCCTGTGATGACATTGACTCTATCAGTTACTAACTCTGCAGGGTTAAGCTGAGCAGTCTGCTTAAGCTGAGCCAGAGTTTCTTTGTAAGTAAAATAGGAATATTATATTAGGAGACTACGAATATAATGACCAGGATTGGGTCATCTTCCTAGATTCCTCATTTGCTATTGAATCAGTTCCAATGCATGGAGATGCCATCTGTGTCAGAGTAGAACTTCATAGGGTTTTGAATGGCTGGCTTTCTAATGTAAATTACCAGGCCTTTCTTCCTAGACACCTCTGGATAGACTTGAACTTCCTACCTTTTGGTTAGTAGCTGAGTGTGTTAATAGTGTGCATCACCAAAGGGTTGTTAATAGGTGCCTAATACAGGCTTTCTATCCTCCCTTTATTTCAAATGGAATGAAAGGTGCCTTGTCTTAAAACCAAGGGATGCTAGTTTCACCAAATCTTGTCAAAGGATATTTGCTACATATTTATTGTCTAGTTTTAAAAGTCTGACTCATTTCTGAATGCCTTTGGAATTTATTTAAGCATGTGAGATTGACACTGCTAAAATACATAGCCTGAGAAGTAGAGGGGGTCATGAAAGCAAGACTATGAAAATTTCTACAGTGGCATATTTAACAGCTTTTAGGTTGGTGTCCAGGCCTTCCCTGGGAACAGAAGCTTTGTGATACGTGAGCTCATGCAAATTCCTTTCCTTGTGCCCTCTTCCAGAAGGGTAAGACATGTCTCCAGGGTTGCTCACCCTGCTGGTGAGATGACCAGAGGAGCAGCTTGTTTTGTTCACAGCAGAGATCTCGTTTGAAGTTCTTCTCTTAATCTCCCCAAAAGAAAATAGTTTAGTATTTCCACTTTGGAGGTTCCCACTCTCCATAGGGGTCATGAGAGTCACAGCTTTTATTTTGGATTCTGAAATTTTAATTGTTTTAGTTTTAAAAACACATCTCACAGTTTTAAGAGAGTGAGAACTGTTTCTGTGAACTTTGTGACTGCTGTACTCGAAATAGCTGTGTTAATTTCTGAAAAATAAAAAATTGAAATCACAGAATGTTCTAAATGTATTGGTTCGAGAAACCATGTAACTCTTGATTAGTTAGCTTAACAAGTAAAACACATCTTTCTATACAAGTTTTAACCACTTTATTCACTTTTTAAAGGCACTTCATAGGTAAATATACTTAGGGAAATGATAGGAAATGATATATTTAATGGAAAACACACACGCACATGCAGTTGGTACCCAAAGAGTTGACTCATCCTTAAGATTGTGTCCTAGTTTAGAGATTTTTGCATTTACTTCTGCAGTAGACTTGGCTCAATGAGGATGAAGGGGAGGTTGTCATTAAGGGGAGTGTGTGCCTTTGCTGTGGCTTCCTTTGGATGTCCTGATCTGAATTAGCTGTGTTTTTCAGTAGGCACTTCTGGATGCTTCTGTTAGTAAAGTGTGGGAGAGCCTTTCTGGGCTTCATTAGTGGTTTTGAGGCCCTGGTACAAAAAGCAGAGCATAACAAAGGCTAGAAGGGAGTTTGTTGATCCTTCCACGGAGTGTGGTGCAAAAGAGGCTGGCTAAAGAGTCACTTTTAGGCTTTAACTTCTGACTGCATGTTATGGCTTGTTCAAATAGGAGTGTGGTGAGAGAGGACCAGTGGGGCAGAGAGGTAATAGACTTGACTTCTGGGTGGTGAGATGCTATCGGCACATTTGCCTCCCTTAGAAATTCTGGGGATAGGATACACTTTGGGGATATAGAATAAAGTCATGGTGGCATGGTATTTAAGATTTCGATTACTATCCGAAACGTCGGCAGTTCGTATCCACCAGGAGCTCCTTGGAAAATCATAGGCAGGTCTTCTCAGTCCTGTGAGATCACTATGAGTTGGGATTGACTTGACGTCAGTTGTTTTTTTTAGGAAAAATATAGAAGGAAACTTTTTAAGTGAAGATAGCCATGAGTTAAATGCTTTGGTTGTTGTCTTAGGGACAATACTGTTTTGGGCTCTCAATTTGTAATGAGCGCTCTTTAGGTTTTGTATCTTTCTTTTGGAGTTTCTGGATGATGTCAACTGTTAGTGCACTCCACTGCTAGCCAAAAAGGTGAGAGGTGTGAGTCCACCAAAACTTGTGTGAGAAGAAAGTCCTGGTGATCAGCTTCCAGGACCTCAGCTGTTGAAAACCCTGTGGAACACAGTATTGAAATAAATTGGTCTTGAGTGGATGGCAACTGGTACGGTGGTATCTGTCTTTTGTGAAATGAATTTTGATTATTTCTCGTAGTGATAATTGCCTACTCCTTGTCATCTTAGTTGTCTAGGTGCTCCTGTAACAGAAATACCACAAATGGATAACTTCGACAGAGAAATTTATTTTCTCACACTTTAGTAGGCTAGAGTTCCAAATTCAAGGTGCCAGCTTCAAGAGCATGTTTTCTGTCTCTATCGGCTCTGGAGAAAGGTCTTTCTCGTCAGTCTTCCGTGGACTAGGAGCTTCTCTCTGCAAGAACCTGGCATGCAAACAACTTGATGTTTCTTTCTTGGTGGTGTGAAGTTCTCCTGTCTGTCTGCTTGCTTCTCTCTTTTATATCTCAAAAGAGATTGACATAAGACTCTTGGTCTCATTTTGTAGATCTCATCAATATAACTGCCACTAATCCATCATTGGAAACCCTGGTAGCATAGTGGTTGAGGGCAGTAGCTGCTGACCAAAAGATTGGGAATTTAAATCTACCAGTTGCTCCTTGGAAACCCTGTAGAGCAGTTCTGTTCTGCCTTATGTGATTGCTGTGAGTTGGAATTGACTTGATGACAGTGGGGTTGGTTTTGGGTTTAATCCATCATTGGAAGCCCTGGTGATATAATGGTTAAGAGCCATGACTGCTAACCAGAGAGTTGGCAGTTCACACCAGGTGCTTTGTGTAAGCTCTTTGGGGGCAGTTCTACTCTGTCCTATAGGGTTAGTATGAGTCAGACTCAACTCAATGACAGTGGGTTTGGTTTTTGATTTAAGCCATCATTGGAAACCGGTGGTGTGGTGTTTAAGTGCTATAGCTGCTAATCAAAAGGTTGGCAGTTTGCATCCACCAGGTGCTCCTCGGAAACTATGGGGGCAGTTCTGCTGTGTCCTGTAGGGTCACTATGAGTCGAAGTTGACTTGATGGCAGTGGGTACGGGTGTGGTAATCCATCACAGTGATAGGATTTACAGGACATAGGAAAATCTTATCAAATGACAAAATGGTGGACAGTCACATAGTATTGGGAACCATGGCCTAACCAAGTTGACACACATTTTGGGGGCACACAGTTCAATTCCTGACCCTGCTCATGCATACTGTTATGAAGTTACCTGTAAAAAGCTCTGAGTGTAGTAAATCTCAATATCCCTTAAGAATTAGCTACTGCTATTCATGTTAATAGGAGCCCTGGTGCAGTGGTTAAGTATTGGCTGTTAACTGAAAGGTTAGCATTTCTAACTCGCCAGCTGCTCTAAAGGAGAAAGATGTGACATTCTGCTTATGTAAAGATGTACAGCCTTGGAAACTGTGGGGCAGTTCTGCCCTGTTCTGTAGAGTCCCTATGAGTTACAATCAACTCGATGGCAATGGGTCTGGTTATTTAGTGGTTGTTTATTAATAATTATATAAGTATCACAGTGTTACTCTTATTTCCAGAATGGTCATAGCAGACTTGGTGCTTTTTTTTCCTGCTCTCCGCCCTGCAGATTTACTGTGATGTTTAATTTGGAAAGCCCAAGAAGGATCATTGAGGAAATGTTAGCCATTCCTAAATTTAGAGAAAGTAAATTACTACCTTTACTTCAGCTGTAAGAGTTTTGATTATAAGTAGATTTATGGTGAAGAAATGAGCAGAAGTAGTCATGCAGTTTGGTCATTAGCTTGTGTTTTGTTTAGGGAGTTTTGATATCATAAACGAGGAATTTGGAAGGCTCTGTATTCATGCATGTGTCTGTCACCATAAGAGTAGCTGCCATATGTTACACAAATTTCCTGTTTTACACTTCTAGAGATGTAGGAATTGTGTCTAGAAAATCTCTTTTTTGGCTAGCATACATTTGGGACACCCTTTGATATTGTAAAGTAATAGGAAAAATTGTCATTTACCGAATGCCTACTTTGTATGTACATATTTAAATTTCATAACAGCTCTGCAAAGTAGGCGTTTTATCCATGTTTTACAGATGATGAAGAGTCTAAGAAGTAAAACAATTTGCTCAAAGTCATGTGACCTACTAATGTATAGCAGCACAGAAGTTGGAACCCTTTATTGACTCCAAAGCTCATGTTCTGTTCCTTACAGCAATAAATTGAAGCTTCACATTTCCTCACTTTTTCTTTTCTTAAAATATAATGTCTTGACTTCTCTCTGCAGTCTGGGTTGTTACTGTCAGTGGAATCCAGTAGTTGAGATACGTCTTGGGCATTGGGTTGTAGGAATCAATATTGCTGGCCTATGCAGAGAGCAGGCCATGCAGTGAACATGGAAAGAATTCAGCTGGTGGATAAAGATGCTCTGTAGCTGACTGACATTAACAAGAGGGCAGGTGCGTCCTCTTAACTATTGACTGGTCCCCCAGGAGGACAGAAGCAGAATCTTCATCTTAGTTTTGTGGCATAGTGGAAAAGCATCCCTGAAATGTCACACCCAAAGATGGATTCGTCTGGTGTATTGGCTCAGTGGAAGCTTGCCTTATTGGGTTCCTCTGGTTCTCTTTCTTCCTGGGAGATCTCAGTTTGGTGGAAGGATGTATCTGGAGTTTGGAAAGGAAAGGCTTCTGGTGTGGGCCGTCATAACCTCTGCTAAGATTGGCCTTCCTTGGTCCAGGGCCTGCATACTGCTCTAAAACCTTTTCTTTCTCAAATTCCATCTCTGCGGAGAGGAAAAAATATCCACAACCTAGGTTTATTTTCTTGTTTCTTTCAGTGACATGCTTCCTGTCTCCTGGTCTTAAAATACTGATCAGCTAACCTGAGAGTTAGTCCATTTTAAGATGGGTGATAAAAATGTGTTAGAGGAAGAATTCATTTTAAATAGAAACTCGAGAGGTCGTGCTCCCCTCCTTCCACCCAATTCATACAGTGACTCTTGTAATGAGAGTTTTAATCCAGAAACTCTATGGTGCACTCTTCTGTAAAATGTGGGGTGTCACCTGTTGATGGCCGTTTGGTGAAAGAGCTAAGAGTGACACATGAATGATGAAGCAACTGTTTCTTGGTGCTAAAAGCTCCCTAGTGTCCAACAAGCAGCATCTGAATTGAGAATCAGGTGATTTGCTTTTGGCGTTAGTTGGAGGGTACATCCTCTTCCAAAGGGTCAAGATGAAATAGAATTCCATGCACAGAAGGCTGTCGATAGGGAGTAGGTAGGGTGGAGGCTGCAAAATGAGCTTGGTGGATTTGAGACACTCCTTTGTTTTTGAAGCTCACCCAGAGGCCTTTTATTTCTCTTAGTCTTCTCACAAGTATGCTTCTGATAAAAAACATTTGAAAGACAAAATACAACATTTTTCCATTTAGGAGCACATTGCTGATATCCACGGTGGTTGCTTAAACTGTGCTGCGATTAGAACCATCCTCTGTGAACGTGTAATATGTTGTCAGACCAGATGGTAATATGTTCGCTGTCCTAGTGAGACTAAATTAAGAGGACTCGTCTCTCACTCCAAAACAGACTTTGGCTAGGAAAAGTTAGGGTAAGTCAAAGGCATATCTTTGAGACTGACCAATGTTGTCTAGAAATGATTAAGTGGTATATTTCAGGGACAAAGTACCATTCAGCTGATTTGACCTCCAGAAAGTTTATGATCAAACTCTGTCAGTGTTTATTGCTTTTCGTTGCTAACTGGGGTTTTAGTCACATGCTTTGTGGTTTGCTCATGAAGTTTTCATTCAAGTGACTTAGGAGAACTATCAAAAGGAATACTCTGAAGGCCTGAATTATATTCTTGTGTTGTGGATTTTCTTTAAATGATCAGTTTAGCCAGATGAAAATGGTTCATTGGGTTGGTTGCCGACTTGTAATAAAGGACTGTCAGGAGTCACTCCTAGTGGATCATATTGTTTTCTTTCCTGGTCTAAGTGGCATACACCTACTCCTGCAGACGGCTGTCCTGTGCTTCAGCATCTCAAAGGTGGAAGTCATAAGGCTTTCTACATATTCCTCTCGGGAGGGAAGGTGCCTACTGACTAATAGAGAAATTAAAAAAAAATGACAGTATAAGGAAATGTTCCATGGCTGGTGACAGTAGATGGCAGAATGGTTTTAGGGCAACAAAGAAATTAGATGAGCTTGTCTTTATATAATACCTTGCCAAAATTTGTTCCCAGCACCATCTTGGGTGATCATATTGGAAGGGATTCCCTCATGGTCTCAGAGAAGGGGATGAAGTAGGGTATGGAGTTCTACTTTAGTGTTAGTAATTCTGAACAAATGCATCCATCCTTGATCAGCAAATGAGAGGAGTACTGCTTACATTCACTGCGAAGCTTTTCTGAGGGCTCGCCTTCCTTCCTTAGGAGATGGTTCTTTATGACAGCATTTCTGCTATTACTACACTTCATCTTCTTCTGGAGAATGTTACATCATAGTATTTGGCTTTCCGTTATAGGATTTTAATAGCTCTTAACTTGGTTGAATCTGTGTTTGTTGTTTGACCCTTCATTCATTAACTCATTCAGCAGATTTTAGGCTTCAGTTGGTTACTTTTTCATAATTAGTCTTCATTACTAGTTATTACTTGATTTTCATAGTAATTACCTTAAGTTTTTTTTTGTGTGTGTCTGTGTGTTTTAGGTGGAAGTTTGTGAGCAGGTTAGTTTCTCATACAACAGTTACTACATGTTGTTCTGTGGCACTGGTTGCCAACCTGGGACGTGGCAACACTCTCTTCTTAACTTTTCATTCCCCATTTGCATTCATCGAGTTTTTCTGTCCTTTCCTGCCTTTTGATACTTAACTCTTGGCTGGTGTGCTTATTTAGTCTGATATACATGGTTGAACCACATTGATTATGGTTTGTTTCGTAGGCCTGTCTCCTCGTGCTGAAGGGTGAATTTCAGGAGTGACTTGAGTGCTGAGTTAGCAAGGTGTTTGGGGGCAATACTTTGGAGTTTCTCCAGTCTCTGTCAGACCAGGAAGTCTGGTCTTGTGTGTGTGTGTGTGTGTGTGTTTGTGTGTGTGTTTGTGTGTGTGTGTGTGTGTTTGTGTGTGTGTGTGTGTGTGTGTGTGTGTGTGTGTGTGTGTGTGTGAGTGAGACTTTGGATTTTGTTCTGTATTTTTCTCCAGCTCTCTCTGGGGCCTTCTATTGTGGTCTCTTTTGGAGCTCTTGTTGGTGGTAGCCAGGTACCATCTAGTTATCGTAAGCTTGTTCTGGTGGAGGCTGTGGAAGTCTTCATTCTCCCTTGCTGCAGATGGAGTGAGTCCAGTAGATGTTATCTTAGATGGGTGCTCACAAGCTTTTAAGACACAAAATGCTACTCACCAAAGTAGAATGTTGAACATTTTCTTTATAAACTGTGCTATGCTAGTTGAGCTAGATGGCCTCTGAGACTGTTACTGCAGTCCTCATCATAGTAACTTGGTCCGTCAGGAAGTTTGGGTGTGTCTGTGAAGCTCCTATGACTTTTTCTTGATCAAGTTGTGCTGACTTTCCAGTATTGTGTATTGTCTTATCCTTCACTGAAGTACCACTTATCTATTGATAGTGTTTTTTCCTCCCCACCTTTCCCTTCTGTTACACCCTTCAAAAATTGTTTTTCCGTATGTAAATCTTTTCATGACTTTTTATGTGGCCTCATGCAATGTTTGTCCTTTTGTGATTGACTTTACTGGGAAACCCTGGTGGCATAGTGGTTAAGTGCTACATCTGCTGACCAAGAGGTCTGCAGTTCAAATTTGCCAGGTGCTCCTTGGAAACCCTATGGAGCAGTTCTACTCTGCCCTATAGGGTCGCTATGAGTCGGAATCGACTCAGTGGCAGTGGATTTAGCTTCATTACTCAGCATGGTGGCCTTCAGATTCATCCATGTTGTGAGATGTTTCACAGAGTAATCATTGCTTTTTATTGTTGTGTGGCATTCCGTTGTACACGTGAACCATATTTTGTTTATTCATCTGTTGGTGTACACTTCCTTGTAAGTTGTTTCCTTTTTGCTATTATGAATAATGCTGCAGTGAATATAGGTCTGTTCGTGTGACAGCTTTTATTTCTCTAGGACGTATTCTTAGGAGTGGGATTACTGGATTGTATGGTGTTTCTATTTCTAGCTTTTTAAAGAAACACCGTTACATTTTCCATAATGGTTGTATGTACCATGCTGCATTCCCATCAGTAGTGCATAAGAGTTCCAATTTTCTGTAGCTTTGTTTTTTTGGATCAGTACTAGTAATATTGGGGTGAGATAGTATCTCACTGTAGTTTTGACGTGTATTTCTCTAATTTGTGACTATCCTGTTTATCTTGAGGCTTTGACAACTTTTCAGCATTTCTCTGTCTGATTTACTATTACTGTTTTGAAGTCTGGGAGCCTCTTACAGGTGTTTTCATTGACCTGAATAAATTCAAAAGCAAGTTACCATATATTAGCATTCTGTACTTTCTGCCTATTTATTAATTATTCACCAAAGTCTAGTTAAATACATTAAGTAGTAATACAGGGTGAAGCAGTTCCTGTTTTCAGAGTGCGTTTAATTCTTTTCAACAAGAGATAAAGGTGGACTTTGTTGCTGTAGACTAGGGGACTTTCCTAGGAGAAATTTGCTGTTCTTTCTTCCTGGTGTCCTGTCCCTATTTCACTATTGTTCAAAGAAGCTTCAGGGGTGATGAGTTAAAAGAAAAAGATAATGAGATATTTACATAAAAAAAGTGACTTCTCTTGGAGTTAAGCACTTAATGGGAAATAGAAATGGACTTTCCATTGCTTTGTAAGTACCTGCAATAGGTAAATCCAGTATGGGTTAGATACTACTAAATCCAACCAGAAGCTGTATCTTTAAAACTTATGCTATTGCTAAACTCCCAGTAGAGTTTTAACTGAGAAGACCATACTGTGGTTTAAAATATGAATTTTGTGTTATCCTGCTAGGATAGTGTCTAGCCTTGGTTCATACCATTGATTTACACTTTTCTTAATAACAGGCACCAGTCTAGGGCTTTGCCGTGTAGTGAGCTTTCATATGTGTTTCTTGAATCAATTCATTTGCCTGCTTTTGAGCACTGATACGTGATTAGATTAACTGTAATATGTTATAGTGTAGAAGTATTATTCAGCCACAAAATAGAAAACTCTTATTTTTTCTAAAAACATAAAGTTACAAAACGAAGATATGATTATGATGATTGTACAGTGTTATTAATGTAACTACTGAATTGTACATGTAAAAATGTTGAATTGATGAATGATGTTACATGTCTTTTTACTACAATTAAAAATAAAAAGCTGGGGCACACCCTGAGATCTCCAATAAAAGACTGCAACTGATGGTCCGGGGGCTTCAAGGTTCCTCTGAGAGCATGGCTGCTGGCCCTGATGCTGCCCCTGTCCATAAGTCATAATGAAGGTCAACTTTTTGGACAGCAGTAGATTGGACTTGGCGATGCAGAGTGACCATATCTTGTGGGAATTTTATGGTTCTGTGCCTCTATAGGACGTCATCCTGCTGACCTCTTGCTGGAGGAAGGGGAGTGGGTGGAGAAGGGGATAAGAGACTGCTCAGATGATAGGACATGCATGTCACAGAGAGAGGGGTGTGCTGTCACCAGTCACGGAGAGCAGTGGGAGCTGCATATAGGTGAGCATGTGAATTTATATGGGAATGTACATTTTCATTCAATCATAATTAAAAAAAAAAATTGCAAAAAAAAGCCATCTTCTTCCCCCACAGAAGTATAGAATAAACCTGTGTTCATTAGCTGAGGTTCAGTTCATTTTACTGTTGATCTTTTAAGACTACTTTTTAGTTGAAGCTGTTAAGTGGAGATATGATTAAGTGCAGACTTGAAACATATTTTTCTTGAACAGAGTATACAGGATGTAATGTTAGGGATTCTTTGGAATATGACTTACTGGCCATTGACTCTCCCATGGAATGAGTAGGAACAGTAACTTGAAATCTCTGCTTCGGAAGCTATAACCTTCAGGAGCCAAATTCTTGGGTTACACTGGAAGTAAAAATACTGCTCTTCTCATGGGCATAGATTCTTCCCAGCTCTCCTGTTTTCCTGATATGTGTGGAGAGAGATGTCTGCAAGGATGTTTGAACTTCTCAGTGTAAGTGGTCCATGATGATTCCAGTAATTGCCCACTGCAAATACTGAAAAAATATCAGTTAATAAAGATCTGCAGTCTTGGGGTAGGGCAGTTTTCCACTGTCCTGTGGAGTTGCTATGAGTCGAAATCGACTCAACAGTTGTAGGTTTGGTTTTGGTTATAGAGAGCCAAGAGCTATTTTCAGATTCTAGAACCTCCAGCTCCACACCTCACTAAAGACACTCAAGGAAGTCATTTCTGTGTTCGAAGACTGTTTAAGACAGATACTACTTGCCTTCCCTTTGAAGTCATTTCTGGTGTTTACTGTAAAGGAATTCTTACTCATGTTTACTTTAAGTGCCCATTGACTTGACCTGTTTTCTTAAAAAAATTCTTTTTATTGAAACATAATACTGTCTTACTGATAATTAGGCTTTGTATGTTAAAAATTAGGAGGCTTCTGTTTATCTTCTTTGATGACAGTATTCTGACATAGTGTGTTGCCATTTATTTTGCATTTTGTAGTAATCTAGCTTAGAGCGGAAAAGTTACAATTGAGGTTAACTCTCGCAAAGGAGGAAAATGCTTGTGTATTAAAGATCAGTTTAAATGACTCAGGTAACTGATCAAAGTTTTGTCTTCAGATCTGTTCTACTGGGATATGAAAGCTATCTTTAAAAACAGCTTAATAATTCAAGAGCCTAATGTTACCACAAGGATCCCTGGGTAATACAAAATGATTTGTACTTGTCTTGTAAGTGAGATGTTAGTGGTTCGTACTCAGCCACTTGTGCTGTGGAAGAAAGGTCTGATGATTCTGCTTTTGTAAAGATGGTAGCGGAGAAAACTCTGTGGAGCAGTTCTATTCTGTAGTATGTGGGGTTGTCATTGGTTGGAACTTACTCAACTACATGGGTTTGTTTCTGGTGGATGTCACCACAGGTTCTTTTTTTTTAAAGTTCTAAGTTCTCTAATCTATTGTAGGACCTGTGGTGGTTCTCTGCAGTTCTTCAAAGCAAAGGAAGTTATTGTCATCTAAAGAGAGCTTCATACACTAAAGTTTCATCAGAACCATGAACCATATGCTGAAAGGACCGAGGTAGTCGCATTTGAGGATATTTCTGGCTGTCTTGTTGTCATTTACAGAGCTTGTGGCAATGTTTTTAAAGAAAATAATCACCGTTGTTCTCACCAATGAAGATTGTTAAAGATATTTAAGTTAATGATAGCAGCAGGAGGCAGAAAAAGAAAAAACATACATTAATTGAAAACCAAAAACTCAATGGTGCAATTATTCTAAAGGACTAGCAGACAACCTGTACTGCACTGTCCCATCACCCTGAGAGCAGAACTGCTAGATGGTGCCTGGCTCCCACTGCCAGTTGCTCTGACTAGGATCACAGTAGTGGGTCCCAGATAGAGTGGGAGAAAAATGTGGGACAAAAAATCATATTAACAACAACAGCAACAAAAGGACCAGGTTTACTGGCCTAATACAGATGAGAGGAACACCTGAGACGGTGGGCCTGTGATACTCCTCTGACTCGGAACTGCAGCCATTCCTGGAAACTACTTTCCAACCAGGCAACAGGCTTATAAAATAAACAGTAATGCCTGAAAAGAACATCACCATAGAACAATTATGTGAAACCTAAAGGGCAACATTTGTACAGAAGCCTAGGGGCAAAGGCAGGAAGGGGTAGGAAAACCAGATGACAGGAAACAGGGAATCCAGGTGGAAATGTGGAGACACAGTGTAGGGACTGCACCCAGTGTGATGGAGTACTTTGTGTACACTTTGTTGATTGGGAAACATTTGCTGTGTAAGCTTTTGCCTAAAACACAATGAAGTATTAAAAAACTATTAGAATTTAATTGTGTCCTCCTCTCCCCAAAGATGTCCTGTAGTCCTAACCATTGGTACCTGTGAATATGACGTTCTATGGAAATAGACTCTTTGAAGATGTTATCAGTTAAATTAATATGATGTCACATTAGAGTAATGTTCTTTTGAGAAGAGGCACAGAGAGATAGACAAGGACAACCGTGTGAAGATGCTTCTATAAGCCAAGGAACAGTTGGGCTCCTGGAAGTTACGAGAGTCAGAGTATCTGTCTCTAGAGACTTCTGGAGGGAACATGGTCCTGCTGGTGCTCTGAAGTTGGACTTCTAGCCTTCAGAACTGTGGGACTACATATTTTTGTTGTTTATAGCTACTCATTTAGTGGCATTTTGTTATGGCAGCCCTAATACAAATATTAAGGAAATTAAGTCCTCTGTTAATTAAAAGTATGAACATTGAGGGCTTCTTTAGTTAGACTCTTAAATGCAGTTTTCTGATTTAGACTAAACTGGGTTAATGATGCTGATGAAGAGAGCCTTTTCGTTCACAGGTTCACATAATATGAGGGAGGAAGATACTTGAATTTTTTAAATAAAACCTCTTTGAAATTAGAACATATTTATTTCCTAATTTATGATGCCAAAATAAAATGATTAAGATCATTCATGGAAACCCTGGTGGCATAGTGGGTTAAGTGCTATGCCTGCTAACCAAAAAGTTGGCAATTCAAATTCGCTTGGCACTCCTTGGAAATTCTATGGAGCAGTTCTTGTCTGACCTCTAAGGTTGCTATGAGTTGGACCTGACTCAGTGGCAGCTTTTTAAAAAAAGTTAGTTCTCATATATATATACATATATGTGTGTGTGTGTGTGTGTGTGTGTATGTGTATATGACTAATATAGGACAAAAGCAAAATAGGATGTTGAGAACTTTCATACCCTGGTTTGAATGGGTTGTTAACTGCTCTTTTGGAGAGGCTGAGGCATAAAGGAACACTGTAACAGTGATAACCACACCCTTGTTGTGTTTTGTTTCTTCATTTCCATCTGTTCTTGAAACTTCAGCTAGAACCCACATCCCTAATTTCCCACCCTTAATTATAGCACTGTAACTTGGTGAATTGAGCCTAGAGGCAGAAGCTGGTGCCTGTCTCAATTTGATTAAATCACTTTTACCTTTTTGGCAGCTTCACTTGTAACCTCAAAGTATAACTTTACAAAATGCTAGATAAATGTACCAGAAACTGGTAGTGTCCTTCTGGGAAATTCTGATGGAATTACGGATTTACAACAGGCACACATAAAAAAGACTTATATTTCAGTAAGCAGTTACTAATGAGCTGTGTAAGTACACGATAAGCAGAAATTCATAAAGAGCTGGGAAAGAGGAGAGTTCAAGTCATGTTTCTTGTGTGTCAGGTGTGATTGGGATGGAGAAGTGAAAGGAAAGTGTGGGTAGGCATGGTGGTTGGCTGTGGCTGTGCGGCAGCAACGGAAAGTTGATTTCATTTGATTGGTACTGTGAGTTCCTCTTGGAGGAGTTAGAAATAAGGTTAATTTCCATTCTAAATGAGCTATCTGCTTTCCCATATTTTCTGATAGGAGTTATGAATGTAGTGACTTCAAGCAAGGATAGTTGTCACAACCATGGTTCCAGATCTCTGAGGTCATAGTGTTGATTAGATGACTCCTTGACAGTGGTATCTTTCTAGATCACAGCCTCCGTACTCTAATGAGATAATTCAGAATAGGACACGTACCACAGTCCAACCACGATTCCAACTCATACTGACCTTCTACAAATAGCGAACTTAAAAGATACAGAAGACTGAAAGCTAGAAACCCATCTGCATGGAATCTGGAAAATAGTCAGCTCACATCCTTAATTTTGTCAGTTTCTTGTTCTCATTTGCCACATTACCAACTCCTTGTTATAGAAAGTCACTCATTCTTTAGTTTCAAATTTGCATGCTATTTACATAGCGTTTAAGTGAGATTCTCTGCTTAACCAAAATGATAGCTATTTGTATAAAATGTTTATTATAAGGAAACATTATGGAAAAGGTTATCTTTCATAACTTGGCTGTGTTAAAAAAGTTTTGACTTTTCAAATACTTGTTTTCTCATATTCCTTTGTCAGTTCTTTTTGAAGTGATCAAAGATACTCAGGTTCTTACTGAGTAATTTGGGGCAAAATTGCTTAAGACTGAGATTTACTCCCTCTTGCTGCTGGTGACAGTGGGAAAGCACTTTTCAGATTCCCTGTTGGGTGATGAGGAAGAATAACTAAGATGGTTATTCTCTTTTGCCCTCTTCAAATCTCTTCTCATCCTCATTTTGGGGTGGGCAGCAGTGCTGACCTGATAGACTGTATCCCTCTTGGCTTCCTTGCCTTCTGGCATCCAGTGGAATTGGCTAATAGGCAGTGCCTTCAGAACTGAGAATGGAGAACACAGAGATACACTAGGTATCAATTCTGTGCACTCCTTTTTGTCAGTGACTGTGTACCTACCAGGAGTCCCTGAGTAGTGCAGATGGTTAATGTGCGTGGCCACTAACTGAAAGGTTGGAAGATTGAGTCTACCAAGAGGCATCCTGGAAGAAAGTCCTGGTGATTTACTTCTGAAAAATCAGTCACTGAAAACCCTGTGGAGTGTAGTTCTACTCTGGCACACATGGGTCATCATACCATGAATTGGGCTTGACTGGTAGGGTTCAGCCAAGATAGGGCCCCTGCTGTGGGCTGTGGGCTGTCTTCTGAGGCTCTGGCAGTGTTCATTCCTCCCCCTTCAGGTTGCTTTCTGCTTAAGTTTCTCTAAAAGAGCTGAACAGAAGATTGCAAAGAATAGCTTGAGAAGACAGAGTAAAGCCTTATAACAGAGTGCATAAAGACGTGGAGTTAGAAAACCAAAAGGAAAAAAGGCACTTGACGTTTCTGGAGCTGAACTGAACAAAATTTCAAGCCTTCAGTTGTACTGTTGAAGGATTCTGTGGGTAAAATATTGAATGATGCAGGAAGCATCAAAAGAAGAAGGAAAGAATACATAGAGTCACTGTACCAAAAAATTTGTGGATCTTCAGCTGTTTCAGGAATGGGCAAGTGATCAAGAACTGATCGTAATGAAGGAAGAAGTTCAAGCTACATTGAAGGGAATGGTGAAAAATGAGGCTTCAGAAATTGACGAAATTGGTATGAAGATGTTTCAGCAGATGCGGTGCTGGAAGTACTGACTCATTTATTCCAAGAGATTTGGAAGACAGCTACCTGGCCAGCTAACTGGAAGAGATCCATATTTGTGCTCATTCCAAAGAAAAGGGATCCAACAGAATACAGAAATAAACTGCCATTAATGTAACACAAAAGCAAAAAAATTTTAATATATTGTGTTTTAGATGAAAGTTGACATGGCAAATTTGGTTCCCATTTAACAGTGTTTGTACACTTTGTTCCATGACATTGTTCAAATGAATCCGCATTCTCATTATTTCTATTCTGTTTCCATTAATCTAGCTTGCCTACCTCTCCTAAGCTTCTCATCTTTATTTTAGGGTAAATGTTGAAGGTTTGGTCTCTTTTAGCTGAGTATTTAAGGGAGCATAGTATTCATAGGTAATATTTTTTTTTTATAAACCATTCTAGTATACAAACTCTGCTAATTAAGTTCTCAGACTCGTCCAAGAAAAAGTGCTGCATACCTCATTGCTGAGTATCACTATAGTCACCTTCAGAGTACTCTCTTGGGAAGCTATGCACTGATGCCAGCGCCTGGTCCACCCTTCAAAGCAATTTTGGAACTCTTTTGGCAGTAGCCATCAGAGCTGTCATCTTACTACTCTTGATATCCTGAATATCATCAAACTGTCTTCGATATTTCCTTTATCCATAAAACAAAAAAGTCATTAGGGGTCAAATCAGGTGAGTAGGGAGGGTGTTCCAGTTTGCAAACTTGCCACCTTGCTGTGTGCAATGGCCATTCCAGAAAAAGTTTAAAATTGCTTTGAAGGGTAGACCTAGGCGCTGGCTTTGGTGCATAGCTTCCCAAGGGGAGTGCTTCAAATGTGACTATAGTGGTATTCAGTCGTGAGGCATGTAGCACTTAGAACAATGAAGTTCACGGACTTAATTTTCAGGCCTTGTATTTGGGTGAAAGGTGACCACTGGGAGTAGCTTCAGCTCCAAGTTGAAAGGTGATTTTAGGGTGATTGATAGTCTTAGGGGGGTTCCTCTAGTCTCTATCAGCCTAGTAATCTGGCTCTTTTTTTTTTTTTAATAGGAATTTCAGTTTTGTTCTACATTTTTCGCCTTTCTAAGAACGACCTTCTGTTATATCCCTGGTCAGAATAGTCAGTAGCCTGGCGTGATGTAGTTCTTCTGGTCTCTGGCTAGAAGAGGCTCTGGTGTGTAAGCTATTATTAGTCTTGTGAGATACTTGGTTATGTCTAAGGAATCCTCATGCATAGTGGTTAAGTGCTGTGTCTGCTAACCATAAGTTTGGCACTTCAGTTCTTCCAGGCACTCTTGGAAACGCTGTGTGGAGCAGTTTTACTCTGTTATATAAGGTTGCTATGAGTGGGAATCAACTCGACAGCATGTGGTTTGTTTTATAGATGTATGACTATCTATACACTGCGCATATATATGCATATACACATGCCTACAGATGCTCCTGTGTGCACACACCCGTATCTACTAATGTGCCTTCCTGTATGTGTTCGTACATGTCTACCTGTGTAACCACATATGTATTTTTTTGGTGGTTATTGTTGCAAAATTGTATGTTATAGAATTTACTGAAATTGCCCCTCATTTCTGCATACTTCTTGAGTGTCTTTATGTTGGACGGTTGTGCAGACTTTACTTATATTGGGTATTGCCTTTTCTGTCACCAAAAATAACAAATGTCTACTGTGGAGAAACTGATTTCCCTTCCTCCCACTACCATTTGTGACAGCTATTAAAGAACAATGTTTTCTGTGTGTTCCTGACTTTTTATAAAAGTGAGACCACGTGATACTTGCCCTTTTGTGATCAGCTTATTTCGTTCAGCATAATTTCTTCTAGATTCTTCCATACTGTAAGATGTTTCTGAGACTCCTTATTATTGTTTGGAGATGCATAATGTATGCAAGTAAAATTTTTGTCGAAGGTAAGTGAAATTATAGTACATGAAGAGAGGACAGCAACAAATTTAAGTTGGATTCAGAAGAGAAGGCAGAATGAGGAATATTTTTGCTGATGTCAGATGGAGCTTGGTTACAAGCTGAGAATACCATACTGATTGTGGAAAAGTATTCAACTCTATAGATCATACAAATTATGGATAGCATTAGGAAGCTTGGCAATTCCAGAACATTTAATTCTTCCTTTGGAGAACTTGTACATAGACCAAGAGGCAGTAGTTCAAACAAAACAAAGGAGTACTGTTTGGTTTAAAATCAGGAGAACTATGCATCACAGTTGTATTGTCTCATCATACTTACTCAAATATGTATGCTGATCAAATAATCTGAGAAGCTAGACTGTATGAGGAATCTGGCATCAGGACGGAAGGAAGATTCATTAGCAACCTGCAATACACAGTTGACACAACCTTGCTTCCTGAAAGTGGAGAGAACTTGAAGCACATGCATCGACGATTACAGTCTTTGTATGCATTATAAGTCTTCAGCATAAAGAAAACAGATTCTCACAACTGGACCAATAAGCAACATTATCATAAATGAGTAAAGTATTTAAGTTGTCAAAGGTGTTATTTTACTTTGACCAACAATCAGTGCCCACAAAAGCAGCAGTGAAGGAATCAAATGCTGTATTATTGCATGGTCAAATCTCCTGCAGAAGACTTCTGGAAAGCATTAAAAAGCAGAGATGTTATTTTGAGAACTAAAGTGCACTAGACCCAAGCCATGGTGTTTTCAGTTGCCTCATGTGCATATAAAAGCTGGATAATGAATTAAGAATGAAGACTTGATGCTTTTCAATTATGGTGTTTATGAAGAACATTGGACATCCTATTGACTTCCAGAAGGATGAACAAAAAAATCAGTTTTGAAAGAACAGAGTTCTAACAATGCTCCTTAGAAGATGATGGTGATATTTTGTTTCCCATAGCTTGGATATGTTACTAGGAAGGATCAGTCCATGGAGAAGGACATCATGCTTAGTAAAGTAGAAGGTCAGTGAAGAAGACCCTCAGTGACATTAAAACAGTGCCATCACAGTGGGCTCAGATATAGCAGAGGTTATGTGGATGACTCAGGATTGGGCAGTGTTTTATTCTGTTGGACGTAGGGTTGCTGTGAGTTGGCACCTAACAACAATCTTTTCTTGGTTTTCTTAAACAGCTCCTTCCCATGTTGTTAAATGGTAATTCATTCAGGTTTTTTTCTCTCCAACTATGTGTTGCCTCTGTATAGAAGTTACTTTGCATATACATCAAGTGGTATGTAGTGTGATTAAAAGATATGTCACCATTTTAATGCAAGAAAATGCATAGTGCATTAAGGGTATATAGTTATAAGACCTTGATTTCAATATTAACATTTGAAAAAACATTTATCTTAGAATTAAGAAAAATGCATTAACTGTTTTTGCAGTATATTAAGAATACTGTCATAAGCATTTATGTCTACGAACTTACCCATATTCCCAGTGTTTTATTCTGTTGGACATAGGGTTGCTATGAGTTGGCAGCTGCCAGCAGTCTCTTCTTGGTTTTCTTAAACAACCACTTCCCATGTCCAATAGAGAAGTGAGTTACAACAATTTTTGAGACTTGCTTCTTTTTGTCGCATTGTTTTCCAAGAAGGGTTAAACTACTTGGTGTACCACCAGCAAAGCTTGGAATGCTTCCAAGAGAAATTTATTTATGAACACAGAAATTTGTATTTCATGTAGGTTTGTGGAATACTATTCCTCCTGATTTTTTTTTTCTACACCATTTAAAAATTGTGGAAAATATTCTTAGCTCAGGGACTGTGCAAAAACAAGCAGGCTAGATTAACCAGTAGTTTCTTTAGTTCTGATTAAATGATCATTTATTTGATTTGTTAGACTGTTTCCTCTTTTCCTTTTCAGAAACAGTTTTAAACCTACAGAGGTTAAAATTCTTTATCATCAGATTTTAAAACTTCTGATCATTTTTGTCATTATTTGGAAACAGAACATTTTTTCTGAAGTTTAAAATGAAATGCATATGGCTTAATTTTAGCTTCAGAAAAATTATTTTTAAATGAAGTAACTCATTTATCCATCTGGAATTTATTTTGGTGTGCAGTGTGATTTGCAGATCTAAAATTAAAAAAAAAAACAATTTTTTTTCCAAGTAGCAAACCAATTATTGATCCTTTTTGAGTGCAAACAGTTAGTATTGGGCTCCCCAGCTGAATTTTGGGTGCTTTTCATTTCAGTCGTGTTCCACAATAATTCCTTCTTTTCATGTATGTGCAGAATGTGAAATAAGTCTGAACAAGACTGTCTTGGCTTATCTGCTTTCTTTTTTTTTTTTTTTTTGTGAGCTAGCATTTACAGAATTGGAACCCCTCTAAGCACAGTTGACAGTGTGTAGAAACAGTTCTAAGATAATTTTTAAACAATATTTTTAATGCTTGTTTTATGCATATGTATTTTTAATGATGCATGACAGCCTGATCTTCCATAGTAAGAAAGAAATGTGCAATTCATGGTTTGTCTTACAAAATATTGTACGTTGGTTCTTTGCCTTTGGTAAGATACTGACTGAAGGTTTTCAGTAAAATAAGTTATTTATCTTAGGTTATCCTGTAAGGTTTGATCGGAGTGTTATTTACTGAGTATAGGTGTGCCGAAATGACTCTAAATACAACTGGAGGCTAAGCAAAAACCTGTTGTACTGAAAATTACAAAAGTATGCTTTAAATGGCCCTTACTCCTGAAACTTTGAAACTTGTTTGTTCCCAATTCAGTTGATCATAGATAAGATATTTCTATTTTCTAATAGCAGCAAAAATTACTCCTGCTGAAACAAAATATTGTAGGACTGTTATTGGTTGCCTTAACTTACTGGTGCCTTACAGATTGTTAAAGGTTAAAAAAAATCAAATGAACAGACTATACTTTCCTATTTCTTTGGTTCGCAGAAGAAGCATCTTGCTACAGAAACCCTCCTTTGGTCTGTCTATATTTGTAGTTAGTGTTCTTTCAGACTCAGGAATGGCTGTATGTTCAAGCTGTGTTGCCATGGTGCTGTGTGACATAAGGTGGCAAAACTCACACAAGAATTAAAGAGATGAATAGTGCTTGGGATACACATTACTGAAAAACATCGTGCCAGCAAACCCTAAGCAAAAGGATGAACCAAATGTCTTAATCCAAAAAGGAAAAACTGTACATCTCGAAGTGCCTTGTGTTTAGGTGAGATCCGTTGCTTGGTAATGCCCTAAGTGAGCCTGTGTGTTTAGGAAACTAGTGATCTCTACAGTGGTCCTCAGCTATCACCTGGACTGTACTTTTAATGTTAAAAGTTAAATTAGATGTGATCATTTGATTTGAAATCTTAAATCTGTACCAGCATTTCTAGCTAGATGACAGTGGTAACACTTTAAATTCTTATTCAGCTGGCCCACCCAGTGTGGATTTGAAAAGGAAAAAAAAAAAAAAAAAAAAGAAGTGATTAAAGAATCATCACGCTCACATGATACCAGAGACAATGTGGAAGTTGCCTTGAATTCTTTTTCTAAGCCAATTATATTTTTATAGAGCTTCAATGAATGACTGTTCTCTTTGTATAATTGCCCATGCTTAGTCCTCCTCTTTCAAATATACTTCGATCCAGGACCTAACTGTGAAGTGAATAGCATAAATTAATTTGGGAAGCAAACAAAAAAAATTTTTCCCCTCTCAGCATGAAAGCAAAATGGTCTTGTGGCATCTTTGTTTTGTTTTAATGATTTTAAAGTGCTGGTGTCTTTCGACAGAGTCTGAGAATCTTAAGCATGTTTGTCACTACGAAGAGTAAACAAATGGTAGGGAGGACTCTAAAGTCTTTTTTGTGGTTCGGTAAATGTAAGCCTTGCTGTTTAATCATGGCATTTCTGCAAAATCAACTCCTGTACCCACATCTCCTCCTTCTGTGACTTCTGCCAGTATGCTGGATCTAGACTAAGCATTTGAACAGCCATCCCTAAGTATTTCCACATTGAAAACCAGAAGTTGGCTGGCTATTACCCTGATTTTCATGGGAGAGGATTATTTCTCCTTTCTGCTTTAGAAGTATTCATATACTATATCTGATATTTGGGTCAAACTGGCTTCAGAAGTCAAATAGGAATGAGCAGAGCTACTAAATTTAGAGATCTGATTCATAATTTCTTGACCTAATACAAGTAGGCAATATTGTCATTGACCATTTAATTATTTCTTTGCCTGCCAAACCTAGAATAAAATCCAAGGCCGTTTCCTAGCCCCATATGACTCTAATAACTCATTTCTACTTACCCTGCTCATTTCTGAAGGTGCTGTGTTCCAAAAGGACCTGTAGGTCTTAGCATAAATGGGATCCTGCCTGTCAGGGCAGATTGCCCAGCATCTGGAAGTGTTTCCGAATTGAGGTATTTTCTTGTCTCTGTCTTTCCGATTAACAAATATGCTTTTATGTAAGAAAGGGCTTACCTCTCTTCTCATTGATGTTCTCAAAGTATAGTTAAAGGAAGAGTTCAAATATCTGGGAAATGACTTTTTGTGTCGATGTTCTTTTGTCTTAAACACATCCTCATGTGATATTTCCATTCACCATTTGGAGTAACAGTTACTAAAAGAGCATTGTCTTTCTTGCTCTTTTTTTTTTTTTTTTTAATAAAAAACCCCACAAACTTGTGGACCCTGTGTTTCCTGTCTCCAACTCACTATCATTTCTAAAGCTCTAAAAGCTTACTTTGCTTAAGGGATCATAAGGACCAAAGCAGTAGAATTACTTGACATGTTCTTCAGTATCCTTTGAATTTGTAGACTAAATATATTCTTTCTGTGGCTCATCCAAAAGATGCTGTCATCCTTTAAAACTGCAATTAACACTGTCGTAAAATTGGCTGATGGAAATGACATATTAAGATTGTGTGTATTTTGGATTTAACTTCATTTTTGTTTAAGGATTTTTAGGGTGGATCTGATCCTGCTTCACCTGGGACATGCCAGGAGGAAAATTGCCCTCCCCCCATGCAAATGGAACACCTTGGTCACTGGGTTTGAAGAATTTAAAAAAGTCACAAGCACAGATGGTTCACCTGGTTAATTTGCAGGGAAACCAGATGGGAAGGATATAGGGGGCAGATTTATGGAAATTTCCTGGATAATTCAGCTCTTTTCCCTTTGACTGTGCCATTTAGAATGAATTGAGGTTCTTGGGTATCAGAATTACCTGCTAGAATTATTCAAGGAGATTGCAGTTCCCAGAATAAATATCAAAAGGGGGAGATTTAATTTCAGTAGAATAAGATACTTAAGTAGAATTGGCAGTGATAAAAACAAAGAAAGACCCCAAAAAGCAATAAATCCTGGTAAGCATGTGAGGGGTTTGGAGGGTAGAGCTTGGCATTTATTCACTGTTGTGTCTCCCAGGCTAAAGTGGTGTCTGGCCTGTGAATATGGAAAACTCCATATTAGAGAGCGAAATGGAAAAACCATGAGATTTGTAGTCAGACTAGTTTATGACTTTAGGCAAAGTATTTCTCTAATCATTTTAAAAATAGAAATAATACCTAGCTCAAGGGGATATGAGAATTGCAAGTTTTATGTGAAGTGCTTTTATACATTGCCTGGTCTACATGGCAAGTCTTCAAGAAATGCTAGTTTCTTTTAGACTTTTAGTACTTGTAATTTTGTGCGATTAAATTAACACTCAACTGATATTTTTGAGCAACTAATATTTAAGACTCCTAAATTCTGAGGGGGATTAAATTGTAAATGGAGAGAGCAGGCACTATTTTAAGCCACAAGTAGATTTAATATAATTTAATCACATCTATAAAGGTATGAAACCTGATGGTATAGTGGTTAAGTGCTGTTCTTGTTAGGTGCTGTTGACTCGGTTCCGACTCATAGTGACCCTGTGAACAACAGAACAAAACACTACCTGGTCTTGCGCCATGTCCACAATTGTTTTTATGCTTAAGCCGATTGTTGTGGCCACTGTGTCGATCCATCTTGTTGAGGGTGTTCCTCTTTTTCACGGACCCTCCACTCTACCAAGCATGATGTCCTTCTCCAGGGACTGATCTTTCCAGACAACATGTCCAAAGTATGTAAGATACAGTCTTGCCGTCTTGGCCTCTAGGGAGCATTCACTTCTTCCAGAACTGATCTGTTGGTTCTTTGGCGGTCCATGATACACTGAACATTCTTCTCCAACACTGCAATTCAGAGGTATCAATTTTTCTTCTGTCTACTTCATTCATAGTCCAGCTTTTGCATGCATATGATGTGATTGAAAATACCCTGGCTTGGGTCAGGCGTGTTTTTGTATGTGGTCACTATAAGTCGGAATCGACTCATTGGCCATAGGTTTGGGTTTTGGTTTATAAAGCTCTGAGATGTACATCATCATTATCCCTAATTTATAGATGAAGAAACAGTATAGAGAAGTAGTTTATCTGAGCTTACTCATGCAGTGACCATGGGTCAGAATCAACTGGATAGCAAAAGGTTTTTTCGTTTCCAAGGCTAGTAAGTGTGTAGACTTATGTGAGGCAGAAAGAGACACTGTTACGAATTGATGGATTGTTGGATTTTTTTCTTTAAAGGGGAAAGGAATGACTCATAGGGATTAGGCTGTGGAAGATTAATCTGGTATTTGCATAGGGTGGATGATGTTAAGAGTTGAATTGTGTCCCCCAGAAATGTGTGTCAACTTGGCTAGGTCTTGATTCCCAGTATTGTATGGCTGTCTACTGTTTTGCAATAGGATCTGATTTTCCTATGTGTTGTAAATCCTGCCTCTATGATGTTAATGGAGACCTGGTAATGCAGTGGTTCACAACTCAGGCAGCTAACCAAAAGGTGAGCAGCTGGAATTCCCCAACTGTTCCTTGGAAACCTTGTGGAGCAGTTATACTTTGCCCTATAGGGTCTGTAGGAGTTGGAATTGACTCAATGGCAATGGGTTAATGATGTTGATGAGACGACTTAATCTATAGAAGAGGGTTGTATGTTGAGTCACTGTCTTGTGAGATATAAAAGACAATTGAGCAGAGAGGAGAGGGACCTCATACCATACAGAAAGAAGTATCCGGAGCAGGGGAAGATTGATGACAAGGACCTTCCCTCAAACCAACAGAGGAAGGTGTCTCCTGGAGCTGGTCTCCTGAATTAGGACTTTTAGCATCCTAGATAGTGAGGAACTAAGACTGTTTATTAAAGCCATCCACTTGTATTTGCATTATAGCAGCCCTAGATAGCTAAGACAGATGAGATTGTTGTTATTTTTGTGTTTGTTTTTAAGGAAGGCATTTGAGTTAGTGTCTTTACATCTGGATTTAGAATTCATAAGGCTTTGAAATCGATTTGATTTGAAGGGTGGGAAATGAGGAAGGAGTAAAATCATGATCTTAATGTTTGTTTTTTTTTTTTAAAAAAAACGTATCTGAGGTCAATTTATATAACAAATTAGTTTCTTATTTGATAATCTCATACACAAATTGTTCCATGACATTGATTGCTATCCTAGAATGTGTTGGCACTTTCCCTATTTCCATCTAGACTTCCACTTCTATCCTTCCAGGTTTCCCACCCTTCCTTGCCTTCTGTCTTTGCGTTTGGGCAGATGCTGACCATTTGATCTGTATAGTTGATCTAAGGATCACACTCCTCATGGATGTTATTGTGTATTTTATGGTGACCTTCAGGGACAGTAATGTTTTTGATAGGGTGTATTCATTTGTTAGATACTTGTATGAGACCCTGGTGCTGAAGTGATTAAGTGCTACATCTGCTAACCAAAAGACTGGCGGTTTGAATCCACGAGATGCTTCAACTCACAGCAGTGGGTTGGTTTGTTTGTTGTATGAGGGTTAAGTACTGGATATAGTGTGAACAAAAACAGTGTGGAGGGTGAATGAGAAGTGGCTCTGAATCCTAGGGACAGTGGTAAGACATTTACTAACATGGGGAAGTCTATAGAAGAGTTGACTTAGAGACCGTGATGATGAATTTTGTTTTTGATGAGTTGTATTTGATGTTGATTATGGCAGGTAATCACATATGAGATTAGATATAATTTAGGACAGACATTGGATGTGACAATAAATAGAAAAGTGGGTCAGAAGAAAAATTCAAGATCATGTAGAGAATGAAGGGAAGAGGACAGAGGACAGAACTGAAGCAAGCTTAACTTTTAAGGGGCAGATGAGAATGCTGCAAAGAAGGTTCAGGAGGATTCAGTGTAACTTTTTATGTTTCTACATGGGATTTTTTTAGTGTAATTTTCAAGTCACTTTTATGGTTTTAGAATCATAAGAAACCAGAGGGTTTCTTAGCCTCTGCTCTGTTGATGTTTTGGGCCAGATTACTGTTTGCTGTAGAGGACTGTGCTGTGCACTGTTGCTTGTTTCGGAGCATCCCTGGCCTTTATGTACTAAATACCAGTGGGAAGCTCTGGGTAGCACTGTGTCCCCAGTTGTGACAGTCAAAAATGTCTGCAAACATTGCCAAATGTACGGTGGGGGTGGGGGGTACCTTGTACCTAGTACAGGTATTTGAATTGAAATCCTGGTTGTCACTTATCCTGTAGTTAAGAACCACTGCATTAGAGAGTATAATTTTGTAATTTTCTTTTTTCTCATATATCTCCCCGAAACCACAGCTAGGGAGGTGTTAAAGAGCAGACAATGCCAATAGAAGAGTTGAACCTTTATTTGGTTACAAGAGTTTGGTGACTTGGTTCTCAAGAATAAGAGAGGGAAGCATTGGAAATTATAATCATCTATATCCATGGGGAATGGGTTCCAGGAACCCCCTTGGATAGGCAAATCTGTCAGTGCTCAAGTCCTTTATATAACAATGCATAGTATTTGCATATAACCAATGCATATCCTCCTGTATACTTTAAATCATCTCTAACCCAAAACTCAGTTCCCTTGAGTTGATTCCGACTCATAGCGATCTTACAGAAGAGAGTAGAACTGCCCCATAGAGTTTCCAGGGAGTACCTGGTGGGTTCAAACTGTCAACATTTTGGTCAGCAGATGTAGCACTTTGACCACTACATCGCCAGGGTTTCCTAAATCATCTCTAGATAACTCATAATTCCTTATGATGGAAATGCTATGTGAATAGTTGTGCTATAGTATTGTATTGTTAGGGAATAATGGCAGCCAGTGAATAATGCTGAAACTATGAGTGCTGGAGAAAGAGTAAGGGTCTGTGAAATGACAGGAGGCTACAGCAGGTTATGACTACACATCACTTCATTTGTGTGGATCCAACTTAGTACCAGGCACAGCAAATTCATGCCTAACTCGTGGGTATGGATTGCATTCTTTGATACTGTTTCCTGGGTGAGGGGAAGGGTGGATTCGCAAGCCTGCTACTTCAATTCAGCTCTCAACAGGTCTGGGCGTATGACATGGCTACGCTTGCAGACATTAATGTGGGAAACTCCAGCTCTGGAAGTTCAGGAGGTTTATCAGTTTTAAGAGAAGTATTATTTTACAGAAGTCTCTTTGCAGTTCTTGAGTGAAAAGCCATTAATTTAGTTTGATGAAAATAGATGTGTGTCTTCACCAAGTTCCGTAATGGTTCACGTTGAACACTGCATTGCTGCAACAGGGTCTTGTATGTAAACAGAAACTTTATGATTGTGGCATGAAAGACAGTGATGATGGAACGGAAGCCTTAATTTGCATGGTAAAATCCAGGGGAGGGTGGGAGAAGAAGACAGAGTAACGGTGACATCAGCCATTATCTTTGAACGGGTGCAGAAATAATTTTTTAATTAATTTTTTTAAAAAGGAGGATGAGGTCCCCAAATGTGACATTTCTAACACATGTTCCAAGATAGTATTGATCTAAGAGTTGTGTTTTGGGATAACAAGATAGTGTGTGTGATAATGCTCTGGTGGCAGCCCAGACATAAGAACTGGGTGCTACTGCTAACTTTGTTTTCCTTTTTTTAGTAACTCTTGAGAATTCTTTCACATTTTAGTTAATTCCTGGCTGTGAAGTAGACAGTGACTGGTAAGGAGCACATTTATATTCTGACATGTTGGAGGAGAAAGGATACGTGCTTGGGAACAGATGTTGAGGCTGTAAATTGTTGATGATTTTATTAGTATTGGGAAATTTGTCCACACGTGTAGCTGTCTGTATGTACTCAGTGGTTCTAGACATAAGTTAAGTGGAATGCTGGCTTAGGAAGCACTGGGGAAGCAAAGATTATCTGACAATCAGAGACTCTCCCTTTCTGGTCTTTTGCTATGCAGATTTTTCTTCTGTCTTCTCTAGAAGATGATGTGTTTACTGTCTTCTAACTGGTATCTGGAATGGCAACAGAGTGATTTTTGTATGCTGTCCTTGTTCTGGAGAAAGGGAACTGTTTGCCTTTGGAAAACACAGAGCTTACCTCTGTGGGAAAACCCCAACACATGCATTGCGTCAGCACACAATCTGTCTTAAATGTAGCCTAGTTCTTTTTTTTTTTCCTTGTAATTTAAAAAAAGAGAGAAAATTTTGGGTTTTCCTGTTTTTACTATGTGTGCTAGCCAATTGAGAATTACATTTAGATATGGAAAGGATCTGGAGATCAACTGGTCCAACTCCTTTTTATGGTTCTAGAAACAAAGCCCAGTGGAAGTACAGAGGTTTGAGATGTGGAAACTGGTTAGTGATAATAAGAACTCACTAGCAGTTTACCTGAATGTCCTCATTCTGGGTTCTGTGTCCTGGATTTTATAGTTTGAGGTAGAATTTTAACATCTTATCTTTAGCAACCTCTTTACAAGTCTGCTTTATTTAGAATGATACTGATAATGCATTGGTGTTTAAAACTGTTCATAGCATAGTAAAATATTTAAGAATACATTATATCACACATTGAGTTGTTATTCAGATGCTAAGGGAATGTAGAGAAGAAAGAATTGCCTTGAGAATCAGGATGTTTTGTCACAGATTAGCTTTACGAAAGATTTTGAGCAGCATTTCTCTCTCTGAGGCTTTACTCGGAAGGAGGCTCAATTAGACTGTGATAAAGTGTTTCAGGCTCTGAAATTTTATGGCTTTATATTTCTTTGAGATATGTGGTGTACCTTTCCTACAGGGATACAGAAAGTCTGTGACGCAGGTAAATACTCACTGTTTAATTCCAGCGTTTTGGAATGTGGCTATTGTGATTGGTATGTAGGAGTTAAACACAGGTCATTCAATTATGTGTTTCTTCTTTTAGGTGTTTAAAATGGTCATGGCTGAAGGTACTTGGCAAGCTCTGTAAAGGTGATAATTTCAGTTCCACCTACAACCCATACTTTTCTCCCCTGGGATTTCGATTTTCATGATGGTAGTATAATTCATCCCTGAATGATGTTAGGGATGGAGCATTGCCTTTTCTGTTATTATTGCCACCCATTTCACAGATGATAAATTGATTCTTAAAGAACTTAACTACCTCACCCTAAGTCATATAGCTGGCATAGGTGGGATCTCCATCTCAAGTCTCTCTAACTTCAGAGTTCTTACTCTTAACCATATTAGGTGCTCTGTACTGCCCCATTTTAATTATGAAATGTTTATTTACCTTGTTTTCTCACTGATACACAATTCATTGTTTCTCTTTGTTTCCTCTCATAGTTCTGGCGCCTAGCAGTAGGACTGTAATAGAAATCTTTTTATTAACCCATTTAAAGGTAGTGAATATGATGAGTTGAAAACAGTTGTTACAAACTAACAGGGTTCTGAGTCACTCGGATTTACCTTGGCTGTCACTTTGTAACCTTGGACAAAAGAAAGTAATGTCTGTAAGTATCAGTTTCCTTGGGCCTGAAAAAACAGAATGCTATTTGCCACACCAGGCTGTTGTGAGAATTAGAAATAAACTAAATCTCTGTGGTGTAATTAATGAGTGGTGGTTGTTCTGTTTAGGTTGATGTTAAATAAATAAAAACCTAAAATGTTCTTTAACTACATCTAAGAACGGGACACATGATTTCCTCCAAATCCCTGCTACCCAGTAGGATGAACGTACCATCCATAGAATATAAGATTCAATATTATCAGCATCTATTTCTTTCATTTCCTGTTTGTCTTTTTTGTCTGTTTGGTTTTAGTTTTTAAAGCCATCCAGGAGAAACCCATCTAGCTTAAGGTGCTGAAGAGTGCCAGCTGCAGCCTTGCCTGCTGCCTCTTGGCAGCTGCCGCCCTTTGGGTAGCTGGATGGAGCTTGCATGGCAATCACTCTCTTTTCTTCAAGCCTTCCTTCTCTTGCTCACTTTTCTCAGTTCGCTGGAAAAGCCCCCAGGTGTTTTCTTCTACTGAATTGTGGCCTGGTGACCCTGTACATTAAATGAAGAGAAGCCTCTTCTGCTTCTCTGTGATTTTTCAGTGTTGAGGCGTTTGGGTTTTTTAGCTGCCACATGGAGCCTGGTAGCCCCTCCTGCTGCCGTCACCATCGTCTCTCCCCTGTGTCATAAGCCATTGACTGTGTTTTATGGGCGGGTGTATGCTTTCTTATCAGTTTCATCTTTCTTGGAAACATATTTCTTCATCTTCTCCTTCCCTCAACTCGCAGGGGAGAAATAGGTTTTCTGGGCAGGGCAAATTGATCACAGTGATGAATAATAATAATAAAAAAGTCAATGCTATCTTACTTAGCATGTAATAGTAGATGAAGGAAAGGATAGATGATGTAGTTCCTATAATGTTACCTACTGATGTAGTCAGTATCTGGGGGGACTGAGGGACCTGTTGTGAAGGATGAGAGCTTACTTGGGTTGGAGGATCATTCTTCTTTCACTCTGAGTGACACTTAGGGACTGAAGATGATTGGAGAGTATCTCTGAGTATGTGGATTGAGGTAGCTCCCAACTCAGAATAGGTACATATTTGAAAATTATTTAAGAGGCTAAAATTAGCTTCTGCTTGCAGACTGATGAACAGATAAGTGAATACTTGGGATAAGTTAGATAATGTACATTTTTCTTTTTTTCCCTCTTCAGAGAACTTAGACTTAAAAAAAATACTTTCATAAGAGTGGCTGTACTTTGTATTTTTCAATTACAGCTTGATGTTCTGTTCTGTGTCTTTGTTGTATTATGTGTCTTAGGCAGAGTAAGCTCTGCCAATTGGTTTATGAAACATTTATGGATTTTTAAGCCTCTGGGATCAGAAGTGAAATGAAGATATCTAGAGCTTCGTATTTGCTGGTAAATTGCTGGCTTAGCATGTTGCCTTGTTTGTCTAGAGACAAACAAGAATCACTTGATTCTTAGCAATTACGAATCAAGTGAAATTCAGGAATGGTGTGTGGGCTGTGTTTTTTCCTGAAGTCATTAGCTCTGACTGCTAGGTACGGGTGAAATACATCTTGTGTATTGGTTTCTAAAATCAATCCTTACCTGATGCTTTAAAAAAATGATTAGGAGTATACTGGTTAAGAGGGAAAAAGTGTTTGTAGTTAGCGTCATAAATTTCTTCTCAGTTTTTTAAGGGCCTGAAAGTCAGATCTTTTGATGGACAGTTCCTACATGCATCCTTTCCTTATTGTTTGCTTTTTAAAACATATAACAAAATACTAAGTTACTCTGAGAAAATAAAGGTAGAACTATAGCAGGTGATTAGCTATGCTCTGCCTGACTCTAGCTGCCGTATGCACAGCTTCAAAAAATTCGTTCTCTGAAAGATGAGGAAAATGACACTTTTAGTGTGTTGATCAGGTACCACTTATTCATTGATTCTTTGTATATAGTATTTTGGGGGAGTGGAGAGGAGGTAGAGAAAGGAAGTAAAATAATGGAATTAACTCAGTGACAGCTGTCAGCAACAACCTGGTCCAAACTGTGGTTAAAGAGGATTCTTTAGAAGCCTGAAAAAGTGACGGAGCAGGGAACAGGACTTGCTGACTACTTGGTAAGTTAGGAAAAGGAAGTGTATCAAGTGTGGAACCTCGTTGCAGCAAACAGTTCAGGCCTTCTGTCCTAGTTCCTGAGAACCTGACCAGCCTGAAGCTGATGCTTACAAGCTGAGCAGCTGATATTGATCAAGCCTCAGGAGGTAATTTTCATGTGGTAAGGCCAATAAAAGCTTTGGAAGACCAGGACTCAGTGGAACTTCCAGGTTAGAGACAATAACTGTTCTGCCCTCATGAAGGTAATGCGTCTCCTTAGGAATGTGGAAGTCCCCATCCTGGAGTTCACCTTAGTTGTTTTTTCATTGGTACCCTTTCTAGGTATGATAAATGGGCAGCTATAAGTTTAAATGCTGCTCTGTGAATTCTGAGAGTAATTTCAGGAAGCTATCAAAGCAGTGGGAGTTAGCAGGTCAAAAGTCTGGGTATTATTGTGGACTTGTGAACTTGACAGCTCTTGTCCTCATAGTCAGTGAGAGATGCTGTAATCTGGGAGCCAGCAACTGTCAGTTGAACCTCTAATCTTTCTACTGGCATCTTGAAAGGGTGGTAGAAACCTGCTGCAAATCTCTGGCAGCAGGGGAGAAGGTTTTTATATTGTGTGGACTTCTCAGACTTAGAGGTGTTTGGCAACTAGTGAGTTTCTGATCTAACTCCAGGTAGCTGGGGTTGGGGAAAGAGAGAGAGTGAGTGTGCTTCTGGAGTGGCTTTCGGTGAGGATGAAGCGGGAAGGTGAGGTTTGGGTCTGTTCACAGGTGTGAATTGGAGTCTTGTGGGTCCCAGATCCCTACAACACAGTACTAGAGGTGGGAGGTCTATGATGAAGGTAGTGAGAAAGATGACAGTGGAGGTTTTAGCAAACTGTGGTGACTCTGGGAACCTGAGTGTCATGGGTTGTGTCACCCCAAAAATGTGTGTTAACAGTTTGGCTGGGCCATGATTGCCAGTATTTTGTGATTGTCATATGTGTTAATCCTATTCTCTGACTGTGGTTAATAGATACATTAGGGTGGGACTCGAACACTCTAAGGGAGTTTCCTTGGAGTGTGGCTTGTACCATGTTTTATCCTACATGAGATAGAGGGAGGCAAGCAGACAGTTGGGGACCTTGCACAGCCAAGAAACAGTGCTAGGAGCAAAGCATGTCCCTGAGACCTGAGGCTCATGTGTCAAAATGCTGTCAGACCAAAGGAAGACTTATGCAACACAAGGACCCTCCTCCAGAGCCCACAGAGAGAGTGTGTTCCCTGAACTTGGACTTCTAGCCTACTGGACTGTGAGAAAGTAAACTTTTCTTTGTTAAGGCCATCCCCTTGTGGTGTTTCTGTTAGAGCAGTACCAGCTGAGACATGGAGGGCGTGATGTAGTCGTCGGAGTATGCAGCGATCAGGACCTGATTGATGATGAGACTGATGCTCAGCTGCGGACCCCAGATGTACTGAGCAGTTTACTTGCCTTTCCCATTTAATCTCTGCAGTGACCGTTTTCAGATGTTAGCTTAGAGGAGTAAACAGTTTGCCCAGGTTCTTACAGCCAGGGTGTAGAGCTGGGATTTTAAGTTAGGATGTTGAACTGAACTTCCTAGATAAAGCAGCCTTAGCAAAGTAGAGAACTGAACCAGAGAAACATTTCAGAGGCAGAAGCAGCAATACTGCAAAACCAGATGAAGTGTGTGAACTTGAGACAGAACGAGGGGGGAAAAAGATCCTAAGTTGACAACTCTAAGGAAGCCAAATCACAGTGCCAGTGATGGGTGTAGCAGGGATAAACAACACAGCTCTGTGTCAGTCCTGTTTATGGACTCCACTTCCTAGAAAACAGCCAAAACCTAAAAATCCCACTGCTGTAGAGTCCATTCAAAGTCACAGTGACCCTGTAGGACAGAGCAGAGTTGCACCATCGGGTTTCCAGGATGACCACCTTTTTCTCCTACAGAGTGGCTGCTAGGTTCAAACCACTGACTTCTTGGTTAGCAGCCAAGCACTTAACCACCACTCTGCCAAGACTCCTTAGAAGACAGCTTTTTATTTCATCTTTCGACCTGCAGAATCTGTCACTTCAAGTGCTTCCTGGAGACGTGGAACACACATTGTGAGCAACACAGTGCCTTGTGCCAAACTCCTGTCACACACACAGCAATGACTCTAGCAGCAGGCTGGTACCCACTTGCCGAGTCTTCTGCTCACAGCTAGCCAGCTGAATCCAGTGAAGCCCAGATTCACTCATCACATCATTCCCTGATTTAGGTAATGATGTGATGAGTGCCTCACTGCGGCAGTACCATGACAGTCTTAGGAAACCCTAGTGGTATAGTGGTTAAGTGCTGTGGCTACCAATCAAAAGGTTGGCAGTTCAAATCCACCAGGTGCTCTTGGGACAAACTCAGTTGGGCAGTTCTACTCTGCCCTGTAGGGTCACTGTGAGACAGAATTGACTTGACGGCAGTGGGTTTTATGATAATCTTTGATCCATTAATCAAGTGCATAGTGAATTGTTAAACATTTTTGTTCCCTTCTCACCAGGAGTTTTATTTCCTTGTTCTTTGGGGTGAAATATTGATTTGGCCCTAATGAAGGATTTACGTGATTAATATAGCCTCCCTACAAAAAATTTTTTAACAGTAAAAATATGTATAAAACAATTTCTGACTCAGGTTTTTCGCGCGCAGTTTAGTGATAGCGTTTAAGTATATCATTTGTGCAGCGTTCACCAGTAACCCTTGCCAAATTTCCTACCAGCATAAACAAAGTCAGCCACCTTTCTGGAGACAGTGTTGTGAGTAGTGCAACCTTGTGGACAGGTTGCTGGTTGCTGGTTGCTTGGAGGTGTGGTGTGGTTCCTTGGCCCCAAGTTACTTCTCCCACCTGCTTGCTACAAAATCACTAAGTCTACTAATTACCTCAACTTAAAGCAGAGCAACCTACCTTGCCCCCCAGGTGGTCTCTGGATAACTTAGAACAGCACCCTTTTAAAGAAAAATTCTGCCAGTCCCCTTCCCCAGCAAATATTAGAGGAAACCTGCAATTTGTCCTGAGAGGATTATGTATAGACAGGTAAGTTCTTTTTATTATTATTTTTAAAATGTTGTGCTTTAAGTGAAAGTTTACAGTTCAAATCAACTTGTCGTACAAAAACTTACAGATTGTCATATAACTCCAGCTGCTCTCTCCAGCCTGTGAGAGCACGCTCCTTTCCACCCTGTATTTCTCGTGTCCATTCAACGAGCTCCTGTCCCCCTCTGCCCTCTCATCTCATCTCTTGACAAGAGCTGCCCAGTTGTAGACAGGTAAGTTTGTTTTTTTAATTGTAATTTAAGTGTTTGGGGAATGAATAGTGGTAGTAATTGTGCAACATTGTGTGTTGTACAATAGCCAAGCCGAGTGCCATCGAGTTGGATCCGACTCACAGTAATTAGTTGTAAAACATATACAACATAAAATTTGCTATTTAAACCCTTTTCAAATACCTTTGTTTTCCTGTGATGGTAAGTCAGTCTAGTGAGCATGAAGTGGTATCTCATAGCAGCTTAGATGTACCTTGCCCTAGACACTAATCTGTATTGAGCATCTTACATGCTTGTTGACCGTCTGCCTATCTTCTTTGGAGAAATGCTAGTTCAGATCCTCTGCTCATGTTTTGATTGAGTTGTCTTCTTGAGCCCTTTTTTGGGTTGTGACTGTCTTTGGGTCATGAATCTTTTTGCTGTAGTTCTTTATATGTTCTGATAAAGTTTTGGCTAAGAGTGGAGAAATGAGAAATTCTAGGAATGGAAACAGGATTCTTCTTAATAAAAATCTGAACAAATGGTGGGCATAATTGGGTGTGTATATAGATGTTTGTTTCAGTAAAGTGAGGAATATTATACATACTGTCAGTGGAATGATTAGTAAGAGGTGGGTGGATGATTGCTTTAGACAAGAATCTGCCCGCTGTCAAGCTGTGCTTATATAATCTGTGTATTTCACTGATAGTACAACCCCACTTTTACCCCTGTAAGAGACTCTGTTTATGGTTGTTCATCCAGTTTAGGCTCAGTAAAGGGCCAGCCAGCTAGTTTCTCCATTACTTTACATAAAATTTCAGCTCAGCTTTCGGGGAAAAAGCCTGGCCATTAGTTCACTCTACCAGCTAGGTCCTCATAACAGTCCCTCTCTCCATCTCCATCTCTATTCCACTCACATTAAATCTCTGCAAATTCCTAGCACACTGAGCCCTGTCTTTGTCTTATGATTGCTGTGTGCTAAATGCCTGGAGAGCTGAGCACACGATAGCCTTTTTACTTGGTAGTGTAAGACAATCTTCAACTGCAGTTATAACATACTGTTCCATGAGATTATAAGGTGAGCAGGGGTGTGAGTCAGCTGGAGTGGTCTGGGAGGTGGTCCTGTTATGGTGGTGTCACAGCTGAGATCACAGAAGCATCCGTTGTGTCATTTGGAACTCAAATGCTGGGTCACATAGGTATTTCTTGGGGCTAATCTCCCTCTTTCTAAGATTTTGAACCCAGTGGTACTTCATTTGTTTGGGTGCTAACTGCAAACTTTGATTTCCTTTGTTGTGTGATCACTCATTAAGTTGTTCTTTGTTTGCCTGTATAAGTGAGACTGGGGTCTTGCTCCTTAGGGTTTTATACTGGAGCTTGTGACAGGTGCATTTGGAGGCCTCTGAAGGCTGTCCTTGTGTATTGTTTTTCTAGGCTAAAAAGCCACAGGCATTGTGAAGGCTGTCCTTGTGTATTGTTTTTCTAGGCTAAAAAGCCACATAAAAAATGCCAAAAAATACATTCTTTCAAGGACAGAAGGAAAGGGAGGATTAAAAAGCCACACTTTGCATGTGAATCTTGTTTGAATTCCCTTTAGAGGAGGATTATTGCCTCTTTTTAATCGTTCTATCCTCTGTATGTGTTATACATGTTTTATACATTTTTAAAAACAGTAAAAAATTCATACCAGTCTTTTTGAATTGATTTCTAATTTTACTTTTTTTTTCTCAGATTAATTCATTCTTAGAGCCTCTTTAGTTTAGTTTTTTTTTTTTTTCTCCTCACATGACAGTGAAATTCATATGGGGCAGGGGAAAGAAAGACACAAATTCTAGTCTGATGTGTATTCTGTAATTACAGGGTCAGGTATTCAGGGTGATGCAAGCAGCCCTTGACAAGTCTTGGCATTCATACGGCGGGTGTGATCATAGAGAGCGTCAGACATAGTCTTCATGGTATTTCATCATCCAAAAGTGAGGACTATCCCCATCTATAAAACAAAATCCCAAACAAGACAAGACAAAAAAACCTCACTACTAGCACCACCAGCAAAGCTCTAGGAACATCTTTGTTTAAAAAAAAAAAAAAGAAAGAAATTTGGTTTGACTAATGCATAATGTTATCAAAATAACTTCTCTAGCTAGCAGGTCTGTAAAGGAAAAAAGAATCATTTTTGAGATGTAAAGAAATTCATCTCAAGATGATTAGAAAATTGAACTGAAATGGGAGCTTATTTGCATATCCTTTCTTAACTGAGTACTCAGATGTTTCTGTTGCCGTTAGTTTGAACTACATAAACATGCTATTACTGAAGGACAAAAATGGCTACTTACCTGCCTATGATTCAACGTAGTGAATGTTACAAGGAAATTGAGATGTAGGAAAGTTAACAGGCCACTGACCTCCTGTTCTGTGTTTGAATCCAGGAGGCAAACAAATGAGCCAAAGCTATTTTTTCACACACTCCTCCTCCTCTGCCTTCTTTGCCCTCTCCTTTGTCTCTACCATTCTCTCTCTCTTTATCTTGAAGAGTTAAGAGATCTAAAGGAATAAAGAATATCTTGGTAGCAGAAGCTGTTGCCACTTCAAGGTGACTGATATTTTGGGGTTAGGCAGGCAGCAACTACCAGTACTGCCAATATGTTACCTGTCAACACTGGGACAGTAATTATACCCAGGTTTGAAGACAAGGATGCAGTAGAGTCAGCCTCTGGAAATGCGTGTATTTACCCGCTAGCCATTTTATTTGTTTGAGTGACATGGTATTGTCCTTTGGAGCGTGTGGATTGTGCAATTTTTCATTGCACTCCTGAGAGGTTTAAAAGAAAAAAAAAGCTACTACAATCTACTGTAGTTGGTTGATGCAGAAAAGTTTTCTGCACCTAACAATAGCCCTTCTTTATGAAACACTCCATTGATACTTACAGAACTCATTACTGCTAACCAAACAGTAGTGGTTTTATTGCTGCACTGATAGAGCCTGGTACTTGGAGGCTGGAGTACGGGGGAAGGAGTGGGATAAGGAATGTGGCTGGAAAGATGAACCCCTTTCCATGTTCTTACCCCAGAAAATTTGCTAGGCAGTTTTACGTAAAACAATGTGATAATCTAGACACAATACAGGGATGTAATACACAAGGATGCACTAAGTGGATTATGCCTAGCAGGGAGGAGCAAGGGCATTCTCCGTGAGGAATCATCAAGAGAGTAGAGTTCTGTGGCCTGTCCCATCAGGTGATGTGCTCTCCTAATGGTGCATGGAGTGAACGGATGAGTTGTGAGCGCTGTGGATGCTGAAGGACCCAGGACTGTGACAGACTCGGCAGGCCCCTCATGACGCGCATCAGCATAGACAAGTGATAGAATGTAGCCTCTTTGATGTGTTTTGTAGTATACTTGTGTCTTTCCCTCCTTTCTCTCCTCATTTTCTTGTCTCTGTAGTTTTTTTATTTTATGTATTTTAATTGTGGTTTACACGTTCACCTTTAATGTGATTTGAGTTTATATACCATCTTACACTTTGTTTCCTATTTGATGAACCTGTTTGGTGTTCTTTCTTGTTTCTGGTGAAGCAGAACTTTATTCCAGCTTTTCCTTCCTATTGTTTAATACAGTAAAAGTAGACCAGATCTTTTAGTCTACTTTTAGCCGTTCTTCCAGAGATTACAGGATTCTTTCTTGATTCATTATAGCCTGTCCACTGCTACTGAGTTGATTCCAACACATAGCGACTGTGTAGGAGAGAGTAAAACTGCCCCATTGGGTTTCCAAGGCTGTAAGTCTTTTTGGAAGCAGATGGTCCCGTCTTCCTTGCTGCAGAGTGGCTGGTAGGTTCGAACTACTGACTTTTTGGTTACCAGCTGAGCTCTTAACCACTGTGCTACCAGGGCTTCCTGATTCGTTATAGTTGTAATGCAAACTCTTTTACCTCTTGTTTTGTACTGCTTTCATGTGCAAAAGCTTATGATCCGTAATGGGGCCTTATTAGCAGTTGGAATGATTCTGGCCTTATTAGCAGTTGGAATGATTCTATCCTTATTTCCTACTTGAGTCCTTCCCAGACTGGCTTGTACTGCCCAACTTGCTTGTAACTTTTGTCAAAGCTGTTGCCCGATGTCAGCTCCCCACTCCCCCACCCCGCCACCCCCCACTCCCCCACTCTCCCACCTCCCCACCCCCCTACCATCCCTGTCACAAGTGGACATCCCTGCAGCTGAATTGTTGGCTCCCTAAAATAAGTACGGGGCATTCTTTTTTGTTTCCCAGTGAGGCTGTAAGTCCTGCTGTAGCAGGGTGGTCCTGTTCCCTCGGGGCACGGTGCCTGGTCTACAGTACCTTCTTGTTGGATAGTTGGAAAAAACTCACTTGAACCAGATAGCAGAACTCACCTCAAAGTCAGGGTACAAGTTGGAGGATTTTTACCCATTGTTTTAGTCAGCTAGTGCTGCTCTAACAGAGATAGCACAAGTGGATGGCTTTAAAAAGAGAAATTTTATTTTGTCACAGTACGATAGAGTTAAGGTCCAAATTTAAGGTGTCAGCTCCAGGGGATGGCTTTCTTTGCTGCATCTGGAGGAAGGTCCTTATCATCAAACTTGTCCTGGACTGGAAGCTTTTGATATGGAGGGACCGGGGTCCTTTCCAAAGCACATGTTCAGCTTTGGCATGCTTCTTGGTGGCTTGAGGTCTCCAAATCTCCACTTGCCTCCCTTTCTTTTTTATTCCAAGAGGCTGCCTCAGTTTTACACGTGGAGTGTTCTGCCCCACCAACACAACTGGCACCGTCCACCCTCATCATAGAGGCAGGAATTCCAATATGGAGGGACATCACGCAGTGCCAGGAATCCTGGCCCAGCCAAGTTGCTGAAGATTTTGGGTGGAGCAGAATTCAATGAGTGACAAAAATTTTAAGTAAATTCTAATTTTTAAGACTTTACAGGTTTAGCAGTTTCTTTTGAGTATACATTGTTCTTTTCCTCAGTCGAATGTTACTTAAACAATCCATGTATACTCAATTAGCTGTCAGCCATGTGTTTGTATCTGTCTGCACACATACTGATTACTACTCATAAGGCCATGATAGAAATACGTGAGAGAGACCCCAAGTATGTGTAAACTGCCACTGTTTTTCAGGGGGTTGTGAGGAATACATGTGGAGATGTTGTCTGAAAAGATCCTTGAATTTTTCTTGGACTTGAGCTTTGTTTGCCTGCGACATAAAATTCTGATACAAAATAACTTACTAACAACTACACATTCAGGTATGCTGTGGGTTGCTAATATGTAGGCCATTGTAAGCTGTGATGCAGAAAGATTGTAACACCAGTGTGACCTTATCCCTTGGTGGCAGCTTTGTGTCAATTATTTTATTTGTATTTTTAGTAACACCACAGATTTCAGGTTGATGAGTTTACCTAGTTCTCAGTGATGAGGAGTATTTGGATCATGCCAGTTCTTTTCTTGGAGGTAGCGTGACCTATCCAGAAGCATCTTGGGTCTGTTAAAGACGAAAGTTCACCATTCAGCTTTGCTACTTTTTGCTTGCCAGTGGATAAGCTTCACCTGTGCTTAAAGCAGTGGATGGTTAACCAAAAAGTCAGTGGTTCTAAACCATGAGTAGTTTGATAGGAGAAAGAGAGGGTAGTCTGCTTTGTAGAGATGTGCAACCTCAGAAACCCGTTGGGGTTAGTATGTGTTATAACTGACTTGACAGGGTGAGTTGGGTAAACTGACCTCACCTCTTTCCGCTGTGAAAACCAGAAACCTAAACTCATTGCCATCAATCAAGTCGATTCCAACTCATAGCAAGCTTAGAGGCCAGAGTAGAACTTCCCCATAGAGTGTCTGAGGAGGCCTGGTGTATTTGAACTGCTGACCTTTTGGTTAGCAGCTGTAGCACTTAACCATTACACCACCAAGGTTTCTGAATATAGGGGCACTTTTAAATACTGGCTCCCAAGAGTGTCTTGAAAACTGTGAGTCACCGTAGGAATGTGATCTGTGCATTTGGTTTTCTCCCATGAGGTCTTTGTACACCTTTGAACATAGGCATCCCTCAGATAGAACTTGCTGATACGTATTTAATTTTGAGGTGGCTGGTGAGACATTGAAATCATTAAAATTGAGTTTGAGAAAATCTTTCAGCTGTGTTATACTTGCTATCTCTTCTTCCAGGGTAGTGAGTCTGTTCCAAAGGAACCAGATTTCATGGTATGTAGTAGGGGGGAGATGGTACCACCTTTAGTCATAGGAAACTTGCAGAGAAGAGTTGTCTCAAGATACGTTAGCAAGAAATTATTTCCTTAAACAGAGGTACCCAGTTGGATGTGAACAGACTCTGCAGAGAATGTTTCACTGCAGCTTTTTCTGCCAAAGTGAATGTAGTCCCCAGTGGCAACTCAGTAGCTTGGCTCTGTATCCAGACAAAGTGCAAGACCTGGATTCAGATGCTTCGTTTCCTAAGGCTGCCAACCAGTTCAAAGTTTGGAGTATATGGAATGGACGTCAGTGTGTGTCTCCCTGGGTAGCGGAGATACCCCATTTATTGGAGCCATGTGGCAAGCATGAATGAGGAGGATTTTTCAGGATTACACACCTCCTTTTCGGGAGACTGGTGAGTGAAGGGATAGCTTTATAAATGTCCTGTTCAGTGCCTAGAGGCACCATTGAAACTGTTTCTTATGTAACGGTAAAAAGACTAGGAGCTCAGTGGGAGATAGGACATATCCCAGGACAGAGTAAGGGTGTTCTCTTCTTTTTTCAAAGCAGGATTAGTCAATAGTGACTGTAACTAGTGATGAGCATCTTGTCTTCAACTTACATAAAGAATAAGCCATTTCCTTAATTTCTGTAAGAAGCTGCACCAGAGTTTAACCCCCTCTGTGGCGGGATGGCTAGATATCTGGCAAAGTTTCCATGAAATCAGTTTTTCTAACAGTCAAGGTAAAAAACCAATGCTAGGATTGAATATTTTGGGTGCAGACTTCTTCCCAAATGCATCACAGTTGGAAGTGCCCGAAACTGCAGTTGTCCGTGCTGACTTCCAGCCAAGCCAAACCAGTGGCATTTCTGTGATTTGGAGGAGACTGAATAGGATTAGATTTTAGTTGGTATAGTCAAGTTTTCCAATTATACTCAATTGGGATGAATTTTAATTTCCCAGGAGTTAACAGCCAAGACATCAAAGCGTGTGTCAAGTAGGCTAATGTGATTAAAAAAAAAAAAAAAGGACAATGTAACAAACTAAAATTTACCAGTTGTGTCTCAAGTGATTAATTAGGGCAGCCTCTAGTTAATAAACTGTGACTCAAAAAAGCCCCAGTGTTTCCCAGATCAGCACTAGGCTCCCAAGGAGATTTGTAGTATTGGGGTTCACCTTGGGTTAGCAGATCTGGATAGTCAGTCAAGCCTTACTAATTCAGGTGTAGATTTTCTTCCCACTGTGGATTTCTGCAGTGAATTACAATTCTATATTCACTTCCACACTGACACTTGTCATCCCAGTCTGATCAGGAAACTGAGTCACCTAAGCAAACATGTAGCACGAATATGAGACATATGAAGTTACTTAAGCCATATAGAAAATACGTAAGTTTATCTGTGACTCAGACAATTCATGCTACTTGTCTGCATCTTGAAATTTAGTGATTGAGTGGTGGTTGTTTGAGATTTGTGATGAACTTGGAGTTTTCAAATAGAAAACATCAGGATTCTGGCTTAACCAGAAGGAGAGCTCTTTAAATGTCATTGACATGCATTGACAGTGCTTGGCCTTCTCTCTGCTGTTACCTGCTGACTGGTAAGACTGTTGGAAAGAGAAAACAGCCTTGCTGTTGGTCAGTGTGGGTGTGCTGATGTGGCACAGGGTGTGTACAGGTAGCAGACAGTGGTTGTAGGTAGTGCAGATTTATGTATACAGAGGTGTTCTCAAGAGCTATGCCCGTATACTCTAGGGTAACTAGGGCCTCAAGGTTTAGGACTGCTAGGCTGGTTTTCGGGGCAGAAGATTAGAAGGAAGAAAATACGCCAGGAGATGATGTATCTCCTTCTTTGCTCTTCCTATCTATATTCCCTTGCTTCTGCTCTGACATGCAACCTCAGCTTCCATGTGTTTTATTGAGTTTGTGTGTAAATCTCCTTGTACCTAAAGCATTGTTTCGTCCTGCCTAGTCTGTTCTTTTGCTCCCTAGTGATTTTTTTTTTCTTTTTTAAAATTATTGCAGCTCTTGTGGAACACTGGAGCCTAGAAGGGCCATCCAGTATTCCATGGCATTCTGCATGGTGATTGCCTTCTCTTCTTCATTTATGTGTGTAGATTAAAGGAAAAAAAGTATGTGTAAGTGGAATGTACATGTCATTTTGTATCCATGATCAGTTAGTATTTTTTTCTGTTTGTTTTTAAATGATTTTTAATTGCATCTTTCTGGGATACATCTTGTACGTACCAGTTATTTGAAGGATTAAATCTGAACCAAGAGCATAAATATAGGCCTCACTACAGAACAAGAAAAGGGATAGACTAAAAGAGGGTAGATAGTCCTGAGAATGCTTCTGAATGACATGTTTGGCCTTCCTGTGCCCTGTACTGGGCCTCTGAGGACCTTCATCAGTGAGCATGTATGTTAGATGCTGCAGAATATGTGAGAGTGCTTTGCCAGTAAGAGGCAGGTTATGAAGTGTTTTTAACCATGTTTCTGAGGAGACCTTGGATAGTACAAATAGTTAATACTCTTGCCTGCTAACTGAAATGTTAAGAGGTTCAAGTCTACCCAGAGGCTCCTTAGAAGAAAAGGATGGGTGATACACTTCTGAAAAATCAACTTCAGGAAACCCTGGTGACATAGCGGTTAAGTGCTATGGCTGCTAACCAAATGGTTGGCAGTTCAACTCCGTTAGATGCTCCTTGGAAACTTGGTGGGGCAGTTCTGCTCTGTCCAGTAGAGTCTCAATGAGTTGGATCATCTTGATGGCAGTGGGTATCATTTGCTTTTTGGTAAAGGCCCCATGGAACACAGTTTTGTTCTGAGTCGGAGTCATCTCAGTGGCTGGTAGTTTTTCTAGTGAGGCGTAAATTGATTAGACCAAGGCTAATGCCTGGTTGGGATAAATGGTTAATATACCTAGCTTCTTTTCCGAAAGAGCAGAGGCTCAAGTACACCAAGGGGTGGCTTACGCTTGCTGCTAACAACCCTGTAGAGTCCAGCTCTACTTTGACACACAAGGGGTTGTCTTGAGTCAGGGACCACACGGTGACAACTGATTAACACCAGCTGAATCATTCACTTCACCATCATTCCCCCAAGGCTGAAAGGCTTTTAATTTTCAAGTAGTTTGGAGAAACTGTCAGGGTGTGGGGAAAGCTTGAGAATAATTTAAAAACTTGTCCCCTGCAGGCCAGTCTGTTAAAAGCCTGCTTTTACCATAGGGCTAAGACAGTGATTAACCAAAATTTTCAAAAAGAAACTTAAAATACCCATTATTAGCAATTACAGAGTATGGTTACTAAACACCAGAGTATTTTAAAAAGAATGGGGAACCAAAAAAGGAAGGCTTTGTGAAAAGACTAATTTGTTCACTAAAAACTATAGAAGCTTTCAGAATACAGAGAATGCTTGTAAGCAAAATGGAACTCTTTGTAGAACCGAGTTCAAAAAAAATGTTTCCTGTGGTGCCTCGTTTGTAAACATTAGTAAGAATAAAGTGGGATACTGCTTAAAATTCTAGAGAAAAAAATCCTTTTATACTTCAACTTTTTAACCGAACGTTTTGGGGAAGAATCATCTTGTATAAGGTCTGCCCTGGAGAATGGATGTGTCCTTCAAGCCAGAGGCGGTGGGGGGACTGTGTTTAATACTGAGGCCCCAGGTGTCATAGGGATTTCATCTGTGTATTTAGGAGGGAGCTGGTCAACTACATCTAATTCTGAAATTTGACACAGTTAGCTCTGTGCTGCTGAGTCATCCTGGTTGATTATGTGGAGATTCGCAGACAAGAGCAAAGGCAAGAATGAATTCACTGGCCCTGAGGGACTTGATCAGCCACCTCAGTGCAATTAAACGGCAGTGCAGATTTATAGGTATGACTTCCCTGGTAACTGTACCACCTCTGTAAAGCGTAGAAACCCGCTAATGGAAGTAAGTTGATTAGGTTCTTCTGTGAACCTCAGTGTTAGAGACAGTGTGATATTAACCACAGGACTAGAAATACAAAGAGCTGGGATCCAATTTGAATTTGCCTGTTATGGGCCTGAAAAGTCGAGTGCTGTAAAAGTCTTTCTGTAAAGACCTGCTGGGCAACCTCATGTTGTACATCATGTGCGCCAAAATATTTTGGAAATGCTGTGATGCAGCAGCATTGTTATTAGTGGGTCAGATAGTAAAACTGAAGTTCCCCCAGAACTTTATTTCCTCTGTTGACATGACTTAGGACTCTTCTGATCTGAAGAAGTTGGAAATGAATTAATGACTTCAGAGTTTGAAAAATAACTGACTGGCTTATCAGGGACTTGATGGTGGTTTGCCTTTTGCTAGAGCCAATGATGAATGAGGTGCTTCAACCAACCACAATTGATTCTTGTCCTGTTGCTGTGACAGTGTTTGGGTTCTGTGTGCAACTTAAGCCTTGTGATTATGGGCAGTTGATAACATGCAGCCATGTTGGGGAAACAAATCAATGCTAATGTGTCTGAGGAAACTGAGGTGCCGTTGTGAAATACAAGTGTCCTTCTACAGGCCCTGCAAGGGCAGACTGTGGGAGTGGCTCTTTACTATGTGAAATCTACGAATTCTCCTGGAAACTTCTAGAAATGTGAAATGATTTTGTTCTTTTGTCAGCATGCCTGCGGCTCCCGTTGGTGCCTTTGTGCTAAGTGGAGTGCAGAGAGAGATTACCAAGGATTGGTGTTGGCCAGTGTGAGTGCTGATAAAGTTTGGCTGCTTTGGTATTTTTCACAATGTCTACATTATTACATTTTCACATACTTACAAAGTATTCGCTATTCCTGTGTTTAAGTGCCTTCCCATTTATTGTCTGCAATCTTGGAAACATCTACAAGATAGGTGGCTTTATTGATGAGCAAATTGATTTAAATAGGTCAAAATAAACCATTGTAGGCTGTGAAGCGAATTGCAGCTTGAATTTGAAGTTATCCCTGTAAATCTCGGAAGCATGATCTTTTCAGGACATGCTGTGCAGCCTCTCATGTTTAGGGGAATAGGCATAAGAAATTCAGGGAAAGTCGTTTCCTGTTGAGACATGTTTTCTTAGTCACAAAGTGCTGAAATTGTTTTTTGGTTGTGTGAAACATTATTTCCAGAAGCTTAAAAGCTTCTTAGGGATTCTCCTTGTTCCCATCTTCTGCCAAATTATTGAAGCCACAGATACTGTTTGAAGAGCTCTTGTGTGTCACTGATGGCCATGTCAGCATCGCTGTTAAATGCAGTTGCCAGGGAAGAAGCACCATTGAGAAGGTTTTGCTTTCTGGATTCTGACCCCATCACAGTTGAGACTTTTTGTTTCCATTATAGTGACTAAAATGGGCAATTTAAGTTGCTGTGTGATTGCCTCAATTCTTTTTTATTGAGGTAGTTATTTTTTTATAAACCTGCCACTTGAGTATTGTAGGCATTTTAAAATATATATATGTTTACTTTTTTAAAATTGTGCTTTGTGTGAAGGTTTAGAGCAAAATTAGTTTCTCATTAAACAATATGTATGTTGTTTTGTGCTGCTGGTTGCTAGCCGTGTAACTTCTTAATACCTTCTCCATCTCTACAGTCAATTATCCATCATCAGATTTCCTGCTTCCTCCCGCCTTCTCATTCTTGTTCTTGGGCTGATGTGACACTTTAGGCTTTATTTTTATTTTTTTGGTGAGCCTGTCTAATCTTTGGCTGAAGGTTGTACCTCAGATTTTGTCCATTTTCTGTCAGAGCAGTACAAGTTTTTTTTTGAGTTAGAATTTTGTTCTGCATTAATCTCCAGCTCTTAATTAGTCCTTGGGACTAATTTTTCCCTTGAATCTTTTGTTTTCTTTGTTCTCTGTTGCTCCAGAAGGAGTGGGACCAGTGGCATATCTTACACCAGTGGCTGCTGACAAGCTTTTAAGACCCTAGATGCTACTTACCAAAGTAGGATCTAGAACATCTTCTTTATAAACTGTGTTATGCGTGTTGAGCTAGAGGTCCCCTGAGACCATAGTCCCCAGCCCAGTCATGCAGTTCATCTGGGAGTTTGGATGTGTTTATGGAGCTTCCATGACTTTGCCTTGGACGGGTTGTGGTTGTTTCTCAAATATCGCATACTGTCTTGCCCTTTACCAAAGTTACCACTTCTCTGTTGTCTATTTTATGTTTTTCCTTCCTTATCCCTTCCCTCCCTCATAATTATATTTTTATATGTAAACCTTTTCATGGATTTTTATAATAGTGATCTCACACAGTATTTTCTTGTGCTTTCTCTGAAACTTTACAGCAAATTGGTTTCTCATTAAACTCGCATCCACATTGTGAGATGTTTTGCAGATTCATCCTTTTTCTTATCATAGTATAGTATTCCATTGTGTGTGTTTATCCATTCGTGTCAGCGGGTACTTAGATTGTTTTCATTGTTTAGCTCTTGTGAACAGTGCTGTAGTGAACATGGGTGTACATATGCCTATTTGTGTGATGGCTCGTTTCTCTAGGTATATTAAGTGTGGGTTGCTGGATTGGTATTTCTATTTCTAGCTTTTTACGGAGGCATCATTTCATTTTCCAAAATGATTGTACCATGTTGCATTCTTACCAGCAGTGTATTCACGTAGTCATTGAGGTATAATTTCTATGCTGTAAAGTTCATTTAAGTGTAGATTTGAATAGTTTTTAGTAAGTGTATAGTGTGTCACCATCACCACAATCTAATAGTAGAACATTTCCATTGCCTCCAAGATTAACCCTGGTGCCAGTTTCCTCAGTTTCTAATTGCTATTTTATGATTTGTTATCAGGGTCGTTAGCTGGCTGTGGGAAACCCTAGTGGTATAGTGGGTTCAGTGCTCCATCTGCATATCAAAAAGTTGGCAGTTCAGATCTGCCAGGCGGTCCTTGGAAACTCTATGGGGCAGTTCTATTCTGACTTATAGGGTCGCTATGAGTTGGACCTGACTTGACAGCAGTGAGAGAGTGAGCTGGCTATGAAAAGAAAGGAACCATTTAATTTTTTCAGACATTTAATACAGCACCCACTGTATGCCAGACACTGTTGTAAGTGCTTTGTAAAGCACTCATTTAATGACTTTGCATAACACCTTTTGAGGCAAACACCCTTTTTTACAGATGAGAAAACAGAAGTATTGAAAAATTACAGAATTTGACCAAGGCCACACCAGTAGTGTGGGGAGCCAGGATCTAAAATATGTTGTTCTAAGCAATGGAAACCCTAGTGGCATGTTAGTTACATCCTGTATCTGCTAATCAAAAGATCTTCAGTTCCAATCCACCAGGTACTCCTTGGAAATTATAGAGCAGTTCTACTCTGTTTTGTAGGGTTGCCATGAGTTGGAATCAACTTGATGGCAGTGAATTTGATTTGTTCTTTTTTAAGCAATCGAAAGCATTGATGAGACCACAAAGACTTGGAAAAGTAGCAGTTAACCAAATGGATGAAAGACATCAGGAAGAGGAAACTGTTGCCCTCCAGGAAACAGTCTAGGGCTTGACTCAGGCCCTGGGTTTAGATGCCATGGTAGAAGGTATTAAATAATGTCTGATGAATGCATTCTGGTTGTCTGCTTGGCACTTGTCCTCTAGAATTTGTCTCCATCTATGCTTTGATGTCATTGGAAGCAAAACTTTTTTCGAGTGGGCTAGCTTTTGGTTTATGTATTCAGTATCATATAGAGGGTTGTGCTAAAGGTCCTTTTCCACTTGAGAGGGGTGTGTGTTGAGGGGGATTGTATTCTGGTCAAAAGATCTTCATTGAGTTCTAAGAATGAGAAGCCTGTTATGGAATGATCTGTGAGAGGAACTGGGCCCAGCCACTGTCCTGTTTTATGTCCCATGTCCCCTTCCTCTTTCCGTGCAAATAGTTGTTTTGTTGTTAATGCCCATTGACTTTGTTCTGCCCATTGACTTTGTCTACTTTGATACCAAGAACTACTTTTAAGAAAAGGAGTCATATGATCTTACAGGGTGCTTGGATTCTGGGGAGGCACATCCGTGGGGATGATGAAGATAGACACCCAAGAAATGGGCTATCAGGCCTGGCCACCGCCAGTGACAGCCATGATGGGGCTCACAAAGTTGAGTCTCAGTGGCAACACGAGAACAAAAAGGGGTGTACCCTGAGAACTCCACTAAAAGCCTGCATTTGATGGACCAACGATCTTGGGGTTCCCCTGGGAGCATGGCCTCTAGTCCTGATGCTGTCCCTGTCCATAAATCATTACTGAGGTCAATTCCTTGGACAAGAATTGATTGGACTTGGCGACACAGCCAGCCAAGTGCTGTCGAGTTGAACTGACACAGAGTGACCATATTATGTGTGCGCTGTATGGTTCTGTGCATCTATAGGATGTCATCCTACTGGCCTCTTACTAGAGGGGAGTAGAGAGGGTGGAGAAAAGGGGACAGGAGATTAAGAGGATATGACATGTATAGAATAGAAAGGAGGAGTGTGCTGTCACTAGACAGAGAGCAGTAGGAGCTGCACATAGGTAGGCATGCAGATTTAAACTGGATAGTACATTTTCACTCAATCACAATAAAGAATGAAAAAGGAATGGATTATCAGGAAGATGGCAAGCCTGATAGAAATTCCTTTCTGATGTCAAAGGGAAAACTGTTAATGTTAATTTTACTTAGCATTACACTGGCTTCTTTTTAAGCCCGCCATCTCTTCAGTTTGCCATGGTACAGCTCTCATCTTGCTTTGGCAAGTTGAAGCACTCTTAACCTATTAAAGATCACAAGAAGATATTCAAGTAGGAACTGGGAAGTGGGTACATAGGATACAGAGTAAACTGTCAGAACTGTTTGAACATACTAAAAATTGAAAAACTGGTAAGTTAAAACACTACTCCTTAAAAGCTTAAATTATAAAATATTGGACATAAGAATCTATGGTGAGACTCAAGTGAGTATATGTCTTAAGTGAGATCATACTAATCATTTTATAAATTGAAGAACAGCAATAGAATTTGCTGTGTGCTGAGAATACATGACATATAATCAAGACTTTGTTCCTGATCTTCTAAATATATAGTACAGCTTTTCTCTGTCTTCATTAGCTTCTTTCTTTTAAATTCCTGAACTAGATGTTTTACTAGAAAAGCTTAAACGGTGATTATGACATGACTTAATAGAGAAATGTTTTCTCTTGTTTCTGCAGCATCTATGTTCCAAGAGCCTTTGGACCCTATGGCACTGAGTTGTATCATGGTTTGGGAGTCTGGATTCCTTTAAATTGTTACTCTGTTTGAGCCTTTCTGATTGAAAAATAGGGGAGATGATTGGTCTTGTCATCACCTTGTAACTTTCTGTGGGTTCATTTCTGTTGGAACCACATTTCAGTCTGATGTTTGCTTAAGTCCTGAGTGTGAAGTCTTGGCTGACCTATAGAGCAGCACAGCTGAGTATTGGGAACCAAGAAAAGGGAGGATTCGGGAGCATGACAGGCACTGTCTTTTCATGGGATAATGTAGATTGGAGGAGGGAATGTAAATATCTTGAGTGACTCAGGAATGATGCTCAGTTTGCACATGAATGAAATAGTTCTGTTAGTTTTTGTGACTCATTTATTAAGGGAAATTGTTTGGCAAATAGGATGGGTCAGGTGCCTAGTCTGAGAGACATTCTTGGCTCTTGCTGTGGTCACAAACACAGTTCCAGCACTGCATAAAGCCGGCACCCAGGGTTAAGTTCAACTGCCATGTCTTTATCAACTCTGCTAGTGACCTTGGCTATGTTTATTCCAGAGAACTATAATGCTCTTATTTGTGCAGTGGAGCTTTCTACTTCCTGAATTCCTGTGTGGTTTAAACTAGAAGGTACTGAAGTACCTGGGGAAACACTGGTTGTATAGTGGCTAAGTGCTATGTCTGCTAACTAAAAGTCAGCAGTGCAGAGCTGCCAGGCTCTCCTTGGAAACTGTGGGGCAGCTCTAGTCTGTCCTGTAGGGTCGCTGTGAGTCGGCATTGACTCGATGGCAGTGAGTTTGGTTTTTCTTTTGGGGGGAGGGGTGGTGGTTTCTGACAGCTGGAGGTGACATAGGCTTCCTTTGTCACTTTCCTACTCTAGACTTCTCCAGTTTTACAGATCTATTCCTCATTCTTATTGACATTTTTGTCTGCAACTTACTTTGTCACACAGTCTCATTGCCTGACCATAACTTAACTGTTTCTTACATGTGTGTATAAATATTTACATTTTAAAGATACTCCTCCAATTTGTAGCAGTCAGAAATCTTGCCATTCCTTTCTGTCTTCCCCAGTGTATTGTATAACAGCCCATGTCAGGCATCAGTGTGTGGGATATTGATCAAATGACAGCATTGCCACAAGAGCTCTGAATTTGTAAGACTTCTCCTTTTCACTTTTAACATCTCAGATATTGTCCTCTACCTCCTCCCCCTGCAGTTGTAAATTGCAAGAGATTTTTGGAGCTGAAAGGAACTTGAGCAAACTTGCAGGTACAGCCTTTTCATCTTGAGACAGGGATGGGAAAGGGCAGCGTAACCACACCTTGAAACATTCTGGAGTGAAAAGCAACTTATTTTATCATCCACACCCAGGGAATGCATTCCTTAAATTATCCCTAGAGTTGTTTTTCAGAGAAGCCAGTTTAGACCCAAATCAGAGACATGTGCAGGTGAGGCAGAGGTGGTCACTGTCTGTCCTTCCAGCATGGGTACCGGAGAGCTACAGTTGGGACCAGGGAACCAGATCAACGGAGCAAGAAACTGCGTGTGCAACATCCACCTCCATAATTTCCTCTGCTGGTCCCAGGAGCCCCTGTGGCAGAAACTGTCTTCAAGTATGTCATCCAAAAGTGAAATTCTTCAGATCTGTGTCACTAATTTGTTGTCTCCAGCTATATCCTGGGCACAGATGGGCTATAAAAACTCAACCCCAAACTCCGTTAGTGGCACAGCCTGTTGGAGTGCTGTGTACTCGGCTGTTGCCCACCTCGAAGTACTTTGCATTTTCCAATAATGATTTGTGTCGTGGACCAGCCAGATCTCCCCAAGTAATCTTTTCTTGTACATCTGACAAGCACCTGTGAGGGTCTTCAGAGACCTTAGTAACAACTTCACAGATGTAGAAGTTGAAACCTATGGTGATTAAATCTGCTTTCCAAAATCCCTCAAAGAATTAAGTGAAATTAGCAGTCAAATATTCTGAGTTAATTTTCGGATATGTCTTCATTGTGAAAATCCAATATGGAGCCTTGTTACAAAGCTAATGATATAGGCCTGTGAGATCCTACTTACTAGGTAAGAATGCCGTATACAAGGTCTGGCAATTAAGTCTACAAACTCAGTTGTTCTAAGTTCATTGCTGAATATCACTATGGTCACCTTTGAAATCCTTCCCTTGGGAAGCTATGCACCAATGTCAGTGCCTAGTCCACCCTTCATTGCAGTTTTGGAACTCTTTTGGAATTGCCATTGTATACAGTGGCAAGTTTGCAAATTTAATTGTATAGTTGTCTGTGAGGGAGTTTTTAGCCAGTAAACAAATAACGGTGTTGGAACACCCTCTCTACTCACCTGATCTGGCCCCCACTGACTTTTTTCTTTACCCAAAGATAAAGGGAATGTGGAAAGGAAGACATTTTGATGACATTCAGAACATCAAGGGTAATGTGATGACAGCTCTGATGGCCATTCCAGGAAAAAAGTTCCAAAATTGATTTGAAGGGCAGACTAGGTACTGATGTCAGTGCAAGCTTCTGAAGGGGAGTACTTCAAAGGTGACTAGTGATATTCAGAGTGACGTATGCAGCACTTTTTTAGGATGAGTTTGTTAACTTAATTGGTAGTCATCATATAACTTCACTAATAATATTGGAAAATTAGTGGGTCACTTAACAGCCAAATAGTTTGAATGTTCCTCCATTGTGTGCTAGTGGTGATTAATACTAAATCAAGTTTAAGAATTCTCTGTTGGTAAAATTTCTGTAAATGACAGGCATGGGAAAGTTTTATTATATAAAGTTTTTCTGACAATCCTACCTCTCTAAAATTTCTTGGCTTAATTTCCAAACAACTCAAAAATAAAAATGAATGATCAGGATCCGTTCTTGTATTCATGCTAATTATGTGCATTTTTATAGTTGAAATAAGATAACAAAATTAGTGTATTGTAACACTGAGTCGGACCCGACTCAATGGCAGTGGGTTTGCTTATTTTTTTTTTTGGTTAACATGCCTTAGGAAACTCTGGTGACATAGTGGTTAAGAGCTAAGGCTACTAACCAAAAGGTGCTCAAGTCTACCAGGTGCTTCTTGGAAACCCTATGGGAGCAGTTCTGTTCTGTCCTGTAGGGTTGCTATTGGAATTGACTCAGAGGCAATGTTTTTTTTTTTTTTAATATGCCTCAACCCAGTAGAGTTTAATGAGTATTACTTATACCAGGTGTTTTATTCTGAAATAGAACCTCTAATAAGATCTTGGAGTTCTTGATCAGTCATGTTTATAACATTGGGAAGAGGTGTGAACCTGCCTTATGCTGAAGGCAAGGTAATGTCATTTATTAGTTTGTATGTGTTTCTAATCCAGGAAACAGACTGTTCTGACTTTGAGTAGAATACACACAGGTTATCTGGCTACTTGGCTTTTAGCTATGTTTTGTTAGTGGAGTCTTTGACATCAAAGATGGAGCATATACTTTATTAGCTTTTGGCTATTCATTGTGGAAGATTTATGGTAGGACCCATCATTTCTCAAGAGATACAAGCGTTTCAATCTACCTCATTGCAAGTCATGCACAAATACTTAGGTGTTAGGCATATGAACAAGTGAGAATGGGAAACGGAGGCATGGAGTGAGGATGAGAAGCTCAGGTTGTAATGGACATTGAACTGTGAATCAAGGACTTTTTGTTTTTGTAGTTATCTCTGGGCTGAAATGCCCTCCAGTTTAGCTTTTGGTGATAGCCATCTAGCAGGCTTCTTTGTTGCGTATTTAGAAGACTCTGTAAGAATCGGTAGCAACTTAGACAAGCAAATAGTGGAAAGAGGCATAAGGGAGCTATCTAAGTTGAAATTGCCATAGTGCTTGGTATCTCATGTCACTTGTTTCAGTTCATCTTCCGTTCACATTAGCTTGGGAGGTGGAAGCCATACACACTGTAAGTGCCCAAGACTTGTGGAATTCTTGAAAGTACATTCCTCAACTTGTCAGTAACAACATAAATACATACTCAGCCTCAGTGTTAAGTGCTTTTTTTTTTCAATGTGTTTTTTGTCAAAGTTTACATAGCAAATTAGATTCTCATTCTACAGTTGTTTCATACACTGATTGTTACGGGACGCTGGTTACAGTTCTGCAGTGTATCAGCACTCTCACCATTTCCACTGTTTGTGGTGGGTTTCCATCTGTCCAGTTTCCCCGCTCCTCTTTGGCTTCTGTTCTTTGTTTTTGGTAAATATAGACCATTTGGTGATATTTACAGGAGCACATTTTTCATGGGTGCTGTTGTTTGTTTTATAGACCAATTTATTTGACTGATAGATGACCTCTGGAAAATGGCTTCAGTTACAGATTAAAAAGATGTTTTAGGAAAATCATCTTGGTAGTTCTAGTTTCTGTTAGTCCATTAAATCTGGTCTCTCTCTTTTTAATGAATTTGAGTTTTCTATATTTTTGTCCCATTCTGACTGGGACTTTCTGTTGTGTCCTGGGTCTGAGTAGTTGAAGTGGTAGCTGACTACTGTCTAGTCTGGTCTCACATTAGAAGAGGCTGCGCTACATGTAGGCCTTTAGTCCTTTGTGTCTTCCTTCAGTCTTTGTCTACCATCACTCTTCTTTGCTTCACATGGGAACAGACCAGTAGTTGTGTCTAAGGTGGCTGCTTGCAGGCTTTTTAGATCCCATATGCTACCCACCAAACTAAGATGTAGAACATTTCTTTATACACTAAGTTGACCTGTTTGTCCCACAATACTATGGTCCTAAACATTCAAATCCAGTACATCAATCCAACAAAGCATTAAGTGGTTTCTTTAACCATTAGTAAAGATGCAGTGGTTCTGATTTGTCTGTGGTGAGGTCCAGCTATTGGTAATTTTTAAGAGCTCTCCAGGTGATTCTGATGGGCAGCTGAGGTTGAGATGTATTTTACTTAGAAAACACAATCATATGAAGCATTGATACAGGTTCCAGCCAAGCCAAGTGCTGTCGAGTCAGATCCGACTCATGGCGACCCTAAGTTACATATTCCTAATGTATAGTAGTTTTAGAAGAAGTAGTTTTAGAAGTAGCCTGCTCCTAGTGTTGACTTTAACTACCATGAGGAAATCACATGCAGGCCAGGTTGATCACATGTTAACATTGCATAGTTGTCTCAAAGTATGTTAGTGTATCCTAACACTGAGTCGGACCCGACTCAACGGCAGTGGGTTTGCTTATTTTTTTGGTTAACATGCCGTAGGAAACTCTGGTGGCATAGTTGTTTAGAGCTAAGGCTACTAACCAAAAGGTGCTTCTTGGAAACTCTGTGGAAGCAGTTCTGTTCTGTACTTTAGGGTTGCTATTGGAGTTGACTCAGAGGTAATGTGTTTTTTTTTTTTTTAATATGCCTCAACCCTCAATGGCACTTGGCTGGCTTGGCTGGCAACCCAGTAGAGTTTAATGAGTATTATTTATTAAAACTCTGTGTTAAGCTGTTATATAATTCTGGGATGTAGCTGTTAGGCTTATCATTAGTGATTTTTGGGTATAAATATTTGAACGTTGTTTAAGAAAGGTAAATTTTAAGCAAAAGTGATTGGTCTGAAGAAGTAAATAAAAAATAAAACATTTATTTTTTACCTTGTTTTGTTGAAAATACCCACAACAGAACATATACTTGCTCAACAATTTCTACATGTATGATTTAGTGACATTGATCATAGTCTTTGAGTTGTACACCATTCTTACCTTTTCTAAATGGTTTCTCCCTCATTGACAAACCTGTTGCACCCCAAGTTTTCTAAATCTTTCAAGTTGCTGTTACCACTTTGATCCCATTTGGATAGGTTTGAAAAGAGCTCAGTGCTTGAGGCCGACATTCGTTACTAGTTAAACTGTTGTTCATCCAGCATCCTTGGCTCCAGAAAATCTGGCTTCCACAAGAATTTGAAATTCTGTTTTGCATTTCCCTCCTTTGGTCAGAATTCTTTTATAGAATCTTCTGTTGAAACATTCAGAAATAGTGATTGGGCATCATCCAGTTTTTCTGGACTTGTGACTAAGGAGGCAGTTATTCCATGGAGGCAATTAGCCATGCATTCCATTCTTCTATTTCTGATTACTCTTCTTCCTCAATTGTCCAGGCAGATAGAAACAAGTTTTTCTACCTTGGATCATCACTTGGGAGCTTAAGACCTCAATTGCTATGCAACAAGCTATGAGGTGGAGCAGAAGCATTGAACATAGTATGAGGCCAATTAACTGGAAATTCCCCAAGAAATGGTGACTCTAGACTAAGGAAGCAAAATTCTGTTGAGTTGTTTGCTTATACATAAGCAGTTTCAGGAACCAAAAATCTGTGAACTGTTTGCTTTTACATAAGCAGTTTTAGCAGCTATTTTTTTGTCCTTGTTGTAAATATAGCTGTCACAGACTGTTGCCAATTTGGCTTTTTGTAGGTGTACAACTTATTCAAAGCACTTATCTGAATAGGCTGTGCAGCCCTACTCTTACTATAGCTTTTTCTTTTTTTAGGGGTAGGGGTGACTGCTATATAGTAGGAGCCCTGGTGGCTCAGTGGTTAAGAGCTACAGTTGCTCACCAAAGATCAGCAGTTTAAATGTATCAGCTAGTCCTTGGAAATTGTACGGGGCAGTTCTACTGTGTCCTATAGGATCACTATGCGTTGGAATCAATTCAGTCGCAATAGGTTTACTACACTATGTAAGGTGGGTGAAAATACATTGAAGTATGTTGAAGTCAGAGTTTTAGAAAACTCTGTTATGCTGTTACATAATTCTGGGATGTAGCTGTTAGGCTTGTCATTAGTGACTTTGGGTATAAATATTTGAAGTTTGTGGGGTTGAAAGTGTTAATATGTGTTACAGTACATCACATCCATATCAGCTGTCTGATGCTATTTTTTTGGTCAGCCTCAAGATTTTATCTAAGGCTGTTGTGTGAAAATGTTTAACATGGAAGAAGTCATGCAGTATCCGCCCAAATGCAACCATGTAGTTTTGTCTCCTCCTGGGTGGATGCTCTTGCCGTATGCTGTTTAAATTCCTGATCTTTTGTGTCTGTCTGGGTAAGGACCTAGCTGTGAGAATTGGAGCATGAATTGGTAATAACTATCTCATTTTAGCAATTCATTTTTCTGTTGTACACTATTTCAGAGATAGAGGCTTTATTGAAATTTTAAGGGGGAAAGAGAGAGCTTAGTATGTCAGTTTGCTGGCTATTGCTGACTTGTGATAAAAGAGTGTTGCCAAAAGATTCACAGATCTTTTAGATGGCTCACTTCTTTTCTAAGGCTTTCTGCATTACTTGACTTTTTCTGTGGAATTATATCATTTTTAAAATCTAGGTTTTCAGAAAGCCTATGGTGGAGCAGTCGTTAAGTGCTCCACCTGTTAACCAAAAAGGTCAACAATTCAAATCCACTAGGCTGTCTTTGAAACCTCTGTGGGGCAACTCTGCTCTTTCCTTTAGGGCTGCTGTGGGTTGAATTCATCTTGATGGTAATAGATTTGGTTTGGGTGTTGTTGTCTTTATGCTCTCAGACTCTTGTCTACATTGACAGAATATGGTAGGAATGCAAAACCTGATTTTCCTCTGGAGTGTCATGAATGTTACCTTAGAACAGGTTAAAATTTCTGCTCCGTAGTTTCTTCTCTGTGAAATAAGGTTGAACTAAATTTCCAATGTCTTTCATTCAGCTCAGCAGTACTTTCCATATATTGCATGTGTGTATTGTTCACGAGTCTTTAAAAATATAGCAGCAAAAACCTGAGTAGTTGGTTATGTTGGGATTTTTGTGATACTGATTTTATTGAACAATGACTGGTTATCTTTGTACTGTCTCAAAGTACAGTGGTGTTTATTTTCCACGTAAAAATCAAAAGATTGTAATCTACCTGAGTTCTGTTCATGTTTATTGTATTCGCCTGTTTTAGCACTCTGGACTGTGGATTCTTTGTCTATAACTTGGCAAATAACACCCCTTTACCAGCACACAGTGGTGTGTTCACTTACTCTTTTACTTCTTTGTTAATGCTCTATTATAGGCTAAGTGAACATTGTGCTGAGTGTGTTCTACTCAGCTCATTTAGTTGGGATAAATAAGTTTCATTTGAAATAGTGGTATGACAACTCTGAAAATAAGAATTATAAAAAATTGAGTGAATTTAAGGTTACTTATCAATATTGGAGTAACTGGAAGTTTAAAATGTTTTGTCTACCAGCTCAATGACATGTGCACAGTTAATCCCAGTGGCTCAGCTTTTCAGCAAAGGGAGAAACATGAATCTTTTTATGGATCGCATTATGAGAGGAAACATATTCATTTTAGATGCCACAGTAAATGGAGCAACATGCTTTTGAAACATGATTTATAAGTAGTTATTTAAACAGCATTGATATCCTTCGTAAGTTCAAGAATCAAAACTTGTGTTACTGTCATGTAAAGCTCACAGAACCTTGTATAGATAGAAGAAACTAGAATGCCATGTTTGTTTTAAAAATTAAATGTGAAAAATCTGTCTGAGAATAAGGTTCTCAAAATTTCTTAGATGTATCTGTGTGTATAAAATATGGCTTATGTTACTTGTGTGTATTTGGCTAATGTCTGTATAAAAGAAAATGAAGTTCTTGTATTCTGTATATGTTTTCTCATAAATAGAGACCAGTGGTTGCATTTAAAAAAGTTCTCAGATGATTCAGTCTTCGTCTCTGCTTTACTGCCTCATTCTGGCATTGCTGTGTTGATTGAACATGTTAAAGCCTGACATCACAAGTCAGTCATTCTCTGATATTGCAGTAATTCACAGTGGAGCGGAAGTATTGTGAGAGAATCATCATGGTTTTCTTAAGGTCCGACACACCCATCCTAATTTACAGTATTGTTCTAAAGATGTGCCAGGAAACCTACCCTACTCACACACACCAGTGAGACATCTGAAGGCACTTGGCTGCTGCTTGTCCCTTTCCTGTCTCCTCTCTTTGTTTTCCAGATGCATTAGCAGATGGCTGCCAAGTCTCTAAATTTATACCTTGAGTGACCTTTCGCCGGGAGGAAGGCACATCTGAGGAAAGACTTCCCAGGCCATGTCACATGGACCTTCCTTTAGTTGTTACAAACAAATTCAAGTCTCTGGATCCTCCTACTGAGGTTTAAGTAGCTATGTGGCTGTTAATTAAGCTGTTACCTTTCCCATCTGGTTAACGAATTTAAAGGTGAGGCAGCTAAAGACTGTCCGGCAGTGTGAGATAGCGCTGGACATGGCACAGTACTTATGTGCCTGACTGCTTACCAAGAGCTTGGTGGTTTAAACCAGCTGAAGCACACAAGAAAGCTGTGGCAGTATGCTTCTGCAAAGATTACAGCCTTGGAGACCTTATGAGATATTTCTGCTCCATCCTACAGAGTCATTGTGACAGAGTCATATGTGGCAGCATATTTGTTTTTTCTAAATAGTCATGTACCTCTTCTAGGGCCCCTGTTGGCACAGTGGTTAAGAGCTTGGTTGAGGGGGCGAAGTCAAGATGGCGGACTAAGCACACATCTCCTTACATCCCTCTGGAAACCAAGACCTGAGTTGATGATCAAACGGAGCCTTCTGATCACCTAATCAGCCTCAGGACATGGCGCAGGGCTGTTAATTGGGACTTCATACCACGGAGGGGGGAAACCTCCTCTCTTTCGCTGACTCCCGCTCCTGGCTATCCCTGGCTCTCACGGACGGAAGGTAAACGCACCATTGTGACTTTTTTTCTCTGTCTTGGCTGGCGGGCGGAGCTGGGTCTTGCCTAGCCGCTAGACTCAGACGTGCTGCTGGGGGGATAGGCAGGCAAAATTTCTATATTCTGAGAGCCAGGCTTAAGACTGTTAATCGAGACACTTTGAGCCTTTAGTTTTATATGTGCGTCAGCGGGGTTTATACGGAATTCTGCAGTCAGTATGCGGGACGCCATGTTGGTACCGAGATTTTAGTGGGACCTAATTCTTAGCCTGGGAGCCAGCACCTGCAAACAGGACAGCGCTTCTCCGACAGAAAAGCAGTAATTTTCCCAGTGCCACCTACACTGCAGGCCCTGCAACAGAAGCAGAGGAATCACTCCCTCTCGGCACCTTTAGCCCCTCTGTCTGCTGCCTGTGTGGAGGACGCCATCTTGGATATGGTGGCCGCAGCTGGACCTAATTCTTAGCTTGGGAGCCAGAGCCTGCCCACAAGAGAGCGCTTTTCTGTCACAAAAGCAGTACTCGACGCAGTGTTGGCTAAGGCCAGGCCTGGTCAGCAGAGGCGAACAGGGCAGTAGCATTACTGTATTCTGAACTAGTTTCTTATCATCTGGGGTTGGACATAGTGGCGCTTTCTTTGTCAGATGAGAAGAGGGACCTCTACACCTGAAAACCTGACTGACTTGTAAAGTGATCAGATACCTTTTGCTTTACATTTGAAGACAGCCTAGAGAAACATTTGCAATCCATCCTCACAGTACCTCTTCCAGCCTCTACATACTCACATGGGACCCAAAAAGCAACAGACAGTTGTGGCACACAAGAAATCACCAATGGCTTCAGAAGGCTGCCAAACAAAGCAACCAAGGAGTTTTCCAGATGAAGAAACTTTTATGAAAGCATCAAGAAGTGAATACAAATTGATTATATACAGAGCCCTTCTAGATCTTATACAAAATGCAGCAGAACAAAAGGAAAAATTAAGCAAGCTGTTTGATCTGATGAAACACCAGTACTCTGAAATCCAACAGATCAAGAACAAAATCAAAGACATAGAAACTTCCATGCAAAGCCAAGAAAACAGAATGGAACCAATTGAAAAAAGAATTCCTGACGTGGAAGACAGAGCTACTGATGCCAGCATCTATGAGCAGAATTCAGAAAAAAGAAACAAAAAAATGAAGAGACATTAAGAAGCATGTGGGACTCTATTAAGAGGAACAACATTCGATTAATTGGTGTCCCTGAACAGGGTGAGACATCTGAGAACACAAAGAGTATTGTTGCTGAGCTGCTGAAAGAAAACTTCCCAGAAATCATGAAGGAAGAGAATATAGACATCTCAGATGCATATCGTACACCACCCAATATAGATCTGAAAAGAAGGACTCTAAGACATATTATAATCAAGCTTAACAAAATGAAACATAAGCAGCAACTCTTAAAGACAGCAAGACTCAAAGGAAAGCTCACATTCAGAGGGAAACCCTGTAGGCTTTCGTCAGATTTCTCAGCAGAAACCATGCTGTCACAGAGACAGTGGCATGACACATTCAGAACCTTGAAGGAGAAGAACTTCCAACCAAGAATTATATATCTTGCAAAACTATCTTTCAAATATGAATATGAAATTAAGACATTCCCAGATAAACAGAAACTCAGAGACTTTGTAAAAACCAAACCCAAACTACAAGAAATGCTGAAAGAAGTTCTTGGCTTTGGCTTAGAAGAACGAAACCACTAACTTTATATTTTAGAATGACACACTACTCAATACTCTACTCTTTTGGGGAAGGCTCCAAAGTCAATCACAGCTTTAATACGGAAAGAAGCAATCCAGTGATCATCATGAAAACTATGGTGTCATCATAATAAAAACAGGGATGTACTACAGTTGTTATAGTCCTTCCAGATGGAGAGGAAGATGACAAGACTGGTAGTAATTAAAATGGGGTTTATATATAGTTTATTAAGGGGGATCATAGGGGCAGCTGTAAAGTACAACAAAGATGTATCATACCATTTCAAGAAATCTAACACACGAGTCTCAACTATAAAACCAGCTCTGAAAAAGGTGAAAAATCAACTCACAAAAAAGAATGTCGCAGAACAGACTGATAAGAACAACAGAGAAAACATCAACATAAAAATAAATGTATCACAATGGCAGCTGTGAACACATACCTATCAATAATTACATTGAATGTGAATGGACTGAATGCTCCAGTAAAGAGACACCGAGTGTCATCTTGGAACAAAAAACACGACCCATCCATATGTTGTCTACAAGAAACTCACTTGAGACCTAAAGGAACAAACTGAAAATTAAAGGATGGAAGAATATATATCAAGCTAACAATGAACAAAGAAGAGCAGGGGTGGCAATTCTAATCTCAGACAAAATCAATTTTAATGTCAAATCCACCATGGTGGACAAAGATGGTCACTATTTATTGCTGAAAGGTTCAGTACACAAGCAAGACTTAACTATATTAAATATTTATACACCTAATGCCAGAGCACCTAAATGTGTCAAAGAAACACTGACTACGCTCAAAAGAGAGTTAGATGACTCCACGATAATAGTGGGAGACTTTAAGACTCCACTCTAATTACTAGACAGATCATCTAGAAAAAAGCTCAGTAAAGATACAGAAGACCTCATTGACACAATTAACCAACTAAACCTCATTGATATATACAGAACTTTCCACCCATCAGCAGACAACTACACCTTCTTCTCCAGTGCACATGGAACATTCTCCAGAATTGACCATGTGATAGGCCATAATGCAATGCTCAACAAAATCCATACCACTGAATTACTGCAAAGCATCTTCTCAGATCATAAAGCCATCAAAGTTGAAATCAATAGCAGAAAAAGCATAGATAGAAAGTGGAACTCTTGGAAACTGAACAACATCTTGCTCAAAAAAAACATGGGTTATAGAGGAAATCAAGGATGAATTAAAGAAATTTATGAATTCCAATGAGAGTGAAAACACTTCCTACCAGAACCTATGGGATACAGCCAGAGCAGTGCTCAGAGGTCTGTTTATCTCCATAAATGCACACATCTGGAAGGAAGAAAGAAACCAAATCAAGGAACTAACTCTACAGCTTGAACAAGTAGAAAGAGAACAACAGAGGAAGCCCTCGGGCACCGGAAGAAAGGAGATCATAAAGGTTAGAGCAGAGCTAAATGAATTAGAGAATAGAAAAACAATTGAAAAAATTGAAAAGACCAAAAGCTGGTTTTTTGAGAAGATCAACAAAATTGATAAACCCCTGGCTAAACTTACTAAAGAAAAGCAGGAAAGGAAACAAATAACCCAAATTAGAAATGAGAGAGGAGTTGCCACCACAGATGCAACAGAAATCAAAAATATCGCAACAGAATACTATGAAAAACTGTACTGTAACAAATTTGAAAACCTAGGGGAAATGGACAAATTCCTTGACTCATACCACCTACCCAAATTATCACAACGTGAAGCAGAACAACTTAATAAACCCATCACAAAGGAAGAGATTGAAAAGGTCATCAGAACACTGCCAACCAAACAAAGTCCAAGCCCAGGTGGCTTCACAGCAGAATTCTACCAAGCATTTAGAGAAGAGTTATCTCCAATACTACTGAGACTATTTCACACTGTAGAAAGGGATGGAGTACTCCTAAACTCACTCTATCAAGCCAGCATAACCCTGGTACCTAAGCCAGGGAAAGACCCAACAAAGAAAGAGAACTACAGACCGATATCACTCGTGAATCTAGATGCAAAAATCTTCAACAAAATTCTTGCCAATAGAATACAACAACATATCAAGAAAATAATCCATCATGACCAAGTGGAATTCATACCAAGGATGCAAGGCTGGTTCAACATCAGAAAAACAATAAATGTGATTAACCACATAAATAACACAAAAGACAAGGATCACCTGATTTTGTCCATTGATGCAGAAAGGGCATTTGATAAAGTCCAACACCCATTCATGCTAAAAACTCTTAGCAAAATGGGCATAGACAGTAAATTCCTCAACACAATAAGGGCCATTTATACAAAGCCAATTGCCCACGTCATTCTGAATGGAGACTGAAAGACTTTCCCTTGAGATCAGGAACTAGACAAGGATACCCACTCTCACCTCTCCTGTTTAACATTGTGCTAGAAGTTCTAGCCAGAGCAATCAGACAAGACCAAGAAATAAAGGGCATCTGCATCGGCAAAGAGGAAGTTAAAATCTCCCTGTTTGCAGATGATATGATTGTATATGCAGAGAACCCCAAGGAGTCTATAGGTAAGCTACTCAAACTGGTATAAGAGTTCAGCAAAGTCTCAGGATACAAGATAAACATGAGTAAATCAGTAGGGTTCCTTTATACCAACAACGAGATTGCTAAGGAAGAAATTATCAAATCAATACCATTTACGATAGCCCCTAAGAAGATAAGATACCTAGCAATTAATCAAACCAGAGAAACAACAGACCTTTACAAAGAGAACTACAAGCCCTTACTAGAAGAAACTAAGAGAGACTTAGATAAATGGAAAAACCTACCCTGCCCGTGGGTAGAAAGACTTAACATTGTGAAAATGTCTATTTTACCCAAAGCATTTTATTTATATAATGCAATCCCAATACAAGTTCGAGCATCATTTTTTAATGAGATGGAGAAACAAATCACCGATTTTGTTTGGAAAGGGAAGAAGCCCCGGATAAGTACGGCACTACTAAAGAAGAAGAACACACTGGGAGGCCTCTCATTACCCGACCTTAGAACATACTACACTGCCACAGTGGTCAAAACAGCCTGGTACTGGTACAAGAACAGACAGATGGATCAATAGAACAGAATTGAGACCCCAGAGATGACACCACCTGCCTAGGAGCAGTTGATTTCGACAAAGGCCCTAAGACATTAAACTGGGGTAAAAACAGTATCTTCAACAAATGGTGCTGACAGAATTGGTTATCCATCTGCAATAAACTGAATCAAGATCCATATCTTACACCTTACACAAAAACCAACTACAACTGGGTAAAGCACCTAAATATCAAACCTAAAACGATAAAGCTCATCGAAGAAAAGGTAGGAACAACAATGGAAGTTTTAATACACAATGAGGACAGACTCCAAAATCTGTCAAAGAAACCTCAATCAACAGAAGAGAAAATAGGTAAATGGGAACTATTAAGAATCCAACACTTTTGCTCATCCAAAGACTTTATTAATAGAATCAAAAGAACATCCACAGAATGGGAAAAAATATTTGGCAACTCTGTCAGACCGACGCCTAATCTCTATAATCTATAAGATACTACAAAATATCAATAAGAAGAAGATAAAGAATCCAATTAAGCAGTGGGCAAAGGACATGGACAGACATTTCACTAAAGAGATCCAGGCAGTCAAAAAACATATGCGGACATATTCACAATGTTTAGTTATTAAAGAAATTCAAATCAAGACAACAATGAGATACCATCTCACCCCAACAAGATTGGCCATGATCCAGAAAATAGAAAACAACAAATGCTGGAGAGGCTGTGGAGAAAGTGGAACCCTCCTGCACTGTTGGTGGGGTTGCAAAATGGTCCAGCCTCTTTGGAAAGCAATCTGGCGCTTCCTTAAAAAAATGGATATTGATATACCGTTTGACCCAGTAATTCTACTACTTGGAATGTATCTTACAGAATCAAGGCCTTTCACACCAATGGACACATGGACCAGAATGTTTATCGCAGCACAGTCCACTATAGCAAAGAGATGGAATCAACCCAGATGCCTGACAACAGAAGAATGGATAGGGAAACTGTGGTACATATACTCAGTGGAGCACTACGCAATGATAAAGAATAACGATCATTCCAGCAAACATCTCCTAACCTGGTTTCAACCGGAAGACATTATGCTGAGTGAAAGTAATCAGCGACAAAGGGACAAATACTGTATGAGACCTCTACGATAAGATCTCAAAAACAGACTTGTGTATAGAAGAAAAGACTCTTTGACAGCTACAAGGGAGGGGACGGACGGTGGGTGAGGGGGAAGAGTTTGGTTTAGATAGTTGCTAGAGTGGGACAAAGCGGTGATAGCACACATTAGAAACAAGAACAACATTAAGTGGACTTCAGCATAACTTGAGTACTCCTTCCATCTTAACTCAATACTGCAGGGGCAGCGGGTGGGGAACCATGCTTTTAGTTGAAATTGAGGCCAATTCGCACAACTAGTGTTTTGCTAAGAGAGCTCTCTGCACCCCACATTGATGAGTGGCGTCCGGGGTCTTAAAAGCTGCCACGTTGCCATCCGAGGGCACAGCAAATGGTCCCAACTCAGCAGGAACGGATGCTCACCGTGTACCGAAATGACATGCGGTAAAGACAACCTAGAAGACAGAGAGACCCGCAAGAATGGGCGCCTTCATCAACTTGGGACTGGAAAAACCGGATCGTGCCCGGCCACCACCAGTGATAGCCGCGATGGAGCTCACTAGGTTGAGTCTCACTGGCAACACAAGAATAATAAGGGGTGCATCCTGAGATCTCCACTAAGAGACTTCATTTGATGGTCCAGCGATTTCGGGGTTCCCCTGAAAGCATGGCCCCCAGCCCTGATGTTGGCCTTACCCATAAATTATAACAAAGATACACTCTTTGGACAGGAATGGATTGGACTTGGCAATGCAGAGTGACCATATATTGGTTGCACTTTATGCTATGCGTCTATAGGATATCATCTTGCTGACCTCTGGCTGGACGAAGGGGAGTGGCTAGAGAGGAGGGGAAAGGAGACTGTTGGGAGGATGAGACATGTATGGAGCAGAGAGGAAGAGTGTGCTGTCACCGGACAGGGAGAGCAGTGGAAGCTGCATATAGGTGGGTATGTAAATTTATATGGGAATGTACATTCTCACTCAGTCATGTTAAATAAAAAAGAAAAAAAAAAGAGCTTGGTTGATAACCAAAATCTTAGCAGTTGGAATTTATCTGCTGCTCCTTGGAAACCATGTAGGACAGCTCTACTCTGTCCTGTAGTGTTGGTATGAGTTTGAAATGATGCAACGGTTTTAGGATTAGTTTCAGTTTTGAATTTCAGCTGGGGGTGAGCTTTGAAAGAAGTTTTTGGCTGAGTGGTTGACAAGGATATGGTCTTTGAGCCAAGTCAGCTAGGGCTTGAATTCTGACTCTGCTGTGAAGTGGAGTTTTCCTCTTATAGTTGTTAGTATTAAATGAAGTGTCATGTATTTATGGAGCCCAGAACTGAGCCTGGAACCAAGAGGTGCTGAATGAATACTAGGTTATTTAACTTTCTGTTGTAGGAGATCATTCTTAAATCTCTGTATTCAAGGACAGGAGGATATGGAACCAGTGAGGAAAACGATAATTGTATGCCACTAAAAGAATTAGAATCATGCAGATAATATTGTTAGCTCTTTTCTTGTCAGCCTCATATTTGTCGTGGATTAAATTGGGTCCCTCAAAAAATGTGTGCAGCAATTTGGCTAGGTATTCTGTGATTTTTGCTCTGTTATAAAACCTGCCCCTATCATGTCAGTGAGGGAGGATGTGTGGGGTTATGTTAGTGAGGCCAGATTCAGTCTGTAAGATTGAATTGTGCCTTCATGGAGTCTCCTGAGATAGAAGGGAAAGGAAGCAAGCAGAGAGTCTGGAACCTCAAACCACCAGGAAAGCAGTGCCGGCAGTAGGGCCATGCTTTGGACCCTGGGTCCCTTTGCCTGAGAAGCTCCCAGTTCTGGGGGAGATTGATAATAAGGACCTTCCTCCAGAGCCAGCAAAGAAAGACTTCCCTGTGCAACTGATGCCGTGAATTTGGGTTTGTAGCCTACTGGACTGTGACAGAATATTTTTCTTCCTTAAAGCTATCTGCCCACATTTCTGTTACAGCAGCGCTACACTATCATGGATTGAATTTTGTGTCCTCCCTGCCCCCCACCCCCAGTGTGTGGATCTCCTTGGTTAGGCCATGACTCTCATGATGTGTCATTGTGCATTTAAGGAGGTTTTCCTGTGTTTGTAAGTTCTATCACTATGATTTAACAGCTGGCTTGGCTTATGCTGATGAAATCTACAAGATTGGATTCTCTCTTAAGCCTTTCTCGTCTGAGATATAAGAGAGAGGAGGAGAGGCATGGGAACATCCTACCACCAAGAAAGCAGAGCTGGTTGCAGAGTGAGAGCTGGTTGCAGAGTGAGTCCTTTGGACCTGTGGTTCCTGCACTGAGGTGCTCCTAGAGCATGGGAAGAGTAATGATTAGGACCTCCTTCCATAGCTGATGGAGAGTCCCTTCCCTTGGAGCTGTCATTCTATATTTAAACTTGTAGCCTGTGAGACTGCAAGAGAAAAAAATTTCTGTTAAAGCCATCCTCTTGACGGTGCTTCTGTTACAGCAACACTAGATGAAGACACCACCTTATGTGTTTTCTGTATAAGCTACTGTGACGAAACAATGTAGGTAGTCTTAAAGAAGTGGTATTCCATAGTTGATAGCATTTCATTTTATGGCAGAATTCATACAGACACCATGTGTCTAGAGACCAAAAGGCCTATAAGTAGATTAAAGCATTTGATGTTGTCGTACTGGAGAACTCCTCTCTCATTGGCTGTTCTCTTTCCTTTGCCAGGATCCCAGATGAGCTTGAGAGTGGAAGAATTGTGTCTTTTGTGTTGTGTCATGGATTGATTTGTGTTGCCCAGAAACCTGTGTAGCAATTTGGCTACACAGTATTCTGTGATTGCTCTCCACTTTGTGATTTTTCCAGTGCTCTAAGTCCTAGTCTCTGCCTGTGGTTTATAGATTGGATTATGTTAAAGAAGATTAGGATGAGACTGTAACACCCTTACTACACGCTGTAGGGAAACACTCTCCAGGGTGTTTCTCTGGAGTGAGGCGTGCATGACCTTTTATTCTACAAGAGATGAAAGGGAAGCAAGAAAGAAGAAAGTGGGAGGCACCATACAATCAAGAAAATAGCATCGAGAGCAGAGCATGTCCTTCAGACTTGAGGTTCTTGCACTGAGATGCTCGCAAGACCGAAGAAAGGCTGATGCAACACAAGCAGCTTCCTCCAAAGCCTGGAGCCTGCACCCTGACTTTGGAAATCTAGTGTACTGGACTCTGAGAGAATAAAATTTTCTTTGTTAAAGCTGTCCATTTAGGCTGTTTCTGTTCGAGTAGTACCAGATGACTAAGACATGTAGTAAGTCAGCTCTTAGGGTAGTGTAACAAGGATATCAGGATTGATGTGACTGTGATGTGGAGTGGTCTTGGTCTTGATGCTTGATTGAGAGATGACAGAGGAAAAGCTGAGAAAAGTAAATGGGATGATGAGGAAAATCCAGGCCTGGAGTCCAACATACACACCCCACTGTCAACTAAGCTTGTGATCCAGGGGTGATGGCTCAGGTAGGATCAGCATTTCCCTTGATCTTGTTATTGTTGCTTAGTTTTCTCTCTGTGCTTGGCTTCAGCCTTCTAGAGAAAAAACTCTGTAGATAGCAGTGGCAGAAAATTAGTCTGATGTAGCCTGGCGAAAATGTATGTATACCCTACTTTCCTCTAGCTTTGAAAATTTCAAATGCAAGGCCAAACAATGAATTATTAGTAACTTGACAGAGGAAACTGGTACTATTAATGTTGTGTAAGGAGAAAGCCCATTTTGAGTAGAAACAGAAGGACATTTATAAGGGAAAAGTTGGCTGGCTATGGCAAAACTGAGTCGTAGGAAATTTAACTATAATTATTCCACTGACTTTTTTAGAAAGATTCTTCAAACTGTTGGAAGTTGGCTAGTAATTAGCATAGTAGCCACTAACAAAAGTATACTCTGCGAGCTGTAGGAGAGGGAAGGAGTCAAGGATGCAGATTTGGGGGGGGACTGTGTTCTATAGCAGGAAACGATGCACAGTCAACTTCCATATAACATCAGCCCTGACTGCAATTTAGAAATATCAGGGAGTGTGGGTAGATGAAAGCATTAGGCTAGTATGTGATCTGGTGGCCCTTTCAAAACTGATTGCTAGAGATTGGTGTTTCTAGTTGCAGCTGAATCCAAATTTGAGATTTTAAATCCTTTGAATCAAACTTGGCACGTAAGAATTAGACACCTTATATCACACTCTTGTCCGGTAGACTGAAACGCGGTGCTTCTGAAGCTTTGACATAATCCGGACCCCAGCTGGCCTTTGATTTTAGGTTGTTATATGATTCTGTGCCACCATGCTGAGGACAGGTTGTTGCAGTGGCAGAGTTTTCCCACAAAGCTGAAGGGCCTCTGCGAAAACATAACCCACAGTGGTGGATATGTTAAACCAGCCTACTTCCTGCTTGCCTGAGTGGGCTGGAAGTCAGTGTTTAGGTGGCTCATTTGTTTGTCATTGGCCACAATTAGGCAGGTAGGCTTAGCTCCTTGAATTATTCATGCCACTTTGGGAACATTTAAGCTGCTTATTCTGAGCTCCAGGGCTGGGACTTTTGTGGGAATTCCTTGGCCAGCCAGCTGCAGGATTAGCATTAATGTGATACTAATCCCTGGGATGGTCCTTTGGAGCAGGGCACCAGCGTGTTTGTTTTTCATGTCCAGCATCCACCACCATGTGTTCAGTAATGCCAGGCAGGCTTTAGCGTGCAGTTTCTTGACTGGAGGGTGTATATCCAAAGATGGAACATTGGTGAAATTCATGACAAGAGAGAAAGTCAAGGAGGTTTCTAATATTTAATGTTTCTGTGGATGGAGCCTTGGTTGCATAGTGGTTAAGAGTTATGACTGCTAACTAAAAGGCTGGCAGTTTGAATCCACCAACTGTTCCTCATACTCAGTGGGACAGTTCTGCCATGTCCTGTGGTGTCCCTGTGAGTTGGAAGTGACTCCATGGCATTGGGTTAATGGGTGGATGCATTGGTATCATATGTGGCATGTGTATACCCCTTCACTGGAAACCCTGGTGGCATAGTAGTTAAGTGTGATGGCTGCTAACCAGAAGGTTGACAGTTGAGATCCGCCAGGTGTTCCTTGGAAACTATGGGCAGTTCTGCACTGTCCGTAGGTTCACTATGAATCAGAATTGACTTGATGGCAGTGGGTTTGGTTTTGTTTTTTTTGGTGCACACTTTCACTATGGTGTCCTCAAACACTTAGGGTAAATGAGTTGGGCTACATAAAAATCATTTGTAATTTAAGTTCTGTATACATTCAGAGTAATTATATTCCAATGTGTCATGTTGATTACACCTTGGCGTCATTTTCTGTTCCATCTGTGTTCAGAATTTTCCATTATAGGTGGTAAATACCTTGTTGAAGATAATGATGTTGATTCCAGTTAGTGAGATGGAAAGTGGTGCGAGATAAAAAATATAAATGGCCAAAAAACAGTGATGACGACGTGTTACAGCTGATCAGGGTGGCGAAGAGAAGGCCAGGTTTTCTAAAGTATCTATTATGAATGTAGAGATTTTAAAATATAAAGTTAGTGGTTTTGTTCTTCTAAGCCAAAGCCAAGAACTTCTTTCAGTATTTCTTGTAGTTTGGGTTTGGTTTTTACAAAGTCTCTTGAGTTTCTGTTTATCTGGGAATGTCTTAATTTCATTTTCGTATTTGAAAGACTGGTTTGCAGGATATAGAATTCTTGGTTGGAAGTTCTTCTCCTTCAAGGCTTTGAATGTGTCATGTTACTGTCTCCATGACAGCATGGTTTCTGCTGAGAAATCTGACGAGAGCCTACAGGGTTTCCCTCTGAATGTTAGCTGTGCTTTGAGTCTTGCTGCCTTTAAGAGTTGCTGCTTATGTTTCATTTTTTTAAGCTTGATTATAATATGTCTTGGAGTCTTTCTTTTGAGATCTATATTGGGTGGTGTATGATATGCATCTGAGACATCTATATTCTCTTCCTTCGTGATATCTGGGAAGGTTCCAGTCAGCAGCTCAGCCCCAATATTCTCTGTTTTCTTAGGTGTCTCACCCTGTTCAGGGACTCTAATTAATCGAAAGTTGTTCCTCTTAATAGGGTCCCACATGCTTCTTAATGCTTCTTAATTTTTCTTGTTTCTTCTTTTCTGATTTCTGCTCATAGATGCTGGCATCAGTAGCTCTGTCTTCCAAGTCAAAAAAAAATTTTTTTTTCCATTTGTTGCATTCTGTTTTCTTGGCTTTGAATGGAAGTTTCTGTGTCTTTGATTTTGTTCTGGATCTGTCGGATTTCAGAGTATTGGTGTTCCATCAGATCGAACAGCTTGCTTAATTTTTCCTTTTGTTCTCCTGCATTTTATATAAGGTCTAGAGGGGCTCTTTATATAATCATTTTGCATTTACCTTCAGATGCTTTCATAAAAGTTTCTTCATCTGGAGAACTCCTTGGTTGTTTTGTTTGTGAGCCTTCTGAAGCCATGGGTGATTTCTTGTATGCCACAAGTGTCTGTTGCTTTTTGGGTCCCATGTGAGTAAGTACAGGCTGGGAGAGATGCCATGAGGATGGACTGCAGATGTTTCTTTAGCCTGGCTGTCTTAAAATGTAAAACCAAAGGTATCTGACCACTTCCCAAGTCAGTCAGGTTTTCAGGTGTGGAGGTCCCTCTTCCCAAATGGCAAAGTAAGCAGCACCTCTGTATCCAACCCCAGATGATACAAACTAATTCAAAATACAGCAATACTACTGCCCTGTTGACCTCTGCTGACAGGGCCCGGCCTTAGATGACACTGTAAACTACTGCTTTTCTGGTAGAAAGCACTCTCCTGTGGGCAGGCTCTGGCTACCAAGCTAAGAAATATGTCCAGCTGTGGCCACCGGATCTAAGAAGCTGCCTTCCACAGAGTCGGCTGATAGAGGGGCTAAAGGTACTGAGAGATAATGAGTCCTCCACCTCTGTTGCCGGCTGCCACCATAGGCGACACTGTGTAAACTACTGCTTTTCTGTTGGAGAAGTGCTGTCCTGTTTGCAGGCGCTGGCTCCCAGGCTAAGAATTAGGTCCTGCTGTAATCTCTGTATCCAACATGGCATTCCACACAGAGTCACTGCGGTTCCATACAAACCACACTGTGGCAGTGATAAAAAGATGGGCCCAAAGTTGCTAGATGAACAGAGTCCTAAGCCTGGCTCTCAAAACATGGCAGTTTTGCCTACCTATCCCACCAGCAGTGCGTCTGAGTCTAGCTACTAGGCAAGACCCAGCTCTACCCGCTGGCCAAGACAGAGGAAAAAGAAGTCATAATGGTGCATTCACCTTCAGTCTGTGAGAGCCGAGGCTAGCCGGGAGTGGGAGTCAGTGAAAGAGAGGAGGTTTTTTGATCAGTGGTATGAAGTCCAAATTTTAACAGCCCTGTGCTGTGTCCTGGGGGCTCACTAGGTGACCAGAAGGCTCCATTTAGTTATCAGTTCAGGTCTTGGTTTCCAGAGGGATATAAGGAGATGTGTGCTTAGTCTGCCATCTTGACTCTGCCCCCAAGATTTTAGCATTTTTATTTTGTTCAGAGTGGAACTGAGATGATACAGCTAGGTGAATTACCAGACAACAAGGAAATGGGAAAGAATTTAACAAATTGTTAATTATGTACTCAGCAAGCAAGCTTTATGCTGTAGTGTGATGCTTTATTGGCATCAGAGGGACCTTGCCTATTTTCTTTCTAGAAATAGTGCTAGAGTGCAGACACTTGAAGAGTCTCTCACTACCACCCTCAGTGCTCCCTGGTCCCAACCCAGCCTGCTGCTGAGAACCCTAAGATTGTTCCTTGCACCTTACATGTCCTGCACTCTTCTAATGTCAATAATTTACTGTGGTATGTGTATAGAAAACATCATCTGTACCTCCCAGAAGAGCTGTTTATTCTTGTCACCTATCCCATTTCACTGATGATGCCTCAAATGTAAAATACTATACCATTTTGTAGTTACATGTGTAATAAATTCATACCTCTTCCTACTTCCTTGCCCCATTAGAAATGTTGTATAAATGTTAGGAACCCAATGCCATCTGGTAAAACAAATCCCAGTGGCTTTTTGTGAGTCCGGAGCCCTGATGGTATGCTGGTTAAACATTCAGCTGCTAACCAAAAGGTCTGAAGTTCACGTCCAGCAGACACTCCTTGGGGCAATTGTACAGTCCTACAGCATAGCTGTGAGTTGGAATTAATGGCAGTGGGTATAGTTTGTTTATTGTTAGTCTAGTAACCCTGGTGGCACAGTGGTTAAGTGCTCAACTGCTAACCAGAAGGTTGGAGTTTCAAGCCCACCAGCTGCTCTGATTGAGATCTAGTTGTCTGCTTCCATAAAGATTTATAGCCTTGGAAACCAGTGTGACAGTTGTACTCTGTTTCACAGGGTCACTGTGAGTTGGAGTCAACATGATGGCCATGAGTTTTTTATTATGTACATATTTCTGGTAGAGTCGGATCCGACTCGACTCCACTTGGCTTTGGCATTTCTGGTAGGTGGGTAGGCTTCCACGTTTTTCCTTTTCTGTCTTACTGTCTGTTCCCTGGAGCTTTGGAGTCTTCTGAATCTAACTAGCATGTGGAGAAAAAGAGTGAAGACTCTACTTACCTGCCTTTTCCTGGGTGAAAGTGACATATGTCACTTCCCTGGTGTTCCATAGTGAGAAATAGTTTACATGATGTTGTTATTACTGTAGAGTTGATGCTGGCTCGTGGTAATCCCATGCGTACAGAGCAGGGTTTTCAAGTCTGTGATCTTTTGGAAGCAGGTTGTCAAGCCTGTCTTTCAAGGTATCTCTTGGTGTGTTCATACCACTAACTTTTTGGCTAGTAGTTAGAACTTAACTGTTTGTGCCATCCAGGGGCTTCCACTAGTGCCATTCATCCCATAGTACCACCTAGGTCTCTCAAATACAGTCCTTAGTGGAAAGTTATCTCCTAGCAACAATTTAGGGGGAATAGGAATTTTGGTAGACAGGTAGCTCCCCTGCCCGTTCATATAGTCGAAGACTCTAGATTGGGTGGTCTTTGGATGTGGCAGGGCTAAATAGTTTATTTGTAGCTGTGTATCCTGTGTGAGCTGGAATTTATAAAGCTCTTGGAGTATTCACTATTTGTCGTCCCTGTTGCATAGACTGTTACAAAGATTGAGAAGAATGTTTGAGAGAATATAAAGAAACTTCCTGTAGCTACAGAGCAGTGGTATATTAATGATGATATGAAAAAGTTGCTTTATCTCAGCAATGATGATACTAACTTTATAAAGTTGTTTGTGACCTGTAGCTGTTTGCTGGTTGTAATGCAACTTTTTAACACATGCACATATATACATACACATACACACAACATATATGCACACACGCAAACCTAAACCTTATTATTTTTTTACCTTCTGTGAATTTGTCAGAAAATAATTGTATTTGTAATTCCAGTGACTCTTACCACTAAGATACCTTGGCTTCTAGATAAGAATCTCAGATTTACATCAACAGAAACAAAAGTGGCATAGTAGTTACCTCTGGCTCATTCTTCAAACCACAATTTACAAGAATTACAAAGTTGGTCACTGAATATCATTGCCTTTTGGCTGCTTCTCAGAGTTATCTTCTAAAAGAGGCCAATTTGAGACCAATTTTTGAGGTCAAATGTTCCCAAGACCATGTAGGCACCTTAATGGGTGGTGTAGATACTTATCAATTTCCTAGGGCTGTCATAACAATGTGCCCCAAATTGAGTGGTTTATAAGAAAAGAAATTGTCTTCCAGTTCTAGAGGCTAAAATCCTCAATTCAAGGCATCCATACTTTGTCTCCTGAAAGGAAAGATCCTGCTTTGTCTCTTCCAGCTTCTGTTAGCCTCAGGTGTTCCTTGGCTTGTAGATACATCAGCTTGTGACATTTCTCCCATTTGTGTCTGTAAGGATGCTACTCATTGCATTAGGAGCTAGGCTCCTTAAGCAAGGTAACATTCACAGGTACAGGCATTAGGGCTTCAACATGTCTTTTGGGGGGACACAGCTAAATCCATTACATGATTCTAAATAACTGGGACAAATGGAGAACTCAAGTCCCTGGACAAAAGGTGGAGAGTAGCAGCTGAAGCTGCATGCGGAAATGTGAGACCAGTTGAAACTGGTGTTGTCAGAGCCCCACACTTTTTAGGAGAAGCTTTTTTTGGAGAAATACATAACTTTTTTGATACAGGGCATTGAAAAATTATGTGCTGATGTGTCTTGTCCCAAGAGCCACCTGTCTGTGTCCTCTGTTCTGGTGGCAAGGCGAGTCATGTCTTTTTTCTGGTCAGGGGATACGTAGGGAGGGCTCACTAGTTTAGCGTTGTGTTCTCCAGGTAAACAGTCCAGCTTAAGTTTTTGTGGTCATAGCCTCGGGGCTAACGTCACTTTGAATCTCTTATAAGGCTGGTGGCTATATGGATTACCCCCTGTTACTGGATACTCTCTCATAAACTGAAACTTTATTTTATAAAAATGCCATAATCATCAGTTGCCCACACTTATGTTTCCAGTCCTTGAGATTAGGAAGCTAATGAAGAAGGTTTATTTGTGGTTGAAAGCACATCCAGTTTAAAATCTCCTCAGTTACTGAGAAAAAAGTAAAATAAGAGCATTTAGATTCTTGGCTGGCCTATGAAATGGAAGGAATTCAGTTAAATTTTCTGTGAGTTACCATAATTAATTTAAATGTTCTGTGTTAACGTCTTCATGTTTTTCAGGAACTTTTAGAGGGACAAAGTTGCTTGCTAAAGAAAAATTTATCTTGTAAAACTGTCATTTGACAAAGTGAAGGACAGTCAGAAAGAGAATCTTGTCATACCGTTGCTTGTCTATTTAACCACTAATAGTTTGAGAATTGAAAATCCAACAAACCCTGGAAATAGTCCGAAGTCAGGAACAGAATGCTTTTAAGATTTATTCCTCATAAGAGAGGGCAAGTCTTCCTGAATGTTTCTGTGTTTTGTTACTTTAATCAAGCCAAGTTTCATTTTCTTTTATGTAATAGGTGGCGTATGGCCACTAAGAATAAGTTTGTAGAAAACATTTTTACTTTAAAAGTTGTACTCATGACTATGTGAAAGTGACCATGTATCTTCCGTCATCTGTAAGTTGGGAACAATTTCCTCCCTTGCAGATTGTTACTTAGCACTAACTGGCTATCTGTCTACTGCAAGAGCCCTGGTGGCACGGTGATTAAGTGCTTGGCCGATAACCAAGGAAAGCTTGGTGGTTCAAACCTGCTCAATGGCTCTGCAATGAAAGGAGCTGTCAGTTTGCTCCTGTAAGGATTTACAGAATAGAAAACCCTGTGTGGCCATTCTGCTCTGCCACATGGAGTTGTTCTGAGTCAGAATGGACTTGACATCACCTAACAATGATAATGTAACATGCCCTTGGCAGCACATGGTATATGATTAGGGACGTGTTCCTTTCTTCCTTGTCTTTGTGATTAAAGAGACCAGAGCATTGTCTCCTGAGAAGAGGCTACCATACTGATCTAAATGAGGAAGGAATATGTGTCTTGGGCCATTTTTCTTTTAGAGGTCATGTTTGATTCAGTTGTTCTGTTTTGCCATGACAAAATTTTTGTGCAGTGTTCACCTTTTTTTCTAAAGGCCTGGAACTTATAGACATGGCAGGTGCAATACAGAGTTTTTACCACTGATAAACTTTTTAAAAATATACTTTGTAAAATGAGATAGGAAAGAGTATCTATTAGTGCAAAGCAATGAACTTGCATATTCTGCTAAACAGACCTGTCTGCTAAGAACATCTGAGGATAAGCCACTAAGTGGAAAGTGGGCTTGAACACCCTCGAATCATCAAGCCTACCTTACCAGTTGGAAAAGTTGGACTTTATTGTGTATTAATTTGGTATTTAACCTTTCAGCTGTGAGGTTGCTTGCCTATGAGCAAGACATGGAAAAGGTTTGATAAATGTGTGTGCTGTGACTTTGTGCTTACAAGAAATCACAATCTCAGCATTGTCAGTATGGCCAAAAATACTAACAGATCCTTTTAGACAAACACTTTGCTGATAAGGACAAGTGAAACAGAATGTTTGACTGTGTTTAGGGTCAGAATTTCTTGTCTTCATCTTAGTATATAAAAACAGTGTTTTCTTGGAATGTAAAGTTGAAACTATCCTCATGGGATTCAATTCTTGTGACATTGGTAGTTTCAGAAGCCCTTGATAAGTATCTGTAGCCCACAGCAGTGACTAACTTTGTGGTTAAAAAACAAATACGAAAGAAGCTGTTACAGATAGAGCCACATGGTGAACACATTCTTGGAATTGTGGCAAGTCATTATATCCAAGTGCATATAGAGGACAGAGACAGGGGCAAGTTTTTATTTTGGAAGTGTTACCTCTGGTCTTTTCCTACCAAAATGGTGAACCGCTTTTATGAGAATGAGACATTCAAGCATTGAAAGATTATTATTCACTCAACTCTGAAGTATGGCTGTATCATACCAGCCTCGATGGCATGGTTGAAATGTAAACCTCCAGAATATGGAGAGAATCAAAGAAACTGCCTTTTTCAAAAGGGAAAGTATAGGAAAGGTAGGATCCTCTTTATGACTTTTCGGACATGCAATTTCTGAAATCATTATGGGATACATAATATATATATAGCAGTAATATGATTGAAGATAGTGAAATTTTAGAGGTGGAAGTGATCTTAGTTGTCATTTTAGCCACACTAGTTTTGAAAATAAGGCAATTGAAAAGAGAAAGTTTTGCCCTTGAGGAAGTCCAACTCTTAACAGATAAATGTGTCTTTTTAACTTGTCTTGAGTTTTATAATGTAGCAAATGATTATTTATACACATAACACATTTAAATACTGAGTATCTAAACGGTGTGATAAGCGTTTGTTCTGAGATATTTTCTAGGAGGTATGATTTGAACCAGTAATAGAAAAAGGTGAGGTACTTTGAGCAACAAAGTAGATTTATAACTGTGAAAGGAAATGAGTTATTTGTTGGAAACCTTAAAGGCTAGTTTGGGGGTGTGTATGTGAATGCTCTTTCATGGATATGTGTGATTCCCAGGATTAGTTACTGAGTATAAGTTCTTATCTAGTGTTTCTATTAGGAAATGGTAGTTAAGAAGTTTTGTGTATTCAGTCCACGTTATGGGAGATTTTTTTTGTTTGGCAGAAGAGGGGACAAGATGACTGGATGAACACATAAAATGTTAACTCTTGAGAAAGAGAATAAGAAACTATTATTTGCCAATATGTTTTTAGGTAGGTTAGCTCTTCAGCCTCATCCCATGATTATCTTGAATGTTACCAGTTCCCTCAGTGTGCCATAATTTTATCATGTCAGCCTTTGTCGTATACTGTTCCCTTTGCCCCATGAAGCCTTGTGGATAACACCAACCATAGCCTGACCCATCATCCATTCATTTGTCTGTTTTAAACTTTATTTGCCCCCTAGATCTCATTTCAGGGTAATTGGTTCTTTAGTAAGTAAATAATATGAAAGAGTTTGACCTTTATTGTAGGGACGGTGACAAATCTCAAAGGCTTTCAATCGTCAGAGCTGTGTGAACAGATTTGTATTTTAAAGCAGTGGTTCTCAGACTCTGAGAACTTGTGAAAACTCAGATTGCTGGACCTGACTCTCACTGCATCTTGTATAGCTGGTCTGGAGTGGAGCCTGATAATTTGCATTTCTAACAAGTTCCCAGTGCCTGTGTCTGCTGTTGCTGGTGTAGGGATCACACTTTGAGAGCTGCTCATTTAGACGGCTCACTTACTCTACAGTGTGCTGAATTGGAGTGGGTGTGCAGTTGGGCAGGACTAGATGCAGAGAAAACAATTGGGAAGCAGTTTTACAGGAAAGAAATAATAGTAGTCTGTGGGGATGGAGGAAACCCTGGTGGCTTAGCCGTGAGGTTGGCAGTTCACATGGGCCAGGTGCTCCTTGGAAACGATGTAACAGTTCTGCTCAGTCCTACAGGGTCTGTGTGAGTTGTAATTGACTTGATGACAGTGAGTTTGGCGTATTTTTTTTGGTATGGTGATGGAGAGAGGTAGATGGACAGAGACATACCTAAGAGAGGTAGTAATTGATTGGACATAAGAGATAACAGAAAAGGTGAAGCCCAGGTTTCTTACTTGGGCAGCCTAGTAGATGGTGGATCCATTCATTATGATAAGGAGTGCAGTGTGAACAAGGTTTCAAGAGGAGACGAGGAGAGTTATTGACCTCCTATGCCTTTGGGACATTTAAGTTGCTGGTACCTTGGCCTTAAGGTCAGAATTGAGGGAAGCTGACATGTATGGAGCAGAGAGGAATAGTGTGCAGTCACCGGACAGGGAGAGCAGTGGAAGCTGCATATAGGGGGGGCATGTAAATTTACATGTGAATGTACATTTTCACTCAGTTATGTTAAATAAAAATAAAAAAATAAAAAAGAATTGAGGGAAGCTGCTGATACTGTTTTGGAAATCGTCCACTTGGGTTTGAGAATTCACCATAGAAGTAGATAAGATTAGGTAGGAAAACGAGTGAGGTACAGAGAACCTAGGGAGAACCCTAAAGTTGACAAGTCATGATGAAATCGAGAGGGAACAGGTGGACTTGGTCTTCCAGTGGTAGAATTCAGCCTGCCATGTAGGAGGTAGGGTTCGTTTCTGGCTAAAGCCGCACAAGTGTAGCCACCGCTTATCCATCAGTAGTGGCTTGTGTGTTGCTGAACAGGGTTCTGTGGAACTTGCAGGCTAGGATGGACTGTGGAGAGACCTGGCTATCTACTTCTGAAAAATAGCCACTGAAAACCCTATGGATCGCAGTAGTTCAATCTGTAAACATTTTGATTCACTTTATGTCTTGATCCCTTGTGTGTGGGGTTGCTGTGAGTCAGGGGTTCTCTCAGTGACAGCTGACAACAGCAAAAGAAGGACATGCAGCTAGAGTGGTGCTGCGCGGAAGAAAACACACACTAAGAATGTGCGCTGACATCTAGGAAGGCCAAGGGTTTCAAGAAGGGAGATGAATAAGCAAAATGTGAGATGCTGCTGAGAATGCAAGGGAACTCAAATATTGAGAAGGATGCTTGTGCCTTAACACTATGAGGTCAAACCTACATTCATTAATGTTGACTGAGCCCTGGCTTTGGGCTAGCCTTTGCGCTAAGCCCTGAGGGTTCACTGTGGCTAAGATTTTTCAGTGACTTAATAAGAGGCAGACTCCAGACGGTTGGAGCATTTGGTGGTCAGAATAGAGACAAGCAGTGTGTTCCAAAAGACTGGCTGGTTATGGAAAGAGAGGGCAATGGGTGGAGAAGAGGGGAGTGAGTGGCATGGGACTGAGAGGTTTTTTTCTAATGGGCAAAGATTTGGCTTGTGCTTGTTTGAATGCTAATAGTAAGAATCAGATAGAGGGGTTGAAGGCTTAGAAGAGACGTAAATTAGATGAAGTTCCATGAGGATACTGGAAGAGAAGCTCAGTGCAGCACAGCACAGCACAGATGCTGCATGGTAGCCTGCTCTTCCTGCCCTGTAAGAACCAGCTTTATATTTAGGCTAAATGCTCACTTTGGTTTGAGGATGCTTAAAAGCCCTGTGTAGTTTGTCCTTCTTTATGTGCCACAGAGCCTGAAAGTTCCAACATTAAGGGTTTATCCCCTTGGTCTATTTTTCTTGAGTGCTTTCAGTATATTCCTGGGAAGGATAACACATTACAGAAACAGATTCTAAGATGCAGGTGAGTTCTTAGCTCCCATTTTGTCTGGTCTGAGACAGTGAGCTTGAGGTATTCAGGAAAGAAGAAAGCTTGAAGAGTCTTCTTAGCTTGCCAAGGTTAATTTCTGGTTCAGCAGAGATAAATGGCCTTGAATAATAGTAATGTGCTTCTTGTAGTCATCTTCTTCAGTTCAGTTAAAGATGATATTAGCACACACACAGGTTACTGGGTATCCCTAATACCACCAGCTTCTATAGAGGTACAAACGAGGCCATATTAAGAGTAATATTGAGATGTTGCTATCCCCTAGGTGGTAGGCACGGTCTTGGTCTTCTTCCTGACTTAGCTGTTTCTGACGGGATCTTACATGGTTCATAAACGAGTCCCATCATGGTGTCCTGTGGTCAAGTCACTTGAGGGTGAAATAGCTCACCTCTGCTGCTGTCGGTGTTCCATGATGATGGAGATCAGTTGCTCAGGTGTCACATTGAATCCTGAGCTGCAAAATTTTCCAGAAGCCAGTTTGTACGTCCTGACTGCATCAATATCACCTGTTTTAGAGAAACATGCTGACTCCTTACCTCATTCTGTGTTATACCGAGTCGCTGGTGAAAACAGCTTCAGCAGCTGCCTTGCAACCCTTATCTATTTTCAGGTTATATGCATCTGGCCTAGGTAGCCAACTTGGCTTTCCTCTCTGCTTTCTTCTCTAATTCTTTATACCTCACCCTATGGAAATTAAGTCATGTAGTAGACATCTGGGGCTACAGGCTCTTTAGATCCAGCTGGAATCAGAATCCCACTTTTGGCTCCCTCTAGGATTACAGAAACCTTGTGTTTAGTGGATAGGAAGTTGAAGTTCAGTTTAAATGTTCTTGACCAGTGCAACGCAATTGAACTTTCTGCAGTGATGGAAATCGTCTGTAATCAGGGTTGACCAATGTTGTAGCCACTAGCTAGTTAGCACTGCAGAGTGGCTAGAGCCAGTCAGTTAGTGATTTTTAGTTTAAATAATGACTGGAAGCTAGTGACCATCACTTTAGACAATAGCTCTGACCAGTGAGTCACAAATTTTAGCATACATCAGAGCCATTTGGAGGGCTTATTAAAGTATGCATTTATAGGTTCCCCAAAGTTGCTGATTCTGTTGGTCTGTGTTAGGGCATGGAAATCTGCATTTGTAACAAGTTCCCAGGTGAGGCTCCTGGTGGAGGGGACACCATACTTTGAGAGCTACCACTGTGAACCTAGTTGTAGCATTTAACTCACATACTAAGTAGCACACATGGGAATACTATCTGCCAGTCTTCAGCTGGTTGACAGGAAGCCTAGCACCATGCTGTCCCCTGCACCCTCCCAAATCCAGACGGGGTCCTGCTTTCTGTAATATCTCAGTGCATCCTTAAAACTGATTCATGACACTTTCTGAGCAGCCACAGTAACTCGAATGGTAGCCTGCTGGGGGCATATCACCCTTGAACAGAATTTTTCATTCCAGTTTTACTAATGTGTTCTCTAACCTTGTAAGCAGTTACACCGTGTGTGGTATATGTAGAGTGTGAATAATTATATCTTTGCCAAGTTCATACTTGGCAATATTGAATAATTTCATGAGTCAGAATCTACTGGATTGCAGTAGATTTTTTAAGCTGTACCTTTTGGCTTTGTGAAGACGGAGCAGAAAGACTTGTGCCCCTAAAAGGCAAGTGGAAGCCTCAGATGTCACTGAGTGAGGAAGCAGGTGCTAGTCGAGACTGACACTCCTGAGCTCACTAAACAGGCACAGTCGGGGAGGCTGTTGAATGTCTCTCTTTTTGTAAATAACTTGGTGGATCTTACTTGCCAGATGAGAAATGTTCATTTTATAGACACACATCTTACTCAACCACGCCACCCTCCCCTTTTTTCGTGTCTGAGTTTTCTCCCCTGAATGGTGGGGTTTTTAGTACATGGAAGCCTCGTTGAGATATGTGACCTTCAAGCTTAATAATCTATTGTTATATGCAGGGAGCAGACTCTGTCTGGGGCCGCCTCCTCCCTTTTTCCGTCCACTTATAGGCCTTGGGATAAGACCCCTGTTTGAGATTTTCCTACCATCTGATGGATTTCTGCAAAATTAATTACGAGTGTAAGGTTTCTCAATGTTTTCCTTGCCCCTGCCCCAAATCTGTAGTTTTATAGCAGAACCATGGGGCTCCCGACCCTGCAGTGAAGGACTAATGAAGGTTTTCCCCATAAAAGCCTCTTTGAGAGGTTTAAGATTTCCTGCAGTTAGCTTCTATAGAGGGAAAACCTTCTGTTTTTGCCTGTGCCACTTGAGAGGAAATTTGGTGTTGAACAGACTGTGTTTCTACTAACTAGTTTTTTTGTTTCTTTTCCCCCCATTGCATGGTTACCTACTACAAATAGATTTATGTAAGAACTAGGGCATCATAGAATAAACCAAAGAAAACTAGTTGCTGTTACTGACTCATGGTGACCCCGTGTGTGTCCATATAGAACTCGACTCCGTAGGCTTTTCAGTGGCAGAGGAGAACTGTGCTCCACTGGGTCTTCAGCGGTTGATTTTCTTGGAAGTAGATCACCAGGAATTTCTTCCAGGTGGCTGTGGATGGAATCAAACCTCCAGCCTTGCAGTTAGCAGCCGATTGAGTGCATCAACTGACTCTGCCACCCAGGAACTCCAACCTAATTTTACTCTTTGACTATTATAATAAGGCAAGGGCATAATCAGCTGAAGTTTTTGCTTCTGTAACTATTTATTCTACAGTGAGATTTGATGTAGCAGGGACTTAAGCTACTGTGCAATAGTCATATAGTGTAATCACTGTAGCCAGAAATGTAGTAATACATTTTGGTGTTATGCTCATTGAAATCTAAAAGGTTTTCTCATTTATCCTTTATTGACTGATTCTCCAAGGAAGTGTTGCCTTACAATTTTCCCGTTAAACAAAGAATGGTTTGTCTTCATTCTCTATAACATGTCTCCTCTCACTCAGCACAGGTGGACAATATACTGCAGTTCAGAGGTCAGAAAGCACAGTCCTGCTCAGTTCTTCTACACTGGCCCCGTATCGCTTCTTGCTGGCTGTCTTCCATCACTTTCTCATCTGCCTGACTTCACTGTCTCCTGCTTGCCTGAGCACTCTTAAAAATCTTATAACCAGCCTCTGCCTTCAGCCTTGTACTCTCCAGTCCATTCAACACTATTCAGTTTTCTTCTCAAAAGACAGCAGAAGATCATTAGATCTTGTTCCTGCTCTGTGTGTCTGTTGTCTGGTACAGTAATGTGGGTTGAATTGTTTCCATCCAAATTATGTTTTAAATCTTAACCTCTGTATTATACTCTGTGGTTATAGTCCCATTTGAGAATGGGTTATCTTTGTTATGTTAATGAGACAGGATTAGTATAGGGTATATTTTAAGTCAACCTCTTTTGAGATACAACATATTGAATAAACAAGCTAAAGAAACAGATGGGGGAAGACAGATGGAAAGCAGAAGCTCAGAGACAAGGACCTTCTTCTGGAGGTTACAGAGACCAGAAAGCCTTTCTCTAGAGCCCATGTCATGAATTGGACTTATGGCTACCTAAACTGTGAGAACTCGGTGGGGTAGTGGCTAAGTGCTATGGCTGTTAACCAAAAGGTCAACAGTGTGAATCTGCCAGGTGCTCCTTGGAAACTCTATAGTGCAGTTCTACTCTGTCTGTAGGGTTTCTGTGAGTCAGAGTCGATGGCAGTGGATTTCTTTTTTAAACTGTGAGAGGCAAGCGTGGTGGCGTAGTGGTAAAATGCAACGTCTGTAGACCAAAAGGTCGGCAGTTCAGATCTATCAGGCTGTCCTTGGAAACACTATGGGGCAGTTCTTTTCTGTCTTATAGGGTCAACTGTAAGTCAAAATTAAAAGCAATGGTGATGGTGAAAACTTTGAGAGAAGAAAAAACATGTTTTTGTTAGTTATCGGTATTAGATAGATAAGACAAATGGTTTCCAAAGGTGTTCCCCAAGTATGGCTAGACAGGATTCTTGACTCCCCAGGACACCCACAGTCTGTATCTCTGCATAGCTTCAGTTAGAGTGGTTCTACTTTTGTTCTGCCTTTTGAGCTTTAAATGAGATTTTGTTGAACAAAATGTTCAAGGGCTTTAAAAAAAGAGCTTGGAAATCCATGGAATCAGATTGCTGCTATAAAATGCTATCTATCTTCTCTTCTCTTCTTGTGGAGCTCCTAATTTTTGGCTTTGTGTTTCATGAAACAGGTTTTTCTATACCGTTTGCTAACAAATTGATTCTGACTTATGGTGACTCTACTGAGTATATGTTTATTTTCAGACTACTTAGTTTTCCAGCCTGTGCACTCATGTTTATTGAGTGCTTACTGTACCTAACACTTTCATGTATATTATACTGTCCACTAGGTGCTCCTTGGAAACCCTATGGGGCAGTTCTCCTCTGTCCTATAGGGTCGCTATTAGTCAGAATCAACTTGATGGCCATGTTTTTTGTTTTTAAATATATATACTTAATGTGTACCTAATTGATGTAGGTATTATTAACATCATTTTATAAATCGACAGACTGAGGCAATGAGGTTAACTACATCACCCTGGGTATATAGCTGCTGATAGAGTCTGGATTGTAGCTTGAATGGATTTGCTCACAAATCCACACTTTTAAAAAAGAAATTTATTTAGGTAAAGTATGCTAGCCAAGCCAAGTGCTGTCGAGTGGGATCCAACTCATGTTACGTAACCAAAAATTGACATTTAAACCATTTTCGGGAGTACAGTCGATTGACATTAATTAATTATGTTTACCATGTTGTATAACTGTTACCACTGTCTGTTTGCAAAAGTTTTTCATCACTTCCAAACAGAAACTCAGTACCATACCATTTAAACTGTAACTCTTCATTGCTCTCTTCCCCCCAGCCGTTAGTAAGCACTAGGAAACTTTTGTCTGCCAGTATTTTCCTAGTCCAGACATAACAGTGGGATCATATGACATTTGTCCTTTTGTGTCTGACCTGCATCACTCAGCATAATGTTTTCAAGGCATATCCATGCTGTAGCATGTATCAGGACTTCATTTCTTTTTATGGTTTGAGTAATATTCCATTGTGTGTATGTACCGTATTTTGTTTATCCATTCATCTGTTGATGGATACTTGGGATTTTTCTCACCTTTTGACAGTTATAGTAGGTCAGTGTTCATCGACAAATGTCTTTTTGAGTCCTTGTTTTTAAGTCTTCTTAATTTCTGAATAAATTCATTGGATTAACAAAATTCATTGTTAGCAGCGATTGAGTCAGCATCAACTTATGGTGACCCAGTGCACAGTGGGATCAGACTGTTGTGATCCATAGAGTTTTCACTGGCTGCTTTTTGCAAGTAGACTATTGGGCCTGTCACCTTAGCCTGTATTAGTTTGGAAGCACTGCTAAAATCTATTCAGTATCACAGCAACCTAAAAGCCTCCACATGTATGGTGGTGGCTCCTCTTCAAGTGCCTTGGCCGGAAATCAAACCTGGGTCTCCTGTATGAAATTTGAGTATTCTGCCACTAAATTACCACAATTAGATGGCTTTTAAAGACTGTTTAATGTAAAGAGGACAACCATGAACATTGCTCATCTCCACCTAAACATGCAATTTGGGACTGAGTGAACCCTCACATTAATGTTAAGCCCAGGGTTGTGGTGGGGCAAGTTAAGAGTGGATAGAGAAAGAAGAATGGAAGCAACAGGGATTGGACCACAAAGGACAGAAAAGAGAGGTGGCAAGGCTCCCAGTCTAATAGGACCCTTGCCAATGTTCTCCTTGGCCTTGATCCTGAGCACTTGGAGTCAGTCGTTGTACACACATTTAACGCCCGGTGTCAGGACAGTGCCTATAGTCATCTTGACCCAGTGGTATGGTTCCCTTGTCCCCTTCATTCTGTTCACGCCATGAGTAAGTTGGTTGCTTTGGTGACCTGAGGTGTTGGAATCTCTTTTCTTCATTCCAGAAAGGCAGTTAGGGGACTTGTGGGGTTAATTATGAAGAAAAATCTCTGAATCATTTGAATCAGATTTTAAGGACTGTGAGTTCTTTTAACTATTAAAAACAGCACCCAAAATGTGGAGCAGAGGGGCAGCCTCCATGCCTGACACCCCCATCCTCTCTCTGGTAGTCTTTTAGAACAACAAAAGCTGACCTGTGTGTTTTTCTCTTGCTCACATTTTGATACAGGAATCGCTATCAGAGGGCTGGTTGGAGCTGCCACCTTGTTTTGGTAGGTCTGTACCACTAAGCAGTGGGTTAAAGGAGCAAAGGCAAATAAATGTGGGTTGGTAGGAATTTTTAAAAAGGGGGAAAAGAAAACTTAAAAACACTTTTGTAATGGGACAGATGTGACTGCTCAAATTGTTCCCACATGCACCCTTCAGAATATGTATTTATTTTTGTTTTTCTTGAGGTGAGGGGCTACGATTAAGTATGTGGAGGAAGTAATCCAGAAGCTGCTTTAACTGGAGCAGAGACCAAGGGCTTCCTCTGCAGACTTTTGTCCTGGGCCAGATGGGGAGGGGTGTTGTGCCAGGTGAGATGCAATTAGTGGTTAATCTCCCAGCATGGAGCCAGCAAGTTTTCACTCTTCACCTTCTCAGTCCAAGCCAAAACCCCAGTTTAGTCTCAGTGTGGCGCAGGATAAGAAAGAAAATACGGCTGAATGAAAGGGTCAGGAGTGGATTCTGGAGCCTGGTGGACTCGGATGATTATTAACTGACTCCTTAGTTAGGAGGGCTCTATTAAGAAATCCACTGTGTGTGTGTGTGTGTGAGTGAGTGTGTGTTTACAGGAGCTTTCTGCATTACACTTGCAATATGAATTACTGGGTATAATTAACACTTGGTGGGGAGGGGAAAGTGTGTATGGAAGAGTGAGCCCTTGATCATGGAGCAGGGAACAGGCTGATTTGTGGACTACCAGGGTAATGCTGGTTTTTGTTCTTTTTCTCCCCTGCTACCCAGCATTCTGGCTCTTCTGCTGCTCATTGGCCTCTTTGTTAGAGAAAGAAACAAAGGGTATTAAAATTCTACCTCTCTGGTTTTGCTTCTGGTTTGGCAGCTTTCTTTGCAGGTTAGGGGTGGGAGTGGGTAGCAGTGGGGAAGGTAAAGATCCTAACTATGTGGGTTGTTGGTTGTGGGTTGGATTAAACCATCCTTGTGTGCTCAGTCTCTGTGAGGGTAGGTCAGAAAGTGTGTGCGTGAAAGAGAAGGTGTTCGAGTCGAATTGGAGCATACTTGTGTACGAAGTGGGCTCCGCTGTAGCCAGGAACATGGCTTCAAAAACATGGGAAAGGAGGCTAATGAAATGCAAGGTTAGGAAACTTAAATAGCTGAGCTAACTGTGTGGGGAAGGAAAAAGTTGGTATTAGTTGGATCTTTTTTTAGCAGTTGGGGAAAAGATGTGCAATAAAGTGATAAAAAGATGGCTTATGTTCATTACTTTCTTAATCTTTCTTTCTTGTATTAAATTTAAGACTGAAGACTTACCACTAACTCTGGGAGACACTGAGGTGGATATCTTTGCACATCGTGGTGAAAATCTCTCTCTTTGGGTGGGTGTGATGTTTCACTTCAAAAGAAACTGCTAAAATCCTGCTGTCTTATCACAGGTTACATATAATGCATAAGATGCAGAAAAAACTCTTCTCTGAAGTGAGGTTTCTGAGCCTATGTCTTTGTCTTATTCCCGCCATCTATAAGTATTTGCTCCATTGCTGGCTTGCTGTGCAGGAATGTGGGCATTAAGGGATTCCAAAAGCTGTTCATTAAGCTCAAGCTCCGTGTCTTGAAAGGGCCACTGAGTGATTGGAACTTTAATCAAAAAGCAGGAGGTAGGGACCTAGGGCAGCTGTTAATGCCACTGAATTAACTGAAAGAAGGGGCCACAGAAACAGCCGTGACCCTGGAGGCAAGCAGTCCCCACCTGTAGCAGTTTCTACACTGATGCAAAAAAAAAAAAAAAAAAAAAAAAACAGTGTCCCTGGAGGACCTCCAAGTCCTGAGTAGAGGAGGATAGCATCTAATGTGACCTCAGATCAGAAAAAAACACTATCCAGACACCTTCCTTGGAAGTGAAGATACGGTTGTGAGAGTCCCCAGGCTTTTGTGGGAAGTCCCTGGATGGGAAGAAGCTGTTCCACGGGAAAAAGCTGCTGAGGTTCAAAGTCTGCCCTTAAGGCTTTGTCTCTACCTGAGGATCCCTGGAGCCTGTAGACAAGTCTCCTTTTTGTATTGATGACTGACCAAGTAGGTCCTGAAGTCAGAGAGCAGAAACCAGCACCAGAAGACAGACAGAAAAGGAAAAACAGGAGGCAGAGGGGAAAGCTAACTTGAAAGGGAGGGAGGAAGCCAGGCTGGAGAAACCAGGCCTCAGGGAGAGAAACAAGTAAATAAGAAATCAAGGAGATAGAATCAAGTGACTTGAAGTCCTTTTAGTTGACAGATGGTGTTAACAAATCAGTACAGGTACACCCCAGCTTAACCACCTATGTAGTCTGCTGTGTTTTTCTTGGTACATCTTACTGTTATGATGTGTACCACATACAGTGTTGCAGTGTGTAATTTGCAGATACCGTTCTCAGGCGTTCACTCACAGATGTTCAAAGTGTGGATTTTTAAGGATACTGTTAATAAAAGGCAATAATAATGAGGGAAAAAAAGGTATCAACTTACTACAGAATCGTTGCAAGGGAACCCCACCCTAAGTCAGGACCTGCCTGTATGTAGGGTGTATATCGGGAAAGAAGGAAGGCATACTGGTGAAAAACAGCAAGTGTAGACAAGTTTCCACTTGATTGAGACCTGGTGTTGTAAGGAGTGTGGGGCTGGGGGTGTAATTGAAATGGGGGCCACTGCAGCTGCTGTATCTTCCCCTTTTTTCTTCTTTGGTTGATATCCACAAAGGTGCATGTGTTTTGGTGTACCCTGTGTATTGATTAGTGCATTTGAGTTTAAAGTGAGAACATTAAATGGAAAAAGGGACGATCTTGAGATGAGGCCATCTTGGAGCCAGAAATTTTGTCCTAAGTTCACTGCAGACTTGTTTTTTGGCAGACTCTCACTTGAACCAAGTTACCTTTCTGTCTGTTCTTTGAAAGTAGAAGAAATGTTTTGTGATCATTATTTTTTTAGAACCATAGCTTCGGTAAATGAGCTTGAAGAAATTGAATACTACCTTGACCTCCAAAATTACCTGTTCACCCAGAAGACCAGATTGCTGCATTGAACACATTGTTGATAAATTGATTACATGGCTCCTTGCTTCTAAAAGGTGCAAGGGTGATGATTTGCTGATTGATGCAAGACCTGTTTATAAGGGTGGATTCAGCTTCTTATTCTTTATTTGTTAAAAAGAATCTGTAGAGAAGTGGTATGTTTGGAAAGCACCTGCTAGTAGGGAGTACCCTTTGATGGCAGCTTCATAATTAAATATTTTTGAGTGACACTGTACATTTGGTTATGATAATGTTCAGCTTGTAGGGCCTAAATAATGGAATTGGTTGTAAAATGGAGTCTAGTAAATATTTGAAATACATTAGAGTTGTGGGCAAGAAATAAAGATGGTATCAGAGTTGAATGGGGAATTTGTAGGGCTCTAAGGGAGAGAAGGTGAGAGGGGGACATTTTTTTGAGCATCTACTATAGGCCAGGTACAATGCTAGGGTGTAACAAGATAGATACAACCTAGGTCTTCATGGAGGTCCTAATGTAACTGGTGTGCAGGTGACAAATAGTTGTTAAACATTAATGGGTTATACTAAAGTGGGCTTGCTCCAAGCTTTCCGTTGTGTTTGGAGACTGAGTAATCTTGGGGAGAAGTCTGTAAAGTGGATGTTAGATGAATGTGTAGTAGCTAGTGCCTAACTGCCTCTTCTTCACCCTTGTGATTTTAAATCTCCAAGACAAGGGATACTCTCCACGTAGAATTGAAGATCTCAAGTCAGCTGGAGAGATGCTGGTGGCATAGAGTTTACCTTTTCTGTAGGGGCATAATGTTGAAGTATCAAAAGCAGAAAATTTGTCATGGAAAAGACTTGAAAAGGGAAGATAGTTAATTCTTGGTAATAGGCAGGTGAAAAAACTGTCTTAGAGCTTATTCTTGTAAGTTCTTCTTGATGACTGAAATGTAAAGAGTACCCCCAAATTGGAAGTCTCACTAAACCATTTTTGGAATGAGGCCTCTCATAAAATACACCATGATTTTGATTTCTGCTTTTGTTAAGATGGTGGTGGAGTCTTTATTATTTTATTTCCTAGACTCCCTGGAAAAGTAAGTCCAAGTGATTGGATTTATTTTATAAAATGGTATTTTGTTTTTTCTTATAGCATAACATGGATCTTTGAATATTGGACCTAACTAAGCAAAAATACTTTTTGTTTCTAATTTCTATGTTTTGCAAAGTTCACTGTCAGCTTTATGGCAGAAAGAAAAGACACATATTTTCATTGACAAACAAACTTTAAATACCTAGCTATTTTAGAGTTTCTGTTGTAATAGGGTTCTAACTTTCATTAACAATTGAAAGAATTTAACCTGGGCCAAATGAGGCAACATTAAAATTAACAGATGTTTCTGTGAGCTGGCAGCTGGTAGAGCAGTGATCACTTGAATTGGAAATCACCAAAATTTTCTTTCTGGTTTCCTGGTCACCAAACAAAACATAGGCATGTTTTTTCACATTATCCTTTGTTGATAGGAGAAGAGCTATTTCAGTTGTAGTAGGCCCTTTAATAACAGCTTTTGATGTAATTTTAGCCAATCCTCCATGTCCCTGTTAAATAAAAGAAATTCTGTAAATCAAGTCAACTGCAAATACTCATTCTTTCTCCAGTGGACTTACCTACATACCAAATAATCATATTTTCAGTTGATAGTAAGGTTCTGTAAAGATAACTGATTGGACTACTCAAGTGGGATCAATAGGGGCAAAAAGTACTGGGCTCTTTGCAGCAGAACTAAATTGAAATGTTGATAATTAATGTAATTACCATATTTTTACACAGACAGTACAAACTTTCTGAGTTTGTTAGCCAGTCAACACCCTGCAAGTATTTTTCATACTCATATCATATATGAATTTGCTTAGCAATAGGCACAAATAGAGAAGGAACCAAGTCAGTAGCTTCTATTTGTATAGAGATTTCTAGGTTTCTAAGACTATTAAATATATAATTTTATTTGATCATACAAAGCCATGTGTATTAGAGCAGAAGTAATTACCTTTGACTCTTAAGAAGGTAGAGGCTCAAGTTTAGGTGATTTATAAAGCTGGGAGGTGATGGAGTCTTAACTTGAAACTTGGATCTCATGTTTCTGTCACCACATAAGCATAGCAATGTGGAATAGCTAGCCTCCTCCAGGTTATAGCTTGTTTTCTTCTCTCTTCATAATAGAGGCCTTGTGCTTGGATTTATAAAGAATGTTTCTTTGATATTTAGGAAAAAAATCTCATTTACAATTGGATGTTTGTAGTCCAACAGATTCGTGATCCTCTAAAGAGCATGGTGCTGGGTGTTGGGAGGTCTCCGTTCTTGTCCCAGTATAACATATGAGCTTGGTGACCTTGAGCCAGACAGTCAGCTAGTTGGTGCATCAGATTTCTAATTGTTAGAATGAGGTTTATCACACTTGCCTGTCTTATAATTTAAACAATTAATGGGAAAAAATATTTTTACCCAGGAGTGAAGATCAACATTTGTACTTCCCAAAATTGTTGTTACTTAGAAATACTCATGAAGGTAAAATTTTTATTCTCCCTTTAAATAATAAATGAATTAATGTAATATAATTTTTAATTTTAAAATAATGAATACTTTTCATATGATATGTATTAATTAACTCAGTCTTTACAACTCTTTAGGAGACAAGGCCTATTATCCCCACCTTACTGGTGAAGAAATTGAGGTTCAGTGACTTGAAGGCCACACATCTCATTAGAGGTAGAGCAGGGATTAGAACCAAAGTGGTTTTGCCCTCAAGTCCGTGATAGTATCTTCTGTGGAGAACCAAATCATGCCCTAAGGCCTGAGTGCAGTTGACTTTCAAGGGCTGTTTACTGAACTCTGTATTAGTGGTAAGGAGACAGGGAAGATTTCATAAGTGACCTTCAAGTTCCCTCCATTAGTGTTAGAATAGATGGGGACTATTTCTACTTGTCATCAAAACAGCAGTGGGGGGGAGGGGAAGTATGTTGCATTGTTCAAATCTACAAAACAGCTCCTTAAAGTCCTGAAAGCAAACATGTAATTTTGATGACTAAGATGTGCCTGACCCAAGGCATGGTCTTTTCAGTCACTTCATATGCATGCAAAAGCTGGGCAGTGAAAAAAGAAGAATTGGTGCATTTGTATTTTGGTGTTGGCAAAGAATATTGAATATTCCATGGACTTCCAGAAAAATGAACAAATCAGACTTAGAACAGATACAACTGCAATACTTCTTAGAAGTGAGGATGGAAGACTTCAGCCTGCTTACTTTGGACAGGTCATCAGGAACGAAAAGGACGTCATGCTTCGTAAAGTGGAGGGTCTGCAAAAATGAGGAAAAACTCAGTGAGATGAACTGACACAATAGCCTGAAGAAGGGGCTCAACATACCAATCAGTAATCATGCAGAGGACACAGGACTATTGCATTCTGTTACACATAAAGGCTGCTATGAATTTGGAGCTGACTCAGTGACAACTGACAATATCTCCTCAGTCTTTGATAAAATGGGAATAAAAATATCTTGGGAAAAGCATTCACTTTAACAGCAGTGAGCTTGCTATATGCAAAGACAGCTTTCCTATAACCCCTTTCCTCGAGCTTTTTCTGTGGGGATCCCATAGGTAGTATTACTGAACCCAGAGTTTAGTTCAAATTGAATTAGTAGCTAATTAGATAGAAAACTGGTTGTTTTCCATTCTCCCTGGCTCCTCTTTCTTGGACAATAATATTTTTAAGATGGAATAGGAAATTTTTTTTCCTGTTTTTCTCCAGCTTTTGTGAGTGGCAGCAATAGGGTGATGGGTTCTTTTTTTACTGTATACCTCTTTGGCTATCTTTAAACATATTGCATCCGTACTGTTTTTCTAAAAGCTCAATGCAGACACTTCTTGTTTGGCTCCCATTAACCGAAGTGTGTTAACTCTCAGGGCCCTCGTGTCTCCTCAGGAAAGCATCCTCTCGAGGCACTGAACTTTATACACACTGTTGAAATTGTTTGGGGGGAAAAGGGAGCAGATTAACCTTGGATCTTAGCATAGACATGATTGAGTATAAAATGAGTTAGCTGAAGTGAAGTGGAAACACATCATCAGTCTGTAAGGAGAGGAGGTTTACATCTAAAGCCTCTAGCTCAGTGAGGTTGAAAGCATTTCCCCCAGAGCTTCAGCAGGAATGTGTGTCCTCTTTCTTAGAGAAAGAAGCTACTCTGTGTCCAGAAGGTTGCAGTTGATGCCGGTGAATATTTGGGCTCCCTACAGTGGAGTGTCCTTATCTTCTGTTCTTAGAAAGTTTATAGAATTGAGAAGATGATTTTGTTTGCTGAATGTTTGTCTAGCCCCTACTGTATGCTAGGCACAAGGCATAAAAAAATGAATTCTGACTAATACCAACTCCATAGGACAGAGTAGAATTACCTCGTAGAGTTTCCAAGGAGCTGCTGGTGGATTCAAACTGTGGATCTTCTGGTTAGCAGCCATAGCACTTAACCAGTATGCTACCAGGGTTTGCAGGTACAAGATATACAAAGATTTAAAAAGGGCTGAGAGTGCTGCTGTCAGCAGCCTTACAGCTTAGTAGGGAACTCAGTCATGAGTTGTAACACAGTGTGGTGAGTGCTGTCATAGGGTCATGAACAAGAAACGGTCACACACCAGAGCAAGTGATGTCTCTACCAAGGAAGTGAGAGTGCCTTCATAGAGCAGTGGAGTTGAGCAGTTTTTACAAGGTTTTCCCTCAGACTGATGGAGAAGGGCGTTTCCACAGGCAAGTATACCATGTACAAAGATGCCAGGATTTGGAAGAGCATGGTGCATTGGGAGAATGTCCCCCCAAGAGTTTGTGGATACTACATTCATCGAGTTTCCAAGGAGTGCCTGGTGGATTGACCAGAAGGTCAGCAGATGTAGCACTTAACCAACTACACCGGCCACACCTGAGAATTTAAGAGGTGTCTCTGAATTCCATCATTTGGCACTTTTCACCTGGATGTCATGTGTGTCCTCCCTGCCATTATGAGACATTCCTGCTGGGGATTGGGCTAGCCTCCAGATGACTCACTATAGTTCTGCAAACCAAACACTTTCACCAGTAAAGCTTCATTTCCTTAGTTTATTTTCTCTTCAAGGCTTCCTTAAACTGAGATGATTACAGAGAAGCATCTGGAATGTGCCTCTTCCTCCCTTAATCCTTTATAGCCTACCCATCACCAGCCACTGCTTCAGTATTTCTAATTTATGTTAGATATGATCTGGGCCACTTTGGATCTGAGTAATCACAATGAGAGTCTGGCCAGTAATTGGATTTGGAGAAGTGTTGAGCTGAAGTCATCTCATGAAACAAAAATGGCACAAAGCCATTCTGTTAGCACTAGGCTTTCCGTGTCCTCTGCTTGCTCAGACCCTTTGGGTTTTCCTTGATATTGTGGAGAAGAGGGTGGTGTAGGCCATGCTCTGACTCTGGTATTCCTGGACTTATTACCTCTACAGCATTACTAAATTCTCACAGGTTAGATCCCTCACTTTGTACTTTATAGAACAAGTCATCGTCCGTTCAACTAAGTCCAAAGAAACACAGCAACATCTGCAGTCTTCACGAATTGTTGTAAGCTGGAAGCCAGCAATAACATTCACGTCTTTCTCTGGATTTAGGTTGGTGCCTCTGAGGCTGCTCTGTCTCTTCCAAAGTTACAAGGCTACACAGCTTGTGTGCCCCTGAAGTTTTTAACACTGCAGAGAATTATTCTTAGCTCTTCCAGCCTGAGAAGTGTCCCTAGAGCCAAAGGAGCCAAATGAAACAGGATAACTCCTCGTTATAGGCAAGCCTCAGTGCTCTTGGCTTTGCCGTACTTGATTTCCTCCCTGAACTGATGCCCCCTTGTCTTAACCCCTGAGTGAGCCCAGGGCCCAGCGAGTATCACACTTTCTCTTTCTTGCTGGTCATTTGGCTCCCTGACCCAGCAAGAGGTGCAACCAAAGGTCTTGCTTGTTATCTGTCCACCTCCAGCTCCCAACTTTTGTGGAAGTGCTGCAGTGCTTCTCTCCATGCTGAACCTGTTCATCAGTAATTCTTGATGGATCGTCACTTCTTCTGGCAAATTGAAATGAAGCACAGAAATCTCAAAATAGATGTAACCAGATTCCTCAGGCTTAATAAATAACATATCTACTTGCACTAGTTTAGTTTGTCCTGTCTGGTAAATGGTGCTTTTCCCGCACTCTTAAACTTCTTCCTGAGGTCCCTGTTTTCTGCAAATGGATGACTGACAGGAAGTGCTGCTGACTGTTCCAGGAGATCAAGTCTTTCTAGTTAATGCTGCATCTATTTAATTCCAGTATACTTTGCTTTGGTAGTGGATAGTGTTTAAAGAACTGTCTGCAAATGTGTTGCTTGTGGAGGATGCAGTATGGGGTTAATTCTGCTTGTCATCGTAGTAGTGGGCTAGCTGTGGACTCACACCAATCTGTGCATGGTGTGATCATGTGTGCACACAGTGTTTTGAAATGCTGTACTTTACCTCTGAGAGTGGGCTTGGTGAACTGTTGACTCAAGCCTGCAGGAATCTTCTTGAGCTCTTGGTGGGTCTCAGGTAGGCACTGTGTGAAGCTGTACATGTTTCAGCTCAGTGAATTCTCAAAATAACCATAGTTATTAGTTGAGGTACTCTTATCACTATCATCCTCGTTTTTATTGGTGAAGAATGTAAGCAACAGAGATGTTAAGCAACTTGTCCAGGATCCTGTTCATAGTAATCAGTGAAGTTGGCCTTTAACCCAGGGACTTGGGCTCCAGAGCCCAAGCTCTCACTGGTTTCTATACTCCAGTCCAATTATGGTAGCATCCACTCTGACTCGTGGCCGCCCCGTGTGTGTCAGAGTAGAACTGTGCTCCATAGCATTTTCAGTGTCTGATATTTTCGGTTGATAAGTCATATCTTTCTTACAGGGTGCTTCTGGATACACAGAAACCTCCAACCTTTAGGTTAGTAGCTGAGTGTGTTCATCTTTGCACTAATCAGGATCTCTGGTTTCTGAACTACTGCTCCTAAATTGCAAAGCCAGATTATCAGTCCAGGAATTTGTTTCTCCAAATGAGGAAGCATAATTCTGGCTTCAAAAATGTGACATTTTTATACGAGGGAATGTGACTTGATGACTTCTCTTGAGGCCTTTGATTAAGACCAAATTTCTTTTACGTTAGTGAGATTCTTTGGAAACCCTGATGGTTTAAGTACTGTGGCTGGTAATCAACAGGTCAACACTTCAGATCCACCTGGTGTTCTTGGAAACTCCACAGGGCAGTTCTGCTCTGTCCTATAAGGGTCACTTGGAGTCAGAATCAACTTGACAGCAGTGGGTTTGGTTTTTTTGTTTGTTTGTTTTAGTGAGATTTCTGCTTTGTTTTCCCAAGGGTTGGTTTTGTGTGCTTCTGGGCCCATACTCTCTCCAGTGCAGTAACCACTAGGCACATGTGGCTGTTGAGCATTTGAAATGCAGTCGGTACAACTGAGGAACTCAATTTTAATTCCAATTCATTTTAATCGAATTTAAAAACATGGTCAATTCAGTTACTGGAAAAACGTTTGTTGGTTTATATGTTTGAAACAACTTGGGCTTGTGAATCTAGTTTTTAAACTGTATTTTATGAAATTTAAATAGAAATCAAGTGTAAATAGTAAAATTTAGCATCCATCCAATTGGAATGTGCTTGAAGCATAAGGATTGTAAAAACTTTCTTTCTGTCATCTCACTAATATTTCAAAAATTATTACATGTTGCAGAGATCTCATTAAACCTAGTATATCTGAAAAAGTATTGCAATGTGACTTTTTAACTAAAATTGTTTTATTTGGTGCAGAATGTATACAGCAAAGTGTGCCCCAATCCAAGAGTTTCTGTGTGTAAAATTGAGTGTCATTGCTTATATTCTTCAAGTTGTACAATGCTTCTCACCCTCCTTTTCTGAGTTGTTCCTCTGTGATTGGCAAACTTAATGCCCCCTAAGGTTCCTACAGAATCTTTTGAATTGCTCTTGTCAATTTGATCCCCTATACATAGTTGTTAAAAGAGCATAATGCTCAAGGCAGACATTCTTTACTGATTAAGCTGAACTCCTGCTTGGCTTTATGACTTCAGGGAATAATTTTGCTTTAAAGTTTAAAGATTATCTATCTGTAGTCATTTTAGGGTTTTATCCAGCTTTTGTAGCTCTAGAAAATTGGGGAATCTTCACTAGAATCCTTGATCAAGATGCTTTGTAATGGTAACCAAGCACCACCCAGTTTCTGTGGTCTCAGGGCAGAGGTGGCAGTTGTTCATAGAGGCAATTAGTCACACATTGCATATCCTCCTCCTGCTCTTGACTCTTTTCTCCTCTAGGTGAGTAGAAACCAACTGTTGGTCTTTGGTTGGCCAATTACAAGCTTTTAAGAGTCTGCTTGCAATGAATTAGTAGGTAGGGCAGACGTGCTAAACACTGTAATTAGACCAATCAACTGGAATGTCCCATGACCCTAAACCAAATTCCATGAAGTGTTCGCACATAAACAGCTGCAGCAACTATCTTTTTTGGGGAGCATTGTTGTTAATGTGTCTGTCACACAACCTTCGTGTATTCAACTTTTTACAGATGTACAACTACTTGACAGCACTTATAACAGTCAGCTATGCAACCCTGCTCTTAATTCTTGTGATTTTTCCATTACTGTCAACCACCCCCTTTTCTTCTACCTTAGTAACTACTAATAAACTTCAGTCTTTCTGCCTTTGCATTGTCTTGTCTTTTTATATGAGACTTTTTATCCCTTTTAATGTGACTGCTAGAAATTTAATTCTTATGTGTGGTTTCTGTTGTATTTCCATTTGACAGTACTGTGCTGGAGTGTAAAGATGAGTATTCCTTTTACAGAATACTTCCATGCTAAAGCAAGTGATCAGTAGAAAGTTATTTAATAGGTAGTTTGGTAATGGGAGCTGCCTAGTAGAGCTGGCTCAGTGGGGAGAGCTAATGGGAGATGATTACTTTTGTGGAAATTGGTATCACATTTTAGGAAATAAGTAGAAATGATATATACTATACTAGGCATAACACACACAAGATTCTGTAGTCCTTTGAATGTTGCAAGCTCCCAGTATGAATGTATGATAAAATGAAGGTGCAGAAGATTGATGAGCATCACAGCAGCCAGTTACTGTGTTGATTGAAGCAAGTTTTTCTCCTCCTCCTGGAAACTAGACTATATTGTAGCACTTGATTGAGTTTTTTTCCTTTCCTTGGGTTTGGGGGCATGTTCTATGAATGAAGTACGGGAAGTCCCGCTACCAGCTTCCTGCTGGATACTTTGGCCTTCCCTCCTGCTGCTTGCCAGTTCTCTTACGACATTGAGACTCCCTACATGGTATTTCAGATCTCCATGCCATTGTGTGCACTCTTGGCTGAGTGTGCTCTGATGCCCACGAAGACGGTTAGTGCCTTTTTAATCAGAATTTGGTATGTTTGTTGCCTTGCAGCATGCCCAGAGTTGTAACCACTTCTTCGGCTTGTCCAGTTACCTCTAAGTCCTCTTAGCCTCCTTGGTTAGTGTTATTTTTTCTGTGGTTTTTGGGTGCCTTCAAGTCAGTTGTGACTCATAGCTACCCCATGTGACAAAGTAGAACTGCCATTAAGGTGGCTCTGCAGAAAGAAGACCTCCCAATCCGCTTTCTTTTTTTTATTTTTATTTAACATAACTGAGTGAAAATGTACATTCACGTATAAATTTACATGCCCACCTATATGCAGCTTCCACTGCTCTCCCTGTCCGGTGACTGCACACTATTCCTCTCTGCTCCATACATGTCTCATCCTCCCAACAGCCTCCTTTCCCTTCCTCTCCGTCCACTCCCCTTCCTCCAGCAAGAGGTCAGCAAGATGATATCCTATAGATGTATAGAACCATAAAGTGCTTCCAATATATGGTCACTCTGCATTGCCAAGTCCAATCCATTCCTGTCCAAAGAGTGGATCTTTGTTATAATTTATGGGTAAGGGCAGCATCAGGGCCGGAGGCCATGCTCTCAGAGGAACCCCAAAACCGCTGGACCATCAATTGAGGTGTTTTAGTGGAGATCTCATGATGCACCCCTTTTTATTCTTGTGTTGCCAGTGAGATTCCTCTCTGTGAGCTCCATTGTGGCTATCACTGGTGGTGGCCGGGCACCATCCGGTTCTTCAGGTCCCAAGTCAATGTAGGCACCCACTCTTGTGGGTCTCTGTCTTCTCGGTTGTCTTTACCGCATGTCATTTTGGTCTTCGGTGAGCATCCGTTCCTGCTGAGTTCGGACCATTTGCTGTGTCCTCGGATGGCAGCATGGCAGCTTTCACAACCCTAGACGCCGCTCACCATTGTGGGGTGCAGAGAACTCTCTTAGCAAAACGCTAGTTGTGCCACTTGGCCTGGAATTCGCCTAAGAGAATGGTACCCCGCCCCCCGCCCCAGCTACTCTATCCTTGCAGTATTGAGTTAAGATGGAAGGAGTACTCAAGTTATGCAGAAGTCCACTTAATGTTGCTCTTGTTTCTAATGTGTGCTATCACCGCTTTCTCCCAACTAGATTTCTAGTAACTATCTAAACTAAACTCCCCCTCCCCCTCCCTCCCCCTCCCTCCCTCCCCACCCTCCCTTGCAGCTGTCAAAGAGTCTTTTCTTCTATACACAACTCTGTTTTTGAGATCTTATCGTAGAGGTCTCATACAGTATTTGTCCCTTTGTCGCTGACTACTTTCACTCAACATAATGTCTTCCAGTTGAAACTAGGTTAGGAGATGTTTCCTGGAATCATTGTTATTCTTTATCATTGCGTAGTGCTCCATTGAGTATATGTACCATAGTTTACCTATCCATTCTTCTGTTGTTGGGCATCTGGGTTGATTCTATCTCTTTGCTATAGTGGACTGTGCTGCGATAAACATTCTGGTGCATGTGTCTGTTGGTGTGAAAGGCCTTGATTCTGTAGGATATATTCCAAGTAATGGAATTACTGGGTCAAATGGTATATCGATATCCATTTTTTTAAGGAAGCACTAGATTGCCTTCCAAAGAGGCTGGACCATTTTGCAACCCCACCAACAGTGTAGGAGGGTTCCACTTTCTCCACAGCCTCTCCAGCTTTTGTTGTTTTGTGTTTTCTGGATCATGGCCATTCTTGTTGGGGTGAGATGGTATCTCATTGTTGTCTTGATTTGAATTTCTTTAATAACTAAAGATCGTGAACATGTCCGGATGTGTTTTTTGGCTACCTGGATCTCGTCTTTAGTGAAATGTCTGTCCATCTCCTTTGCCCATCGCTTAATTGGATGGTTTATCTTCTTCTTATTGATATTTTGTAGTATCTTATAGATTATGGAGATCAGGCGTCTGTTTGACATAGTGTTGCCAAATATTTTTTCCCATTCTGTGGGTGTTCTTTTGTTTCTATTAATAAAGTCTTTGGATGAGCAAAAGTGTTTGATTCTTAATCGTTCCCATTTATCTCTTTTCTGTTGATTGAGGTTTCTTTGACAAATTTTGGAGTGTGTCCTCATTGTGTATTAAAACATCCATTGTTGTTCCTACCTTTTCGTGGATGAGCTTTATCGTTTTAGGTTTGATATTTAGGTCTTTTATCCAGTTGCAGTTGGTTTTTGTGTAAGCTGTAAGATATGGATCTTGATTCAGTTTATTGCAGATGGATAACCAATTTTGTCAGCAACATTTGTTGAAGATGCTGTTTTGACCCCAGTTTAATGTCTTAGGGCATTTGTCGAATATCAACTGTTCCTAGGGAGATGGTGTCATCTCTGGGGTCTCAATTCTGTTCCGTTGATCCATCTGTTTGTTCTTGTACCAGTACCAGGCTGTTTTGACCACTGTGGCAGTGTAGTATGTTCTAAGGTCGGGTAATGAGAGGCCTCCCAGTGTGTTGTTCTTCTTTAGTAGTGCCTTACTTATCCAGGGCTTCTTCACTTTGCAAACAAAATTGGTGATTTCTTTCTCCATCTCATTAAAAAATGATGCTCGAACTTGTATTGGGATTGCATTATATAAATAAATTGCTTTGGGTAAAATACATATTTTCACAATGTTAAGTCTTCCTATCCATGAGCAGGGTAGGTTTTTCCATTTATCTAAGTCTCTCTTAGTTTCTTCTAGTAAGGGCTTGTAGTTCTCTTTGTAAAGGTCTGTTGTTTCTCTGGTTAGATTAATTCCTAGGTACTTTGTCTTCTTGGGGGCTGTCGTAAATGGTATTGATTTGATAATTTCCTCCTTAAGAGTCTCATTGTTGGTATAAAGGAATCCTACTGATTTACTTATTTTCGTCTTGTATCCTGAGACTTTGCTGAACTCTTCTATCAGTTAGAGTAGCTTACTTATAGATTCCTTGGGGTTCTCTGCATATACAATCATATCATCTGCAAACAGGGAGATTTTAACTTCCTCTTTGCCAATGCAGATGCCCTTTATTTCATGGTCTTGTCTGATTGCTCTGGCTAGAACTGCTAGCATGATGTTGAATAGGAGAGGTGACAGTGGGCATCCTTGTCTAGTTCCTGATCTCAAGGGAAAGTCTTTCAGTCTCTCTCCATTCAGGATGATGTGGACAATTGGCTTTGTATAAATGGCCCTTATTGTGTTGAGGAATTTGCCGTCTGTGCCCATTTTGCTAAGAATTTTTAGCATGAATGGGTGTTGGACTTTATCAAATGTCTTTCTGCATCAATGGACAAAATCAGGTGATCCTTGTCTTTTGTGTTATTTATGTGGTTAATCACATTAATTGTTTTCCTGATGTTTAACCAGCCTTGTATCCCTGGTATGAATCCTACTTGGTCATGATGGATTATTTTCTTGATATGTTGTTGTATTCTGTTGGCAGGAATTTTGTTGAACATTTTTGCATCTAGGTTCATGAGTGATATTGGTCTGTAGTTCTCTGTCTTTGTTGGATCTTCCCTGGCTTAGGTATCAGGGTTATGCTGGCTTCATAGAATGACTTTGGGAGTACTCCATCCCTTTCTATAGTGTGAAATAGTCTCAGTAGTATTGGAGATAACTCTTCTCTAAATGCTTGGTAGAATTCTGCCGTGAAGCCATCTGGGCCCGGACTTTGTTTGGTTGGCAGTGTTTTGATGACCTTTTCAATCTCTTCCTTTGTGATGGGTTTATTAAGTTGTTCTGCTTCATGTTGTGATAATTTGGGTAGGTGGTATGAGTCAAGGAATTTGTCCATTTCCCCTAGGTTTTCAAATTTGTTAGAGTACAGTCTTTCGTAGTATTCTGTTTGATATTTTTGATTTCTGTTGCATCTGTGGTGACAACTCCCCTCTCATTTCTAATTTGGGTTATTTGTTTCCTTTCCTGCTTTTCTTTAGTAAGTTTAGCCAGGGGTTTGTCAATTTTGTTGATCTTTTCAAGCAACCAGCTTTTGGTCTTTTCAATTTTTTCAATTGTTTTTCTATTCTCTAATTCATTTAGCTCTGCTCTAATCTTTATGATCTCATTTCTTCTGGCACCCAAGGGGTTCCTCTATTGTTCTCTTTCTACTTGTCCAAGCTGTAGAGTTAGTTCCTTGATTTGGTTTCTTTCTTCCTTCCAGATGTGTGCATTTATGGAGATAAACAGACCTCTGAGCACTGCTTTGGCTGTATCCCATAGGTTCTGGTAGGAAGTGTTTTCATTCTTATTGGAATACATGAATTTCTTTAATTCATCCTTGATTTCCTCTATAGCCCATTTTTTTTGAGCAAGATGTTGTTCAGTTTCCAAGAGTTCCACTTTCTATCTATGTTTTTTCTGCTATTGATTTCAACTTTGATGGCTTTATGATCTGAGAAGATGCTTTGCAGTAATTCAGTGGTATGGATTTTGTTGAGCATTGCATTATGGCCTATCACGTGGTCAATTCTGGAGAATGTTCCATGTGCACTGGAGAAGAAGGTGTAGTTGTCTGCTGATGGGTGGAAAGTTCTGTATATATCAATGAGATTTAGTAGTTTAATTGTGTCAATGAAGTCTTCTGTATCTTTACTGAGCTTTTTTCTAGGTGATCTGTCTAGTAATGAGAGTCGAGTGTTAAAGTCTCCCACTATTATTGTGGAGTCATCTAATTCTCTTTTGAGCATAGTCAGTGCTTCTTCGACATATTTAGGTGCTCTGACATTAGGTGCATAAATATTTAATATAGTTAAGTCTTGCTTGTGTACTGAACCTTTCAGCCATAAATAATGTCCATCTTTGTCCATGGTGGTGGATTTGACATTAAAATTGATTTTGTCTGAGATTAGAATTGCCACCCCTGCTCTTCTTTGTTCATTGTTAGCTTGATATATATTCTTCCATCCTTTAATTTTCAGTTTGTTCCTGTCTTTAGGTCTCAAGTGAGTTTCTTGTAGACAACATAGGGATGGGTCGTGTCTTTTGATCCAAGATGACACTCGGTGTCTCTTTACTGGAGCATTCAGTCCATTCACATTCAATGTAATTATTGATAGGTATGTGTTCACTGCTGCCATTGTGATATGTTTATTTTTATGTTGATGTTTTCTCTGTTGTTCTTATTAGTCTGTTCTGTGACATTCTTTTTTGTGAGTTGATTTTTCACCTTTTTCAGAGCTGGTTTTATAATTGTTGAGACTCATGTGTTAGATTTCTTGAAATGGTATGATACATCTTTGTTGTGCTTTACAGCTGCCCCTATGAACCCCCTTAATAAACTATTCATAAACCCAATTTTAATTACTACCAGTCTGGTCATCTTCCTCTCCATCTGGAAGGACTATAATGACTGTAGTGCATCCTTCTTTTTATTATGATGACACCATAGTTTTCATGATGATCACTGGATTTCTTCTTTCCATATCAAAGCTGTGATTTATTTTGGAGCCTTCCCTAAATGAGTAGAGTATTGAGTAGTGTGTCATTCTAAAATATAAAGTTAGTGGTTTCGTTCTTCTAAGCCAAAGCCAAGAATTTCTTTCAGTATTTCTTGTAGTTTGGATTTGGTTTTTACAAAGTCTCTGAGTTTCTGTTTATCTGGGAATGTCTTAATTTCATTTTCGTATTTGAAAGATAGTTTTGCAGGATATATAATTCTTGGTTGGAAGTTCTTCTCCTTCAAGACTTTGAATGTGTCGTACCACTGTCTCCATGCCAGCATGGTTTCTGCTGAGAAATCTGACAAGAGCCTACAGGATTTCCCTCTTAATGTTGGCTTTGCCTTGAGTCTTGCTGCCTTTAAGAGTTGCTGCTTATGTTTCATTTTGTTAAGCTTGATTATAATATGTCTTGGAGTCTTTCTTTTGAGATTTATATTCGGTGGTATACGATATGCATCTGAGATGTCTATATTCTCTTCCTTCATGATTTCTGGGAAGTTTTCTTTCAGCAGCTCAGCAACAATACTCTCTGTGTTCTCAGATGTCTCACCCTGTTCAGGGACTCCAATTAATCGAAGGTTGTTCCTCTTAATAGAGTCCCACATGCTTCTTAATGTTTCTTCATTTTTCTTGTTTCTTTTTTCTGATTTCTGCTCACAAACGCTACCATCAGTAGCTCTATCTTCCGAGTCAGAAATTCTTTTTTCCATTTGTTCCATTCTGTTTTTTTCGCTTTGCATGGAAGTTTCTATGTCTTTGATTTTCTTCATCTGTTGGATTTAAGAGTAGTGGTGTTCCATCAGATCGAACAACTTCCTTAATTTTTCCTTTTGTTCTGCTGCATTTTGTATAACGTCTAGAAGGGCTCTGTATATAATCAATTTGTATTCACTTCCTGATGCTTTCATAAAAGTTACTTCATCTGGAAAACTCCTTGGTTGCTTTGTTTGGCAGCCTTCTGAAGCCATGAGTGATTGCTTGTATGCTACAATTGACTGTTGCTTTTTGGGTCCCATGTGAGTATATAGAGGCTGGAAGAGGTACTGTGAAGATGGATTGCAAATGTTTCTCTAGGCTGTCTTCAAATGTAAAGCAAAAGGTATCTGACCAGTTCACAAGTCAGTTAGGTTTTTAGGTGTAGAGGTCCCTCTTCTCGTCTCACAAAGTAAGTAGCACTATATCCAACCCCAGACGATAACAAACTAGTTCAGAATATAGCATTGCTACTACCCTGTTGGCCTCTGCCGACAAGGCGTAGTGTTAGCCAACACTGTGTGGAGTACTGGTTTTGTGATAGAAAAGTGCTCTCCTGTGGGCAGGCTCTGGCTCCCAAGCTAAGAATTAGGTCCAACTGCGGCCACCGTACCCAAGATGGCGCCCTCCACACAGGCAGCAGACAGAGGGGCTAAAGGTGCCGAGAGGTAGTGATTTCTCTGCTTCTGTTGCAGGGCCCCCAACGTAGGCAGCACTGTGCAAAATCACTACTTTTCTGTCAGAGGAGCGCTGTTCCGTTTGTAGGCACTGGCTCCCAAGCTAAGAACAAGGTCCCGCTAAAATCTCGGTACCAACATGGTGTCCTGCACACTGACTGCAGAGCTCCGCACAAACCCCACTGAGGCAGCTACAAAATGAAAGGCTCAAAATGGCTAGATTAACAGAGTCCTGAGCCTGGCTCCCAGAATATGGGAATTTCGTCTGCCTATCCCCCCAGCAGCGCGTCTTTGAGTCCAGATGCCAGGCAAGACCCAGCTCTGCCCGCCAGCCAAGACAGAGGGAAAAAAGAAGTCAAAATGGTGCGTTTACCTTCCGTCCGTGAGAGCTGGGGCTATCCAGGAGCGGGAGTCAGCGAAAGGAGGTTTTTCGCTTTGTGGTATGAAGTCCCAATTGACAGCTCTGTGCCTTTGGCTTATGTGCGTTCGTGTCTGTGCCCACACAAACACACTCCTGTAAATATCACATTAAATTGTTACATTTATAGTCAGTAAATTAAAACCATTGCCCGCTCTTTTTTTTGTATTCTGCACTCCGACTGAGCTGTCTCTTGTACTGTCATCTTTTAATTATCTCTGGCCTTCAGTTCTTCATAGTTGGTTAATCTGGAACCTTATGTGTCCTTATTCTTTGAAATTCCCAATGGTTTAAAATGCCATGCTTGTTCTAACTTCTTTTCTGTTCCCCTCTTTTTCTTTTTTCCTGTAAATTAAGGTCTCATTCCTTTAGATTCCTCCCTTGTGAAAGAGAAACCGTATTTGTACCCTGAACAGCATTACACTGTCATCCCAAAGCAAACCAAACTCACTGCTGTTGAGCTGATTCTGACTCAGAGCATCCCTACGTAGCATTTCCATAGAGCACCTGGTGGGTTGAAACTGCCAGCCTTTTGGTTAGCAGCTGTAGCACTTAACCACCAGGCCACCATGATTTCTGTAATCATAGGGAAACATAATAGCTCTATGTTGTACCTTGTTTGGCTTTGTACACAATTCCTGATTAGTTAACTCTTGTTGGAGTTGAAATAGTACATTAAGCTGAGACACTGGATTTACTAATTTCTTCCTATTAAAGCTTTCTGAAGGTGAATGTGTTATTTATGGGTCTGTTTTTTTCTTTGCTACTTCTCCTCCACTTTGTGTTTGTTATTCCTTTAAAAATTTCAAACAGAATCACGTAACTTAAGCTTTACAAGTTGCCCCTCCCCTTCTTGTAGAGGGTGAAGGTCAGTGTTTTGGAAGTAGGCTATATTTGGGGCAGAACAAGGCAATGTTTAGGACACACACTTAGAAAGCCCTATTCTGGTTCTAATTCCAGTTCTGCCTGTTCAAGCATTGTGAGTTGCTTAAATCCCTTAATCTCAGACAATACAGATATCTCTGTTAACATGGAATCTGTTATATAGTAATTATTCCGTAAATATTAGCCATTATTATTGCCTTCTTCGGACTTCACTTGATGACTTAGATCTAAGTCGTTGGAGGAGTGTTGTCTGTAATTTGAGTTAATGATTCTTAGAGCTAGAGTCCATGGGTAGTGTAAACCCTTAACATGCTCAGCTGCCTGCCCAAAGGTTGACAGTTGAGTCCACCCAGAACCTCCTTGGAAGGAAGACCTAGAGATTACCTCTGAACGATCAGCTGTCGAAAACTCTGTGGACCACGGTTCTGCTCTGACACACATGGGATAGCTGTCAGTCAGAACTGACTTGAGGGTAATTGGGTTGTGTCTTGGGAAAGTAGAACAAGAGCTAATAGATATGAAAGGATTATCTATAAAAAGAGGTAGAAAATCTTGCCTCTGGGTTAGAAACTGGCAGCACATAACCTATTAAAAATCTTACAATGCCGCTTCTGGATTCTATTTACAAGTTTAATTTACAAGCATATTCAGGATTTGTATTGTACTATGAAATTGGAGTGATTATAATGGTCATACCCAAGCCCCAAGAAGGAGTGAATCACATATTCTGATTATTACATAGATGGGAGGGAGACCCCAGAGTTCAGTTAGCTCATTTGATTATTTAGTCACATAAATGATAACGAAGGGAGTGAATATATTTTTCATTTGCAAGTGGGAACTCCAAAGCAGGGGTTTTGGAGTTATGTGCTTTTTTTAAAGAAGACCGTTAATTTAAATGTTTTAAACAAATGAAAGACTGACCTCATACAATTCCTGCTTGTGATTTCTCGTGGTTTGTCCAAATCCTGTTCTGTGGAAGTGTTAGAGAACGTTTGGCTTCACATAAAATACCTCCTTTTCATGTCTAAAGAGGCAAGGAATGTAATTTTTAAGTTGTTTGGAAGATTCAGTTTTCAAAGCCGTGCCATTAAAAAAGGGGGCAGAAAAAGTCATGTAAGCCATCATTTCTTAGTTCTGTTTGAGCTGGCTGTATATTTTGCCTTTTGTACCATTTTAACAGCAAAGGAGTATTAGTTTAACTTCCCTGGTAGCTTGGGACTACATTTTTGTCTTTTGGAAAGTGTAGTTACAAATCACGTTTCTCCAAAACAAAGTGAGGCTGTTCAGACCCTCATTTTGATTCTCTCAGGAGTGAGAGGTTGTTTAGATTGAGCAAGTAAGATACATTTATTCTTTTTGAAAAGAAAGCCAAGTTATTGACCAGAAAGCTCTCTAGTTTCCTGTACCTAGCCGTTGACTCCAGGGTGCCTTGAAAAAGCAAGAGCCCAAAAATAAGCAAAAGAATGAGCTCTCAGTGCAGTGCACGTGGGGGTGGGAGTCAGGCGCCTGAGTATGGTTCTGTAGCAGCCCCGCTTCAGAGCTGGAGCCAACATTTGTTTCCTTGTGGTTAGATTTAGAAACTTTTAACCCTGCCTTTCTCACACTTCTTGAAATTTATAAATAGGAATCTTTTCTTACACTGGGTCCTTTGGAGGCCTGTTACTGGTTTGGGTTTTTGAAGTTCAGTGATTTTTGGGAAATAGTGCTGTTTGCTTACTACATTGCCCGGACTTCTGTTTGAGATAGGACGCCCATCTTAACATGTATTTTAACATAACTGTTCTCCACCTTGACTGTGTATAGAATTTCTCTGGTGACCCTTTAAAATTTCTACCTACCAGGTTTTTTTACCTAGTACTGTACAGTGTTGGTGAGTGGGACCCAGGCCTCAGTGTTTCTTAGAGCCCCTTGGGGTTCCAGTATACAGCTAGCACCGAGAACCAGTAACCTGATCTTCTGTGATCTAAAAATTGGATTGTGCACTAACCAAGAGAAGGAAAAGACAGGAAGGCCTCCCTTTCAAATGCAAAGTGATAGAATAATAGGAATATTTTTATTATGATATTACGGCCAACAGGAGTGATTTCATTGCTCCAGTTAATCTAGTATTTTCTTCAGTAAACCTTTTGCCTTCCAATCTCTTTAGATTCACAAGGACCTATAGGACAGAATAGAAGTGTCCACGAGAGTTTCCAGGTTTTCAAGGAGCAGCTGGTGGATTTGAACCGCTAGTCTCTGTGGCAGCGTGACCTCCTAATCCCCGCACCTCTGGGACTCCCTTTCTACAGTAGGCGAGGTGGTATTAACCAGATGTGGCACAATCTTCTTGCTCTGGAATAGAAATTGCCCAGTGGTATCCTGAAGTGTTTTTGAGTACATTGAGGTAGTGCTTTCTAATTACCGGTAATAAAAAAGTTCAGTAGGTTTTTAGATGTCTGACTGGAAAAAAACAGCCTTGATGCCTTCCAGTTGACTGTGACTCATGGTGGACCCATATGTGTCAGAGTAGAACTGTGTCCCATAGGGCTTTTAGTGGCAGCTTTTTTAGAGATGAATTGCCAAGGCTTTCTTCTGAGCTGTGTCTGGGGTGAACTGAAACCTCCTATCCTTTCGGTTAGCAGCCCTGGTAACTGTGGGACCCACCCAGGGGTTCCAAGATGCACAGTTAGTGTTGGTGAAACTATTTCAGTCACTGATGTTGCAGTTTGTGCCGCCCCCCTCCTTTTTTTGGTAAAGATCCACTATTGTGTATCTGTACTTCTATTTAAAATGTTTCAGTTAAAAAAATACATGTTAGGTGCCCATCCAGGCACTTTCAACTCATAGCCACCCTGTAGGACAGAGTAGAACTGCCCCATAGGACAGTGGAAGTAAACTGCCAACTTTTTGATTAGCAGCTGGGCTCTTAACTTCTATGCCACCGTATATGACTTTTTTTAGTGGTAGAGCCTGACCAACCTGATCTTAGCTGAAGGATGCTACTCACAGTCCTTATTTCTGTTTCACTACAGAAATTGTGAAGCTGTGCTAACGTTACAGCATTGGCAGAGTCCTCTTGGCCGTCACATGGGTTATGTGCGTATTAGAGCTCTGCTCCTGGTTAGCTGGTTAACCTTGGTCCAGTTTAGTTGATACTTCAGGCTCGGTTTCATATCTGTAAAGTGATACAAACAGTACTGTCTCCCTCGGGGGCTGTTGCAAGTATTTTAAATATAGAAGTTTGAGGAAGTTGCTAACAACACAAGTTCTTCCTTTGGGAACCGTAATGGCATATGGTAGACCCTCAAATATAGGTTTCTCCGGCTCATTTTTTTTTTTTCAGAAGTAGTAGACTGTCTGATCCTTCTTCCTAGTCTTAGTCTGGAAGTCTCACTGAGACCTGTCAACTGTGGGTGATGCTGCTGATATTTGGAATACCAGTAGCTTGGCTTCCAGCATCACAGCAACTCACAGGTACCACAGTGTGACAAACTCGCTAGGCATGGACTATGTATTACAGTGCTGCACAATAAAACGTTTTTCTTTTCAATCTGTGGACAACCTTTGAGTCTCGTTTTGTCCTAGTCAGCTAACCTAAAGGTGATAGTTGGAACTCACCCAGTGGCGTCATGAAAGGAAAGCCTGTGATCTGCTTCTTTCGAGTTGATAAGTTAAAAAAATGTCCATGGAGCAATCTATAACTCATGTGGTCGCTATGAATCTTCATCAACTCAATGGCAGTGGGGTCAGTTTGTGGTTTCCTTCACCCTGTGTCCACTTTAAATAATAATAATAAAAAAGAAATGTAGTAATAGAATAAAAAGTATGTGTGCATTGCATAAAGTGAATAAAGTAAAGGTGACTTTTGGTGTAAGTTAATTTTTGTCCTGGTATGTGTGTGTTCTGAGTCACAATTCTTGAATTGTGGGTGATGGCAGACAAGAGGATTGAGGAGTTTATTTTCACTAGTGGGAAAATGTTTCTGATCACTCTTTCCAGGGATCACAGGCCCCAAACTGTTGTTAGTGGCCTAATATACATACAATGGGAATGATATGAGACAAAAGTTTCTCTTGCTTATAATATATATATATAAAAACCTTCAGATTTAGTTTTGAGTCTTACCATCTGAGTAGGTTTCATAGCTCTTTGTTTCGTGTTGCATATACAGACCCAATATAGAAAGGTCTCTGTAGAAAATAATACCAGTACCCTTCTATTAGAAAACTTTTACTGTAAGAAAGACATATTGAATTTCTTAGACCATGGAATATGTGTGTAGTTTATCATATTTGGGATTTTCTGCCTCTCCAAAGTTTGTTTAATCATAGGCCAAATTTACTTAAAACCAACCCAAAGAGGTGACATGAAATTTGTTTCCCCCCCATCTTGCTTTGCTAACTGAAATGTAATCCAGTGATTTTTGCCTCATTGCCACTTTACCCTGACATCAGGAAATGTGATTGATTAGCTCTGAGATTGGTGATTGCTTTTTGTTTCATCATTGGTTGAGATGTTCTGCCTCTAAATGAAAAACATTTTAATTAATTTGAAAATGAGCATAAGTAACTTCATGCAATTCAGATATGGTCAGCACTCGTTTTTCATATATATATTTAGACTGAGCTTTGCTAACAATGACTAATGATCGTTAATTGGGTCTGAGTGGGCCTATGGAAGCGTAACAGTTCTTTGATCTAATGAGTGAGAAGCAATAGTCGCACTTCAAGGCTGTGATTGTTGCCCATTTATATCCCTAACTTGATTGCAGGGCTTTTGTCTTTTTGGAGTCTATGTGACATAGTGGATAAAACAAAAACTCAGTGTTTTCAGCTCTCTAGTGCTTCTAAGTGTGAAGTTGATAAGACAAGTCATTTAATCTTCTCAGGGTACCAGTGTCTATAATACAGCTTATGTTGAAGAACTGTGCAAAAATAAGTTAAGTATGTGTGAAATCATTATTAAAAACTGGTTAACCATTACTAAATTGTAAAATGTATAGTGATAGAATACTGAGAAATTCTTGAGGATACAGTCTATCCGGTTCATCTTTGTACTTGTACAGCTAACATAAGGCCTTGCATAACTAATTCAGTAAATTCTAGGATGTTTTGCCTCTGAGTTACTTTGAGAAGTGTTACTTTATCCCCCTTTTAATTTTTAGATGTGAATGTCAAGGATGGGGTAAATGTTTACCTTCTTAGATTTAGTTCTTGGCGCAGAGAATCGTACCTAATCATAGATTCAGCATGTTGGGCAGTTATACATACCTAGTAAGACCAGGTATCCCTTCAGTAAGGTAATATGGACAACTATTGTTTGAGGGGTGGTACCTCGATGTATAGTACGTTCTTCTCACTTAGGGACATAATTACAATTCATTCCCAAGTTTGTGCTTTAAATGATATCCCAAGGAGCCTATGAATGATAGTATAGTCTTTCAAAGAATCTTTGGTGGTGGCTTGTTGAAAATGTTCCAAATTTGAACAATTCTAGGGATGGCTCTGTTAAAAGAACCAGCTGTATTTAGTATTTGATGTGTTTGTATTACCCATTTGAGCTTGTTTATTTCTTGTCCGGTAAAGGAAAAAGGATTAACAGCGTTTTGTAGATGGATGATGCAGTTTTGATTGACTTTCATAAGGTCACAGGACTCGTCAGTAGCAGTGCCAACAAGAACTCTCCATCTAGGCTGAACACTGAATATAAACTTGGTGTCTCATAAAGTCTTTGTAAAAATAATTATGCTAATAGTGCAGTTTTTATCCAGAGAAATAGGAGCTCATGGGAAGAATTCTGGACTCAGGTTAGTCTATTGTCTTGACTAACTTGGGGACACGATTTCTTATCTGGGAAGTTAGAATGACACTGATGTAACATCCTATTGACCTTCTGAAGCCTCAAAACAGGATTGTAAACATGGCTTGTTTCCAAAAGTGTAAAAAACCCCTGGTTAATAACAGTGTATGGGAATGCACTTGACTTTTCTGAAAAGATATGACAAGTAGCGTGAAACCTCTGTATTTAAAAAGCTTACCAAACAGATTTCACACAATCAAGAAAATACTTGATTTCCATTTGGGTTACCAGGAATTATAGTGAACTAAGCGTGACAGATAGCTATCTCCACAAATTCTTAAAAGGTAGTAGAGAGTAGCGTATTCATCATTATCCTTTACTTTCAGAAACGAGATTTTTATTAATAAATTTTGGGATGTGTAGGAGCTAAAGGAATACCCATGTTAACTAAAAAAGTCATTAAACTTGCTGAATTCCCAGCTTCTTCTTCTATAAAATGAGGATGTTAGAAGTAATCTTTAAGGCTTCCCCACCTCTCGGAACACCGTATTGATGTTCTGGCATGAACTCATTAGTTTATTCTTTGACTCCTTTCAGCTCTGCTTGCTGTAGATCATAGATCATGACAAATTGGGGTGTAATAAGGATAGGCAATAAACAAATTTGGAGTATGGGGTACATCGCCTTTTGGAGATGTGTTGTTTGGGTTTTGGGGCTATGTGGAGCCTTTTATGCCCTGGCTAATCCAAATAGGTGAGGTTTTTATGTAATTTTATACTGGCAAATTTAACAACAACAAAAAGAGACGAAAGCAGAAGATGGACACTGAGTATAGGTTGGACAGTAATGATATGAAAATGGTTTGGATTCTTTATAATTATGGTCTCACATAGTTCCAGTAAAGGTGTGTTTGGCTAAATGAGGGAATGAGTGGTGTATATGTATACACACACAAATTTATACATGTAAACATAGAAACTTCTAAATTTAATGCTCCATTGTTGCTTCAGAGCCCATGTGATTTTTTGAGTCAGCACTGCCTGCTAAACCAAGCTTCAGAAGACTTGAACCCTTGCTTAAACTGCTCTAAACACTTTTGATGAATCAGTGTCAGTGGTCAAATATTTAAAATAGTAGAACTCTTTTTTTTCCCCAAACTAAAACTTAGTGGCACAATATATAAAAGTTAAAAGCAAAACTGTTTTCCTAGACTTTTTATAGGACCTTAGGGACTTATGTGTTGTTGTTTGAAATCAGTTATAATATTTCTCAGTTGTCATCATAAAAATGTGTCTTAGTCCCTTCTTAGTCATCTTGTACTGCTATAACAGCAGTTACCACAAGTGGATGACTTGAACAAAAAAGTTGATTCTCTCACGGTCTAGCAGTCTAGATGTCCAAATGAAGAGCACCATTTCCAGGGGAATGCTCTTTCTCTTGTGGCTCCTGAGGAAGGTCCTCGTCATCAGTCTTCTCTTGGACTGGGAGCATTTTAGCACGGAAACCTTGGGTCCAAGGGACGTACTCAGCTCCCAGCCCTGCTTTCTTGGTGGTATGAGGTTCCCATGTCTCTCTCTGTTTACTTCTCTTCTTGATATCTCAAGCAAGATTAGTCTTGAAGACCTCACCAATATGAGGCTTGACAGTTGATTCTGTAAACTTAGTTGTACTAAGTGTTACATACCTAATTGCTGAATATCACTGTATTCACCTTTGTAGTACTCCCCTTGGGAAGCTATGCACCCATGCCATCACCTAGTCCACCTTCAAAGCAATTTTGGAACTCTTTCTGGAATGTCCATTGTATAGAGTGGCACTGTGGCAAGCTCATGAACTTAATTACACAGTTGTCCATGAGGAAGTTTTTAGCCAGTTAACAAATAACTGGATTGGAATACTCTTGCTACTCACCCGGTCTAGCCTCCAATGACTTTTCTTGACCCAAAGAGAAAAGAAATATTGAAAACATTTTGATGCCATTCAGAACATCAAGGGTAATATGAAAGCTCTGATGGCCATTCCAGAAACAAGAGTTTCAGAATTGCTTTGAAGTGTGGACTAGACACTGGCATTGGTGCATAGCTTCCCAAGGAAAGTACTTTGAAGGTGGTCACAGTGATACTGAGCAATGAAGTATGTAGCACTTTTTCTAGAATTAGTTCACAAACTTTCTAGAATAAATTCACGAACTTAATTGTCAGTCCTCATATAACTACCACTAATCCATCTTATTAAATCATAGTGGTATAATTTACAACACTTAGAAAAATCTCATCAAATAACAAAATGCTGGACAGTACTAGAAATCATGGCCCAGCCAAATGGATGCACACACTTTTGGGGGGATATAATTCAATCCATGACAGTTGGTAAAATAGAGTGAATAACAAAATCACAAAATAGCCAATATTATGGTATGTGTTTTTGATTCTTGTAGAGTAAGAACTAATTCTCTCCTTGCAAATTAATTAACACTGAGTAGTCTGAATGAATGTTAATTTTATAAAAAGAATGATGCAGCACAAGAACTGAATTTTAGGAAAGTTCATCTCCTTATAGTGGCTGACAAAAAAGAATCGTGAAGACAAAAATGAGCTTTTTTGTAAGGTTTAAATGAAGCACGTAAAAACAGAATAAAGCGATTAAAATTCATGACCTGGTGTATTTCATAGCAATTTATTAAAAAAGTCATATATGCCTGAAAATAAGGCAACTTCTACATATACCAGTATGCTATTTTCCCAAGGAGGAGACTTCCCAGTAGTTTGGAATAGGTAAAATTTTGGAGATGTATATGAAAATAATAGAAAGTATATTAATATTGCACATACGAAATAATATGTAGACACATTAATTTAGAAGCTGTTGTTTTTTAATTTTGTTGGTCTTTGTTTTTGTGAGATAATAAGAACACTTCACTTAAACTCTTCACGTGCTCACCAGTGTCAACATCTTTACCACTGGTACCATTTTTCTGGCTTTACTTGAAGCTTAGAGCACATCCTCTTTCCTATCTAAGAGTGTTTTTAATTGGGAATTTTCAATATCCAAATGATGGAGTTAATTTTACTTGAACCCTCAAAACTTTTTTTTTTTTTAAGTCAACATGGTTTAAAAATTATTTGGGAAGAGGAACAAACTTAAGGTCGTGGGCTTTTTTCTTTTTCTTGTTTTGGTCTAACAGGGAAGTTAATGGATTTGTAGATGTGGTGGATTAGATAGCTTTGTCATACCTTAAATTCTTCCTTTTTGCCATACTACCTGAGTGTCAGGAGGGTGTATTTTCTACTCCACGTTGGGCTTGGCCTCTGACCTGTTAGGCCATTGAAGTATGAATGAACCAGGTGTGAGTGGATGCCTGTAACATGATGCCTGAAAGGTTATTGGGCTGCTGTGCCCCTGGGGTTGTCATGAGACAGGTATGCCCAAGTAGCTGCTACCTCTTCAGCCTGCCTCCCAGGATGAGACAAGAGGCATAGCACACCTGAGCGTGACACAGAGCAGGTTGGCTTCAAGTCTTCAGGAAGCATCAAACTGGACTACTCATTGACCTGGTAGCTAGAATTGGACTACCACAAGTCACTAATCTAGGAGTCTTGCTCTTTACTTTTTTGGTCTGAATTAGCAGGACCGGTAGTTGCACCAAGACCGCTTGCTTAGATGTTTATATCAAGGATGCTATTGGGAGATAAGACCATCCACCAAGGACTAAATGCTCTATGCAGTGGTCTAGGATTCTTGACAGTAGGCATTTTCAAAAATACAACATACATGAAAACCAGATGTACACAGTAAAAAATGTATCATCAGCCTTGGGTGCACTGTTCACTTTTCCACTGAGAGCTCCAAAGAGCCTATGAATAGAAGCCTGGTGTTTTCCTCATAGATGACTCAGTTTTTGGGTACAACAGAAAGAAAATTCTGGCCTTTGTGTTAGGCATGGTTTCCAAGTCTCTGTACACATTAATTGAATTTTGGAAGATACATGAATACATACACAAATAACTCCCATTTTTGTATGCTGACTTTAAGTGTATATAAGTATTTGTTCGTAGTCTTCCTCTGTTTCAAAAAGATTTATTGTGTGTGCTCTTCTGTGGATTTCTAAAGAAAAGTAAACACTGCAAAAAAGGGCAGATTTATATTTTTAAACATTTCTTCTCAGAAGAGTTTGAAATAAAATATTTGTATGTAAGTCCACATATATCTTCCGCTGTAGTGCTACTCAGTTTACTTGAGAGAGACTTACAGTCCCTAGGTAGATAATTTATTCTAAATGATCCAGCTTGTGCTGTGTCTCCCTAAAATATAATTAGCTGACCAAATTTTAACCTCTCTCCTCCTCTGCATAATTACCCGTTTTCTTTCAAAGGATTCACTTGATCATACCTTTGACAGATGTGGCACTTACAGCAAACAGGAAGCAAAGTGTTGGGCTTTTTTGTGCTTTTCTACCCTGGTTTCACATAAGACCCAGGTGGGTAGCTCTTAAAAAAAAAAAAAAAAACACCCCAAAAACAGCAGTGCCCAAGTTCCACCCCTAGAGATTTTGACATAATTGTTCTGGGTTGGGGCTCAGGTACCAGTATAATCTAAATGTCCTCTGGCGATTCTGACTTGTAGTCTGAGTTGACAGTCACAGATGGGGGTAGAACTTTCCTGCAGACTGTGTCATCTAAACTAAATAATTGAAGTTAAAATTTGATTGTACCTTTAGGATTGTTCCGGTGAAACAGACTGTGAGATCTTCTAGGAAATCGGTGCCACGTTGGAGTAGTTTTGTGTAGTTTCTATTTTCAATTTTCTCCTTTTGGATCATTCTTTGTAAACTGGAGGGGAAACATTAGCAGCATAAATAAAGACTTAATGCTAGCCTGGGGATAACTGCTTTCCTTTATGTTTCCAAGCAGCCATTTGGATAACTCTCAAAGCTGCTTTTAAATCACACTGCCTCCATCCACTTTATAGGACTTTGATTTAAATTGCGGTGAACTTTGCGCTGCCATAGAGATGAGCCCAGTGGATTTGCTCAGGCGACCTTAGTTACACTGACTACAGTAGTGCCTTGTTAAAGGAACCAAGAGTCAGCTTGAGTACCTTTCTCTGCCAGATGCCCATGTAAATAGTTCATGACAGGTAGCTATAAAAGTTTCAAATGCTTAAATGAATATTAAGCTCTAAAGGGAAGAAACAGAATGCCTGAGCATATAGGCCTTTTTTTGAATACGTAAATCCGCAGTACTAGAACTGTGTATTTTCTTCAAGCATATTAATATGCTTTCTAGAAGAGGATGAGGTTTTCTTTCTCCCCCAGTTACAATTTCATTAAGAGTAGTAGTGATAGCATGTGCTGTCCAGTTGTCAACTGCATAAGACAGAGTACGAGTGCGCCGTAGGGTTTTTTAGGCTAAAATCTTTACAGAAGCAGATAGGTCTTTGCTTCATACAGAACAGCTGGTGGGTGTGAAGCACTGACCCTTTGGTTGTCAGACAGGCTTAGCTGTCTGGCCATCGGGGCACCAGTTCATAGGCTATTGGGATTAAATGAGATGTTTCAGGCCTTTAGGACAGTTCTTGCATTCTGTAAATGCTGGCTGCTGCCAAAACCCAAACCAAACCCAGTGCTGTCTAGTTGATTCTGACACATAGCGACCCTAGGAGACACAGTAGAGCTGCTCCATGGAATTTCCAAGGAGCAGCTGGTGGATTTGAAATGATGACCTTTTAGGTTAGCAGCCTAGTGCTTAACCGTTATGCCACCAGGGTTTCCTTGCTGATGCTGGTACCCACTGGTTATTACTGCAGTAACTTCTGCTGTAAGTACTCCTGCACTGTCTCGGTTAAAATTTTTATAGCATTATAAAGTAGCAAGTAAACTGCGTTTTGTGATAAATTAAGGGGGGAAAAATCTATCTTTTCCTAGGCTACCATTTATTAATTCTTTTAGTGATGTAAAAATAGCACAGGCATGGGAGTTCTGACCACTTCCAGCCCTACGAGGGGGAAGGAGACCCGCGGTCAACAGCCCAAGTCTGATTCCTATGAGGTAGAGGTCAGGCACATTGCTTGTCTTGCCGTCTCTCTCAATTTTGACACCAACATCCCTCCCATAGCACTGTGTGCTTCTCTGCTGGGTTGGATAATTCTTCATTGCAGTGGCCACACAGAAATCACAGGCCATACTCACAATTATGAGGTTTATTAGGGAAGTTAGAGTTAAAAATTCAGGCTCAGGAACACTTAGGTTTTTCCATGAGAATAGCATCTTCCCAGCTTTGCTCACAGGCAAGCCTCTTACTGTCCAACATTTCTGCCCATGTTTCTGCCCAGCGACACCTACCTTCCTCTCTATGGCCTGGGAATCCCACCATGCCATCTCCTGTTGCTATGTCTCTACTTCTGGATGGCCCTCCTGGAGGTGATGAGCTTCTTTGCTCTGATATTGGCTCTCTTTTAAAGCAAAACTGACCAATTCCTTTTGTAGACTACAATTATCGTATCATGTAGTCACTGGGTGGGAGTAAAAGATCATGGCTAGAAAAGCCACACACAAAAATAATTAATGGCACCTTAAATGGCATTTTCTTTTTATGAGTGCAAGGTTTATCTCAGTGTGGTTACAAGCCCACTGATGATAGGAGTTGCTTTTATTTTACTTAAAAAATTCTACCTCTCCTTCACTGAATGCAGAATTTTGTGTATCAATTTTATCAAATATATTCAGACTATTAAATATGAATGTAGTGGAGCAGTCCTATAACCAAAGCAATTCCATGTAGATTGGACATGTCCTTTTTTTTTTTTTATTGTGATTGGCTGAAAATGTGCAATCCAATTTAAATTTGCATGCTCGCCTATCTGCAGCTCCTTGTGCTCTCCCTGCCTGCTGACAGCACACTCTTCCTTTCTGTTCTATATGTGTCATACCTTCTAAGCAATCTCCGATCCCCTCCTCTCTACTCCCTTCTAATAAGAGGCTAGCAGGATGACATTCTATAGATGCATAGAACCAGGAAGTGCACACACGTTGTGGTCATTCTGTGACCCTGAGTCCTGTCCATTCCTGTCTGAAGAGTTGACCTCAGTAATGATTTATGATCAGGAGCAGCATTAGATCAAGGGGCCATGCTCCTAGGGAACCCCCAGGCCTTTGGACCATCAATTGCAGTCTTAGTGGAGATCTTAGGGTGTACACCTCTTTTTCTTGTGTTCACTGGGACTCGACATTGTGAGCCCTGTCACAGCTGTCATTGGTGGTGGGCAGTTACCATCTGATTCTTCTGGTCGTATTGATATAGTCACCCCTTCACATGGGTCCTTCTGTTTTCTGGGCTCTTTTTTTCCTCATGTCATTGTTGTCCTTGGTGATCATCTTTTTTAGCTGAGTTGGGACCATTTGGTGTACCTCAGATGGCAGCTTGCTAGCTTCTAAGATCTCAGACACCACTCACCAATATGGGGTGCAGAAGACTCTCTTAGCAATAGGCTGGTTACGCCAGTTGTCCTTGAGGTGCCCCGACAGTGTGGTCCCCAGACCCCTGTCCCTGCTGCTCTGTCCTAGCGATATTGGGTTAAGATTGGAAGTTTTCAGGTTATGTTGAAGCTCAGTTTAATTGATCTTCTTTCTAACGTGTGCTGTCACTGATTACACCCAACCAGATTTCTATCAACTATCTAATCTATAACCAAACCTCTTCCTCCTTCCCTTCCTTGCCTTGCAGCCATCAAAGAGTCTTGTCTTCTGTACATGATTGTGTTTTTAAGTCTCTGTAGTAGGGGTCTCATACAACATTTGTTCTTGTGCCCTTGACTGATTTCTATCAACATGTCTTCTAATTGAAACCAGGTTATGAGATGCTTCCTAAAATCATACTTGTTCTTTATCATTGCATAGTGTTCCACTGAGTATATGAACCATAGTTTATTTATCCATTCATTTGTTGTTGGGCATCTGGGTTCATTCCATCTCTTTGCTTTTGTAGACTGTGCTGCAGTAAACATTCACATACATGTATCTGTGGACAAAATTTTTTAACTGACTTTTTGAAAAACCAAACTAACATCTTGGAGTGACTAAATACATGAAGCTTAATTTTCCAAGTTCATGTCTGTGTCAACTGTAGTCACTGACTGGAAAGTCATAGTTTTCTTTAACCAGAGGAATGTGCTGAAACAGTATTAGGTGTTGGTTAAAATTAGAATCAGATATTTCCATAACCACCACAACAGACACATTAAAACAACAGAAAGTGGCTGGGCTCTCCAAGTTTTTGCTTATGGGTTCAAGAGATTTTAGATCCAGCCCAGCCAACTCCAGTTGGATCCTCTCCCTGGACTTGGCATGTAGCATGCGTGGCAGACTTTTTAAACCTAGTCCAGGAGTTTTGCTGTGGCTTAACAGACACAGAAATATTGTAGCAAGAGAAGAAGCTCAAAACCCTTAAGAATTGTTATCAGGAGCAGGACAATGAAAGGTTGTGGAGGACTGCTGCGCTCTTAACGCTGTGTCTGCCTGTGCTCTTGGTCCCTAGCACTGAACCCTTGGGAAGGACTGAGCACTGACGTTCTTTGTGTTTAATAGCTCATTACTGTGTCCCTGTGCTCCAGTTCTCCTTTACTAGCTGAGAGCTTGCCAGGACTCCAGTACTGTAACTGTACACATGTGTTTCTAGACTACGTAGGCATTGTCCATCTCTTGAAATTATTTATTTGTAGCCAATAGCTAGCATATGATGCCTCTTGAGAGCCAGGAAAATGCATACCCAGACACAGTTGCCATGGAGAGCGAAGGAGGGATAAAATCCCCCAAACAAAATCATGACCTAGGAGCCTGTTTTTGGTGGGAAGGAGGGTGGTGGGTAGATGGCAGTTTATGTAAGAAAGGCTTTTAGGTATTTGTACAACTTGCAGGTGTGTGTTGTTGGTGCTTAATGTATCTTCAACAAGGAGGCTGCATAGTGGATCCTCACCTGGTCCACAGTTCTAAATCAGACTATTTCTGGAAGCTGCTGATTAAGTGAAGTTTCAAATGGTAGTAGCAAGACTGCTTCACACATGTCTTATTTTGTTGTTTTTCTCTTTCACATGCAGAATTAGAACAGAGCCACTGGTGTGCAGCTCTGGATCTTGTCAGTCTTTCTGTCTGATATCTAACATTTACGATGTGACTTTAAATACTTGTTTCAGCTCAGGTCTTGGCACCCAGCATCTTTTTTTTTGTTTGCTTATATGGTTTTGAAGTCCAGAAGTCCACATTGCCATATCTGCGTGATCAAGTCATTTTAAAAAGTTATTACCAGCTTTAGGATTTAGGCTGCAAGCAGTGATGCAGAAGAGATTTATTTTTCTGAAGGAATGAAAGATTCTCTTAGGGAGCTGGGGGTCTCTGGTGCGTTATTGTATCTTGTTTGAAAAAAAATTTTGAATGTCATGGTTTTCAGTTGGGGTAGATACAGTAGATGAGTTATGATCATTTGCAAGATTGCTCACCAGAAGAGTTGGTGGTATTTGATTTTTGTTGCCTTTTTATTTTTTAGGAAAGTTATCCTGGAATTAAAAAAGATAATGCCATAGCAGTTTCCAACTTACAAATACCAAACCCAACCCACTGCTGTCAAGTCCTGTCCGACTCATAGCAACCCTAGAGGAATTGATAAATAGTTGCATGTATATTTGAAATTTTATGTGATAGTCACTGGTAATACTGAAGATATTTTCTCTGTGAACCCTTCCCCCAAACCTGAAACCTGTTGCTGTTGATTTGATTCTGACTCGTAGCAACCCTCTAGGACAGAGGATAACTGCCACCAGTTGGGGGGGGGGCGGTGAAAGTCTTCCAAAGACCGACTGGTGGATTCAAACTACTTACCTTTGTTCAGCACTTGAGCTCTTTATCACTACCATCAGAGCTCCAGGAGTACTACATGTAGGTGGAATCCAGTTATTTTCTTTGAACATCTGTAAAATAAAGATATTTCCAGCTGCTAAGGGGGAGAGAGAGAAGCCCTGGTGGTATAGTGCTTAAGTGCTTGGCTGCTAATTGAAAGGTCAGTGGTTTGAACCTATCAGCTACCATGGAGGAAAGATGGCAGTATGCTTTCATCAAGATTTATAGCCTTGTAGGGGTGGAGTCAAGATGGCGAACTAAACATATGTCTCCCTAAGTCCCTCTGGAAACCAGGACCTGAACTGATAATTAAACAGAGCCTTTGGGACACCTAGTGAGCCCTAGCATGTCACATAGGGATGTTAATTTGGACTTCATACCACTGAACGCAAAACCTTCTGTCTTTCACTGAGCCCACTCTTGGTGAACACAGGCTTGCATGGACCAAAGGTAATGCACCATTTAAAATTTTTTTTTCCCTCTGTCTTAGCTGGTGGGTGGAGCTGGGACTTGACGAGCTGCTAACCTCAGATGCACTGCTTGTGGAATGCACACTGTGCGGCTGCTATTGGCAAGCACAAGTGCCATATTCTGAGAGCCTGGCTTTGGACTTTGTGCATCTCAGCACCTTTGACCTATCTTTCTACCTCTGCCATATAGTAGCTGTATGGAGGTGGTGGCAAGCTTGTGCTGGATGCCATCTTGATCCATTAGGGGATGGATACACCCATATGGAGGCCCCAGCTGGACTTAGTTCCTAGGCTGGGAGGCAGTGCCTACCTGGGGGAGAGTGCTTTTCCAGCAGAGAGGGAGTGTTTTGCACAGTGTCATCTGAGGCTGGGGCCTGGCAACAGAGGCTGTGGACTCTGAGCATCTCGGCACCTTTGGCCTCTCTTTCCACCATGAGGCTGGTCCCAGCCAGGTGGTGAACTTGCGTGGGACACCATCTTGTTCCACTGGGAGGCAGAGATAACCATATGGAAACCTCAGCTGGACCTAATTTCTGGGCTGAGAGGCAGCACTCACCCAGAAGAGAGCTTTTCTGGCAGAAAAGCTGAACTCTACACAGTGTTGCGTACAGCTAGGGCCGAACAACAGAGGCCAGAAGGGCAGTAGCCTTTCTGTATTTTGAGCTAGTTTATAACATCGGGTGTTCAACATAGAGGTGCTTACTTTGTGATCTGGAAAAGGGTCCTATACACATGAAAACTTGACTGACTTTGGAAGATGTCAAGTTCTTTTTACCTCTCATTTTAGGATGGCCTAGAGAAACAACTGCAGTTGATCCTCACAGCATCTCTCTCAGCTTCTGTTGACTCACATGAAGCCCCAAAAGCAACAAACTGTGGAGAAAACCATAACAAAGAAATCACCCATGGCTTCAGAAGGCCCCAAGAAGAAATTACCTCAGAACTTCGCAGATGAAGAAGTTTTCCTGAAACTATCAAAGGTGAATACAAAAGGCTTATATAGAGAGCCCTCCTAGACCTTATACAAAATGCGGCAGAACAAAATGAAAAATTCAGCAAGCTGTTTGATCTGATAGAACACCAGTACTCTGAAATTGAACAGATCAAGAACAAAATCCAAGAGATAGAAACTTAAATTCAAATCCAAGAAAACAGAATGAAACAAATGGAAAATAGACTTTCTGACGTGGAAGACAGAGCTACTGACTCCAGCATCTTCTATGAGTAGAAATCAGAAAAAAGAAACAATAAAAATGAAGAAGCATTAAGAAGCATCTGGGACTCTATTAAGAGGAACAATCTATGATTAGAGTCCCTGAACAGGGTAAGACACCTGAGAACACAGAGAGTATTGTTGCTGAGCTGCTGACAGAAAACTTCCCAGAAATTATGAAGAAGAAAATTATAGATATCCAAGATACATACTGAGCACCACTCAATATAGATCTCAGTAGAAAGACTCCAAAACATATTATAATCAAGCTTAATAAAATGAAATATAAGCAGCAACTCTTAAAGGCATAAAGACTCAAAGCAAAGCTAACATCCAGAGGGAAACTGTGTAGGCTTTTGTCAAATTTCTCAGCTGAAACAATGCTGGCACAGTGGCATGACACATTCAAAGCCTTGAAGGAGAAGAACTTCCAACCAAGCATTATATATCCTGCAAAACTATCTTTCAAATATGAAAATGAAATTAAGACATTCCCAGATAAACAGAAACTCAGAGACTTGGTAAAAACCAAACCAAAGCTACAAGAAATACTGAAAGAATCTCTTGGCTTAGAAGAACAAAACCCATAACTTTATATTTTAGAAGCAATTACAGGACACACTGCCCAGAATCCTACTCTGTTAGGGATGACTCTAAACAAATCAGAGCTATAATAGTGAAAGAAATGTTCCAGTGATCATATCATGGAAACTGTGATGTCACCATATTAAAAAGAGGGATGTACTACAATCGTTATAGTCCTGCCAGATGAACAGTAAGTTGGTAAGACTGGTGGTAATTAAAATGGGGTTTACACATAGTTTATTAAGTGAAGATGCAACATATCAAATCAAGAAATGTAATACGGAGTCTGAACCACCACAAAACCAACACTGAGAAAGGGGAAAAATCAACTCACAAAGAAGAATGTCCCAGAACTGATTAAGAACAACAGAGAAAACATCAACACAAAAATAAACATATCACAATGGCAGCACTGAACACATACCTATCAGTAATCGCACTGAATGTGAACGGACTGAACCCTCCAGTAAAGAGGCATCAAGTGATATCTTGAATCCAAAGATATGACCCATCCATATTTTGCCTACAAGAAACTCACCTTAGACTTAAAAGATATGAACAAACTGAAAATTAAAGGGTGGAAGAATATATATCAAGCCAACAATAAACAAGAGTGGGTGTGTCAATTCTAGTCTCAGATAAAATCGATTTTAATGTAAAATGCACCATCGTGAACAAGGATGGACACTATTTGTTACTGAAAGTTTCAACACACAAACAGTATTAAATATTTATGCACCTAATATTAGAACACTTAAATATGTCTAAGAAATACTGACTACAGTCAAAAAGGAGACAGATCACTCCACAATAATAGTGGGAGACTTCAACACTCCACTCTCAATATTGGACAGATCATCTAGAAAAAAGCTCAGTGAAGACACAGAAGACCTTATTGCCACAATTAACCATCTAGATCTCATCAGTATATACAGAACTTTCTATCCATCAGCAGACAACTACACCTTCTCCAGTGCACATGGAACATTCTCCAGAATAGACCATGTGTGATGACATGAAGTAATTCTCAACAAAATCCATACCATTGAATTACTGCAAAGCATCTTCTCAGATCATAAAGCCATAAAAGTCAAAATCAGTAGTAGAAAAAACATAGATAGAAAGCGAAACTCATGGAAACTGAACAAGACCTTGCTCAAAAAACCATGGGTTATAGAAGAAATCAAGGATGAAATAAATTCATGGATTCCAATGAGAATGAAAACACTTCCTACCAGAACCTATGGGATACAGCCAAAGCAGTGCTCAGAGGTCATTTTATCTCCATAAATGCACACATCTGGAAGCAAGAAAGCAACGAAATTGAAGAACTGACCCTACAGCTTGAACAAGTAGAGAGAAACAACGGAGGAATGCCTCAGGCACCAGAAGAAAGCAGATCATAAAGATCAGAGCAGAACTAAATGAATTAGAGAATAGAAGAACAATTGAAGGAATTGAAAAGACCAAAATCTTGTTTTTTCAAAAGATCAACAAAATTGACAAACCATTGGTTAAACTTACTAAAGAAAAACAGGAAAGGAAACAAATAACCCAAATAAGAAATGAGAGGGGAGTTGTCACAACAGATCTAGCAGAAATGAAAACTATCATAGCTGAATACTATCAAAGACTGTATTCTAACAAATTCGAAAACCTGGAGGAAATGGACAAATTCCTTGATTCATATCACCTACCAAAATGATCACAAGGTGAAGCAGAACAACTTAATAAACCCATCACAAAGGAAGAGATTGAAAAAGTCATCAAAAAACTGGCAACCATAAAAAGCCCAAGCCCAGATGGCTTCAGCGCAGAATTCTACCAAGCTTTTAGAGAAGAGTTATCTTCAACACTACTGAGACTATTTCACAGTATAAAAAGGGATGGAATACTCCCAAATGCATTCTGTGAAGCCAGCATAACCTTGATACTCAAACCAAGGAAAGACCCAACCAAAAAGGAAAACTACAGACTGATATCACTCATGAACTAGATGCAAAAATCTTCAACAAAATTCTTGCCAATAGAATACAACAACATATCCAAAAAACAATCCACCATGACCAAGTTGGATTCATACCAGGGATGCAAGGCTGGCTCAACATCATAAAACAGTTAATGTGATCAACCACATAAATAACACAAAAGACAAGAATCACCTAATTTTGTGTGTTGATGCCACCTAATTTTGTGTGTTGATACAGAAAAGGCATTTGATAAAGTCCAACACAAATTCATGCTAAAAACTCTCAGCAAAATAGGTATAGATGGGAAATTCCTCAATGCAATAAGGGCCATTTATACAAAGCCAAGTGCCCGCGTCATCCTGAATGGAGAGGGACTGAAACAGTTGCCCTTGAGAATAGGAACTAGTGAAGGAGGCCCACTCTCACCTCTCCTGTTCCACATTGTTCTAGAAGTTCTAACCAGAGCAATTAGACAAGACCAAGAAATAAAGCACATCTGCACTGGCAAAGAAGAAGTAAAAAATCTCCCTATTTGCAGATGATGTGATTGTATACTCAGGGAATCCTGAAGAATCCATAAGTAAACTACTCAAACTGATACAAGTGTCCAGCAGTCTCAGGATACAAGATAAACATAATTAAATGAGTAGGATTTCTTTATACCAACAATGAGATTATTAGGGAAGAAATGACCAAATCGATACCATTTACTATAGCCCTTAAGAAGATAAAATACCTAGGAATAAATCTGACCAGAGAAATAACAGACCTTTACAAAGAGAACTACAAACCCTTACTACAAGAAACTGAGAGAGACTTAAATGAATGGAGAAACGTACCCTGCTCATGGATAGGAAGACTTAACATAGTGAAAATGTCCATCTTGCCTGAAGGAATCTACTGACATAATGCAATCCCAATACAAATTACAGTGACATTTTTTAATGAGATGGAAAAGCAAACTACCAACTTTGTTTGGAAAGGGAAGAAGTCCCAGATAAGTAAAGCACTACTGAAGACAAAGAACACACTGGGAGGCCTCTCACTACCCAACTTCAGAACTGTTACACTAACACAGTTGTCAAAACAGCCTGCTACTGGTACAGAAAGACACAGATTGATCAGTGGAACAGAATCGAGACCCCAGAGATGACACCATCTTCCTATCAACAGTTGATACTCAACAAAGGCCCTAAGACATTAAACTGGGGTAAAAACAATCTTTTCAACAAATGGTGCTGGCAAAATTGGATATCCATCTGCAATAAATTGAAACAAGATCCATATCTTACACCTTATACAAAAACCAATTCAAACTGGATAAGCCGAGTGCCGAGTGCCGTCGAGGATCAAACCTAAAATGATAAAGCTTATCCAAGAAAAAGTAGGAACAACAATAGAAGTTTTAATACACAATGCAGACAGACTTCAACATCTATCAAACAAACCACAATCAACAGAAGACAAAATAGATAAATGGGAACTATTAAGAATCAAACACTTTGCTCATCCAAAGACTTTATTAATAGAATTAAAAGGCCACCTACAGAATGGGAAAAAATATTTGGCAACTCCATGTCAGACCGATGCCTGATCTCCATAATCTATAAAGTACTACAAAATATCGATAAGAAAAAGATAAATCATCCGATTAAGCATTGGTCAAAGGAGATGGACAGACACTTCTCTAAAGAGGAGATCCAGGCAGCCAAAAAACATGTGTGGAGATGCTCATGATCATTAGCTATTAAAGAAATTCAAATCAAGACTACAATCAGATACCATCTCACTGCAGCAAAGTTGGCCATGATCCAAAAATCAACAAAAGCTGGAGAGGCTGTGGAGAAAGTGGACCTCTCCTACACTGTTGGTGGAATTGCAAGATGGTGCAAACAGGAAAGCAATCTGACACTTCCTTAAAAAGCTGGATGTAGATATACCATTTGTTCTAGTAATGCCACTGGTTGGAATATATCCTGCAGAATCAAGGCTCTTCACACCAACTGATGCATGCACATGAACTTTTATGGCAGCACAATCCACAATGGCAAAAAGATGGAATCAACCCAGATCTCCAACAACAGAGGAATGGATAGGTAAACTATATAGTCAATGGAACAGTATGCATTGATAAAGAACAATAATGATTTTAGGAAACATCTCATAACCTAGTTTCAATTGGAGGACATTATGTTGAGTGAAAGTAGTTAGCGATTAAAGGACAAATATTGTATGTGACCCCTACGGTAAGAACTTAAAAACAGACTTGATGTATAGAAGAAAAGAGTCTTTGACAGCTGCAAGGGTTGGGAGGGAGGAAGGGTGAGGGGGGGAGGATTTAAATTAGATAGTTGATAGAAGCCTGGTTGGGTGAAATCTGGAACAGCATACATTAGAAAAGATCAATATTAACTGGACTTCAGAATAACATGATTATTCCTCCCATCTTAATCCAATATTATAAGGACAGAATAGCTGGGGTGGGGGGCCGGGGACCATGCTCTCAGGGGAAATCAAGGCCAATTGGCAGAACTAGCATTTTCCTAAGAGAGTCCTCTGCAGCCCACATTGGTGAGTGGTGTCTGGGGTCTTAAAACCTGCTAAGCTGCCATCTGAGGGTACAGGAAATGGTCCCAAGTTAGCAGGAATGGATGATCACCAAGGACCAAAATGACAGAGAACCCCAAGACAGAGAGACTGATGTGTTTGCTGACTACAGTGACATGTGACTGAAACAACCAGATGGTGCCCGGCCACCACCAGTGATAGCCGTGATGGAACTCACAAATTTGAGTCTCACTGGCAACACAAGAATAAGAAGAGGTGCAACCTGAGCTCTGCATTAAAAGACCACAAGTGATCCCTGGCCCTGATGTTGCCCCTGGCCATAAATCATAATGGAGATCAGCTCTCTGACAGAAGTGGATTGGACTTGGTGACACAGAGTGACCATATCATGTGTGCACTTTATGGTTTTATGCATCTGTAGGGTGTCATCAAGTGGACATCTTACTAGAGGAAGGGGAGTGGGTGGAGGCAAGGGGATGGGAGATTGTTGGGAGGATAAGACGTGTAGAACAGAGGAGTGTGCTGTCACTGGGCAGGGAGAGCAGTGGGAGCTGCGTATAGGTGGGCATGTAAATTTATATGGGAATGTGCATTTTCATTCAGTCAAAAGAAAAAGATTCAAAGCCTTGCAAGCCCTGCAGAGGCAGTTCTGCACTGTCCCATAGGGTCACTGTGATTTGGCATCAACTTAGCAGCAGTGGGTATGGGGGATAACTTCATTTTCCATAGCAGTCACAGCAGAAGAGAAACCACAACCCACCTGTCCTACTGCCTGAGAACAGTTTGAGAGCAGCTTAGTGAATTCATAGCCAAAAGAAAGCTTTAAAAAAAAAAAAAAAAAAATAGGCCATACCTCACGTTGGGCAGGTACATGGCAGAAAGTTTCAGTTTTTCAGAAATACTTAGAAGTAGAATTTGGTTGTATAATTGGCTAACTTCTGATGTTAGTGAAAAATTGCTTGATTTCATGGCAGGCTGGAGTGTGGATATCTCGGAGTCTAAGATAAATATATAGCAGGGGAGCCGGCTGGTTTCCGTAGCTACCAGGAGCCCAGGTTTAGAGGATTGTTATCCTGAATGAGCATCTCAGCATCTGCCTGTGTTACATTTCAGCTGTTTTGTATTTGGTCTCTTTCTTGAATCAGCAAAAGATGTTAATGTTAATGTGCAATATGTTCCACTGCCTCAGTGCACCCTTGTGTTGTCAGAAGACTCCAGCTTCCTGCTGCTCTCTGTTAACGGAGAACTTTTCATGTTCTTGACAATGTTTGATTCTTTCAGGAGCTATTTACATAGCTGGTGCTGGTTACTACAGAACTGAGGACTGGGATTCTAAGCATTTTCTTTAGAAAATAATTTTTTAAGTTACCATGAAATGCCCTATACAGTAAAACCTTGATTAACTAGGTACAACTTAGTGAAAGGACAGTTTCTGGTTAATTGCTTTTTGTAAATTGAAGGTCAAATCCTATAGCTTTTGAGTCCTTACAAGCAATTCTTGTTTTTTTAGCTTTTGAAATTTAAATATCAGGATTTTGAAAATAAGTTAATGTTTCTCTGATTTAATCTAGGACAGTGCCTTGGAACATCCTGATCGTATTATTCAGGCCTTTACTTTCTTTGGGAGTTTCAAAAGCTTAAGAGTTGGCTGCTGAGTTCAGCCAGTGTTTTTTAGGGGGGCAGGGCTGGGAGGTGGAGAGGCAAGAGGTAACTTTTGTCATTTTGTTTTCTTGCCTCATTCTCAAATTCAGAATTAAAAAGTGGTCTCATTGTCTTATTGTTGTTGTGTGCTGTTGAGTGGATTCTGTCATAGCAACCCTGTAAGACAAGACTGCCCCCATAGGACTTACTAGACTGAAATCTTCATGTGAGCAGATTGCCAGGACTGTCATCCCTCTTTCTTCCCTCCTCCCTTTTGGTTAGCAGCCAAGAGCTTATAACCATTGTGCCACAGGGGCTCGTAAGGACTAATTATTTTATAATGTTCTTTGAGGGTTTATAGATTGGTTAGCAAAATAGTGTAACAAAAATGAGTGGTCAGTAAACTACTTAAGATACTGAGTTTTAAGTCAGCTTGTATTTAATTAGCCATGGAATGAGTTTTTCTGCATAATCCAGGCAGTAAATGCACCCATCAGATAATTGTCGGGCACCTGTTCTGTGCTCTTTATAGGCCACATCATGGGGTTTTGATGTCAGTAATGATAGCACAGAGCATGGCTGGCACAGTGGTTAAAAACTGACTGTTAACAAAAAAGATCAGCTGTTCTAATCCACTACCTGCTCCGTGGAAAACTCTATGGGGCAGTTGTACTCTGTCCTACAGAGTCACTGTCAGTCGGAGTTGACTTGATGTCAGTGAGTTTGGTTTTTATTTTAGTGATGTCATAGCATAGATGTGTTCCAACCTCTGATAACTAAGAGCAGAGGAAACTTGTCTAAGACTTGTGATCATAGCAGTTCTCATTTCCCTGTTTCAAACTTGTGTTTGAAATATTGGAAAGCTTTCCAACTTTTTTCTTTTGTATTCAGTATTTTAAAATAAAATCTTTTAACTCCTGAATTTAAAAGACTATCTTTTTCTGTAATGGCAAATGATATTGAAGAATTTAGAAGCTTTTCCTGAACATAGGTAGGGAACTTAGGTAAAAAGTTTGCTTTAATTTCATCTACTTCATCTTTAATTTCATTCTAATTTTTAAATAAGAGCTGATGTCTCAGTATCTATCAGTGATAACCATCAGAATTAAGAATATTAGGAAGTCAACTAAGAGTGATAGTTTATATTCTAGTTTTTGGCTTAAATGAAGTTGTAACCTATTTCCAGTAGTATTTCCCCTTAGTTCTCAGTCTGTTGAGACTTAAGCATCAAAGAAAAGCATGTCTTATATGTATACACCAAAAATCTGAAGAAAATATGACAAGAGGTTGGAATTGGACAGATGATGAGTCTAGGTTTTGGGGGACATGTGTTACATCGTCTACACTTATGTACATTTGGAAAATAATAAAAATGCTTTCAGAAAAAGAATTTCTTTTAGGAATTTATCTTCTGCAAATCTGTGAAAGTCTTTCATTTTAGTGCTGTGTAATGAATGGACCCTATGCTGGATCTTGTTGGGGTTGTGACTTTTAGATGTTAAAGTAAATTCACACTTGCAAGATGAAGGAGTCTACCTCTGTCAGGTGTTTTTTGAAGAGCCTGCATATGGGTGGTGATACCAAGTGTTGTCTTATTATTCGACAGTTGAGGGCAAGAGAGAGGTCAGGCTATTGATGGAACCCTAGAGCTAGCAAGTCAGTAAATGAAGCTGTTTAGCTGTTTAAGCATACTTCTGTTATTGGCATTGAAGCCTCAGTCATACCAGCGACAGTACTCAGTCAAACGTTCTTTTTCCCCAAGACATGAAGATGAATGGTACTAAGATAGCAGCCAAATAATTTACTTGTTGTACTTACTGAGTACTTATTAAGTACTCAGATTGCATAATGTATGTATGTGTGTATATTTTCATAGATGTATTATTTGTAGACACAGATGTGTACATACTCAGAGCTGTCTTCTAATTTCTGTAACTCGCCTCTAAAACTAGAAGCCATGTTAATGGCTGAGTTATGTTAGATTAGCTTTAAACAGTCTGTAAGATCCTAGCAAATGGTTTTGGTGTCAAATGAGGAATGAGATGTGGAAACTTGAAGGATATTGTGGCAGTATGTATTGGGCGGAGGTATTTACAGTATGTACCTTTCCATGGATTTACCTTTTTTCTTTCCCAGTGAAATGACAGAAGAGGGACAAATCACTAGGGAATGGGAATAGGTATCCTCGATGGACTGAAAGTACTCTTAATTTCTGGAAAGTAACAGCATTCAGAGCAAGAGAACATGATGAGGCTGCTGGAGAAGTGTCAGCCAGCTCCTGGGTGGTACCCTAAAGAGTTTTTGAGTTGTGAGTCCACAGGACAGAGAGCAGGTATGACCATATGACCATGCAATGGGATGAAGAATGCAAAGAATGCCTGTGGAATGTTAGAATCCAGTGTGTGCCCTGCCTCTCCCCTATATAAAGAGTTTTTGAGTGCTTATTCATAGCCTAAAACCACAAACTTCTCTAAGCAAAAGTTTTGTTTTGTTTTTTTTTAAGGGGAGAGTAGCAGGTGTTTTCTCACAGTGAGGATGAATTTAGATTAGAGAGGAAAGCAAATTACCCGCTCCATGTGGTAATTCATAGTGGTAAAGTTCTGGGGCTGCTTAACCAAAAGATCACCAGTTCAGATCCACCAGGCACTCCTTGGGTACTCTGTTGGGCAGTTCTGCTCTGACTTGTAGGGTTGCTATGAGTCAGAATCAACTTGATGGCAGTGGTTTTTATTTTTATTTTTTTTGCTTTAGTCTTGTGATTAAGTGAAAAGGATACAATCCAAATGAAATTTACATGCCTGCGTGTCTGTGCAGCTCCATCTGCTCTCCTTTCCCAGTGACTGCACACACCTCCTTTTTGTTCTGTATATGTTGTATTTTCTTAACAATCTCTTGCCCCCTCCTCTCCACCCTCTCTTCTCCTTTCTGGTAAGATGCTAGTAGGACAGCATCCTACAGATGCACAGAAGCGTAAAGCACACACACCATATGGTCACATGTGTCCCTGAGTCCAGTCCATTCCTGTCCAAAGCATTGACCTCAGTATCTGGTCAGGGGCAGCAGCAGGTCTAGGGGCTGTGCTGCCAGGGGAACTGCAGGCTGCTGGACCATCAGTTGTGGTCTTTAATGGAGTTCTTGAGGTGCACCCCTCTTTTTCTCATGGGACTTAATATTGAGTGCCCCATCACTGCTGTTGTGGTTTCTGGGCACCATCTGGTTCTTCTGGTCACATGTTGATACAGTCACCCATTCATTCACATGGGTCCGTCTGTCTCTTGGGGTCTTTTCCCCTCCTGTCTTTGTTCTAGGTGATCCTCTGTTCCAGATGAGTTAGGACGCTTTGGTGTACCTCAGATGGCAGCTTGGTAACTTTTTAAGACCCCAGACACCACTCACCAATATGGGGTGCAGAAGATTCTTAGCAGTAGGCTAGTTATGCCAGTCGGCCTCGATGTCCCTTAAGAGAATGGTTCCCAGACCCCACTCCTGCTGCTCTGTCCTTGCAATATTGGGTTAAGATTAGAAGACATGACAATTTATGTTGAAGTCCAGTTAAATTGGTCTTCTTAATAATGTGTGCTGTCACTGTTTTTGCCCAACTAGATTTCTATCAGCTATCTAATCTATGACCAGCCCCCTCCCTCTCTTCCTTCCCTTCCCTCCTTTGCAGCTGTCAGAGTCTTTTCTTCTGTACATGAGTCTGTTTTTAAGTCCATATAGTAGGGGGTCTCATACTTATTTGTCCTTGTGTTGCTGCTTGATTTCACTCAGCGTAATGTCTTCCAGTTGAAACCAGGTTAAGAGATGCTTCCTAAAATCATCATTGTTCTTTATCATTGCATAGTGTTCCACTGAGTGTATGTACCATAGTTTGTTTATCCATTCATCTATCATTGGACATCTGGGTTGATTCCATCTTTTAGCTATTGTGGACTGTGCTGTAATAAACAGTTGTGTGTGTGTATCTGTTTGTGTAACCGCCCTCAACTCTGTAGGATATAATCCAAAGCAGTGATTGTCTGTTTCCAGCTTTTTGAGGAAGTGCCAGATTGCTTTCCAAAGCTGTTGTACCATTTTGCAATCCCACCAGCAGTTTAGGAGGGTTCGAGTCTCTCCACAGCCTATCCAGCATTTGTGGTTTTGTGTTGTTTGGATCATAGCCAACCTTGTTGGGGTGAGATGATACCTCGTTGTAGTTTTGATTTGGATTTGTCTAATAGCTAATGATCATGAGCATTTCCTCACGTGTCTTTCAGTTGCCTAGGTGTCCTCTTTGGTGAAGTGTCTGTCAATCTCCTTTACCCATTGCAGAATTGGGTTATTTACCTTTTTCTTGTTGGTATTTTGCAGTACCTTGTAGATTATGGACATGAGATGTCAGTCCAACATGTAGTTGTCAAATATTTCTTCTGATTCTGCAGGTGTTCTTTTAATTCTTTTGATAGTCTTTGGATGAGTGGAAGTGTTTGATTCTTAGTAGTTCACATTTATCTATTTTCTCATTTGTTGATTATGCTTCATCAGATTTTGAAGTCTGGTTTATTATTTTTTGGTTTGAAATAGAGAGGAGAAGAAAAAAAAAAAAAGACGAGCAGCAGCACCTCCAAAAAGAAGGAAAGTCTACACCTGGATTAAAGCCTTCTTTATTTGGCAATTCTCGGTTCTCTGCTTGCATTTCTGTTCCTTCATGTCCTCTAAATGCCCACTTACCAAGAGTTTGCAAAATAAGCCTTCTCATTTAGGGAGGAACCTGATATAGAAAAACCTGATACCATAGTGGAGGATCCTCGGTGAATAATAGATGTGACTATTAGCAAGCATTGTGAGCCATTTGGGGAAACCCAACTGAGTGAAAGAATACCAAGATAAACAGAACAGCTGGCCGCAGAGCAAACAAGAGTAGCTGTGGATCCTCTGTGCTTATCAAGTGTGTGGTAAAATGCCTGTAAGGGCAGGGCCAACAGTTTGAAGAAGGCCAACTCCCAAACTGTTCACAGTATTTTCATTGGTGGAGGTGGATGTAGGAAGTGAGATCCTTCTTACCTCTCTACTTTGATGTTATCATTGATCATAGTGAACATTTTAAACTTGAGTTTAAGAAAAATATGGAGTCATCTTGAGATAGTGAGATGGTATCCTGAAGACTAAACCTGCCAAAGGTGCTGTGTTAAACAACTTCGTATGACTAATAGCATTTAAAAACAGTTCTGTTAACCGAAACACAATCTCAGTGTTTCTTAGGCATGTTAACAGAGGTGAAAGTATTATCTCTAGGGAATATGAAAGCCATTGCCTATATTTTAGTGATAAACCACACACACACACACACACACACACACACACACACACACACACAGAGGCATTTAAATTAATATTATGTGGCTACTAATAATTAGCAAAGAAAATTTGTAAAGGTCTCATTCAATTCCCTATAATTTTGAAAAACAGATGTTATATGTCTAGTCAGACCTCATACTAGGGGAGATTGAAAAATTGACCTAAAAAATCTTGGAGTATTTTATTTTGCTGTGGTAGAGGTGATGAGCATATTCAGAAATAGGAGGGGGCGGAGCAGAATGAAGATGAAGCCAGCAGAAGGGAATGAGCTTAAAGTGAGGGGTATGGGAGGGAACTGGGCTTGGGAGGGTAAGAGAAAATAAAAGGCAAATATGGCACTTTTATACAAGTAATGTGCACCTTCTATGTTCGTTTATCAACAGTGCCCTCCCCCGTGGGGTAATTTTGTAAGCTTGCTGTGCTATATATATATATATTTTTTTAACAGCTATGGATATAAAAGAAATTGGCATGGTGGTAGTTACGAAAATGCCTGGGGGATGGGGGATTGGTAAAAGTGTAAGAGACATGTGTTATTTGTGTTAAAACATGGTAGTGTTTGGATTTATTTTTTTCTTTGAAAACCAAAATTTTTCACCATGGTGCTCAGGCAGATTCTAGGAAGACTGGAGTTTACTGCTGCAGTTTATGATATACCCGAACATAAACTTTGCTGGAAGTCTTTGGCCTTTAAGTTGACTTGTTGTCTGTTGTGTGTGAGCCAAGAATCTAACATTCCACTGTTATGTACAGGCTGCAGATGCTGCTCTTCAGCTTTAGCTGTCCCCGTTTGTGTGTGTGTGTGTGTTTAATAAATTCAAAATAATCTGATAAACAACCTGTTGATTACATGCAGTGGTGACGAGCCATCATCTAAACTTGGGAATCAGTATTCAGTCTTGTTTTCCACATTAGATAAATCTATAATTTTCTGGGAGCAGTTTATGGAGTTGAGAACAAACAACCAAAAGGAAAATTATGTAGTTCCAAGCAAGTTTATGGACCAGCGTATGTGCAGAACATTTGATTTTTTTTTTTTTTTTAAATTACAGATGGGTGGAGATGGAAAGGCAAATGTTTTATGTAGCTAGCCAAGTAACAGCTGGCTGTATCAGAAGGTGAAAGAAAAAAATCTTAAATGCATTACATTATGTTGACTTTTTTCCATCTTGCTTTCCATTTGTTTCAAACAGTGTTCTTGTTTCTTGAACCCCTTGTGATGATTCGTCATCAGCTCTGCACCTCTACTGTGCTAGTTCTAGAGAAGCTGGCAGAGGCCAGTTGCTAGCTGTGCTTTCCTGGTGCTCTGTATCTCGGTGGTATTCTTTGCAAGTTACTGGTATAGTGAATGTGTTTTCATTCCACCCGCTCTCTTTTTTTCCATTGTCATGTGGGAAAAAAAAAACAGTAAAAATGAACATCTGGCAAAGAAGCTGTCCCGATTTAAGGAGGAAGTTTGTTGGATTTATGATCTCCCTTTTCTGCTCAAGTACAAACTGGAGACAAGCTGGAGAGAAATCTTGCACAGTTATTCAGGGGTCAGGGGCTGGGGTGGGGTGAGGTGGGGTGAACGGGGCTGTTGCTGAGGCCAGAAAAACATTTTGCATCAGCAGAGTGGCTGCTGGCCTGCCAGGATGCTGTTGTTTTCAGCCATGGTTCAGTTTTGTGAAAGGACAGTGGGTGTAAATTGTTGGCTGGGAGCTCTTGTCCTCAGGAGGACTAACCAGAGTTAAGCTAGACTGGCCACACAAAATCGCAGTATCAAATCCCACCTGCCAACTCCAAAATTTCTGCCTTGTTTATCCCAATTTCATGAGGCAACTGTAACACTATATAGTATGTTATAACATATCTTCATAATTACTATTAAAGGTACTTTTAAAAATGAACTCTATAATACAACAGAATTATACTGATGTAGAGCATATACTTAAATTCTGTGCAAAACAATAAATTGCTTTTAAAAAATAATAGCTCTGGTGTCTGACTATATGGGAAATCCTGGCATAGATATTGGCCCTGTCTGTCCAACTCATGATCATTGAATGATCATATCTCTTCTTTCCATCACACTCCCCTCACCCCCCGGAGTATTTCTTTGCCTTATGTAATTTCCTGATAATTTCACCCCGCTCACTCCTGGAAGGGTTGATGGATTAAATCAAGGCTCATGGTCAGCCTATAAAAACAGGAACTTTAGGGAAGATTTTTGTAAGATCATTTTCTAAAATAGCATAGTATCAGAAGTATTTTAGTAATGCTTTTCAGCAAGGAAATTAGTTCAGTATTTTTGGCTTTGTCATCTCAGCACTTAATATGCTGTATTGTCATAGAGTTTTGGCTTTTTTATCAGCTGGAGGACGATTTTAGGTCAAGTGCTTTCAGATTACTAATTCTTTTCCTTCCATTTTATCTCATGTTTTTTAAGTGTCACACTAACATACAGCATGGAACCACCAAGATTTCTTTTCCTCATCTTTCATCATTTCCCATATTTGTGCTGAATTAACTTGCTTTGACTCAGACTGGAAACTAGCACTTTAAAAGCTCTGGTGCCTGACTCTTAATTTTGGTTAGTCACTCCTTTTCCTTCTAATACTCAGTGTTTCTCAGGACTCAGTCAGATGAGATACTGTTCCTTTACTTTGCTTCACTGAAATTCCTAATTGGAATTTGTTTTAGCAAAGAAGCAGTTTTTAATGGATTGGGGATGAAAATACTGGTGTGTTACTACTACCATTTTCCTTCCATGCCATTTTGTTCTAGAAGGTTCTTTCTTTGCCTCCCTTGCTATTTTCTTGGCAACAGAGTTCAAAAGAATTAGTTACCTACTATAGCCCAATATGATACCAGCCATAGTCATGAGTAGACATAGAAACAGTAAATGTCTATTTCTGAGTCTTAAATAAGGTTTATAATCTAGTTAGATCAGCAAGAATTAACTGTTGGAATTTACATTATAACATAACTTTTTTTTTTCCTGGCAAATGTGTTCACATAAATAGCACACACATGTAACTCTTGAAAATGACTTAATATTTGAAAACTTTTGGTGTAGCATGCCCATGTGTATTCCACGCATGTCTTGTGACATTTCCAGAAGTGAATTTCAGTCTCATGTCCCCTCATTTGATAGTCTGAAATGTTTCTTTTGATTATATTTGTGTAATAAAGGTATAAGCCATGGTCAAGAAGTCATGATTTGAGTTTCCAGTTACCCCAGTAATTAGAAAACACACAATTTGAAACTGTATTTGTTTCTACTAATTTAAGTTGATAGTGATATATATCCTTGGAAACCCTGGTGGTGTTGTTGTTAAGTGCTATAGCTGCTTACCAGGAGGTTGGCAGTTCAAATCCACCAGGTACTCCTTAGAAACTCTATGGGTAGTTCTCTTCTGTCTTTAGGGTCACTGTGGGTTGGAATTGACTTGAGGGCAGTGGGTTTTGGGTGTCACTTTTGACTCATCAGTTGGAATCATGAGTGTTCCTGGTTCAGTAGTTGAATGTGAAAACCTTATCAGGTCATTTTAAATGAAACGATTAAGATCTCTTAAAGACGGTCATTGTCCAATTGATTCTGGTTTCTAGTGATGCAGTGGGGTAGAGATAAATTGCCTCAGTTTCCAAGAAGCACATGGTGGATTCAAACTGCCAACCTTTTGGTTAGCTGACTTGCTCTTGACCACTACACCATCAGGGTTTACTAGAACCAGCCAGTTACCAACTATATGGCGCACGTTGTTTCAGTTTATAACTCTGAATCATAGAACCTGGTGGTGTAGTGGTTAAGAGTTACATCTGCTAACCAGAAGTAACCAAAAGGTTGGCAGCTGGAGTCTACCGGGCAGTTCTTCTGTGTCCTGTGGGGTTGCTGTGAGTTCAGAGTGACTGGATAGCAGTGGGTTTCACTTTGTTTTTACAAAATGAATTTCACAGTTCTTAAAATTATCTCTTTTCTGTAAAAGAATGATAAAGGGTTATTTTAAAACTTAGCCGTCATAACTTTCTGGAAGAATTTGGTACTAGAATGGCATGAACTAAGTTGCTCATGAAGTGAACTCAGTCATTTGGACCAGTGTTTAGGATCGTGAAATTTTTCTATAAAACTGCAGAAACTTATTTACAATATTCCTAAACCATTGCATATCTTTGCTTGGTAAAAACAAAACTAGCACTTAATAATAACAAAAACAAAGAAAGCCAATCCACAAAACAGTTAATTTGAGAACAGTAGCGTTTGCTAGAGGAACCCTTTAACTCTCCACCCAGGGAATGTATGTAGCACTAGATAATTCAGATGGAGGCAGCTGTCTGGAAAACCCAATGATAAGCAACAGTCAGACAAGTGTGACACAAGAGGAGGAAGACCATCTTCAGGAAACTGTGAGCTTTTCCTTTTGTGTGATGAGCATTTTGTTGGAACAAAAATTATAAAAGAATTTTGACCTCACTGTTAATGTGCCTCATGTTTCACCCTCTAGGTATGACCTAAAATAATCTGTTTAATAGCTAGAAGTACAGTTGACCAAAAAAAAAAAAATTGAATCCGAAGAAGCCTGAGTGTAAAAATTTGTGCTCTGTACAGAGGAAGATGGGAACAAAATTTATAGAGAAACTACAACCACAGCATCTTTGTAAATATACCAGGCGTATGTGATGACTCTTAATGACTTTCTCTAAGGCAATAAGCTTGGAAGGAAAAGGGGCCTTCAGTTATTGGTAACTTGAGAAAGGTGAAAAGAGCCAATGCCATCCTTTAAATAGGAGAACTGAGCATTAACTAAGAACTTTTCTGCTCTGGGAGTTTGGTCGGTGATGTTTCACATTAAGCCTGATTGGAGAGTGAATATCTACCCACTGGAAACATATTGGTGAGAATGCACATTCTAGAAAAACCATATTCAGAATGTGCCTTCAAGCAACTAGAATTCATAGCTGAAAAGTTACACCTCCAGAAGAAAGAAATGAACAAATGAAACAGTGAGCATTTGTGTTGACAGGATTTTCCTAATGATGGTCAAGAGTCCTAAAAGTTGTTCCCATGAAGCCTTGTGTCCCTCCCTGCAAGCCTTCAACTTGTTGGTTTAGAGGACAGTTGAATGGTTAGGTTGTTGGGACTACTGATGTCCAGGACTTGAACTCTAATCTAGAATTTTTTTATACTCATGACTTCTGGTTAACAGCTCAGGTTACCTAAATTCTAAATCAAAGACATCACTAGAATGGAGAGAAATGAGAAAAGGATGTGATTTGTGTAAGGATTTCTTGACTTTGTTGTAGGTTAAACAGGCTTTTCATGTGTAAGTAAATCTTTTAACAGTGAATTGGTTTTAATCTGTATAGGAAAACTTGTGTGTACATAGTTAGGATTCTGTCAGCAGGTAGCCATCACCATTCCATGTTTGTGATTTTAACAAGATTCTCTTCTGTGCCACAACCTAGAATGTGTGTGGACACATACAGTACACATTTGTGTGAGCATGTATTAGCTAGCAGTGTATTGAGTTATAAGTTCTTGTTTTTGTTATTTTGGTAACCTGACACTTTTGGTTTTCCTAATAACTGGTTTCTGGAGAATTAAGTTGTCTTTTGCTGCCAAAAAAACCAAACCTGAATCCACTAAAAGATCCATCTGAGTTTCATTCTCATGTTCCCACCAGCCCTGAGGAAGTCTGTCTGCTTTCTCTTTTGTATAGTCAGGAGACAGGACATTGACCTATGAAGCAATGTTCGGTTTACTTTAGTAGAGCTCGCTCAATGTTAATAAAAGCAGAACAGTGAATTAGTGCTGACTTAAGAGCAGGACAACTTGGGTGGGGGAATCTCTGAAGATAACATGTTATAGGCAACACCCAGAAGAGAACTGACAAACCATGATAAGAACTGATGGATATTTCTGGCCCACCAGGAGAGCATGAGGGTGAGAATTCAATTGCCTCTTCAAATAAACTGTGATTAAGAAATCAAGTCTGATTTTGTTTCTACAACAAGAGTTTTATTAAAAAGAAAAACAAGGCTGGCCTGAGGCAAAAATTTATTGATGGATAAAATTGGCTGTTCTTGTGTGTTCCCCTCCGTTTGTCTCCTTAAGTCCCCAGTAATTGGTTGACATCTCCCATCAACCCCCTCAAAACCATCTGTCAGATACCACCTGAGAATTATTTTACCAAAAAATCAACAGGTGCCAAGTGCTTCAAGTAAGTCCCTTTCCCTCCTCTATATCCCAAGACCTAACCATGTCTTGAAACAGGGCTTAACACTCAACATTTGCACAATAGCCTGAATTTAAGTAGAAGGAAGTGGTGGTGCCCTGGCTGAGAGGGTGGCCACAGCTCAGCTCTGGCTAAGAGGAGATAGAGATTTGGACCCCTGTATGAAATCCTCCATGGTTCTCATGACATATTTTTAAAGGTATTGTGGGCAATGGAAATAGTTGATGCCTTGTTGTTGAGTGCTGTCAAGTTCATTCCCACCCGGTGACCCTGTGTACAACAGAAGGAAACATTGCCTGGTCTTGCACCATTCTTACGGTGGTTGCTGTATTTGAGCCCATTGTTGTAGCCACTGTGTCAGTGCATCTCATGCAGGTTCTTTCTTTTTCTGACCCTCGCTTTTACCAAGGATGATGTCCATCTCCAGGGACTGGTCCCTCCTGATAACATGTCCAAAGAACCTGATGAGAAGTCTTACCATTCTGGTGTCTGCAGAGCATTCTGGCTATATTTCTTCTGAGACAGACTGTCAGCATACTGGAATTCATTCTAGTACTGGAATTCAGAGGCTTCAGTTCTTTTTTGGCTTTCCTTATTCGTTGTCCAGCTTTGCCATGAGGGGATTGAAAATGCCATGGCTTGGGTCAGGCACACCTTAATCCTGAAAGAGACATCTTTTAACACTTTTTTTTTTAACACTTCTGAGAGGTCTTTGTAGCCGATTTGTCCGCTGCAGTGCACTTAAAACCAAGACCCACTGCTGTCCAGCCAATTCCATCTCGTAGTTACCCTACAGGACAGAGTAGAACTGCCCCATAGAGTTTCTAAGGAGTGCCTGGCAGATGTAAACTGCTAGCTTTTTGGTTAGCAGACGTCGCACTTAACCACTATACCACCAGTGTTTCCGTGGTGTACTTTGTGCCACTATAATCAAACCACGCAGACCCACCTGCTGCTGTAGAATCAGTTCCAACTTAATAGCAACCCTACAGGACAGAGCAGACCTGTCCCATGGAGTTTCCAAGGAGCACTTTTCGGATTCAAACTGCTGACCTTTTGTTTGGTAGATAGTGTGGTGGACTGAACTGTGTCCCCCCACAAAATGTACGTAGTCATTTGGCTGGGCCATCATTCCCAGTATTCTGGGATTTTCCGATGCTATACATCTTAGTCTCTGCCTATGGCCAGTAGCTAAGATGGTTATGTTAAAAGAGGATTAGGGTAGGATTGCACCCAAATTCAGGATTATGACTCCTGAATTTGGACTTGTAGTTTACCAGACTGTATAAGAATAGACTTTGCTTTGTGAAAGCCATCCACTTTGTGGTATTTCTGTTAGAGCAGTACTAAAATAGAACACTTAACCACTGTACCACCAGGGTTTCTAACCGGTAGTTCCCAAATTGATATCCACTACCACGTATAGTTTTTTTTAGAAAGCTTTACTCACTCAAAGATTATCTTTTGTTCTACGATTTTTGTCATACTATATTGGGGTATATGATACCATGTTTTTACTTGTATTCAGTGAAACTTAAAAGATGACCTCCCTTAAAAGATAACTTGAAAAATCTGAGTTTTCGGATAGACATGTCTTGTAACTTAAAAGCATAATTATTTATGAGCCAATATGTAGAACTCCAGATGGGTTGATGAGTATGCTGACCATGTCTCCATTCATTGTTTAAAGTATATTGAATGAGCAGGCACTACAGAGCTTTCACCCTAGCAGAGCCGGGTTGCTCTGTTACCCAAGGAGAAATACAACCTAGGCAGTCCAGGGCTTTGAGTAGGAGGGTCTTAGGAATGTTTACACAGAAACTTGTGTCTTGTATACACTGACTCAGAATATGCTAAGTCATTTTATCAGAAGATCTCAAACAGTATGTGCATGATGATCCCTTGAGAGGCATGTAAGAGATACAGATTCCTGGATTGAGATTCCAGAATTTTTGATTTAGTTCTGCAGTGCTAGGGCCTACGAATGTGCGTATCGTTTTATTAATTCTCTGATGACACTTGGAAAGATACTGCTGTCAGTCACTAGCAAAGAGCCTGATTGTGTTTCTGGCTTTAGCTCCTTGAACATTATGTTTCACTCCTATAAATTTGTCTTTTTTCCCAGTATTTTGAAAAATTAATTACCTAAACTTCTTCATGTTGAAGAAAGATGAATTCTGCTTAAGAGTCTTGTGAATGTGCATACTGCACTGTTTCATGAAATCTTATTTACTCCTGGTGACTTGAGTATTGGTAGAACCATTCAGTGTACACTTTGAACGTGACTCAAATGTTCTAGTCCAGTTGAATTTTGCCAGTTGTAGTTTCCTGAAAGGGAAACTAGTAACTGTCTACGTTGTAGCAAGTATGAAAAAGAAGGTAGTTTTCACTATCATGCCTCACTATTGAAGTGTAGGCTTGAGTAAATAAGAAAGGCGAGAAGAGCTTGGTTTCTTATTTATCCTTTGTTTCTCTTAGTGGGCTATGTGGAGATAAATATTTGAATTACTTCCCAAGTTTGGGGAGAGGTGGTAGTGGTGGGAATTTTGTTTGATCTGTATGATTATCTGATTCTCTCTTGCTACTCAAATACAGCATCGTTTCATTTTTGAAGTGCCCACTTTGTCTTGGGAATAGGTCTATTAGAAACCTTAATAGTGAAAAGAGCTAATAGTTATTGAATAGTGGCCTTATATAGGAAGAGATACTGACTTTATTTTAATGTCTGGAGAATGGGAGCAAGTTGGGTATAGACGTGTGCTTGGTTTGTAAGTTGAGTAGCAGAAAGTGGAGACAACTCTTGTTGAGCTATGGGGGACAGCCTGTCTTGAGAAAGGGGTGAGTTGAAAGTTCGATGAGATTATAAAATTTGAATGTCACGTGCAAGCAGAATGAATTGACATGATAAATGTAGAAGTTTTTCTGGGCAATGTTGAGGTATATTGGAGATCACTATTTGTTGTCTTATGTTGGACCAAAATCTGCTGGTTATGTAGCACTCTCTAGGAGGGCCCAGTGGATTAGGTCCCAGGATTGAAAGTTGATAGTATGATTCGCTTGGGTTTGGGGGTTTGCCACATGGCTGTGCTGAAGAAAAACACCTAGTGGGACCCAAAACTGTAGTACCTTGTCAAGCATGTTACATACCTGGACATGAATTCTGTCTACTAAGAATCATACAAATTTTGGGAGGGTATTAGAATGGAAAAGAAAAAGCCATTTAAATTCTAAAACCATCCCTTTTTGCAACTGAGATTCTATCCTTGATTCTGCTAGGTATCCTCTTTATAGTGAGGAACAATTTATCCATTGCTCATTTGTATGTCTTTTCCCAAGGTTCTTACTATTTACATGTGGAAAGACATTTTAAACTTTCACCCAGCATGTCTTTTTCTCATAGCTGCTGATCAGACTATCTCTCACTTACTCCTTCTTTCTCTGTAATGCATTGGTGCTCAGAATTATGAAAAACGAATAACTGGGTTATTCACTGACACAGAATATGCCAAATCATTTTATCAGAAGATCTCAAACAGCATGTGCATGATGATCCCTTAAGAGGCATGTAAGAGATACAGATTCCTGGACTGAGATTCCAGAGTTTTTGATTCAGTATTGCAGTGCTAGGGCCTACAAATGTGCATATCGTTTTATTAATTCTCTGATGACACTTGGAAAGATACTGCTGTCAGTCACAATATTTCTGCCTTCGTCTTGGGCTTTACATGTGCAGTGTTCTGAGGTATGGGAAAAAGCCAGGACAGAAGCCGTGGCATCATGGAGATCATGATGGTGTAGCAGTTAAATGCTAACCAAAAGATCAGCAATTTGAGAACTCTGTGGGGCGGTCTTACTTGTCCTGTAGGGACACTATGAGTCAGAATCAGCTCCGCTACGGGGGGTTCGGTTTTTAACACCATCCCATTGGAAGTATAGGCGTTCAGACATTGAGTTAAGGTATACCATATGATCTTTTCCTGTATTTAACTGAAATTATTTGTAGTATTTCTGTCTTGTGGATATGAGAGGCCAGACATGAATGAATACATATGTACCTCAGGAGTCTGTATTTTACTAAGTTAGAAGATCATAGATTTTTATTTCTTTTCCTTTTTTTCATCCTGAAGTGGGGATGGTATTATTAGAAGAAACTCTTCATATCTTCCATTTTTAGAAGAGCTGGAGAGAGTCAAGGTGAAAACTGTTCAGAGTTTCTGAGGAAAGAAATACAGTATATTGGTAAATAAGAATGGTTTTTTTTTGTTTTAATATGGAGAACGAAATTAGAAGTCAACCTAAGTGCACATTAGTTACAAGAAAATATTGGATAACCTGTAAGGTACTACAAAATATCAGTAAGAAGATAAATCATCCAATTAAGCAATGGGCAAAGAAGATGGACAGACATTTCTCTAAAGAGGAGATCCAGGCAGCCAAAAAACACAGGCGGACATGCTGACGATCTTTAGTTATTAAAGAAATTTAAATCAAGACCACAATGAAATACCACCTCATCCCAACAAGGTTGGCCATGATCCAAAAAACACAAAACAACAAATGCTGGAGAGGCTGTGGAGAAAGTGGAACTCTCCTACACTGTTGGTGGGGTTACAAAATGGTCCCGCCTCTTTGGAAAGCAGTCTTGTGCTTCCTTAAAAAAAATGGATATACCTTAAAAAAATGGATATACCTTAAAAAAATGGATATAGATATGCCATTTGACCCAGTAATTCCACTACTGGGAATATATCCTGCAGAATCAAAGCCATTCACACCAAAGGATACATGCACAACAATGTTTATCACAGCACAGTCCATGATAGCAAAAAATGGAATCAACCCAGATGCCCAACAATAGAGGAAGGGATAGGTAAACTATGATATATATACTCAATGGAGCACTATGCAATAATAAAGAACAATGATGATTCCAGGAAACATCTCACAACCTGGTTTCAACTGGAAGACATTATGTTGAGTGAAAGTAATCAGAGACACAAGGACAAATACTGTATGAGACCCCTATGATAAGAACTCAAAAACAAGACTTATGCATAGAAGAAAAGACTCTTTGACAGCTGCAAGAGAGGGAGGGTGGGGGACAGTTTAGATTAGATAGTTGGTAGAAATTTGGTTGGGTGAAATGGGTGACAGCACACATTAGAAACAAGAAAAATATTAAGTGGACTTCAACATAACTTGAGTACTCCTCCCATCTTAACCCAATAATGCAAGGACAGAGTAGCTGGGGCAGGGGGCAGGGGACCATGCTCTTACGCAAAATTGAGGCCAATTGGCACAACTAGCATTTTGTTAAGATGGCTCTCTGCACCCCACATTGGTGAGTGGTATCTAGGGTCTTAAAAGCTGCCAAGCTGCCATCCAAGGGCACAGCAAATGGTCCCAACTCAGCAGGAGCGGCTGCTCACTGAGGACCAAAATGACAACCCAGAAGACAGAGACACCCACAAGAGTGGGTGCCTACATTGACTTGGGACTGGAAGAACTGGGTGGTGCCCGGCCACCACCAGTGATAGCCACGATGGAGCTCACAAAGTTGAGTCTCACTGGCAACGCAAGAATAAAAAGGAGTGCACCCTGCGATTGCCACTGAAAGACCGCAATTGATGGTCCAGTGGGTTTGGCGTTCCCCTAGGAGCATGACCCCTGGTCCTGATGCTGCCCTTGCCCATGGATCACAACAAAGGTCCACTCTTCGGACAGAAAGGGATTGGACTTGGCGACGCACAGTGACTATAATTTGGGTACACTTTATAGTTCTATGCATCTATAGGATATCATCCTGCTGAACTCTGATTGGAGGAAGGGAAGTGGGTGGAGAGAAGGGGAAAGGAGACTGTTGGTAGGATGAGATATGTATGGAGCAGGGAGGAATAGTGTGCTGTCACCAGGCACGGAGAGCAGTGGAAGCTGCATATAGGTGGGCATGCAAATTTATATGGGAGTGTACATTTTCCCTCAGTCATAATAAAAAAAAGAAAGAAAATATTGGTTGTATTAGTGAAAAGATCCAGTTGTACCTATTTCAAAATGAAATGTAAGTAGCTGCTAGACAGGGTGAGTATTTAGAACTCATAAATTGCTTTTTAAGAATTTTTTCTTTCAGTGATATAACCAGGAAGTTGAATAGTTTTCCACATTGATTTTAATGTTTTGTAAATTTTATAATCAGTTTCCTGCAAAATAAAATTTGTCTTCTTTAGTTTCATTTGTTTCTGCTAATTTTTTCATAAATGCAAAGGTGTCATTTACTAATTACAAGTTTTTTGAACTGATGAAAATATACATACGTTTGTATAAAAAGCAGAACTTGACTCATGAGTCAGTAATCTGGAGAAGTACTGATTCAGGGTCCGTCCCACGTGACATCATAGTTACAGGACGGTAGGGTTAGAGTTCTTCTAGTCCCACCCTTGTCTTTAAATATCTGATAGTTGATTTTATTAAAAACTGAAATCCAGTGCTAACACTTTTATTCTATTTCAGTTCCACACATAAGACATTTGTACCTAGTTTCTTTAGTGTGTAACTGACTTTTTAGTGTGGTCATATAATTGGTCATCCAGATTGGATTACTTTTAAGAATAAAAGAGAGCAATGTTATTAACTGTACCGGGACAACCTTTTAGAATAATATTCTGTCATAAAACTAAGCTCTGTTAAATAGCTGTGAAATCAGTGTGCATTCTCAGCAATTTTTTTAGATATGTGGGGAATAAAAACCTTACCTAGATGAAAGTTTGCTTACCAAAATAATTAAGGTGCTGCATGTTGTGTGATACTCGGTTTATGTAGAACCCCAAGGAAGTTCTTTTTTTTTTTTTCCCCACCATGTGTGTGAAAGATGTATTCCTCTCAAATCAGCACCTCTTCTACCTTTCCATAATTTGTCATTTATTGGCATAATATTAAAGATTAAAATTCTTTTTAGTGGTTCTTTTACTTCAGAATTTATTTATTAAGCAGTGATATCAGTAGTGGAAACCCTAGTGGCATAGTGTAGGTGCTGGGTTTGCTAACCAAAAAGGTCAACAGTGTGACTCTACCGGGTGCTCCTCGGAAACTCTAATGGAGCAGTTCTCCTCTGTCCTATATAGGGTTGCTATGAGTCTAAATCGACTTGACGACGGTGGATTTGGTTAAGAGCTACTGTAGCTAACCAAAAGGATGGCAATTTGAATCTACCAGGCTTGGAAACTCCATGGGGTAGTTCTGCTCCATCCTAGACAATCACGTAGAGTTAGAATCAACTCAGTGGCCAGCAGGTTTGGTTTTTTGGCCTTAATGATGGGAGGGGGCAGTGGATGTTATATAGACTACAGGTTCCCTGTGATCCCTTTTCTGGATCACAGTGTCCTGAGTGTTTCATAAACTTTTTTTTTCTGGATTTCTTCTAGACCAAAGAATTATCTATTAGGTTCATTTATTAAGTAATTAATGCTCAAACAATAAGTACTTCTTTTAATAACTTAGTGGGCAATTGAAAAAAAACCTGAATATAAACAGAAGGAGAAGCTACTTTCAATGTTTTTTTATTGTGGTATAAATATGCACCACAGAACCATTGCCATTTTAAATAATTTCTGCATATATAATTTAGTGACACTGACTTCATTATTCATGTTGTGCAACCATTATAGATAGCCTTTTCCAAATAATTTCATCACTATTAACATAGATCCAGTGCCCCTGTCGTGTCCTTCCCACCCCTGGTAGCCATTAATCATCTTTGGTTTCTGTATATTTGATTACTTCATATAAGTGAGATTACACACAGTGTGTGCCCTTTTGTTGACTGACTTAAGTTCCTTACCATGATGTTTTCAAAAGTTTATCCAAGTGACGTATAGCACAATTTCATTTCTCTTTATGGCTTAGTAATACTCCATACTACACATATACCACATTTTGATGGACATTTCAGTTGTTTCTATATTTTGGCTATTGTGAAAAGTGCTGCTGTGAACATTGGTGTACAGGCTTCTTTGTCCTTTCCGGGTTATACCGAGGATTGCGATGACTAATCATATAGTAGTCTTCAGGTTCAGCTTTTTGAGAAAATATCAAACTGTTTTCTACAGCTTTTATACATTTTACATTCCATTGAACAGTGGAAGAGTGTTCTAGTTTCTTTATAAACTCACTAGCACCAGTTGTGTCTTGTTTTCTTTCTTTCTTTATGATCACTGGTGTTTTCTGGGAAGTGAGATAATAAACTTATTGAAGTTTTGATTTACATCTCCCTAGTGACTTAGTGGTTTCTTGCTATGGTTGCTAACCAAAAGACTGGCAGTTCAGATCCACCAGGCAAACCTTGGAAACTCTATGGGGCAGTTCTATTCTGTCCTATAGGTTCACTAAGAGTTGGAATCGACTTGATGGCACCAGGTTTTCAGCTTTTGGTAATGTGGTGTAGTGGTTAGGTGCTGTGGGTGCTAACATAAAGACTGGCTGTTCCTTGGAAACTCTGTGGGTAGTTCTGCTGTGTTCTGTAGGGTCACTGTGAGTTAAAATCGACTTGATAGCAATAGTTTTTTTTTGTTTTTTCTTTCTTGATTTCATGGCTAATGACCGTTAAGCATCTTTCCATGTGCTTATTGACTGTTTAAATCTCCTCTTTGGTGAAATATCAGTTCAAGTCCTTTGCCTATTTTCTGATTGATTGTCTTTATGTTAGTACTTTGTAAGCAGTTGCAGTTTTTTGGAATAATAAAATCAAACATAGTGTGCTGTTTACAACTTCTCAAACCAACTTCAGATTAGACATCATCACAATCATTTCCTGTCCCACACTGATTTCCCTGTGTCCTTGTTTCTGTCATGGCAACTGTTAAAAAAAATAAACTCTGCAGATAAGCCATCAGAGAAAGGATGTAGTATGATACAAAACTGAAGCTGCAAACTACTGCAGTCTAGTAGTTTGTGCTGTAGCATACAGATTTTGAGATTTATTTCCTTCATCAGTTTAAAATCTGTTTCCCTGTGAGTTCAGTGTAGTGCTGTGGATGTGCTGGCAAAAGGATTGGGTGGCACAAATCTGGACATTTCTATCACATTTATCATTTTACTATTAACATGCTTTATATTTACAGCACCAGAAATTTTTAAGTATGTCTGTATTGGAGAAACTTGCACAAGGATTGTATTAAAAAGGTTTTCCTCTCTGTCACCTTTCCCCTTTCTTGATTTATTGTGTTGTGTTACTCAGTAGGAAACCCTGATGGTATAGGGGTTAAGCACTGTCTGCTAACTGAAAGGCTGACAGTTCAAACCTGGCAGGTGCTCCTTGGAAACTGTGTGGCACAGTTCTACTAGCTGTCTTAGTCCTTCTGTAACAGAAATACCACGAGTAAATGTCTTCAGTAAATGAAAGTTTATTCTTACACACTTCAGTAGTCTGGAAGTCTGAATTCAGGGTGCCAGCTCTAGGGGAACACACTCTGAACTCTGAAAGAAGGTCCTTGTGTTGCATCAGTCTTTTTTCAGGGAGCATCTTGGCATGGGAGCCTTAGGTCTAAGAGATGCACTCTGCTCCGGGTGTTGCTTTCTTGATGGTGTGAGATTCCCAACCCACTGCTTCCTTCTCTTTCCTTTTATCTCTTACAAGATAAAAGGATAAAAGGTGGTATAAGACATACTCCAGGGAAGGTCCATTTGCATTGGGGGCAGAGAGGTCACCTTAGAGTGTTACAGTCTCACCCTAATTTTCTTTAACATAATCCAGTGTATTAACCACAAGTAAAGATTAGGATTTACAGCATACAAAAATCATAACATGGAAGACAGTCACACAATAGTGGGAATCATGGCCCAGCCAAATTGCTGCACACATTTTTAGGGGGACACATTTCAATCCATGACAGTAGCTAAAGTTGCTGAACGTCTACTAAGTCTGGTGTCATGCTAAATGAAGCACGTTATGTACAGCCACTCATTTTTAATTTTTGTAGTGACTCTACTGTGTTGGATCCCTGGTGACACAGTGGTTAAGAGCTATGGCTGCTAGCCAAAAAGTGAGCAGTTTGCATCTACCAGCTGCTCCTTAGAAGCCCTGTAGGGCAGTTCTCCTTTGTCCCATGGGGTTGCTGTGAGTTGGAATTGATGGCAACAGTTTTTATCAGGTTTCTCTGGAAATCTCTGTGAAGTACATATTAAAAAAAAAAACAAAACAAAAAAACTCAGTGCCGTTTAGTCAGTGCCAACTCAAAGCAACCAGTACAAATTGCTGTGGAGTCGAGTCTAATCATGACAACCACATATGTGTTCAGTCTGTGGTCCATAGACGTTTTCAGTGGCTGATTTTTTGGAAATAAGTCAGCAGACCTTTTCTTCAAGGTGCCCCTTGGTGAACTTGAAACTCAAACCTTTTGGTTAGCAGCTGAGCATGTTAACTGAAGTTACTTTGCTTTTTCAATTTTTTTCTCTGACAACTCTTTCACAGACACCGGCCCATTTGTCTTTGTTTCTGCTTCTGTGGCAGATACTGTCCATAGTCCCATGGAGAACCAAACAAGGAGATATTTTTCCTTTTATTTTATTTTATGTGAAAGTTTACAATTGAAGTTAGTGTCTCATACAAAAATTTGTATATACATTGTGACGTGTTTGACTCGACGGCACTGGGCTCAGCTCGGCTCTTAGTTAATCTACATGTAGTATGGTAACAGCACACTTCTCTCTACCCTGTGTATCCCATGTCCATTCAGTTAGCCTCTGTCCCTGAAGTCTTCTCACAGTGCCTGCAGATAGGACCTCCCTTTTAGTCTCGTATATCTAGATTAACTTGAGCTAAGAAGCACATTCTTCACAAGTATCATTTTATGTTTTATAGTCCAGTGTAAATTTTGTCTGAAGAGTTGGGTTCAGGAATGGTTTTAGTTTTTGGCAAAGAGTCTGGGAACCGTGTCTTCTGTCGCCCCTCCAGTCTCAGATCAGTAAGTCTGGTGGTCTTACTAGAATTTGAGTTGTGCACCCCAATTCCCTGGTACTCCATCAGGAATTCTTTGTTGTGTTCCCTTTCAGGTCAGTCGTTGGCAGTAGCCAGGTACTGTCTAGTTCTTCCAGTCTTTGTGGCCCTTTCTGTCTCTTGGACTCATATTTTATGTCTTTGGTGGTCTTCATTCTGCTTTGCTTCAGGTAGGTTGGGACCAGTGGATGCATCTTAGATGGCAGCTTGCTATCTTTTAAAACCTGAGATGCTACTCAGCAAAGTGGGATCTAGAGTATTAATAAACTGTTATGCCAGTTGACCTAGGTGTCCTGTGAAACCGTGATCCCCAGACCTCCACCTGGGCTACTCTGTCCCTCGCAGTGTTTATTATGCCTAGAAAACGTCTTAGTTTCTGCTTTAGTCCTGTTGTGTTAACTGTGAAATAGGGAGATATTTGTGTTCACATTTTCAGTTGAAGATGCTGAGGTGTAGAGCAGTTTAGTTACTTGGCAAAATTAACTACTGCAAACTGGAGTTTGAATCTAGGTAATAAGAAATTCCAACCACAAAGTTTGTAAATGTAATTTATAGGGATGAATGAAAGATACTGTAAAATCTTGGTATTCTTTCAAAGTCATTAAAGAAAGATGAAGTTATGATAGTAGATCTTTGTATTAATATATTTTGATCAAACTCATTTATTTAGAAATGCATGGCATGTGTGGCACCTCCCTGTCACACAGTGTCCCTATTGCCCAACCATGTAGAATAACAGAGAATATATTGTACTTGCCATTTATAAATATATGGGTAGAAGAGAGAGAATGAATGGATGTGTTTGTCAGTGGACCAGCTAACTAGGACAGAACGCTAGCAGCACTGAGGCAATAGAACCATGAGATAAGAAATTGTGTACAGAACTATGTTTCAGCATCAGGTTTTAAAGGTCAGAAAGGAGAGTAAGTATTGGATAGAGTTTTTCGTTAAGTTAGAAATTGGAAAGTCTCTTGATAATGGTACTTCTGTTTAAAGCCTAATTTCAGACAGCGATTCATGTGCACTTGGGGTTGAGTTTCGCTCTGGAAGAGGACACATGAATCAGGCACATTTCAAATAGGCAAAATCTTGGTGGGCATTGGGTTAGTGGATGAATTGTATTTTGTTATCTCTGTGGTCTTAGGACTTGTGGTTTAAATTGCATTAGGGTAAATTTGCTTGTATGAATTGGGTTCATTTTATCTCTTGAATAGGGCAGGGGATAGGATAGGTAGAGAAAGTGATAATATGAAGATTAAATGGTCACTATAGTATTTTGGCATTTCTCCAAATTCTTATTGCTCTCTTGGAGAAGTATAACACTGCTTTGTAGGGAACAGAAAAGTGTTTACATCCAGAAATACTGAGTGGGTGTACTGAGTTCAGCAGCCAGGGTCGTGTCCCCAAGGCCTACTGTTGTGGTTTACCCAGCTGAGAAGCACAGGGGATCCATCGCATTTTTTTCCGTCTCTCCTCTCTTGCTTGCCTCCGTTCTTGTGCCTTCCTCCTGCCCACAGCCCTGTCCAGCACTTAAATTTAAGGGGTCCACATCTTGAGGCCTGTTTCTCAGAAATTCATGGTTTATAAAGGTAGATTTGAGCTAGTCCTGGAAGGTGTTTCGTTTTTCTTTGTTGCTTTGTACCTCCGTTGTAAATGTGACCCTGCCTTCTGGTCTAGGCTGGGACCAGTTCATATGCTTGAGTAACATTTTGTACACAGAATACACCTCTGTAGTGTGAGAACAATTTAAATGATGTGGGTTTTATTTAATATAAACATTAAAACCTTCATAAATAGGAACAAAGATTGAAAACTTTATACTCCAAGTAAGTAATATTTCCTGCATTCGTGTTTGTAATAACATGGTTTTGTTCTATTTCTTAATAAATTACCTATTATTGTCACCATAGTTTTGCACTGCATACATAAAATCTGAATTACCATGTACCAAATATCAGAATATTTTGGTTTTGTTGATATGAGAATTTTTACTTGTGTGTGTTCTGTATATTGCGTGTCTATCCTTGTTCTGATCATATCAGAAGATAAAACAGGACACAGGTTGTGCTGTCATTCGCAGAAAAGCCTGCATATGCCAAATGGTAGGACGATATGTATTATATTTAGTCTCACAGAACAAGTGAGGGGGTAACACCTAGAAAATATTAAGTATAGTATATTGAAGAGCAAGGACTTGGGTTGTGACTTAGGTTTGGGTAGAGGAAGAGAGTAGACTGGGCTATAGGAATGATGGGCTAGGTAAGAAGAAGGGTGTGTGTGTGTCACCGTCTGTGTGTGTCAAGTTCAGTGCCGTCGAATCGATTCCGACTCTTAGGAACTCTCTATATATTTTTAACTATTTTATAAAATAGTTAAATGTATTTTATTTAATGTTTAAAATATTTAAATATTTTGTTGTGTTTTAAATGAAAATGTACACTCCAAATCAATTTGCCATTAAAAAAAAAAAAAACTGGCACACAATGCTATGTACCTCTAGCTGCTTTCCCCACCCTGTGACAGCACAGATTTCCTTTTCACCATGTATTTCCCCTATCCATTCAGCAAACTCTTTTTCCCCTCCAACCTCTCATCTTGCCTCAGGACAAGAGCTGCACAGTCAGCGTCATGTTTATACTTAAGCCAGGAAGCACACTCTGCCAGGATTACTTTATGTCTTACAGTCTAGTCCAGTCTTTGTCAGAAGAGTTGGTTTCAGGACTAGTTTCAGCCCTGTGCTAACAGAGTCTGGGGGCTGTGTCCTCAGGAGACCCTCCAGTCTGTCAGACCGTCAAGTCTGGTCTTCTAATAGAGTTCTAACTCTATACACCCAAGGACGTATATTCTCGACCATTTACATAAAATGGCTTTCTTCTTTTTTCTTTAGCGTGACAGAATTGAAATAGTCACTGCCTGAGTTACAATGCAGCTGTAACAGAAATTGTTACACAAGTGGATGGCTTTAACATAGAAATTAATTCTCAGGCTAGGAGGCTAGAAGTCTGAATTCAGCCTTTCTGTCAATCTTCCGCCAATCTAGAAGTTGCTCAACACAGGTACTGTGTGTCCAATGGATGCGCCCCCCGCCTCTTGGTTCTTCTTTCTGAGTGGCATGAAGTTGCCCTGTCTCTATGCCCCCTTTTCTATCTCAAAAGAGTTTGGCTCAAGCTATACAACCTAATCTTGTAGATTGAGTTCTGCCTCACTGATGTAGTGGACTCTAATTCTGCCTCAGTAACACAGAGATTAGGATTTATAATGCACAGGAAAATCACCTCTGATGAAAGGATGGTGGACAGTTATACAATACTGGGAGTCATTGCCTAGCCAAGCAGATACCCTTTTTGGCATGATACAGTTTAGTCTGTAACACATTGTTAGTAAATTTAGTATTCGTACAATATTTGACACTAAATCCCTAATGACTTATTTGTTTAAAAGATCTTGAGGACAAGCATTTGGTTTAGTAAAATATTGCTTGTCTGAGCAGAATTTATTGAATGGTTGTTATGCACCACCTGAGTGCTAAGAATGTCACTGGCGTGACTGGGGCTATAAAGAGGACTCACAAGTCATCCTACTCCCCCCGGGCTCCAGTTTTTTAAGGACGGAGAGATACATCAGAAGGCTGGAGTGTGAATGATGGTCCCCCAAAAGATCTTGAATTTATTCAGTCAGTTTAATGTTGGGTGTGTGTGTGTGTGTGTGTGTGTGTGTGTGTGTTTTAATAACATTTCAAGGAGTTAAGTGCTTGAAAAAAATATGGAAGCATTCTCTTAGGTGTTATGTGTGAATGAATTTGTCGGTGGTTGGTTAAATTAGTGCTTTTAATACCGGAAAGCTGTACACATAGATACAGAAATTTACTCGACGGTGTTTTCCACAATTTTGAGAAACAAAAAGCTAAGTAGCAGGCTAAAGAAAGAAAAAGCAAAGAGCAGAAAAGTTAGTTTGGACAGCCTCGCAGGCCTTCCGGATTTCTCTGCCTGTCTTAGTTAGGCTTGTCTGTAGAGGTGCTGTGAGTTTCCTGAAACAGTCCACCAGACTGATAAACATTTATTGCCATGACACCTTATGTTTTGTCAACACTATGGTGTTTGTTTAGATAGCATAAGAGTTTTAATTTATAATATGTCTTCTTCATGAACTTAATGTTTAGATTTTGAGTAATTTAATCTTAGGACATTGTCTGGTCCCCAGGATTTTCCATTTACTGCTTTTATCAGTTTGAATCAACAACATGTAAAATGGAAACCAGGCCAGTGATCATTGGCAGTCAGAAGTGGACATGAAAATTTTGGAATTTGGGGCTGTGGAAAGAGGGAAACCATGCACTGGAGGAGCCAAAATATAGTTGGCACAAGTAGCACTTTTCTAGTATTTCTATAAGGAGATTGCCACAAACCTAATGACTTTGTACAGATTTATTCTCTTGCACTTCTAGAGAAGTACAGCGAGTCTCACTGGGCTGAATTGAAGGTGTCAGCTGGGCTGCGTTCATTTTGGAGGCTCTCTGGGAGAATCTGGTGGTGCAGTGGTTAAGCAGGTGGCTGCTAATGTAAGGTTCAGTAGTTCAAACCTGCTAGCCAGCTCCCTGGGAGAAAGATGAAGCAGTCTGCTTCTGTATAGACTAGAGCCTTGGAAACTCTGTGGGGCAGTCCTCTGTCTGCAGTGTCCCTGTGAGTCAGAATTAACTCCATGGCAATGGGACGGAGGATCCGTTTTCTTGTCTTGTCGACCTTGTATAGGCTTCCTGCATTGCGTGGTGTGTGTCCCTTCCCCATCTTCAAAGCTAACCTTGACCAGTCAAGTCCTAGTCACTCTTCTGTAGCCTCATCTCTCTCTCTCTTGCTTTCTTTCACTTTTGTGTTAATTATTAAGTACCCCTGTAGTTACATTTCATTACCTTGGGCCCACTCACCTAGTCCAGATAATTTCCTATGTCAGGGTCCTTAACTTAATCACATCAACAATCACATCTTAATATGTATAATGTTCACATTTCCTGCTATTAGGATATGGGTAGCTTTGGGAAGCATTATTCTGCCTGCACAGCCCGTCACCCTTGAAGTCATAGCTGTTTGCAAATGAGGAGCTCTAGATTTGAGGCTATTACTCTTGGTCATGATTGTGATATATATCATCCTTTTTGAAGACAAAATCATGATCTTTGTCCTGTTGTCTCAGAGGATGTAACTTTAGTTGCACATGAATTTGAGCTATATTCTTCCTTTGGTACCTCTCATGAAAGAAGAGCATGAGGCACTAAATTGGGCCAACTGTGACTATGGAACCCAGGCACAGTAGTCATTTTCAGAGTAACTGCTATGAAAGAGAAAAGGAGATTGATAGTCATGATGATCTAAGAAGAGAATTGGAGATCTGTTGCTCCGCGGCTGATAGAAATCAGATTCCTGTATCTTGATTGTGGTGGCACTGGGCTCATACTTGTGTTTTATAATCAGTTTCAACTTGTTTATCTCCAGTTATCAAAATGGTTTTGATCTACAAATTCATGTAATTGAAAGGAGAAACTTATCAGTAGAATAAGAACTCTTTTTTTCTGGATTTTGATTTATTTTGGTCTGTTCAGTAAGACTAGTACATAAATATGTTTGGCCTTTATTGTTCAGTAGTTGCTGATACAGCAGTTTTCTATCATCTTAAGCATGGCCTCTTGTGTAGCTAACTCTCCTATCCCAGTACACAAGTGTCTGCACGCAGACAAAGCTGTTGTCGGTAAATAGGTAAAGAGCTGTGTGAGTTCTGGAAGCAGGCATTGATTGGGCTGCAAATCAGATAACAGGTTTGAAAGCAATCGAATAAGTGATTGTTTCTGTTATTTCTTTTGTTTCCATTTAATGAGAATCTGTGTTTCAGGAGTTGGCATAAAGTCTAGAGATGTCTGCATTAAGGCTTCTACTGGGTATTGAGAATCATGTAAGCCAGTGATGCAGGGGGTAGTAGAAAGATGGGCTGCAGGAAAACCCGTCCTAGACTACTGTGCATCGCCTTCTCCAACAACAACAAAAACCACAAAACCCATTGCTGTCGGGTCGATTCCTACTCATAGTGACCATTTAGAACAGGATCAAACTGCCCCCTAAAGTTTCCAAGTGAGAGTTGGTAGATTTGAACTGCCAACCTTTTGATTATTAGCTGATCTCTTAACCCCTGTGCCACTAGGGCTCTAAACTGTCATAGCTGTCCCTTTTTATTCTGTGAGAAGATTGACTTTCCCACCTAGCCTCATTCAGTATTGGTGGTAACTTAGCCTTGTGACTAGATATAAATAATATAAACATAAATGTCTACACAATCCTTGTTTATTCCCATTTGTAAAGCATAGTAAAAGTGTAAGTGAAAGCGGTAATTTACATGGAACCTGGAGAATTTGTTTAGTTTATGTTTGCTGATTTAAATGTATATAATTTTCTAGAGGTGCAAAACTTCACAAATGAGTTCTGTGACAAGAAAGCCCCAAATCAAGTAGGCATGCTGTAGCGAGTCCCAGGTGCTGGCACATATTTTAATGATAGGAGAACCTTATAGTCAGAGAAAAGATGGAGGCCTATCAAAGTAGAGAAAAATCGCAGGAGTAATTTATGTGTTTCTCAAAATGAGAATAATAAGAATAACAATGTCTAATGTACTGTGTACAGGGCTCTGTGCTAACTACTTTGTGTGTTATTTGATTTTATTAAATAAATATACATTTACAGATGGGTTCACCTGTACAGATACACTCACCCACAGACTCAAGAAGGTTTTCTTCCATAATAGTGAAGAACAGTAGAGATGTTGACTTGAAGTCTTTGATCTGCCACTGGTAATAATGAATTGTATAAACTTGGACAAGTACCCTCAGTTTTAGGTCTGTTTGGTCATCTGTAAGCTCAGAGTTAGACTAAAATATCATAGACATTGCTTCCATCTTGTGATAGTTAAGATTATGTGTCAACAGAGCTAGACATGATCTCAATAGTGTCACAAGTATTATGTCATCATCTTCCACTTTGTGATCTGATGTGTGCTGCCAGTCATTTGAAAGGGGAGCTTCTTTGGGAGTGTGACCTCCATCCAGTACAGACATTTGGCTGTTCTGGCAAAGCTTGTCCTCTTGATCCTGCATGGCTCATCCTGCTCTGACCCTTGGTTCTTCGGGTGTGAGCCCAGCAGCCTGTGGATTTTGGAATTCACCAGCTCCCACAGCAGCTTGCTGTCTGATCTGCTGATTTGGGGAAGTGCTGGACTGTTAACCCCAAGGTTGGTGGTTTGACACCACCAGTGGCTCCGTGGGAGAAAAATATGGCAATCTGCTTCTGTAGGGATTTACAGCCTTGAAAACCCTGTGAGGTTGCTGTGAGTTGGAATGGACTTGATGGCATGGGTGTGACTGGATTGTGTGTGTGTCAGGCGGGTGTTTACAGAAACATTTATGCTTCACTGTTTTTTTTTTTTTTTCCTCTAGCAAATGAAGTCTAAGATGCAGCTCTATACTTTCAATTATAATACAGTTATGGAATATTTAATTTAAAAGGTAAAGAAATGATTCAGAGAAAATAGACGGTTGAAGACTGTAAATGGGAACTTAGAGATATGTCTCATTCCCACAGAACCCCCAGGGATTAAAGACAGCTTTCCAGTCAGATCTTATTTTGAAGATATAACCAGATTAGAAAGTGGGCTGATTTTTTTCTGTTATGGGCGTCACTGGCTACAGTGAAGGATGTTAATGCCCTCAATGACTAAATAAAAATAACTGTGACAATGAAAGGTTACTGACTGTGATGATTCATTTTGAGGGGAAGATTTGGCTGACTGGCTGAGTCCTGTGCCAGGGAAAATGCTGAATGTATTGTAGCAGTGTTCTCTAGGCTAGGACAGTTTATTAAAATCTGGAATGTCAAGTAGAGGGTTGGAATGGGAATACAGGTTACAGAAGGAAATGGCTTTTAGGTTAGTTGAACAGAAAGGCAGTCATATTGAATTTGCAGCTACTCTCCTCAAACATTGAAGTTTTAAAATGAACTCATGGGAGAATCGGTACGTTTTCATTGCCAAGTGACTCAAACTCATGTCTCAATAATGGTGTAAGCAAATAATACGGGAAGAGTTAACAGAGAAACACTCCCTGGTTTGATTTCAGGACCTCTGAAAGGCTTGTGTTTTCTGTGAGATTTTCTTGCCAGTGACTGACTTTCAGTGACTTCCCACTGCCTCTAAAGTATGATTGAAAATCTGTGGTCTTATGTCCAGCGTCCTGCCTTTCTAACTTGGTCCCACCCCATCCACTCCTTACCCGCTGGTCAGTGCTGTGTGGCTCACAGCCCTTTGCCTCCTTTTGTACTCATGCCTGTGTGCACACCATTCCCTTGACCTAACGTGAGAATGATGAGACTAATGATACCTAACATACTACTGTATTAGATATCATTACTATGTGTGTACTTCATGCTAACTACATGTATTATCTGATTTAATTTTCTGGAAAACTCTTTCACAGTTGGTATTATTAACCATTATTATGATCATTGTCATCATTCACTGCTGTCATTGTCTCGATTTTTTAAATAAGGGGACCGAGATTTGGTTTAAATTGTTTTCCCAGGATTACACTATCAACGAGTGGTAGAGTTAGAATTGGAACCCGAGTTTTTCAACTCTAGAACCCAAGTATTAAAAACCTTACTTTGCCATTAAATGCCATTTTTCATATCCAAACCCAGTCCACAGCCTTCCCTGCCCCCTCTCTGGGGTTCCCTACGATCGTCTGTATGTCTGTTAAATTATTTAACGTATTGTCTTTGGCTTTAGTGTACTTAACTTTGCTTTTGTTCATTGAGGCTTCGCTGAAGGCTGAATCTGTCTTGTGTTTCCACCTTAATTTTGTTTTGTTGAAGGTGTTTGGTGTAGTACCTCGATGTGAAGCTAAGTAGTACAGACTTAATATCAACGGTTTCAGCCCGGTAATTCTTTTTGTTCTTTTACGATATTGAAAATTTCTGTTAAAATGTCACTGTTTCACTTGAAAATATTAATACCCTGACTAGGACTCTGCATTTTCACCTTCACTTTACATGCTGATAACTAAGCCTCTGGTTATTCAGGTAGAGTATTATTCACTTGCTTAGCTCAGATAAGTTGTGTTTTAGAAACACTGTAATTTAAATGGAAACCCTGATGGTGTGGTGCTGTAGTGGTCAAGTGCTATAGCCGCTAACCAAAAGGTCAGCAGTTCAAATCCACCAGGTTCTCCTTGGAAACAACTCAGTGGGGCAGTTCTCCTCTGCCCTGTAGGGATGCTGTGAGTTGAAATCGACTTGATGGCAGTGGGTTTAGTTTTGTAACTTAATGTCACAGAAAGAGGTTGATCATATAGACACCTCATTTGAATGTTGGTTTTGCCAAATACCTGTGAACCTAGAAGAATTACTTAACCTCTGTGTCCTTCAGTTTCTTTCTCTGTTAAATATAAAAGATAATACCTACTTATCAGGATTATAGTGTAGATTAAATTCTATAACACATGCAGAGAGCTTGAATGGCTGAAATGAATGAGACTATAATTAATAAATGGAACATCTTGACTCTCAGCTTTGCCTCTGACTTAATTCTGACCTTCAATTTTAATTGCAGTTGCTGGCTTTTTTGCAACTGTGAATTTAGTTTGCTCAATTTAATTTTACCTTTAATTCAAATTGTATGGCTCAATATCACTATTAGTATAGCAGAGAGTCATTATTACAGTCCAGTTAGCCTAACCCCAGAGGACAGCTTGTAAATCCTGACCCCATTCTGCCTCATGGAATCCCATTCTTTAAAGTCCTGTCTAATTATCTGGGTGCATTCCAAACGTCTCCCATTTTTTGTATCAAAAGTAGTGAGTCCTCCTTTTGGGGCCCTGTATAACTACTTCTATTACTTAACAACTCCCCGAGATTGTCTCAGCCATTTTTCTTACAACGTATTCTTCTCAACTTCCTTAAGCAGCACTGCTTGCAAAATCTGTGTCCTTTCTTCTTTAAGCTGATGGTTCTGTAATGGAAGAGTTTGTGTTGTAGAATTAGGTGGCTTAATACACAGAAGATTTAATTTAGGAATTATGAGGACAAAGGTCTGTGACATAAGGTGTGTTTGAGACACGGTTAGTTTTGTTGCAGTGGGGTTCTGGGTTCTTGGCGTGAGCCTTGAGACTCAGAGAAAAGGTAAAATGTTTTGCATGTTTGTGTCTGTTGCAGTATAGACTAAATAGGGAGGAGAGAACACCTGGTGTTCTAAAGTATCAGGTAGGAACTGAATGAATAGGTACTTTCATTCTGTTCTGTGTTGAATATGATAATCTGTAAGTATAACTCAAATTGCATAAACTACCACAGCCTCTTTTTAAACATAATTTACTTTTCCACAAAGTACCCTTAGAAGTGTGTATACTCTTATTATTTATTTAGTAGTTACAGTTCCTATTTCCAAACAATTCTGAGGTGGTGGGCAATTTTACAATGCTACTTAAAAACAAAACGAAACAGTACAATTAAGGCTAAAGCCAGAAGAGATAGTGTATGTAAGTATCACTTGGGTAAATTGTCAGTGATTAGTATCAGTCTGAATTTTCTGACAAGAAAGGTGAAAAGGGGAAACAGTTTAGGTTCTGTGGTTTATCATGTGGCAAAAGAATGCATAAAATGTCACCTCCCACCCTAAAAAATGTCCCTAGAATAGAACTTTGTTTTTTTTTCCCCTCATGAGTCACTGTTGAGAACATAACAAGTAACAGATATTATCTTTGAGATTTTGTAAGAAACAGAGTTGCTCTTTAATAGATACGCTTTGTTAGTGGCTGAAGCATAAACCCTCGGTAAATGAAGATATTCTCAGGCTGGACAGTATAGCTGAGCTCTTCTTCATTCATTAACTGCTTATTGCCTACTGTGTACCAGAAACCAGATCAGACATTGCGAATAAAAAATCCTTGAAGTACATAGTCCAAAGGGGCCTTTAGGTAGGCAAACTGAAGATGAGGGAACAATGTGCTGTGTACTGAAATGCATGTATGCAGTTGTCTTGGTGCCCAAAGGAGAGAGCATGTCATGTCTTCTTGGAGTAGTTGGGGATGCTTATTGACAAATCATATTTCAGCTAATTCTTGAAGCTTCTTGGGTTGAAAGATGAAGAGACCTTCCTTATAGAAAATATTGATGATCTAATTGATTTCAATTGGGAACTTGTACAGTGTAGAAATAGGATAATTAATAGCTAATAAACATTTCAAACTCAAATATTACATGTCTTCCATGAAACTTTGGCAGGTACATGAGTGCAGCAACTTCATGATTAAATTCTCTAATACGCGTGCAGTACAGATAATTCTGGCATGTGATTGAAGCCCAGTAAATGTTGCATGGGTGAATGGATGAAAGGAGGACAAGGAGAGCCCTGTGTCACAATAGTCACAAAGTATGGTTGAGATAGAGTTGTCACTGTGTTGGGAAAGTTTGAAAGTTGATTTATATTTTCTGCCAAACACAAGAGCAGTCCATCTGAGAGACCTGGAGATAAAGCCAATATTTTCCTCAGAAAGTAATCTGGACTTGTATGAATTCCCTGTACAGATGTTGAGCTTGGACTTCAGTCCTGCCCGGTATAGCATATAAAAGGAGTAAGTTCCGTCTTAAAAGCTGCAAGGCACTTACTGCCAGCTAATCACAATATCCCTGAGCGTTAGCCAGGCCTCTGTGGAGTGTCTGCTTTTAAATAGAACTGCTCTTCTGTACTCCCTGTAGAATTATGAAGCAGTTTGCTGTATGCCTGGGTAACTCAGAGGCTTAACTGGTGGAAGAGGTTATTTAAGATGCTTGGTGAGTGAGGACCAAATACAGTTTTAGTTCTCATGTATTGATGTTGAGCTCTTTCTCTTGACATCTTGTCATCAACTGAGAGACTCTTGAAGACTTTTCAAAGACTTTTCTTGCCTTCAGGTGTTGTGTATCTGCTTATTTGCTTGCCTGTTCTCTTGGCTGTTTCATGGTACCTCAGACCTAAACTGAGGTGTATAGAAATCTTACTCTTTACCTTCTCATCTAGTTCTTTTCTTTCTTTTACCAGTGTACCTTTCTCATTAAATGAGCCATTGTATATTTTCTTTATTGATCTAGAAATAGGTACTGATTCTTGACATCTTCCCTCATACCTTAAGTCTGATTTATCCTTTTGAGTTAATATTTCCGACTGTTCACTTTTCTCCATTTGAATTGCCATGAACTTAGTCCAAACCACTGCCATTATTCACTTTAACTGCTGGCATGTCCTGCTGACTGGCGCCCCTGCATACAAATCACACTTTTCTAATCAGTTCTTCACATAGTACCTATAGTGAATGGTCTTTACAAGAAAATTACATTAATTCACTTTTAAAAAGTATCTAGTGGCTTCCCATTGCACTTTAGATAAAAAAATAAACATTTGCCATGTCTTGCATGGCTGGACGTGGCATAGATTTGGCTCTTCCATCTTCATCTGGACCTCCTGTCCCCTTTTACTTTCTCTCCAGCAATGCTGGCTTGCTTCAGCTTTTAGAAAGTTCCAAATCGAACGTGTCTTAGTATCGTCTTACTGTTTCCTCTGTGTAGAGTACTTCAGTCTGCTCTTCACTGGAAACAGTTAAGTGCTCAGCAGTTGGAAACTACCAGACACTCCTCGGAAACTATGGGGCAGTTCTGCTGCCTTTTAGGGTAGCTATGAGTCAAAATTGACTCAGTGGCAGTGGGTTTGATTTTTTTTTTCCCCCCTTAAGTTTTACCTGGCTGACTGCTTCATGTTTATTTTGAACTATTAATTGTTATTTCTTCAGAAAGTTCTTCCAAGAGCATCCAGTCTGACACTGCCCTCTGATAATTTCTCTCAACATGAGGAGTTTTAAAAGACGTTGCTTGACTGTGTCTCCCTCGCCGTGAGATAATGCTGCTTTAGGGCTATGTCTGTTTGCTTTCCCACCGTACACCCAGCAAGGAGCACAGTGCCTGTGCAAAGAAAGGGCTTCATAAACATTTATTGAATGAAAGACTTATTTCATCATAAAAAGTTGGTCTAGAAGAAGCATCTTGTGTTTTGTTAGCAACAACAGAGCCTACATCTGATTCTTGGAACAGTGTTAGCAGACACTTCACTAAGGGTCTGTTGTTGTTAGGTGTACATAAGGGTCTCACAGAGTGCTTACAGGAGATTGTCAGTTACTGCCATTTTGCCTGGGTTAGACAAAAAAACTTCAGCATTTGTGCTTGGGAGTCTGAGAACTAAGTTTAAAGTCCTACTTTTGTTCTGTAAAAGCTGTGCAACCTTGAGCAAGTTAAACAAGTTTTTCCAGCTCTTTTTCCTCACATTTTAATTGGGGAAATTGTCTAGCCCACAGGCTTGTTATGAAAAACGAGATTACATATCCAAAGTGTCCAGTGTAGTAGCTTGGTGTGTTGTAAGAGTCCAGGCTTCCCCACCCACCCCAATTCTCTCAATGTAGCTCAAGAGATGAATAAGAACTTGGAGAAAAATTCATTCAATTTATATATAATTCAAATTTGGTGTGTACTCATATCTGGAGTCATGAATATGGGAGTCAAAACCAGTTGAAGAGGAAACAGTCCATCTCTGGATGGCTGACTAGTTATTAAATGATCAATGACATAAGGTTCCCCTCAGAAAGATACACATGGAATTCTTCTTTACCTTATTCCAGGGACTGTTGTTTAACATTGTAAAAACTGTGATGATAAATAAATATGACTAGATATTTTCCAGTCTAATACAAGTAGATATTCCATGGAATTGGGTGGAATTGGGCCATATCAAAACAGTTTTCCCATTTTAGGTACTTCTGTAGAGCAGCCTTGTAGAGCCTTGTAGAGCAGCCAGTATATTGACTGGTTTGGAGTTCAAAGCTCTTCAGATTAATGTTGTCAGCTTTGGATTTTATTAAAACTTAAATATTCTGAAGACAGGCTGTTCTAAAATCTGGCACATGAGACAAATTAGGAAGAGGTATATATGGTTAAGACTTCCCGATCCGAATGCTAGATCAAGTGTAAGGAAAAATGCTAGGATTGTATCTATTAAAATAGTTAAAAGTGAATTACCTGCCATTAATGAAGACTATCTCACTCACCTTTGCTTTTATTAACTTTATTTTTCTGGATTAGATGAGAGTATAGTCTTGGAAAGGATTGTTCCTGTCTTTTAAGTTCTTTCGAGAACTAGGTGCTCGAACACTGAAGTTCAAGACCTTTGCATTTGGCTTCTTGAATGGTAACCCAGGCAAGCACTGTATTCTTCATTCAGGATCAAATATGATGATTTAGAGTGTTGGTCCCAAGACAGAACAATTTGTAGACTTTGAAGGCACTGACTGTCTATTTAACTCAGTTGTTTAGAGCATAGAGTCAGGGTTGTATCACTTCACAATTACCTGTTCAGTAGGTATGCTGAGCACATAATCTGAGGAACCAGACTATGTGAAGAAGAACAGGCATCAGGGTTAGAGGAAGCTTATCAACAACCTGTGACATGCAGATGTCACAGCCTTGCTTCCTGCAAGTAAAGGGGAGTTGAAGAACATACTGATGAAGATCAAAGACCACAGCCTTCAGTATGGATTACACCTCACTATACAGAAAAAAGAAAATCCTCACCACTGGACCAATCAGCAACATCCTGATAAATGGAGAGAATATTGAGATTTTCAAGGATTTATTTCATTTTACTTGGATGTGCAATCAATACCCGTGGCAGTAACAGTCAAACAATCAAATGAAACATTGCACTGGACAAATTTACTGCAAAATGACTTTTTAAAAAAATTATACTTCAGGTGAAGGTTTATAGAACACACTAGTTTCTCATTAAACAGTACACATTGTTAAACAGTACATATTGTTTTATGATGCTGATTAACAACTTCACAATAGATCAACACCCTCCCTCTCAACCTTTAGATTTCATATTAACAACTTTCCTGACCCCTCCTGTCTTCTAGCCCTTGTCCCTAGGCTGGTATGCCCCTTTAGTTCTATTTTTTTTTATGAGTCTGTTCAGACTTTGGCTGAAGGGTAAACCTCAAGAGTGACTTCATTACTGAGCTGAAAGGGTGTTCATGGACTATACTGTCAGCGTTTCTCCAGGCTGCAAAAACCTTTTTTAAAGTGTTAAAGTGTCACCTGGAGGACTAAGATTAACATGACTGAGCTATGATATTTTCAGTGGCCTCATATGCTTGTGAAAGCTGGACAGTGAGTAAGAAAGACCAAGGAATAATTGATTCATTTGAGTTACACTGTTATAGAAGAATACGGAATATAGAATGGACTGCCAGAAGAACAAACAAATCTGTTTTGTAAAAAACTGTACAGCCAGAATGCTCCTTAGAAGCAAGGATAGTGAAACTTCTCGCTTACTTTGAACATGTTATCAGGAGGACCAGTCCCTGGAGAAGGACCATCATGCTGGTGAAGGAGAGGCTCATTGAAAAAGATGAGGACTGTCAGTAAGATGAATTGGCACAGAGGGTGCAACCGTGGGCTCAAACCTAGCACAATGATTGTGAGGATGGTACAGGTGTTGGGTCTGTTGTAAATGGGGTCGCTGTGAGTCTGAACTGAGTCATGGACACCTCACAGTTGAAGACCCACATTATGATTCTTTGGTCTGGATGTACACTTTAGCAGCATGTTGTGTAATATGGTGTCTTTTCTCTGTTTTTTTTTTTTTTTACAGAATGCTATGAACCTACCACCTGACAAAGCCAGGTTGCTGAGGCAGTACGACAATGAGAAGAAGTGGGAATTGATTTGTGATCAGGTAAGAAACAGTGACACATTGTCAAGAAGTTAATGAGACAAGAGAACTAATTTTTTTTTTTTCCCTAAAAATACACAATGCTTGTAGGAAATGCCTGAACTTCTGTTTTGAGACTCATGCCTTTCTGTTTCTTGTGACTGATGGAGATGCAAGAAAACAAATTACTTTATTCTTGCATTGTTTTAATTTTCTCTTTCACCTTCCAACTTCTTGTAGTTAGACTTTTTTGGAAATCTCAGGTCAGGTTTTCCAACCAAATTCGGAAGAAATGTTTCTGTGTTTACTTAAGATAGCTCCTTTTATAATGCGGTTCCGCAAGTTTAATTGGCTGTCCTACTCATGTTGTTGATGTAGAGTTATGCAAGAAGGTGAATGTATTAGGAAAAAACTGCTTGCTTAAGCTGTTTAAAAGCATTATTTCTGGTTTTAGAAGTTCTCTAGCTGTTTTTATTTGATGCTTAACTCACTATAACAAATTCACTTTCTACAGAGGGATGTAATAAAAAAAATGAGAGCTTCCATTTCTCTGTCTCTTTAAAATTGTATACCTTGGGGTAGAAATCTGCAGTATTTCTTTCTAGTTTTTTTTCTGTTTTTCTAACAAATACATGAATCCACACAGTCTTCTGGCTTCTGAGTACATTCTCAATATATCTGACTCTCCCTCATTCTTCTTTGGTTGGTACCTCCTTTGTTTGTTCAGTTACCTTTCCTTTATGTTAACTGCTCTCATTATCTCTTTGTCCTCATAAAATCAGTGTTTCTTGCAGTAGTAGGTTTACATAATACTCATTAAAAACTAACCTAGGGAAAGAGGATTGTAAATGCTAAAAATTGTTTTCCTTTTGCATCATGGGAGCTAAACAATCACTATGAAAGTCAGCATAAAATAAAGAATATTAATATACAGAGATTTACTCCCTGATTCAGAGTATGTGCCTTCAAAGGCTTACAGCAATGAGCCCTGTAACAAAGTGGATGAAATGTCCCATTACAGTGGTACCAACGAGGGTGTATGAGCAGCTCTGAGGTATGATAGGTTACTGGAGTAAACAGAACACAGCCAGAGGGTGGATATTTTGCTAGGGAGCTGAGGGAGGGCTGCACCTTCCTTCCTTACAAGCCAGAAGGATTCACTGACAACCAGTGTGCCCGGCTCCTCTCTGCCTTTATTGTATGATTAATTGTGGCATCTCAGAGGTCCAGAAAGAAAAGACTGCTGATGGAAGATTTCCAGCAGCTCCCAGACCAAAAATAGCGTGGTTCGACTTGATGGTGAGGTCCGGGAGATCTTGAGGCTGGGAGAGGAACAAATCAGCTATTTCATTATGTTTCTGATTTTCAGATCCTGAAAGTTCAAGTTCTTATACACTTAAATGTTAATATTCTGGGACATTGGGCTATGTTTATCTATTCCTGAAGTGGCTCCATCAGCTCTGAGGTATCATGAAGGATTCATTAACAGTAGTTAAATAATAGTTACTCTGCCAGTAACCACCATTTAGTAAGGTCATTAGCTTATTAAGAGCTTTGTGTCCAGAGTCTTTCAAACAGTCCTGTGATTAGTGCTGCTGTTTGACAAATGGAGAAGGTTAGCATTGGCCCAAAGTGATTTAGCTGTTTAAGTGTGAAGCCAGGGTTTTGGCATAGGCTGGTCTGATTCCGGAATCTCTACCCTTAACTAATACTCTCTGCTGACTTCTTCACAAAGTGCTCACGTGTGTGAATGATACACTGAAAGAAAAACTAATAAAAATACAGGTTATCCTATTTCTCTGATTTGCATCCTTTCGTTCTTAAGAGTGAGAGAAAGAGTGGGATTTGTAGTTCAGGCACTAAGCTTAGTTTACCTGCATTATGGCTGGTGATGAACTAGTTTTTTATTATTAACTGTTGGTCGTCATGAAAATCAGTCAGCAGAAAATGGGAATTTGTTGACTCATTTGGATAACCCATGGTATTATCCTATCTACTTTACAAATACTGTCACACATGTAAATACATGTGTACTGTATATGTCTGTGGCTGAAAAGATAAAAATTATGAGCTGAAAACATTCAGAATTTATAGTTTTAATGGTAGTTATATATTGGTGTTTATTGACTACATATTTGTCTTACTTATATGGTACACAGTCCCTGTCGTATGTCTCTTTGGTATCTAACCCATATTTATCTATACTGCAAACTATATGGACAGTATATGATGTCCTTTACTTAAAATGTCCAGACTAGGCAATGTTTTAAAGACAAGAAGTAGATTAGTGTTTGCCAAGCACTGCAAGGAGTAGGGAAATGGAAAACTACTGTTTGGGAGTACAGGGCTGCTTATCAATGTGATCAGAATAGAATTGGATAGTGGTGATAGTTGCATGACATTGTGAATATATTAGAAACTACTGAACTGTACAGTTTGAAAGTGAATTTTATGGTATATTTGAATTTCAGTTTAAAAAAGATACTTGTGGGCAAAAGAGGAAAAGTGAACTTTGAGAAATAACCAAATATGTGAAGCTTGTTTGGATCTTGATCTGAGTAAAGCAACTAGAAAAAGACTTGTTGAGGAAATAGGAATATTTCATTACTCACTATTAGATAATTTTAATAAATGTGTTTCGTTCATCTTATTGAGTGTGAAATAGTAGCATTAGGATTGTCTTCTGTAAGAATTCATCATTATTTAATGGGGTGAAATAAGATGATAGCTTGGATTTGCTTTAAAATACTTTATCAAAGGAAATAAGAGTGAAAGATCTTGGTGGTAGGATATTATTAGCTGCCATCTAACTCACAGTATACTGAGGTTTAATTATAGCGTACTCTCAACTTTAGTATATGTTTGAAAATGCAAGGCATAACAGTAAGAGAAGGATATTTGCTCTTTAATGATCATTGTTTTCCCTTATTAAAATACAAATATCCTTCAGCTTCTTTGCAGATTCTAGGCAATATTTGTAAAGTACATAGCATAATACTTAATACTTGGCACATAATAACCCGAACACAAACCATCAAACCCAGGGCCATCAAGTCGATTTTGACTCATAGCGACCCTGTAGAACAGAGTAGAACTGCTCTGTAGAGTTTCCAAGGGATGCCTGGCGAATTCAAACTGCTGACTTTTTGGTTAGCAGAAATGGCACTTAACCATTATGCCACCAGGGTTTTGTGTCACATAGGAGGGACTTCATAAATAGTGAAAGATGACCGTGAAAGGCACAGATCATTAAATATTGGTATTGTTTTTGATACTAATTTGCCCTCAAAAGATTAAAGGATCTATTACATAGTATCTGTTCTCATGATGTTACTGAGACACAAGTGAGTTTCAACACATATGACACTGCCAGTAGACACTACAGCTGGGGCTGTTCATCCTGCGAGAATGTCAAGACAAAAATCTTTCCGTACTTGTGATGCCTTAAAACAGTGACTGTGGTATGTTGTCCTTCGTGTCTGACATACAAGACACCACTTGCCTCCCAGTGCTTTCTGTGCAGTGTAATTAATACAAGTATTAATTTTGCTTCTTTAAAAAGAAGTAATACAGATACGTTATTATTTGCTATTTAGGATACACTTAATAGGTAAGGTACAAAGAACAGTAGTGTTAAAGGAAATTTATCTTCAAAGAAAAGTATGTAAACAGTTGTGCTGGGTGACATGTGGAGAAATTGTTTCAGATTTTAATTCTATAAGAAATTATCATGAGGACACTATGAATCATGGAGAACTGGTCATGTTTCTCCATTTTTTTTCCTTGTCTGCTGGAATGCTTAGAGCCAAATTTGTGGTCCACCCTTACTAAGTAAACAGTATCTTTTTTTATTTTTATTTTTTATTTAACATGACTGAGTGAAAATGTACATTCCCGTATAAATTTACATGCCCACCTATATGCAGCTTCCACTGCTCTCCCTGTCCAGTGACAGCACACTATTCCTCTCTGCACCATACATGTCTCCTTTCTCCTCCTCTCCACCCACTCTCCTTCTTCCAGCCAGAGGTCAGCAGGATGATATCCTGTAGATGTATAGAACCATAAAGTGCATCCAATATATGGTCATTCTGCATTGCCAAGTCCAGTCCATTTCTGTCCAAAGAGTGGACCTTCGTTATAATTTATGGGTAAGGGCAGCATTAGGGCCGGGGGCCATGCTCTCAGGGGAACCGTAAAACCACTGGACCATCAATTGAGGTCTTTTAGTGGAGATCTGAGGGTGCACCCCTTTTTATTCTTGTGTTGCCAGTGAGACTCCTCTCTGTGAGCTCCATCGTGACTATCACTGGTGGTGGCCGGGCACCATCCGGTTCTTCAGGTCCCAAGTCGATGTAGGCACCCACTCTTGTGGGTCTTTCTGTCTTCTAGGTTGTCTTTACTGCCTGTCATTTTGGTCCTCGGTGAGCATCCGTTCCTGCTGAGTTGAGACCATTTGCTGTGTCCTCGGATGGCAGCTTGGCAGCTTTTAAGACCCCAGACGCCACTCACCGATGTGGGGTGCAGAGAGCTCTCTTAGCAAAATGCTAGTTGTGCCAGTTGGCCTCGATTTTGCCTAAGAGCATGGTCCCCTGCCCCCTGCCCCCTGCCCCTTGCTCCAGCTACTCTATCCTTGCAATATTGGGTTAAGGTGGAAGGAGTACTCAAGTTATGCTGAAGTCCACTTAATGTTGTTCTTGTTCCTAATGTGTGCTATCACCGCTTTCTCTCAACCAGATTTCTAGCAACTATCTAAACTAAACCCTCCACCCCTCACCCTCCCTACTTCCCCTCCCTTGCAACTGTCAAAGAGTTTTTCTTCTATACACAAGTCTGTTTTTGAGATCTTATCGTAGAGTTCTCATACAATATTTGTCCTTTTGTCGCTGACTACTTTCACTCAACATAATGTCTTCCAGTTCAAACCAGGTTAGGAGATGTTTCCTGGAATCATCGTTATTCTTTATCATTGCGTAGTGCTCCATTGAGTGTATGTACCATAGTTTACCTATCCATTCTTCTGTTGTTGGACATCTGGGTTGATTCCGTCTGTTTGCTATCGTGGACTGTGCTGTGATAAACATTCTGGTGCATGTATCAGTTGGTGTGAAAGGCCTTGATTCTGTAGGATATATTCCAAGTAGTGGAATTACTGGGTCAAATGGTACATCTATATCCATTTTTTTAAGGAAGTGCCAGATTGTTTTCCAAAGAGGCTGGACCATTTTGCAGCCCAACCAACAGTGTAGGAGGGTTCCACTTTCTCCACAGCCTCTCCAGCATTTAGTAAACGGTATCTTAATGACATGTTGTTGTTGTTGTTTTTACCAGCCCATCTAATTTTCCTTGCTTGCATCTGTGTTGATTTCCTCACTTAAAATTTTTTTGGGTGTATTGTACGCTTCCTTAAGTCATTTTTTTGAACAAGATAAGTATGAAATAACACATTAGCGTTACTGATAAACAAAGATTACGTTTGCACTGATAAGTGAACTTTTCTCTATGCTTTTGGCAGTGTGCAAATTTTGTAGATCAGCTCTGTTTTCCTCCACAGAAACGAATGTGGAGTGGCACACCAGTAACTTATTATTATTCAGCCTTAGAGAGGCAACTGAGTTGAAAACAACTTGTCATTTAATTTGATGCATCAGCTTTTCATACTTTCAGAAGGTGGCATGAGTCTGTCACTTTGCTTTGTAAGTATTACTTTAAGTATGTCTCTCTCACCAAGAGTGAGTTCCTTAAGGGCATAGTCCAGGTCTTTTTTGTTTGTATCTCCAACGCTTTGCTTAGTGCTTGAAACATCACAGGTGCTTAGAAAGAATAGCTAATGCAGCATTTGAGAGACAGTGAAGAAAGCACCCCCTGCTCGCTCTCTTACTTCAACTTTTAGTGCAGACTCTGTGTTACATTTGGATTTGGAGCCTTGGCTGTATCCCACAAATTTAGGCACGGTGGTAAATACTGTGTGTGTTTTGTGAGCTTAGAGAATGTGAATGAACTTTGAGTTTTAGATCATGATACCTAGGAAGGTTGTTATAGATCATTTATTCCAAGCTAGTCTGTTTTTAATTTTTCCCGTTAACAAAAGTTAGCACATGATTGTCAAAAAGAAAAAAGCTCAAATGTATCAGAATGTGTGAAGTAAAGTGAAGTCCTTTTGCCTGTCCTACCGGTTCTTCAGTTCCCCTATTTTATAGATGATGAGGCTGAGATTCATACAGCATAAGTGACTAGGCCGTAGCCATCTCAGATAATTAGTGAAAAGAGGTAGTTCATTTCCAAACTTAAGTCATTGCCCCATTTGGGCTGTTTCAAGGTCCCAACTTGAAACCATCCATTGAAGCAAAACTGTAATAGGTATGGGATTACCACCAAGCCCCCGGAAGGTGTAACCAGTCTGCGATTGGCTGTTATCCAGTCACCTACCACTGACATTTTGAACCCACCCAGTTTAGCTATGTGAAACTTCATCAGCTGATTGAGTGAACTTTACAGCTAGGAAAACCCTGTGGAGCAGTTCTCTGTAACACATGAGGTTGCTATAGCTTACCAGGTGATTCTTGGCGGTGATGCTGTAGAGACAGAAGGGGGTGGGGGGTTTGCTCCTTAACTAGTGTGCCTCTGCTATAGATGATCTAGTAGTAGAGGTTAACCAAAGGATTCCAGATATGTTTAGGTTGTGGTTTGTGTTAAACCACCCAGGTTACTAATACTGATGAGTGTAGATTGCACAGTGCATAATCCACTCCAGACACCAGTAGAGGTACCACACCTGCGCTAGGATAGAAATCTGCCCTTCTAGGTTTGCCTTGCTGGTGGCATGATTTGTTGTTTATGGGAATGATTTGCCAAGGCTTTTTTAATGGTTGGTACAATTGATTTGCATTGCAGCCTTGGGGAAGGGTAAAGAATAGAGTTTAAGATGGAAATCTCAACTTTTTTAACTTACTTAAAATGGTATGGGAGAAGGTGATTTAAGAAAAAGAAGAGTGAAGAGGTGGCAGGAAGTCATATCCAGTTAGACTTAGCTTCCTGTGTTAAGCACTTCAAGGAGATTCAATTGTGTGGCTTGTCTTGTGCCCTGGTCTGGACAAGGGGAAGGCCCTTCTGCCACTCTGTGAGAGCTGAGTCAGGCCAGTGGTATTAAGATAATCTGCTGCAATTAGAGTTACTCTCTTGTTTTTCAGCACAGCTGATGCATACCATCAGAATGTGCCTAATTATTAAGACTATAAATATTTTTAAAGCATTCACTTGTTTCTGGCACTGTTTAGTTAAGAAGTAAATTATGTGTTGTGTAACTTGTGTTGGTAATTAAGCTGATTTGCTACTGGAATCAAAATTTCCCAAAACATGTGTCTCTGGTTTTGTGTGTGTGTGTGTGTGTGTGTGTGTGTGTGTGTTTTAAGCATCCATGTTTTTGAGCCAGTTAGCTCTCTTCTCTAACTGCATAAGTAACTAATATTAGTAGATACTGGCAGGTTTATCTTCTGTGGACCATCAAATTCAAGGTAATGGAGGCTCCTCTTTGGGAGTGCTGTCAAGTCCGTTCTGACTCACAGTGACCACAGGATGGAGGGCATCTGCCCTCATAGTTTCCAAGGCTGTGATTTTCAAACACGCATATTGCCACATCTTTCTTCTGCAGATTGGCGGTGTGCTCAGACCACCAACTTTGTAACTAGCAGCCAAGCACATAACTGCTGTGCCCCCAGGGCTTTTGTAGCAGCAGTGGTGAGACTGTACTAGTCTCCTTCAGAGTCCTTGGTGCCATCCTTTGGATGTTGTTAGGTGCTGATAGTCGGTTCCAGCTCACAGGAACCCCCTGCACGACAGAAGGAGGCCCTGCTGGGTCCCACGCTGCCCCACGCTGCCCTCACAGTTGCCAGTATAGTTGTTGCTGTCAGTCCATCTCGCTGAGGATAGTTGGAGGTGTGGGAAAGAAGTTGAGGAGGAAAACAGTGACTCCCCCAGTAGCCTTCCCTGTTCCTGCCTCCACTTATACTCTCTGACTTAATTAACCTGGCTTCAGCCCGTGTCCCCAGGGTTCACGCTTTACTTCTACCTTTAACCCACGCTGACCTTTGTGCTCTAGCTGTTGAGTTTGCAGACAGCCACCTCTGTCGCCCTTCCCTGTTCTACTCTTTCTCTTCTCTGGCTAGTGGGCATTTTTACTATTTTTCCTATGCTTCTATAATTCTGTGGTATGTTAGAATGTCTTTATTTTAAATCACTGGTAGCTTTTCATGACCTGTTTAATTTTTTCAAATTTTTGCTTCAACTGTTTGCATTTTTCTTCTGTTCTTTTGATGTTTGATCTTTCCCTTTTACATAATTCTCCTTTGGCTATGTATTGGATTCTGTTTGTTTGGTATTTTATTTTCTAGTTTGTCTTTTTTCTTTCAGTATACATACTATAAAAATAAGATCATCATAAAATGAATAAGAATTCTCTAACACCTTCTGTTGCCCAGTTCACATTTCTGAGTTTTTCTTAAAATGTTCTTCGCTCTGTTTCCTGAGTGAGAATCTGATGTAGAATCACACATTGCATCAGGCAGTTTATGTTTCATAAATTCTTTAAATCTGGAACTGACTTTATTCATGGTGCTCGTGCATTGAAGAGATCAGGCAAGCCTCTCCTAGAAATTTTGGTTTCTGCATTTACCATATTTCTTAGTGGTGTCACGTCTCAATTTTCAATTGACTAGAGTTAGATTTAAAGAAATGGTGAGATTCATGTAGAACGTTTTTGTCTAGACAAGCATAGGAGATGAGTAATATCTGGTTGTCTTGCATTAGATAAGATGGGTTCCTGGATTGGATTAGAGTGATGACAGCCTACATTGTGCTGTTGGGTTTTCCCCTCCTGCCAGAAAGGGTTCTGTGTGTTGTTCCTTTGGGCACCACGCGTATGTCCAGTTACATACCAATCTTGTGCCAAATGGGCTTAACACCAGTTGGTAATCCTTTGCTGAATCAGTTTCATTAGGAATTACAAAAACATGGTTTCTGATTTCCCATCTACATTAAGCCAGCATTTGTCTGTAAAGCTTTCCACTCAGTCTCGGTTTGCCCTGAAATACAATTATTCTGGAATGCGTTCCCTTCACTTCCCATTAGAAATTATAATTATTATTATGATGATAGGCGTTTCTAATCTTTGGCTGAAGAGTAAGCCTTGGGAGTGATTTCATTACTGAGCTCACAGGGTGTCTGGGGACCATACTCGTGGGGTTTTGCCTGTCTTTGTCAGATCAGTAAATCTGGTGGTTTTTTGTGACTTCAAATTTTGTTCCACGTTTTTTTCCAGCTCTGCTCAAGACCCTCAGTTGTGATCTCTGTCAGAGCATTCAGGAGAGGTAGTCAGGCAGGCAGCACTAGTTGTACTGGACTCAGTCTGGTGGAGGCCGTGGTAGATGTGGTCCTTTAGTCCTGTGGGTTAATCTTTCCCTTGTGCCTTTAGTGTTCTTTGTTCTCCTTTGCTCTCTGAGTTGAGACCAGTGGAATGTCTTAGATGGCCATTCACAGGATTTTAAGACTCTTAACCATTTTTAAAAAGAAGAATTTGGTTTAATAGATAACTCAAAAGGTTATCACGAGTTTTCTAGTTTCCTCTTTTGAGCATCATTTTGGACTCATGTGTTTTCATAGATTCAGTGGGATTGAATACATAGGATACTATTTTTGAGGCCCCTATTATCACTACTTTGACCCATAGGAACCTCTTCATCCTGACTCCTGTGTCACTTTAACATGACCCAGTTATACTTTGGGAGCTTGTTTTATCGTCAGCATCTCTTGGGCTTTTACTGTCCTTACCCCACACCCAGAATAAGCTGTTGCTATAAGCAGCTCTATTGTTTTACTAGGGGGAGGTATTAGGAATGAGAATTGAAGAGCTAGAAGTTATCACACCTGTTAAGTGACTTTGCTTCTAAAATTCTTTGTCTAAACTGAAGTTACTGTTAGTTCCAGCTGATAGCAACCCTAAAGGACACAGTAGAATTGACACATAGGGTTTTCAAGGAACAGCTGGTAGATTTGAACTGCAGACCTTTTGGTTAGCAGCTGAACTCTTTAACCACTGCACCAACAGGTCTCCAGCTTGAGTTTATTGATCATGAAAATCTATCTCTGTAAGTATGAAACAATACTGATACTTGCAAATCAGTGTTTAATATTACTAATTACTATCTTTGATTTTGGAAACCCTGGTGGTGTAGTGGGTTAAATGCTACATCTGCTAACCAAAAGGTCAGCAGCTCAAATCCTCCAGGTGCTCCTTGGGAATTCTAGTGGCAGTTCTACTCTGACCTCTAAGGTCAGCTTGAGTTGGACCTGACTCAACGGCAGTGGGGTTTTTTATCTTTGATTTTATAATTACTGCTTTTCTTTTACATTGAAGTGTTTGATTCCTAACATTAATATAATTTTTTTATTGTACCTTAAGTGAAAGTTTAAAATTCAAGTCAGTTTCTCATACAAAAGTTATACACCCATTGTTATGTTAACTCTAGTTGGTCCCTTCTGTGTGACAGCGTACTTCATCTCTACCCTGTGTCTTCTCGTGTCTGTTTAACCAGCTCCTATCCCTTTCTGCCTCTCATCTCGCTTCTGGACCCGAGCTGCTCATTTATATGTCTCATATACCTCCTTGAACCAAGAAGCATGCTCTTCAGCAACATCATTTGTATGTTACAGTCCAGCCAAATCTTTGTCTGAAGAGTTGACTTTGGGAATGGATTTCTTGTTCTTAAAAAATAAAAATAAAACAAATATCATGACTAACTAAATTGACTGAATGAACTACAATTTTTTGTTTGTGGTTTTATGCTTCTGTAGTGCATCCCATTGAGGATGTAAAGTACTTTGGTCTGAAGTCACTTCCATATCTTCTCTGCTGTATTCTCCTGTATTAGTTAGGCCAGTGATAGCATTACAGATAGATGCCGTATTCATTTTTTAGGCACGTCTTAACATATTATCATAAACTTGATGGTTTAAACCAGCAGAAATTTATTCTCCCATAATTTTGGAGGTCTGAAGTACAAAATCAAGCTGTTAGCAGAACTGTGCTCCCTGAACAGTTTAGGGGAGAATCCTTTGCCTCTCCCAGCTGCTGGTGGCTCAGGGCACACATTGGCTTGTGCTTACATAATTCCAGTCTCTACCTCTGACTTCAGTGGCTGCCTTCTCATTTCTCCTGTGTCTTCTACTCTTCTTTCGGTTGCTGGGATGCCTGTCATTAGCCTTCGGACCTTCTTGGATAATCCAGGGTGGTCTCTAGATCCTTAATTTAGGTAACTATATCTGCAAAGACCTGTTTTCTAGATATCATCACACTTAAAATGTTAGGGGTTAGGACATCAACATACCTATTTGGGGGCCACAGATAACCCATTACAGACTGCAAGGTGTATAATAACTCACGTAGTATGTTTTTTGTTCACGTAACAATCCAAGTTGGATGTTGTTGGTTATCAGGGGTTAAGTTCTACAGAATTACTGGGGACCAGCCTAGGCTGTCTTCATCATTATAGCTTCAGTTTCACTCTGAAGTTGTCTCCTTTCCACTCAAGTGGAAGAGAGAAAAACCATGTAGGTACACACCTGGGAAGTTTTTGAGACCAGGACTAGAAAGTGGCACACGTCACTTACACTCTATTCCATTAGCTAGACCTGAAAAAGAGAACGTGAACTGCAGACTAGCTGAATGCCCAGGGAAGGGAGGAAAATGCTTAGTAAATAGCTACTACTAGTCCCTGCCATGATGACCAGTTTTGGCATTCTGATTATTTCATTTATTTTAGGTTGTATTCAGTATTAAAAATTGCCTTTGTGTGTAAATTAGCTTCTTCATTGAATAGGCATTTCTGTCATGAAAATGAGGGAAAGCAGAGACTGAGGTTAGAAGGCTATGAATCTGCATTTTCTGAAGACCAACTAATTTAGTGTAATGCTTTCAGTTGGAAACCAAAACCAAACCAAACTCAGTGCCATCAGGTCAATTCTGACTCATAGCATCCCTATAGGATGGAGTAGAGCTGCTCCATAGAATTTACAAGGAGCACCTAGCAGAACTGAACTGCCAACCTTTTGGTTAGGAGGCATAGCACTTAACCACTAGGCCACCAAGATATGGTGGTTATTAGCAGTTTGCTTTTACTAAGTTCCCACAATGTGCCAGCCAAAAATTGGCAATAAAACCAAAGATGAAACCCAGTTTGAGTCAGTTTGAACTTATAACAACTCTGTGTGACAGAGGAGAACTGCCCAATAGGGTTTTCAAGGAGTGCCTGGTGGATTGAACTGCTAAACCTAAATATATATATATATATATATATATGTATATCAACGGCACTTGGCTTATATATATCATTTTTTTGGCATCTTCTATTTGAAATTTTAAGGAACTATTTTTTTAATTGGAAACCCTGGTGGTATAGTGGTTAAGTGTTACAGCTGCTAACCAAAAGGTCAGCAGTTCAAGTCCACCAGGGGCTCCATGGAAACTCTATGGGACAGCTCTGCTCTGTCCTTTAGGGTTGCTATGAGTTGGATTTTAGTCAGTGGCATTGGGGTTAGTGTTTTTGTTTTTTTTTCTCACTGTCTCCAAACTTGAGAAAAGGGAATGAGTTAATTGGTTAGTTGCTGTTAAATGGAAGAATTTTAGTTTTTCTCTTGAGAGGAGTGGAAATGTCTCTGTTAACTCATTACAAGCCTCAGATTCCTTGTCTGAAACCCTGGAAAAGGAATCAAATCCAGTGGTCAGCAGCTCTCTGTGTGTTGCTCTATCTTGTGTTTAATATCGTGGAAGCTTTGAAAAGTCAATGCTGAATCTAGAGGTAAGTTTACTGTACATCTTTCCTCTTTGAGAGGTTCCCTTTGTCCTATACCTCTTGATCTCTGAGAATTTAATTTTTTAAAGTTGTTGAGAAAATGGAGGTGTTTGTGGTCTTTATCCCTCCTTTACTAGTAAAACCAAATGTTGTTGGTTTTGATTTCTTACAGATGTTTTTCTGTAGATGTTGGGCAGGATAGGGTGACAGGAGGAAAGGGAGTTACAAACACGGCTTGGATTTTGTAATCAGTAGACAGATGATTATATATAGATGGTCATTTACATGGACACAGTGGATACAAGCTATAGATAAGACCAAGGCTTCCAACAACATCTCCCAGCACAAGAAATACCATTATTATACCACACTGCTCGACTCGACGGCACTTGGCTGGCTAGTTCTCTTTATAGTCACTTTGATACAACCTCTTGATTGTTGATGTACGTACTTACATTTTCAGAGAAGATGGTTTTCTCAGTCCATCTAAAACTCTGTAAAATGGAAACCTCCTCATAGGTTGGATATTGCAGTTATGTACTTCTGACACAGCCAGAAAAATATCCTCAGCGGGGACCAGTTTAGAAAGACCAATTCCGTACCTCCTTTGGAAGCTCGTCTTTATCAGGTGTTGTCTCAGACCTTGTTTAATGATTAGTTCTCACTGGATGGAACAAAGATGGAAAGTATTGTTTGCTTAGTCTTGTGATCTGAAGATTAGAAGCCAGATATACGATGGATTAGGTGTGTGTGTTTGTTATGTTACATGAGATCGTGATGAAAGATCTAAGGAGAAAGCATTAAAAGATCTACTTGGAGCTTGGGTTTAAGATTTCAGTTCTGAGGTTGTCAGCAGACATTACTTTTGTATTTCTGTTGTAGAAGGTAGCTATTTCTGTATCTGGTAGACTGGAACGTGTGTGCCTGGGGGTGGGGCTAAAGTGACGGAGTGCTGGATGAAGATGGTAGGGTAAGCAAATTTTAGGAGATGACAGTGAACGTGGAACAGTGATTTAGAGCATCAAGGGACATTTGGAGCCTAATGAAAAAGTAACACAATTCTCATAATTTTTAATTCTTTAATTAGAGTTATGATAAAAAATATTTTAGGGATTATAAAGCCAAAATGTGACTGTATCCCTTGGAGTGCTTCATTTCAAGCATTAACAGAATTGTATGTTTGGCTTGTCCCTGGTCGCTTTCTTTTTAATTAGGGCAAATGAAACCCAGAAGTTACCAAGGTAAGGTTTTTAAAAAGAGCTATTTTCATTAGCATGGTAAATGAGGTGAATTTAAATAAATCACTTTGTGATAATTTTTTTTAAAAAAAAAAAGCTTCATTGAGGTATACTTCATATATAATAAAACCCACCAGTTTTGTTTTCCAAAGTGTCTAGACCATTCAGCAACTCCATAAACAGTGTAATGTGGTAAATTACCTAGTTACCCTACATTCTCACCAGTCTTTGGTATTGTCTGTCTTTCTGGTTTTAGCCATATTTATGGACCTATAGTGATATTTCATTGTGCTATTAATTTGCATTTCTCTAATGATGAATGATATTGTATGTCTTTTTAAGTGTTTATCATTTGTACATCTTTTATTGAAGGATCCATTCATTTGCCTTATTAGAAAAGCTGCATTGTTTTTAAAAGGCTTTTTAAAAAGTATATTCTGGACTCAAGTCTTTAGCATATATGTTTTGCCAATGTTTTTTTCTAGTCTGGATAACACTAACTTTCAAAAAACTCAAAGTTTATTGTTGAAGTAAGATGTCTTTTATTCTTTTTAAGTGGGATCCTGTCTGAGAAATTTTTGCTTAGCCTCAGGTCAGGAAGATTATGTCCTGTGTTTTTTTCCTGTGTGTGTAAAAGTTTTGGGTCTGTGTCTAGATTTTTTTGTCTGGTTTCCTGTATGTGTAGCCAGCTGTTTCAGCACTATTGTTGTGCTGTTTTCATTGAACAAGGACCAAAGCCAATTAACCATATATATATATAGGTCTGTTTTTGTCCTACTGGTCTGTATTTTGGAAATCTTGGTGGTGTAGTGGATAAGTGCTGCTCACCAAAAGGTTGGCAGTTTGAATCTGCCAGACACTCCTGGAAACTCGATGGAACGGTTCTGCTCTGCTGTGTAGAGTGATTATGAATCAGAATCTATTTGATGGCAGCAGGTTTGGTTTGTTTTTCAGTTTGGTCAGTATTTTCATTTTTGTAGCGGTAACTCACTGTTTCCACTACTATCTTTTAAATTGTTGTCGTTGTCTAGTCCGTGCTGACTCATGGTAGCCCTGTGTACAGCAGAACAAAACAGTGCCTGGTTCTGCAGCATCTTTATGATGATTGTTGTACCTGAGCCCGTTGTTGTAGCCACTCGGATCAATCCATCTCGTTAGGGTTGTCTTTTTTTGTGCTGACCCTTTACTTTATGAAGCATGATATTCTTTAGGGACCGGTCCCTCTTGATAACATGTCTAGAGTACATGGGATGAAGTCTCCCTGTCCTTGTTTCTGAGGAACATTCTGGTTGTACTTCTTCCCAAGACGGATTTGTTCATTCTTTTGGCATCCTGTAGTATGTTTAGTCTTCTTTGCCAACACCGTCATTCCAAGGTGTCAGTTCTTCTTTGATCTTTCCTATTCGTTGTCTAGCTTTTTCATACATAGGAGACAGCTGAAAACACCGTGACTTGAGTCAGGAGCACCTTAGTCCTTGAAGTGACATTGTTACTTTTAGTGCTTTAAAGAGGTCTTTTGGAGCACATTTGCTCACTGCAGCGCATCTTTGGATTTCTTGACTTCTGTGGGCACTGATTATGAATCCAAGTAAAATGAAATCCTTGACAGCTTCAGTCTTTTATCTGTTGATCATATGTTGATTGTTGATCCAGTTGTAACCAAAAACAACCCATTGTCGTCAAGATTCAAATTTACAGTGACCCTATGGGACAGGGTAGAACTGCTTAATAGAGTTTGCAAGGAGCGCCTGGTAGGTTTGAACTGCTGAGCTTTTGATCAGCAGGTAACTACTGTGCCACCAGGTTTCCCCAATTGTAAAGGTTTTTCTTATGTTGAGGTGTAGTCCATAATGAAGGTGCATGGTCTTTGATATTCATCAGTAAGCACTTCAAGTCCTCTTCACCTCCAGCAAGCAAGACTGTAGTATCTGCACAGTGCAGGTTGTTAATGAGTCTTCCGCTGTTCCTGATGCCTTCATACAGTCGTTTCTGGGATTATTTGATCAGCATACAGATTGAAGAAGTATGATAAAAGGAGTATTCTGAGTTTATTCTTAAAAAGAAAGCAATATGAGCGCATGATTAAAACTGATAATTTCTCCTCATTTGTTTGTAAAAAGGTCCTCTTAATGGACTACTGTGTAAGACACTTCCTTTGAAGTCCCAGTGACACAAATTATGCCCTCAGTAAATACTGCAGTTCAGTTGAGCAAGCACCAGCTGAAATTTTGAAAATTATACCCATGTATTTGAATTGGGGCAAATAAAGCTTCAGACAACTGCTCAGCATAACCATAGTCAGAAACATGATACTTGTAATTGGAGCTTGTCACTTTCTCAATTCTTGAGTGATTTAAAAATACTATTGCTCTTAACTGAAATTTTGAAATACCTAATGGTTCCTATAATCTAAGGCTCATTGTCTTTGTATGATCCTAAGAAGAAAACAAAAAACAAACTCTTTTATTACTGCTACCATCCCCCCATGTTTTATTTATATGAGACATGATTATCGCTAAGGTTTTTAAAGATGTTTAGGGCATTGTTCCTGTTTAAAAGCCACCCCTAACTAAAATACCTAGAATATGATCACATTTTTCCAATGAAAAAGAAGTGTTCCCATCTTTTATATTTTCATAGTAAGAGTCTTGCTCTATTTTGAAAATTAGATAGTCCTAAGAAAGTAACTGTTGTTTTGTAATGTAATTCTGTCTTTAAACATAACTGAAAGTATTGCTAAGTCTTTTGCTTACCAAGAATATGCACATTCTATTTGTGGATTTAATAAAAGGATTCAGTTATCAAAAGTGGGACATTGAAATCAATTTTTAATAGGCTTTGGTATACTGCAGATCCACTTGGGGAATTTAAGAATATGCAGCTCCCTAGGTTGGGGTGAAGGGAATTTGTAGTTGAGCAGACCCCTAGGATAGGGTGAGGGGAATTTGTAGTTGAGATGTAGATCCCTGGTAGTCCATCAACAAACAGTATCAACAAAACACTAATCAAGCTAAAAGAAAGGAAAGCTGTTGCTCTTGAGAGAGTAAAGAATTTGAAGATAATCTTACAAGCTTTCCAGTGTAAGTTTCCATTAGTCTCTTCAGTTCTTATATCCTTAATGACAATAGCAACAATTACTTATTCGGTACCTGTAATGCCAAATACTGTGGGTACAGTCTGGGGTTGAGATAATACCTGAAACAAAAAGAACAAAGCAGAAAAAACCAAACTGATTGCTGTCGAGCTTGCTATCAAAACAGCCCTAAGGACAGATTTGAACTGCCCAGTGGATTTTCCAAGGAGCACCTGGTGAATTTGAACTACCAGCTGCTTGTTAGCAACCATAGCACTTAACCACTGTACCACCAGGGTAGTGAAACAAAATAAACAAAACACTTTATTAGTAGGAGCTCCCTCCTCACAATTAAAAGTGCTTTCTGATTGGGAAAAACAATGAAGTTATGAGTAGGATTACAAAAGCTTAATTAATTTTACCTGTTAGAAAATATAGAAGCCCTGGTGCTTAGTGGTTAACAGCTATAAGCTGCTAATCAAAAGGTTAGCATTTTGAATCTACCATGTGCTCCTTGGAAACCCTAGGGGACAGTTGGAACTTATGGGCTATTTTGATTAGGAAAGATTTGTTGAAATAGAAGAAACTCTTGCTAGCCTAAGTAAAAGGAAGTTGTTTAGAAAAGTCTTCATGAAAAGTTATTTTCAGTCTTAGAGCTGAACTGGAACACTTGAGAAGTTGTCCTCTTCTTTTTGACTAAGAGTTTGATTTCATACTCAGAGATGAGGAATGTTTTAAGGCTCTCCAAGAAACTATGCCTGTGGAATGATTCTGACATGCTAATTAGTCTAGCACAGAAAGGGCCAACTCTCAAAGTTAGAAAGAGAGTTACACAGTGTTAATCAAATGTTCTTCCAGTATTCAAAGCCTTTTGTGTTTCCCATTATCTCTTGTGCTCTAGTTGATGATTGGCGATCCACCATTATTTGTTCCAGCTTAGTGTTGAGATCCTGTCATCGCTGTTCATAAACTCTGTTACTGGAAAGCAACTAAAATCCCTTACAGTTACCAGCACACATCCTGTGCTGCTCTGCCTTTGTTCCCATCTTCTGAAAAGCTCTGTCTTCTGCTTTGTACAGCATCCCAGGTTATTTGAACACGGTGGGTCCTTCAAAATTCAATTCGAAAGCCAGTTTTTCCAGGGTAGTTACTTGATCATTGCAGCTGGAAGGAGCCGTACTCTCCCTTGAACTTCCAGAGGATCACATGGCTCTCACCTTACTCTGCTTTACACTGTAGTTAGTCTGTGATATCTCTTAGATGAGTTCCTGTGCTTTGGAACTGAATTTGTGGGGTTCTTTTGGTATTTATAGAGTGTGTGATGCAATGTGTTTTAGATGAGTGATGGAGTAAAATTACAACACAAAAAAGAATGCAAAGCAAAAAACAGGTATTTTTCATGTTAATACCTGGAGTCCAAGGAGACCTAAACTTTATAGCATGATTTAAGATGTTCAGAGGCAGGGCCTTGCTTAGCAAAGTGTGGTCTAAAGACCACCGAGGACTTTCTTAATAACAGTGTAACTGGCACTAGCTTGTAATGATAGTTGTTACACAAAATTAGAATCCCACTTGACCTTATCTTCTAGGGTACCCATTATAGTAAAATAGCTAACATCTTATTCTTTTGCCTCAGTTTCTCCAAATTGTCATGCCCTTTCTCATGATTTCTAAGATACCCAAATACATACTGTATATAGGTAAGGCAGCCTGTCTTGAAATGTCGGGATTTGTTTTTGTTTGGGGAGAACAAGGAATTGGCTTTTCCTTGGGGACACTGGTGTTCTCTCAGTTCCTTGAGGGAAATTTGGTTCTATCTGTATAAACTGCATATGTATAGTTAGTCCTGTGAGGGCTGAGATGCTATGGCTTCTTGTGCTTCCTTTCTTAGGAACTGTAATTCCGGCCTATATCCTTCCCCCAAAGTGTGCTATTCTTGGCCTCTTTCGTGTTGTTCAAACCTTACCTGCCTATATACAGTATTAGCACGAGTTTTTATTTTCATTGCCGTCTGTCCCTGTTTGCTCATGTCACCGTTACCCATTTTAGAGAGAGAAAAAAAAATCCCTTGAGGACATGGATTCACCTTGTCACTGTAACTTGGAAGAGCACTAAGCATCATGCTTTAAAAAAAAAAATTCTGTAGAGTCAGTCCAACTCAGACCCTGTAGGATAGGGGGGAAGTACCCCATAGCTTTTCCAAGGCTGATTCCCACACCATCTCCTCCAGTGTAGCTTGTGGATTTGAACAACTGACCTTTTGGTTAGTAGGTGAGAGCTTTACCCACTGCATCGCCTCAGCACTTGCTAAGCCTTGCAGATTAGTGCTTGCCAACAGCAGTGGTGCCGGTTGCCCTTATGGCTCTTCAGAAATGGCAGTGTGCTTACTCAGCCCTTGGACAGGAAGCCCAATTACTTCCAACTTCTAGGAAGAAAAACATACATGTGTAGAAAGCTTGTACACAAAAGCAAAGGCCTTTCAGATTTTTACTATCTAAAGTGAGTATTACAAGATCAGAGTAACATTAATAATGGTGTAATGGTGCTGACATCTAGTTCATCCCTAAGCCTGTTTAAGCAACTTGTGTCACTCTGCTAATATACTACTGGAATAGAGCCAGTTACCCCATGGCCATGCCAGACAGGGAAAGAAATGCAGCAAGCACATGCTCAAGAGCTATTCACTCCTTTTTTCAGATGTCTCACTAAAATTTCTTTCCCTAAACCTCGAAGTATTAAGGTGTAAGATGAACTTGAAGGGAATCTGTTTGATTTTTGCAGCTGCTGATGCAAATACAATGTACAGAACAGAAATGCTTATAACATGCTTATAAGTCTAGTTAACAGCAATTAACCTCAATTAAGTAATTTCTCATGTAATTACACACATGAATAGAGAGGTTGCAAAGGCTCTGAAGTATTTTTTGCTAGATGGGCATCCAGTTCCAAACTACTATGGGGCAAGACTTACAGTAACAAACTTCATCAGACTGTGGTGTATAAAGGGGGATTTGGAAGGCACGGGGGAAGAAACAGTTGGGTTGATTAGAAAGAAGCTAAGGCTGGCTGGCTCTGTTTAATAGAAAAGATGTTGTAGCATAACCAGTGTGTTCAGTTGACTGTGACTTACCTAATGAGATCAGCACACGCTTGTCACAGTCACCTCCTTTACTTCTGTTTAAAAATGGCTTGATTTTTAAATCTGGGTTGCAGTAGACTTGAACCTTAGTCACTGAGTCGAATAAATGCTTTGTCATTGTCTTACCTGCCCAACAGACTTACGTGTAGAAGGCCAAACCTTCTGGGTGACAGGGAATCATAAGCCTTAGTGAAGTCTGTTAATGAGAAATGCATAATTACGAAAGGCTTAAATGGTTTCAGGACCACAGAGACACAACACAGGCTTGTTAACCAATGCCCTTAAGCTATAACATTGCATACCATAAGTCTGGCTGATTTAGATTTAGCCCTGGAGCTAGCTGGTGAAAGTCAATACAGGGTGTTTATAATCTCCTTATGCATTTTTAAACTTGAAAAAATTACCCTTGATTTATGAGAGAAGCAACTTATATATGTGACATTTAAAAGAAAATTTGAGAGAAGCAGCTTATGCATGAGGCATTTAAAAGGCATTTAATTAATAGAACATAATTACTACATAATTCTTTGAGGATGCATGCATATATACATAGTAAGACTGGAAGACAAATAGAACATCTTCCCACTCTTTCAAAAATGTATACCCTGTTAAACCCAAGATGGACATGTTTATTACAGTCTAGTGGGAAAAAAAGGACCAGAGAGTGGGAAAACCTGAATTTGAATCCTTGATCTGCTATTTGTAAAGATCTTTGATTTTAGACAAGAGATGTAATCTGTGAGCTTTAGTCCCCACCATCAGCAAAACAAATAATACCTACCTGTCAAACAGGAGGGAATTTGAATGAACTGAGCAATCTGAAGAACATGGTAAACTATATAGTGTCTTTAAAAGCCAAATTAATAATCTTTGAGAGAAAAAAGTGCTACTCCTAATGAAAAGATAATTATATTCCTAGGTTTGCATAAATAAAGTCACTTTTAGTAGTGAAGGCATTTTCTGGTCATTACCAGAGAAATGTACTGAACAGAAACTGAGTTCCTAATACTCTATATTATTACAGTAAAATCCTTGCTGAGAGACAAACTTAATGAAGATACTATGTGTCTAAGGTTTGTTTTTCCCCATCTTCCCATCCACCCCCTTCGCAATGCAGTTTATAGGGCCTTTTTTGTTGTTGCTGGGTGCCTTCCAGTCAATATCAACTCATAATGACTGTGTGTGGCAGTGGACCCGTTTCATAGCATTTTCTAGGCTATAATTGTCATGGAAGCAGATGGCCAGATCGTTCTCTCAAGAACAGTCTGCTGGGTGGATTTGAACTGCCAGCCTTGCAGTTAGCAGCCCAGTGGTTAACTGTTTGTGCCACTGGGGCTTCTTTTGCGGGGTCTAGAAGGAAAACTTGGTGGTGTAGTGGTTTAGTGCTCCATCTGCAAACCAAAAGGGCAGCAGCTCAAATCTGCAAGGTGCTCCTTGCAAACTCCATGGGGCAGTTCTTCTGGAACCTACAGGTTCACTGTGAGTTGGAAATCAACTCCACGGCAGGGATTTTAGTGTACTTGAATGTTAATGGTATTGGGGATTTTCCTTTGAACGTTTATGGGAAACTATTAAAAACCCCATAAAATTCATGTTTCCGATTCTGAAACTTTATGAAGAATGTTTGGTCATACAGACAAATGGCAGGAAACCACTGATGCTGGTACCATTAGATGCTGAAACAATATGTGCATTTTAAAAACTTCTTTCAAATGGCCCAGCAGTTCATGCTGACAAATCACCGTGATTAAAGAAATTTATTTTTTATCTCTAAGAATAATATTTCTATATAATGTAATTCAAGTTGAAGACTTAATTAAGCTACTCATATCAATGGTGTTTAGCAAGCTGACAACTACAAGGACTGCCAATTAAGTTTACAGACTCATCCTAGAAAAAGTTCTATATACCTCACTGCTGAAGATCACTACGGTCACCTTTGAAGTGCTACCTTTGGGAAGCTGTGCACTGATGCCGGTGCCTAGTCCACCCTTCCAATCAGTTGTTGAACCCTTTTTCTGGAATGACCATCAGAGCTGTCATTGTATCAAAATGTCTTCCTTTCAGTACTCCTTTATTTGGGGCAAAGAAGTCATTGCAGGCCAGATCAGGTGAGTAGAGAAGGTGTTTCTATATGGTCATTTGTTTACTGGCTAAAAATACTCCCTTACAGACAACTATACAATCAAGTTCTTGAACTTGCCACTGTGCACAATGGCCATTCCAGAAAGGGCTCCAAAATTGCTTTGAAGGGTGAACGAGGTGCTGGCATAAGTGCATAGCTTCTCAAGAGGAATACTTGGAAGATGACCATAGTGATACTCAGCAATGAGGTATGTACCGCTTAGAACAATTGAGTTCACGAACTTAGTTGTCAGACCTAGTATTTGTTGAAAAAATACCACGTGGCGTATGAGCAGCTTTGAGAGTGAGCCTGGTGAAAAACTGGGCCAGCCAAGGGCAATTTTAGGTGTCAGTGCAAAATTTAAAATTCTAATAAAAGCATACGTTACTCGATGGCACTTGGCTGGCTTGGCTAACTTAAATGAATATTGCTGCTGTAATGGCAATAACACAGGTGAGTTCTTTAACAAACAAATTGATTCTCTCATAGTCTAGGAGACTAGAATTCTGAAATCAAGGTGCCAGGTCCTGGGAAATAATTTCTTTTACAGTTTTGGGGAAGGTCCTTGATGCTCATCTTCCTGTGTAGGAACTTGGGGTCCAAAGGATGTGACCTGCTCTGAGTGCTGCTTTCTTAGTGGGTATGAGATCTCTTCCCCTCTTCCCTACTCTTTTATATCTCAAAAGAGGTTGACTCAAGATATAACATAATCCTGTAGATTGCATGCTGCCTCTAATTCTGCCTAATTAACATCATAGAGGTTACGATTTACAACACATAGGGTAGTCATTTCAGTTAATAAAACAGTGGAAAACAAAACAATACTGGGAATCGTGGGCCAGCCATGTTGACACATATTGTAGGGGGCACAATTCCGTCTGTAACAAACATGGTGCATGTAATCTACCCAAAACCTTTGAAAATACAAGTGTTTTGGCAAGATGCTGAATTGTCCAATTCCCCAAAATGTTGCTCTTCCCCAAGGAGCCATAGTGAAGACGGAAGTAATTGTAACTCTATTTGAGATTAGACAACCTTAAAAAAAAAAAGAGCCACTGCTGTCAGGTCAGTGTTGACTCATAGCAACCTGATAGGCAGAGTAGAACTGCCCTGTAGTTTCCAAGGAACACCTGGCAGATTTGAAATGCCAGCTTTGGGGTTAGCAGCTGTGGCACTTAACCAGCATGCTACCAGGGTTTCCAGATGATCTCCAGTTTTGGAAAAGTAATTAGGACTTCTTATACTTCCTCCAAAATAGTTGTATTTGGACTACTGTAAGTATGGCAAGTTTTCCAAGAAGTAGGTCTCATGTGGGCTTGCTGTGTTTCAGGGGGCCACTTCTTCTTTGTTGGAAGTATGAATAGTAGATTACTGCATTTATCAGTTGTAACAACTGGGATTAACTGAGTGAGAGTCAATATGTTAATATGTGCTGCTCCCCTAATTTTTGTTCTGTTAAATAAGTTTCTTCTCTCATGAAGGCATTGTCTATAAGAATAAAAGAAGCTATTCTGTGACTGTAAGATAGTAGGTTCCAAGTGAGTCATGCATACTCCACCGACAGTTACTATTCTTTGCATATTATTAAGTTAGGGACCTTATATTAAGAGGGAGGTAGGTGGTAAGTGTGATGCAATGGAACACAGTTTGAGTTGTCACTTTTTTTGAAATGATTATAGGATTTTTAGAAGTGTCAGTATTTGTTGGTTGGGTGAAAGCAGTGACAATACACAGTAGAAAAAAGGCCAACTTAAGTGGACTTCAGCATAAACTGAAAGGTCTTGTAATCTTAATATTGCAAGAATAGAGTAGCAGGGGTGGAGATCTAGGGACCATCCTTTCAAGGGACATCGAGGCCAACTAGCATAACTAGCCTATTGTTAAGAGAGTCTTCTGCACCCCATGTTGGTGAGTGGTGTGTGGGGTCTTAAAAGCAAGCAAGCTGCCGTCTGAGGTACACCAGATGGTCCCAACTCATCTGGAACAAATGATCACCAAGAACAAAAAAGACATGAGGGAAAAAGAGCTCAGGAGACAGAAGGACCTGTGTGAATGGGTGACTGTATCGACATGTGATAAGAAGAACCAGATGGTGCCTGGCCATCACCAAAAGACAACTGTGATGGGGCATTCCATGTCAAGTCCCAGTCGCAACATGAGCAGGGTGCACCTCAAGAACGCCACTGAAAGACTACAGTTGATGGTCCAAAGGCCTGGGAATTCCACTGGGAGCATGGCCCTTAGACCTGCTGCTACGCCTGACCAGAAAACATTACAGAGATCAACTCTTCAGACAGGATTGGACTGGACTCAGGGACACAATGTGACCACATGGTGTGTGCACTTTATGGTTCTGTGCATCTATAGGATGCTGCCTTACTGGCCTCTTCCTAGAAGGAAGAGGAGACAGTGGAGAGGTGGGGACAGGAAATTGTTAAGAGGATATAATATATATAGAACAAAAAGGTGTGTGCTGTCACTGGGTAGGGAGAACAGAAGGAGCTGCAGATAGGTGGGCAGATTTAATTTGGATTGTATACTTTCAATCACAGTGAATAGAAAAAGGGAGTATTTGGAACTGTTGCTAAAAAAGCAACATTCTTGTTTGTATTTGAATAGTATCTCTGTGATACAAACTGTTGTCATACAAGGTTGGAAATAATGATTGATTTATGAGTATCGTATGAGTTCATTTTTCAGAGCTTTGTGCAATTGTTTTAGCTATCAGCTGGGCTATTGCTACAGCTCCATGGCAGTAGGAATCCTGTCTAATCCTATAGTGAAGTGATCATGATTGAACATAGGAGTTTATACACAGACACAATGATGACCTTTGAGCTGCTGGATATTTATGAATCGTACTTAGAAATTGCTCAAAAAATTCAGTTAACAAGAATATACTGATCATTTTAAATAACAACTTTGTGGACATATAATTTCTGTACTAAAAATTTCACCCTGATCCTGTTATGTGTCTAAGGAGAAATACTGATGTACAATTTCCTTCTGTTTTTTTAAATAAGTTTTATTGTGTTCTTAGTGAAAATTTACAGTCCCTGTCCATTTGCCATATAACACCCAGAACTCACACCGCTGTTCTACTTGTAAGTGCTCCCTCCCATGACAGCACATTCCCCACACCCTGTCTGAACTTCCCATGTCCATTCAAGCAAGTCCTGTCCTCCCTCATTCTATCACCTCACCTCCAGCAGTGAGCTTCTTGGACAGAGTTAAAACTAAAACATACATTTTTTGTAATAGTGTGATCTTTTGTGTAACAGTAAGGTTATCTTTAGTATTTCTAAATCTGCAAATGAGCAGAACTTTCATGTGTGAGGAAGAATGTTGTGGTTCCTTGTGTTGGAGAAGTACAAGTGTGTATGTGTAAAGAAATGCTTAAACTCACTGGCCAGTAGTTGTTGTGAAATGCCAAAAAATTCTGTTATGCAGAAATCAATTAGAAGATTAAAAAGAACTACTAGGAAGACATCTTCGGAGTTGTATGTAGAAAAGAACCTGGCAAGAATATCTTGATTTTATAAAGAGTCTTTGTTTTTCCTTTTAGTGTTTTTTCATTTAACTTTTATTTAAACCTGGTGGTGTAGTGGATTAATTACTACATCTGTTAACCAAAAGGTCAGCAGTTCAGAGCCGCCAGGTGCTGCTTGGAGACTCTATGGGGCAATTCCACCCTGACTTCTAGGGTTGCTATGAGTCAGACACAGCTTGACAGCAGTGAGTTGTACTTTAGAGGAAACTTGCTCCTCATGAAACAGTTATCCATATTGTTTTGTGACATTGGTTGCCAACCTCATGGCCTGTCAACCATCACTCCTTTTTGGCCTTAGATTCCCCATTACCAGCTTCTCTGTGTATTCCTGTCTTCTCATTCTGGCCCCTGGATTGGTGTGCCCATTTAGTCTTGTTTTATAGGCCTGTCTAATCTTTGGCTGAAGGGTAGCCTCAGAAGTGAGTTCAGTTCTGAGTTGAAAGGCTGTCTGAGGGCCATGCTCCCAGAATTCTCCAGACTCTATCAGACCAGTAAGTCTGATCTAGTTTTTTATCTTTGTGAATTAGAATTTTGGTCTATATTTTCCTCCGGCTCCATCCAGGACTCTCCATTGTGATCCTGTCACAGCATCCAGTGGTGGTAGCCAGGAACCAGGCTGGGCTCAGTCTGATGGAGGCTGTGATAGTTGTGGTCCGTTATGAGTAGTTTAGATGAATCTTTCCCTCATATCTTTGGTTTTCTCCATTCTCCCTAACTTAAGATGTTTTGTGTGTAGGATATATGGCACATACACAGAAATGGTTTTGGAACCTTAGTTATAGCATAATTCATATATAACCATCACCTGATTAACTACATACTTCCCCAGTTCAAGAAATAGAATATTGGTAACCTGTTGGGAGGGCTTTGTGTTTCACATCATGATTACTACCCTTTCCTGAATTCAGACCTCCATCCTTATGTTTATGCTCATCATTTCCTTTAAAAATTAAACACACATACAAAAAACCCCACATTTCTACACACAGATATATACATATATATATATATATATATATATATATACACACACACATGTCGAGTGATAACGAGTCTATTTTCAACTCCAAGTGACCCCATGTGACAGAGTAGAGCTGGCCCATGGGGTTTTCTGGGCTGTGATGTTTATAGGAACAGATTATCAGGTCTTTTCTCTGGGGAACTGCCAGGATCAAACTGCCAGCCTTTTGTTTAATAGCCTACCACTTAACTTTTATGCCATCAGCGTTTCATATATATGTACCTGCATACACACACACACACACACAAAACAACAAAACACCAGACCTGTTGCCATCAAGTTGATTCCAATTCCTAGCAGGCCCACGGGATAATGTAGAGCTGTCCAGTAGGATTTCCAAAGAGTGCCTGGTAGATTCAACTACTGACTTTCGAGGGGGGGAGCAGGGGGTGTTAAGTGAAACTTTACAATTCAAGACAGTTTCTCATACAATAACTTACATATATGTTGTTAGTAACTCTAATTGCTCTTCCCACACTGTGACAGCACGCTTTTCATCTCCACCCAGCATTTCCTGTGTTCTCCTCTGGTGTTTAATCTCAACTACCTAGAAGCTGCCCAGTTAGTCTCGCATATCTGCTTAAGCCAAGAAGCACACTCTTCACCAGTATCATTTTATGTCTTATAGTCTAGTTCATTCATTGTCTGAAGAGTTGGCTTCAGGGATGGTTTTAGTTCTGGGCTAACAGAGTCCAAAGACTGTCTTTTGGGGACCTTTCAGTCTGTCAGACCATCAATTCTGGTTGTTTTAATAGAGTTTGAGCTCTGCACCCCATTTTTCTCCTGCTACATCAGGAACTGTTTCTGCTGTTCTCTGTCAGGGTGGTCATTGGTAGTAGTCAGGCACAGTGTAGATCTTCTGGTCTCATGTAGTCTGTGGATTATGTGGCCCTTTCTGTCTCTTCCTTATGTCTTTGTTATTCTTCATTCTCCTTTGCTCCGAGTGGGTTGGGACCAACTGATGCTTCTGAGATAGCTGCTTGGTAGCTTTTAAGACCACAGATGTCATTCAGCAGTGTGGAATGCAGAACATTTTCTTTTGTTTTTTTTCCCCCTTTCCCAAACTTTATTAAAGAAAAATTTTAGAACACAGTCAAATTTTCTGGGACTCTTCCTTCAAAAATGTGACATTTGATTTCCAAACACATGTTGGAAGTTTCAGATTGTACTGAGAGAGAGGCTGAAATCCTAAAGTGCTCATCTTTCTACTTTTCCCAGTCTGTGGTCTGTCTTTGGGTCTGTAATAATTGCCTGGACAGTTACTATGGCTTCATTAATTTTTGTATGTAGCTCTCAGAGCTCTTATATGCAGCAACCACAGAATCTGAGCAGCTTCATTAAGAACTGCATCTCCTGTGTCAAAACCAAGACTATGGTTGTCTGAAGCAACAGGCAGGCCCTCTTTTGTTTAATTTGCTTTAGTAACTGCTTCCTGCGTTGGGCGCTCCTGAACCAAAGTGCTAATTGCCTTCAGCATTACCAGGTAATCACCATGACTCTGAATCTGAAGAAGGTTCGTCAAAGCCGTTACACCTGCCTTAAAGTCAGGATTATGTATGTCCAAATTGACCAAAGGCTCTGCATTTTTAGTTGTATTATCAGCATTTTTTGCATTATTAGGTACCAAGTCCTTATATTTTTCTGCATTGTTTCCATATTCGAGTCTAACAGCTAACCCTAGAAGCCAGTCAATTGCTTCTTGTCAATCTTGAATCTTGAAGGGACAGTTAATGTCTCTGAGATACTTTTCAAAGAATTTCGGCCAATCGCTGCTGTGGATGTTTCTTAAATTCCCTCTGTCTTCAGTCTGTGTCTGATTTGCTGGTCTTCAAGCCAAACAATAAAATTTCTAAACTCGATCTCATTTTTGCAGTTGAAGCCAGCAGGGTTGTGGTAGTCCAGGGTCGTCAGCTTGCGTCGGAACATGGTCCTAGCTTCTCGCTCTGGTCCCCCGGGCCTTTGCTGGGCGAAAAGCCCAGAACATTTTCTTAATACACCTAGTTACGCCAGTTTGCCTAGATGATCCCTGAAAACAGTGGTCCCCAGACCTCTGTACCTTGAAGTGTTCTGTTGTATTTAGGAAATTCTTAGCTTTTGGGTAAGTCCAATTGTGCTGACGTCTCCTTTACTGTGTGTTGTCCCTCCCTTCACCGAAAATAATTCTTGTCTACTACTTAATTAATGAATTCTTGTCTTCCTTCCCCACCCTCATAACCATCAAAGATGGTTTTCTTCTTTGTTTAAGCTTTTTCTTGAGTCCTCATAGTACTGATCTCATGCAATATTTGTCCTTTTGCAGTGGACTAGTTTTATTCAGCATAGTGCCTTCCACATTCCTCCATGTTATGAAATGTTGCCTAAATTCTTCGGTGTTCTTTATTGTTGCGTAGTGTTCCATTGAGTGAATATATCATGATTTATGTAATCATCTGTTGTTGGATCCCTACACTGATTCTGTCTTTTCACTTTTGTGAACAGCGCTGCAGTGAGCATTGGTATGCTTGTATCTATTTATGTGACAGCTCTTAGTTCTCTAGGATGTATTCTAAGAAGTGGGATTGCCAGATTGTATGGCATTTCCACCGTAGGTTTTTAAGAAAAGGACAAATCGATTTCCAAAGTGGTTGTACCATTTTACATTCCGACTAGCAATGTATGAGTGTTTAAATCTCTCCATAGCCTCTCTGGTATTTGTTCTTTTGTGGCTTTTAGATTAATGCAAGCCCTATTGGGGCGAGATGGCATCTCATGTAGTTTTTATTTGGATTTCTCTACTGGCTTGTAACTGAGCATTTTCTCACGTATCTGTTAGCCACCTGAATGTCTTCTTTGTTGAAGTGCCTGTTCATATCCTTTGCCCATTTTTGAATTGGATTATTTTTGTTGTTGTTGAGGTTTTGCAGCATTTTGTAGAATTAAGAGATTAGACACTGATGAGATTTGTTACATCCAGTTTTTTTTCCCTTCAGTCTGTAGTTGTCTTTTGATTCTTCAGTGAAGTCTTTGGATGCAAGTTAAGTATTTAATTTTTAGGAGTCCCCAGTTATCTTGTTTTTCTTTTGGTGTTTGTGCATTCTCAGTAATGTTTTGTATTCTATTTTTACCATGAATTAGGGCTGCTAGCATTGTCCCTACTTTTTCTTCCATGATCTTTATCATTTTAGATTTCATATTTAGATCCTTTATCCTGTGCAGGGAAGGGGGCGGGGAGCACTTGTGAAAGGGATGAAGATTTATCCAGAAGGAAAGTGTTAGGTCCATGTGAGGTAGATGAGATGCAAGCGTCTTAGGTTTTGATTCACTAATACTGTTATTTCACTGATTCTGGAGGCATGGGTGGGATCTCTGCCATTAAGGTAGAAGCTCTCCCAAGGCCACTGCTTTTCTCACCATGGTCACTGCTGCTGATCTGCCTAAGAGTACCAGTTCCTGCTGGGTCAGGTCTGGCTAGTCCTAGGTACTTACAGACTTACTATCCTTTTCCTGTCTCTCAGTTTAGTATCTTAATGGGCTGTTAGAATGTCATATGTGGTTGATTTATCTGTTCTTTGGGGTTTCTGTTGTTAGAAGGATTACAGGAAGTGCTCAGTTACTCTGCTGTCTTGGCCCTGCCTCTTTTGTACTGTTGACTTTGGTTAGCGGCTGTAGTTCTTAACCACAATACTACCAGAGTTTCTGTACACACATGTGCACACACCCTCACACACTCCCAGATAATATTTATCTCTGTGTTGTGTATACACGCTATGCTATAGTGATGCTGTGAGTCAGACTCAACTTGATGGCATACTGTATATGTATGTATATAGCATTCTGACTGTATTTATGTATGTGTGTGTTACATGTGTTTGAGACTAGAATGAGTGCATAGAGTTTTCTTGGTTTTAATCTGTACAGAAGCAGATTGCCTGTTTTTTTGTAACGATAGCAGCACTGGGTGGGTTTGAACTGCCATCCTTTAGGTTAGCAATCAAGTACAGTCCGTCTGTGCCACCCAGCTACCTAATTTATATAAATATAAACACACATACACATATGTGTATGTATGTGTTTTATCATCCACGTATACATCCCAAGGAACCCTAGTGGTGCAGTGATTAAGAGGTAGGCTCCTAATTGGAAGGTTGGCAGCTTGAATCCACTGACTGCTTCTTGGCTGTCCTGTATGGAGCAGTTCTTCTCTGTCCTGTAGGGATGCTGTGAGTTAGAATCGACTCAGTAGCAATGGATGTGTTTAGTTTATACACCCTAAACATTGTGGTTCTGTCTGTCTGGGAATGTGTATATAGGAAGTTGTGTTCTTTTTCGCTTAGTATCAGGTTTGTAAGATCATCTACATAGGTGCTTGCAGGTGGAGTTTGTTCATTTTCACTGTTTCATAGTATTTGTATGACTATACTACAAGTACTTACCTCTTCTGTAGTTTGTGGACTTTGGGTTTTTACCCAATATTTCACTACTGCCTGTTTTGCTTTGGAAACCCTGATAACATAATAGTTAAGAGCTGTAGCTGTTAACTAAAAGGTCAGCAGTTTGAATCCACTAGCGCTCCTTGGAAATTCCACGAGGCACTTCTGTTTTGCCCTATTGGTCACTATTAGTCAGAATTGCCTTGACAGCAACAGGTTTGAGTTTGTTGGGTTTTTTTGTTGTTGTTGTTCTGAATGTTATGGTCTATAAAACCTGATACCTGTGTATCCAAGTTTCTCAAAGTGTGATCCTTCTCTCAGCAGCATCAGCATGAAACTTGTTAGAAATGCAAATTATCAAGCCCCACCCCAGATCTACATTTAAATATCAAGTCTGAACATGTGTATATGTAGCATGTGTTTTCAAGTAACTGTGCCTCTGCTTAAAATAGTTTTGGAACTGTTGTAGGGACCCACTAATAATAACACATATGCTTGTGTATAAGCACAGACAACATATAAACTCATACATTTTTGTAACATAGCAGAATAGTCATTCCTCCTTTTGTAACAAATTAATCTTATCCAATTTCACTTGGTCTTTGGCTTAAAACATTCTAAAGCAATTTTCAAAGAAAAATATGAAGAAGAGAAAGCTTTGCCAACAATGAATGTATTCCAAAGAATACGTACCAAACTGAAGACATGCTGAAAGAAGACCTAAAATAGGTTGGGGACTGCATGGTTTGTAGAAGGAGAATTGAAATGCTTTACAGAGAAAACCATGCAGACTCTGGAGATGGGCAGAATTGAGTTATCTTAGGGAAGTACTGAATTTCTGTAGTCTTAGTTGTCTCCTTTGTGAAGTGGGGATATTAACATCCTCTATAAAGATTCAGTATCACTAGTGCATAGGTGATCATTTGTGGGGCCACATTGGTACAGTGGATGCATTCAGGAGAGGGATATCTAGTCTTAGTTTGAGTGTGCCTACCTGTGTTCTGCCTTCACAGCTTCACACCCTTTATCTTGTGCTCCTTGCAGGAACGATTCCAGGTGAAGAATCCTCCCCATACCTACATTCAAAAGCTCAAAGGCTATCTGGACCCAGCTGTAACCAGGAAGGTAAGATGGATTGTTCTACTCTTCATTGTGGCCTCATTGTTTTCAGGCAGAATCATCTTGCGCTGGAAGGCCTTTCTTCCTTTGTATGACAGCCTCTGCCACAGTCTCCCCGAAAACTACCTTTGGAGACTGACGAGGAGACAAGAGAAAGGCCATTCTCCTAACGCAAAGATATGTTTGCAAGCACTTCCCTACAAAGCGAGTCATGCACTTCCAATGGTTATGAGCCGCTGCCGTTTCCAGTTACACAGGGCTGAGAGTTCCATTTTGAGATGTTTCCAAAGCCAAAAACCAAGCGCATTGCCATGTGTGGGTACCGCCTTACAGCCACCAGAGGTGTATAAGCCCCTGGAAAGGCAAGCCTTGGTAAGGGAGTGCTTGTCTTTCGTGGCTTGGTTCTTTTCCAGAGACCTTGAGAAATCACTGGGGCTTTGTCATCCCAGCTGTGCACTCACATCCTGTGTTGATGCTTTTAGCAGTTTCCCCCGCCCCAAGCCCTGCCCCCCGCCCCAGGAAGGTAAGGAGAGAATAGCTGATTCCCTTCTCAACTGCCTGTCTCCTTTGACAAACAAGCCCTGCTTTGTGCAGCCACACAATTGGTTTAAACTGATGCCTCATGGTAAAGTATGTAGCCTGGCACAGCCCTGCGGCCTGGATCATTCCAGGGGTGACCCGGGGCAGTGCTGTCCTTTCTCCGGATAGGAAAGGGGGCTCATCACCAGGCTTGTCACCAGATAGCACGTGTTTGTCGTTGAACTTTCACAACTCCTCCTTTCAAGGCTGCCGTGAAAACAGTTCCACTCCCTCTGTTTACAGTATGAAACTCCAAAGAAAGGCATACTTTTCCTGGCTAGCCAGTTTCCAGGTCCTTTGCTGTCTCTCACTGTCTCTGTTTTTACATCGTCTCCTTTTTCTTCATTATCTGTCATCTTCTCTGGAAAAAAGTCAAGTAAAAGAGCATGCTTCTTTCCTTTTGGATATGTCCTGGTGCTTTACTGTGCGGTGAGCATGTAGACAGAGGGAGTGAGTTATAGTGCTGATTATGAAAATGAAGTGCAGACTTGCACAGTGCGGTCAATGTGGGTATAATTTGAATGTGATGTAGTCCCGCCTTCTGACAGTGTAACTGTTGAGGTACACATACATGACACATATATGTTCCTTTTTTTTTCTTTCTAAAAAAAAGAGCTGTCAAGTGCCCCAAATGAGACAATTGCTCAGTAATTCCTATTAGGCAATCTCCTTCCCTAGTCAGGCAGCAACTTCAATTTTATCAGGTTGGAGGAGGTTGAAGGAGGACATGCTCATATACACAGGGGCAAAAATCTGCATTTAGGAGTACTTTCAGGAATCCTCAAGCTTGTAAGCCTGCAGGCTGGCTAGCTCAGTTCCCAGCGTTAGGCACGTGATTCTCCCTCCCAGTCAAGAATAACCGAAGTGTCAGTGTTTGTACACAAGAGTGAAATCTCAGTTCAAGCTCCCACATAACTGGTCCCTTGAACAGAGTGCATTCCATCCCCAAATAACTGGCTCAGCATTTTTCAAATTCTGAAGAGAAAGGGGGAAAAAAATGTAAACTATTAGAGAGTGCTGCTTAGACTCCAGGCCCCAAGCTCCGTAAGGGTGCAAGATGTGGACTTCCTCCTGACAGGGCCCCACTTCTTCAGATCCATTCTGATTTAAGGCAAAGAAAATGAAACATAAACACAGCAACCAAAAGCTTCTCAGAAAGCATTTCACTCCCTCCCAGATCACTTAATACAAGAGCTCTGACAAAAAAATGGCTGAGTGGGCTGCCTTCTGAAGTCACTGCTCTGGGTCATGTGTGTTCACCTAAATGACCTTGTTTGGTCTGTGTCTCATCTTTCAAGATAGATCATTTCACTCAGAAAAAAAAGAACATAGGTGTTGAATTGCCCGGCCCTGATTTAGTAAGCTTTCTGTTGGGAGCTGGCAGTAGGACATGATCTGTTCCACCAACATAATTGTAAGGCTTAGAGCCTGGAAAAAAGGAGATTTTGTTTGGAATAAGGCATGGCTTGTAGCTAAAATGAATTTAAGATTCTCAGCTGTATTTTGGCTGGGGGGAATTAAAAAAAAGATTTCAAATCAGGGCTTTAAATTTTAGCCAGACAGTCTAGGCCAGGCAGTCTTCCTTGAACTGCCTCTGGAGTCCTTGAATACTTAGTTCATCAGTCTTTTGTTTCAATTGAATAGAAGATGCGTAATTTGCTCTATTTTTAAAGATGTCTCTTAAGCATGTTCTATTTAGATTTTCTCTAAATAGTTTTAAAATGAAACCCTCCAGGGTAGGGAAAAAATAGCCTAAATGAGTTATCTCTGTGACCAGAACATGCCAAACCAGCCTCCTCATTTAGCATCAGGGGTTATTAATCTGTGCATTGAGAGATGTGCTCATGTCTGGTGTGAAGAAGACTACAGACCATAGGGAAGGAGTCTGACCCTCTGCTGCTGCTGTCGTAAAACGAAACCTGTTGTGAGGCTGTGCCGGGCTTGACTGCCTTCCATGGGTCTCCTTTTGACTGGACAGGGAAGTGGGAATGGTACAGACTGCTAATGGACCCTGCTTAGTTCCTTTCTGCTGGTCGTCACAGACCCATGATTTCTCTTTGAAGTGTTTGAAAGAGTCTTGGATACACTGTAAGAAGTGCAGAATGTTAGCTCCCATTATTTATGTGTCGGAGACATAAATGCCAAGGCTTTCCTGTAGTCCAGAATCCGACTGAAGATTGTTCAGTAGCTGGGATATCATGGGGCTGGAAGTAGGGATTTAGTTCTACCTCAGTTATCATACAGTTGCCAAAAAATGAATGTTGGCTGTTATTGTCGTTATTACTATTACCGTATGGAGTTCTGCTTTATTTATTTGGTGGTGATACACATCTTTTGGTCCTTCAGCAGGACCTTTTTTTAAGCTCTGTTAAATCTTCAGTACCACTCTGGGTACCCTTGTGGCTGAAAAGTATCTAAGGGACAGCCTCGCCATGGGAAGCCTCAGGCAGAATTAGGGGACCAGCAAAGGCAAAGACCAACAGTGAACAGGGTAGAATTCACTGAACTGAGTAGCTCAGAATGTGGAATAGCTTTCAAAGGAGACATGTGCAGGTAGTTTCTATGTTAGTTTATTGGGGCTACTGTGACCGAGTACCACTGAGTGGGTGGCTTAAGACAATACATGTATTGTCTTACAGTTCTGGAAGCTTGAATCTGATTGTAGGGTGTCACCAGGGCCAGTAGCTCCCTGGAAGCTCTAAGGGAAGGTGATCCTTTCTTGGATCTCCGAGCTTCTGGTTGTCACACATCTTGTTTGGCTGTGGCAGCACAGCTGCAGGTGTCCACCTCCTTCATAACACAGGCATCTCCTGTCAGCTGACATCTGTTCCTGTGGTTTTAGGATACTAGTCATGTAGGAATAGAGCCCACCTTACTTCAGTATGGCCTCATGTTAACTGATAGCATCTTCAAAGTTCGCGTTGCCAAGCAAACTCGTGTTCACAGGTCCTGGAGATGAGGGCTTCAGCTTCTCTTTTGGGAGGACATAGTTCCATCTATGACAGCTCCAGAATCATGACCCTGATGTGAGATTTGCCACTCTGGAGCAGCCAGCGTAGGTGAATATAGCTGTCTCAGCTGTGTAGCCTCAAGTGGTACCTTCCTTTCTGATCAATGCAGAAAAAAAAATTTGTCCCCTTCTCTTCACTTCCATATGCATGCTTCAGAACGGTTGCTGTTGACTTCTTTCTACTGCATTCCTAATTTTCATCTCCAAGGAAAGAGGCTGCAGAGACAGCCTGTTAGCCTTTCGTCATGCACTACTCATCTTACTCAAAGTTCGGTAGTGAGTGTCCTCAGTGTCCCGGGGCTCTGGCTTAAATGTCCCTCCAAAATATAGATGCCTCTGCCTTTACTTAGGCCTTTTTTTGATAAAAGAGGAGAGTGTGTTTTTCTTATCTCATCAGGGATAATTTTTTTTTTCATATATTGTACCATATCTGAATTCTAGAAATCTGAGGATTTCTACAGGAGTGAGGATCGGGCAGAAAGTGAGACTATCTACCTCCTCCAGACCCTGGTGGGAAGCAGTTGGTCGAGTGGCAGCAGGCTTTCAGAAGAGGAGACAGGTTCACAGGAGCCTGTCCATGCTGATTGCAGTGTCCCCGGTCTGCACTAGGGCACCATGTCCTGTCCTGTGTCATGGTTGTCTTCCCCACTACTGCCTAGAATCCTCATTCTCAGCCTCTGCTTTCTTGACCTTGGAATTTCTTCTCCCAAGCCATGGGAATTATCTTCAAAGACTTGGAGCTGGGTGACGGTTCCCATTGCCATTGTGGCAGCAGCAGGAGATGGGTGCTGACATCTTGAGCCAGAGTTCTCAAGAAGCCCTTTTCTGTACACAATGTAGTGTAAACGTGATTTGGCTCAGTAGCACAAATAGCATAGAACACTTCTTAGAAGGCATTACACTGAAACTTCCTTCCTCCAGAGTGGTCTGAGACTTCAACTATGCAAATAAACATTTCTGCAAAAAGATGTATTCCACAGAACAGATGTGAAAGGCTACCTTTTGATATCTGGGAGATTGTTTAGAGTTCAGAGGATAAAGAAATGAGTGTATTTATTTTTAGAGAATTGAAGAAAGAAGACCTGAAGGAGAGCTGGAAGGATGGGTAGAATTTTGATACGGGGCCGAGGAAAGACATTTTAGAACTTTCCACATGAGAACTCAGGGGCGTACGTAACTGTTAATGTTTATTTTTGGAGCATGTTAGGTTGTGTAGAAAAGAGTTAATGTAGAAGGCTTGACAGTGCCATGTTTGCAAAGGCTTGATTACTAGACTGGTCTTTGACCTGCACCTGGGAACTTGGATTTCCCTAGTGTTCCCACCATTCCCTAATAAAAGTGGCTCACTGTACCTATGTTTTGTGCAAACAACATGTTTTATATTCCATACGGACTTTCTTCTGGGAGTCTGAAATTTTGGTCATTCTCCTGACAGTAGGTATGTGTGTGACCAGCCGCCAATAAAAATCTGGGCACTGAGTCTCTCTAACAAGCTTCTCTGGTACACACATTTCACGTTCACTGTCAGTGTGTTGACGTGGGAATGGAGTTTGTTCTTTGTGATTACACTGGAGGGGACTGTTACTGTTGGAAGCTTGTACCTGGTTTCCTCCAGATTTGACCATATGTACCTTTTCCCTTCACTGACTCTGCTTCATATCCTTTCATTGTAGCCAGTTATAGCTGTGAGTATAACTATATGCTTAATTCTATGAGTCCTCCTAAATGAAGCTTCAAATGTGGGGTAGCCTTGGTGATTGTGACACGTTGGTACGTTGGTGAATGCTGTTGCATATATGGGTTAGGAAACAGTAATCTTTCTGAAAGGCACTCGTTATGTGAAATAAATAACTTTTCTAGTCATTTCTCTTCAGCCAATATTATGAGAAAATTGGTTGCTTTGTAAAAGAAGTAGTAAAGAATACACTTCTGAAGCAAAGTTAATTTTGATATTGTGTTATACGTGTTATAATTAAGCTGTAGTTTAAAAGATGAGAAAATATGTTTTGTGAGCATATGTTTTCTTGAATTACAGAAGTTCAGGCGGCGTGTTCAAGAATCCACACAAGTACTAAGAGAACTGGAAATTTCTTTAAGAACCAACCACATTGGGTAAGTCTGCCCTTTAACATCTTCACATTAAGGTTTTTGGAAACCCTACAAAGTGACTGGATCATATTAGAATAAGTAACCTGATTTATTGTTCATTATGGAAACCGTGGTGGCATTGTGATTGAGACCTGCAACTGCTAACCAAAAAGCTGGCGGTTGAAATCCACCAGGCACTACTTGGAAATTCTATGGGGCAGTTCTACTCCTTCCTAAAGGGTTGCTATGAGTCAGAATCAACTTGATGGCAATTCATTATAAGTTAAAAAACTGAGGTGTAGATGGTTGATAAGTTGTGTTTCAACTTGAATTGTTCACCGTAGAAGTATTAGATCAGGAATGAAGATAGTTATTAATTTGGAGTATTCATGTCAACTGTCTAACTCTTTGGAAACCCTGATGGTATAGTGGTTAAGTGCTGTGGCTGCTAACCAGAAGGTCAGCAGTTTGAATAGTCCACATGCTCCCAGGAAACTCTTTGGGGCAGTTCTACTCTGTCATATAGGGTCATTATGAATTGGAATCAACTTGATGGCAGCAGGTTATATAGCTCTTTGCTAGGATGCAGTGATTATGGGCAGTGAGTGAATATAGACTGAGATCCTGAACAATCCCTAAGTCTTCTCTATTGCTCTCCAAGCTGGTTAGCTGAGGCTCTTTTCCTTAATTCCCTGGTGTTACAGACCTTGAGTTCTCTGCTGCTGACTAAACCCACCGACCACTCCATGGGAAGAAAAGACCAGAATCTGTTCCCATCAAGATTCCAAACCCACTGCCATCAAGTTGATTCTGACTTACAGTGACCCTATAACACAGAGTAGAACTGTCCCTTAGGTTTCTAAGGCTTTGTGGAAGCAGATTGTCTTATTTTTACTTCCATGGAAGGGCTGACGCGTCTGAACTGCTGCCTTTTTGGCTAGCTGAATGCTTAATCACTGTGCCGTCAGCGCTCCTTTCCTGTAACGATTATAGTCTAGACACCCGTGGGGCATTTTATTCTGCCATATAGGGTCCGTCTGCATGAGAATGAATGAATAGGGTCAGTCTGCATGAACAGTACACAACAGCATGGGCCAGAAGGGGAGAGACACTGGGATTCAGCCATCCTGATACTTGTCACTGTGCTTAATCTCTGCTTCATACATCTCAGAAATTTTGGACTATGACGTATAAATCCACTCTGGGAAAAGTTGGTGAGTCACTACACTAAGATTTCTGAGAGTTGCCCTCAAACAACACAGTTTCGTTTAGCTCAAGCACATACAGCTTCATCACATTGACTCTTCTTACAAGAGTGACAAATTATATACAGTATCTCAAAATAAAATGGTTTGTCTCTATGGCAGAATGGTGTTATTGAATGAATACCAGATCAAATAACAGGTTGCAGCAGTGGTGGTAGTTGCTGCCAGCACCTCCAACCCATGGAGACCCACTGTGTGCAGAGCAGAATTGCTCCGTGTGTTTTTGTTGCCGTGACCTTTCAGAAGCAGATTGCCAAATCTGTCTTCCTAGGCACTTCTGGGTGGGTTTGAACTGCCAAACTTTTGGCCAGTAGTCTAGCACTAAACTGTTGGTGCTATGTAGGGACTCCACAGATAGCAGGTACTGACCCTATTTGGTAACCTCAGTTCTGAAATGAAAGTAAGTTTGTTTGTTTTAATTGCAAAAATGCAAGTGTAATTTTTGAGTGGTGGAACTTGAGTGAGAATACTCATTTCCTAAAGGATAATGTGTCATGTTTTTTCTCTTGAGAATGAAGATTTTGTCCCAGAATATGTATTGTATGGAACACTGAGTCATAGAAGCATGATTTTAAAACTAGGCGAGAACTTAAATATTACCTGATTCCTTACTTTATAGATTAAAGAGTTAAGAAACAGGGAAGGCAAATGACTTGTGTAAAGTCTGCAGCTGTAGAGCCAGGTGGTTTGGCTCAAAATGCAGTGTTCTTTTTCTCACGTAGCTTACTTACCTTGGTACCGAACCCCCCTTGTGAAAGGACATAACTTGACCAAGACTCTCAAATCAAAGAAAGAAGGCTAGTCTGTTGGGGGTGAGGGTCATGGTGATTTAATACAGTTGGGCACCCAAACTTAGGAGATTCAAATACTTTCTAGTATATGTGGATCAGGAACTAGATTCCATTTGGTGCAGCCTAAACCTGTGCTCTTGGCATGTCTTGTTGTCTGAGAGTGATAGTGAGTTGCAGCTGGGGTTTCTACAAATTGTCAAGTGGTATTTCTTTAGGCATCACTGAAACAGTGTGAAATTGACCATCAAATACCAAGGCAAGACCATCATTTCCAATACAGACTGGCTGACTAGGAGAGCCCTGGTTGAGTTGAAGCCAGTGCAATCTGAAAGCAATTGGAGTGGCTTGTTGTTTAAAATACTGTAGGCATTCTCACATTTCTTTCATCTTCACCAGCTGAAGATTTCCCTTATCTGCTACGTATGTGAGACACTCTGAAAGCTTTGACTCCTGCAGCAGAAACATTTGTAGAGTTGCATTGAATGGCTGTGTGCAACCAGTCACTGCTATAAATGTGTAAGGCCTGAAACCCATACTAGGGTTTTGACCTACCTGGTCTGTCTTCCTAGAGGAAAACCGAAATCTGAATTAGATCATCATTATGGAAACGAAACGGTCTTGACCTCATTTGATTGGGAAATCTGCTGAAGAATTATTCACTGGTGATGAAAATAGTAAATTACCACACTGAGGGACTGTTGGAGGGCAAGGTGCTATATAAAAAAGTCCAGAGACCACATTGCCATTGCCTAACGGAAAAAGAGATCTTGGTTCAAATTTTTGCCATGACCCTTATCAGTTATCTGACTTTGTTAATTTATGTAACTTCTTTCAGCATACTACCCATGTGACCTAATTAACTGATAATAATTCGTATCTTGGATTAACTAATTCATGATGAAGGATTAAATAAGATAACTTGTAAAAGACCTAATAGAGGGTCTGACACATAGTAGTTGCTCCATAAATGATAACTGCTGTTTGTTGTTGTGCTTGCTGAGAATATTGTAATAATAATAAAAATAATAATAAAATAAACTTATGTAATATAGTTCTAAAAAATTCTACATAAAGAATGTTACCTGGGAGATTGTGATTCCCAGAAACTATAAGGAAAAAACAACTATATTTAAAATACACCTGTCCTGGAAAAATTAAGTCTTGGTACATACTTGAGTTTCAAGGTTAGAAGTGTAAGGCTCCACTGAGATAACATTCTAAGCTGCAGCTTGGTCAAGCAAAAGGTTTATTCTAGTTGTGATGTAAGTCTTAAATTCTATAAATATAGGAATCTTCTAAGAAAGAAACTAGTTTTCTTTGAGCCTGATTGAATTAAGAATTGACTAGAAATAATGCCATTCACTTAACTCTTAATAACCGTTATCTAAGTTCTTGAAAGTGCTTGAAATACCCTTGAAATGAACCAGATACTGTTAGAACAGGCTGGCCAGGCAGGATGAGGAGCAGGTGTCATGGCTTTGAATATTAGGGTGATATGATTCAAATGATGATGAGTTAGATTTGGGAACTTATTTCATGCAACTGAGGGACAGGCTAATGTTCCTTTTGATAGTTAGTAAAACTGTCTATAATGGTAGATGGTTTTTTTCCTTCCTGAGAGCAGGGTCACAGATTTCTGAAAGGTGCTCATTTTATCTTATCTCATTGATGAGCTAGGAGAGTGGACAAGAGATTGTAAGAGGTAGGTGACAAGTTAACAAGAAGGGAGAGAGGAGATATGGATGAAGGAGGAAGGAACCAAGTAACTGTTACTCAGGGAACGTCTCTATTTTAGAATTCCTAGTTCATTTATGAAATGAGTGATGAAGCTGGTTTAAAAGAAGCTGCGTGTATATATGGGTGTGTGTGTGTATGTGTGTGTGTCAGAGTAGAACTGTGTTCCTTAGGGTTTACAGTGGCTGATTTTTCAGAAGTAGATTGTCAGACTTCTCTTTTGCGGTACGTCTGGGTAATTGGTGATGGCTCACCTTTTGGTTAGCAGCTGAGTGTGTTAACCATTTGCACCACCCAGGGACACTTGTTCCTTCTTGAATGATGCTTATTAGAAATTGTAAAGATCATAATAATTTTATCATTTATTAAGTATTGCATTGTTGCTGTTAGGTGCTGTTGAGTGGATTTTCAACTCACAGTTACACCATGTGACACAGTGGAACTGCCCCATCAGTTTTCTAGGCTCTAATTTTTATGGGAGCAAATCACTAGGTCTTTCTGCTGTGGAACCACTGGGTGAGTTTAAACAGCCGGCCTTTCATTTGGTACCACCAGGGCTGCTTAAAAGCACTGTTACATATTTTAAAGTCATTGTTTCATTTATGTCTCATCTCTCATTTTTATTTCTTAAAAAATCTTTTTATTATTGTCATTACTCTTTCTCCCAGTTCTATAGATGACACAGCTATTAATTGTCTTAGGCTGGGTTTTCTAGGGAAGCAAGACTAGTAACACGTATATGTATGTACAAGGAAAGATTTAATATAAAGGAAACAGCTCACACAATTGTAGAAGCTGGATGTCCCAAGTCCTGGCAGAAGCTTGACTTGGCTATGGGAGCTGGTAAACCCAAGGTCAGCAGGTCAGTCACCAGAGTTCTAGATTACTGGTGAAGGTTGGTGGACCTGAAGCTGGTGGCGAGACTGGAGATCTCTGCTGACTCACAGAGCTTCAGAGGCTAGCGAACCCAGGGTCGGCAGGTCAGGGAACAGGACTCGCAAGTGGCGGCTGTAAGAACTGATGAATCAGCAGCTGCTAGTTCAGGCCCAGGAACCAGATGCCAGAAGAGAGCAGGAGCCGCTGGCTATGTGAGCAGACAGGAAGCCGGTGGTGGAAGATGGAGAGATGAGAAGCAGCGAAATACGGAGTTGCTGCCCCTTACCAGCCGTAGTCTCTGAGGGAATACAATTACAAAATCATACTTACATCTAACATGACATAACTGCCACATGTACAACTGAAAATGCATTAGCCCATTTACATCTTATGTTTCATAAATAAGCAGAAATACCTGACTCACACATACAAAGCAGAAATACTCGTAACAGTTACGGTCCGCGTTTCTGCAACTGGTCACGTGGCCGTAACTGATACTTAGCAGTACCTTCTTTCACACCTTCGGTATTCCCTTTGCCCACAGCAAGCACCTCATCTGGTTTGGAGCATATACAACCTCCTGGAGAACGTTTCTCCAACCCTGCAAAGTATTGCCACCTAGCTGGTGTATTAAGTGTCTTACTTCAGTCTACATGCTACACGCACTGAGCTGTAATTTTAACCCATTGCCATTGAGTCAATTCCAACTCATAATGACTCTGTAGGACAAAGTAGAACTGCCTCGTAGCGTTTCTAAGGAGCAACAGGTAGATTTAAACTGCCAACATTTTGGTCAACAGCGTAACATTTAACCAGTGCACGACCAGGACCCCAAATTTAATCTTTTAAATCTGAAGTCTTTATCTAAATCAGCCCTTCTCAGACTTCTTGGTCTCAAGACTCTGTATACTCTTAGTTACTGAGAACCCCAAAAGTTTGTGTTCCTGTGGGCTATATCTGTTAATAGTTATCATATTAGAAGTTAAAACTGATAAATTTAGAATATTAAAAATAATGTTACACTATATGTTAACGTGAATAATATTTTATGAAAAAGGAAACAGGATTGATACTATTTTACATTTCTAAAAATCTCTTTAATATTTGATTAATAGAAGGCAGCTGTATTCTAAATCAGCATTCTCTTTGTGATTGATATGTTGTAGTTGAAGAAAATCTGGCCTTATGCATATACGCATGTGGAAAAAGTTGGGATTTTTAAATAGTCTTCTCAGATAGTTAGGGATGTTCTTTTTGATATTACTCTAAAACTCAACACGTGATATTCTGTTAAAAATAGTTGAAATGTGGATCTGAGTATGTCAAGTAATATCAGTGAAATTTTTTATCACTTTATTTTGTTACTGAGAAAATATACATAGCAAAACCTTTTACCCGTTCAACAATTTCTGCACATAAAATTAGTGACATTCATTATGTTCTTTGAGTTGTATACTAATTGCTGTATCTTCCCCATTAATATAAATTCACTGTTCCCTAAGATTTCTGTCTAATCTATCTTCCTATTGTTTCATTCCATGTAGATAAATCTTAAAAGAGAGCACTGCTGAAGGCTGACATTTTGTACTAGCTAAACTGAACTATTGTTTGGTTTGAAGAAGAGGGGATATTTTTAGTTTAAAGATTACCAGTGCGGAAGGTGGGGAGATGACCTCAGGCAATGGTTTGAGTTATTTATCCACCCTCCGTGACTCCAGAAAGTGTGCAGTCCATGACAGTTTGAAATTGTTTTGCATTTCTTCCTTCTGATCAAAGATTCTGCTATAAAATCTTTGATTAAATCAATGTACCTCTGTTACTCCCGGTGAATACATACCAGTTGTCATGCTTTGGATGACTACTTGCAAGCAGACAATATATAACAGGCTGTAAGATAGAAGTGCTGAACATTGGGCTGGTTCACTGGAAAACCCTGTGAAACAGTGACTTAGTGAACTTTTTATACTTTGTTATATTAAAATCAGAAGCCGTGGTGTCATAATGGTTACATGCTATGGCTGCTAATGAAAAGGTCAGTAGTTCAAATCCATCAGGCATTCCTTGGAAACTATGAGGTAGTTCTGGTCTGTCCTGTAGAGTTGCTGTGAGTCAGAATCAACTTGATAGCAGTGAAATTCATTTAGTTGTTGTTTGCTTTACATAGATCTTACCTACGCATGGCTTACTGATGCCCTGTATTGGTAATTTGGAAATACTTTTTCACTGATATAAAAACAGCTCGGGGGTGGTGTCTGACCTCCTGTAACTTCACAAGGAGGGGGAAAAATCATGATCAGCAGCCCAAAGCTGATTCCTGTCTGTCATCATTACCAATTTTGACACCAGCCATCCCTCTCACAGCACTCTCTACTTCTCTGTTGGGTTGAGTAATTCACTGTAATGGCCACACAGAACTCAGACAATACTCATAATTATGAGGCTTGTTATACAAGTAATAGGTTGTAATTAAGATTCAGGAACATGTAGGATACAGATCTCCCATCAGGACATCCTCTTTTCAGCCTTGCTCGTACGTACTTCTCTCCCTGGCTTTCGGCCTCTGTCCGGAGGCAGTTGGCTTTCTTTTCTCTGTGAGCTGGGAAACCCAACCTGCTGTCTCTTACTGCTGATTCTCTGTCCCTCTGTGTCTCCTGGTTCCAGGAGCTTCTCAGCACAGGGATGGTGGGTCCGAAGGACTCACTGGTTCTTTTCCATTGGTGGTTGTGGGATTCTTTCTGCCCTGCTTTTGGGGTAGCTTATTGCAAGCTTGATGGGATGGCAGAACTGACCAAGAATCCCTTTTCTTGTTGTGTGCCATTGAGTTGATTCTGACTTACAGCAGTGGAGTAGAACTGCCCCATAGGGTTTCCAAGGAACAACCGATGGATTCAACTTGAACTCTTAACCATTTCAGCACTAGGGCACCACTGTCTTTTGGAGGGCCACAATTACCCTGTCACACAGTCCTGCACAGTCACTTGAGTGAGAGTGACAAGATCATGGCTAAAAAAGCAACACAAAAATGATTCATCAACTGCAACTCAGTTAAGATTATTCTAATCTTAAAAATGTTGACACATTTCATTATACAACATAAAAAAAAATCACATTCCTTAGTGGTTACCAGTCTCATCAGAATATTCTTTAAGTTTTATGAAGCTGTGAAGTAGTTGATGGTGAATACAAATATCTCAAAAGGTCTCATTTTTCTTAAAAGTTCAAATAGTGTCACTCACAGTAAATACTGTCAGGTTTTTTCCGTCGAATGGTAGGCTCACTTACTTTTGAAAAAGATGTGTGCCATATACCCAAGACTGAATAGCATGGTTTGTCAGCCATTGTTACCAGTAAGGTGGCATTCCATTGGAAACATGGCTGGTCTAACTTGCAACTCAAACAACTGTACAAGTGCTTTTTTCTTATGACAAGCACAGTACTTATGTTTGCAACAAAAGTGCTATATGTAGACTTCTCATTGTGTTCCACAGAAAATTAAAAATATGTGTACATGTGTGTACTTATGCTTCAATAAGACATTCTCAAATAAAGATGCTGTTTACATCTCTGAGTGCTTAGAAGAAAGAATACAATAATTAACTGTATTCTTTGGTGGCCTCAGTGTTGTGCACTGTTTCATTTATACCATCACTGCAAGCATCAACACAGTGTAAAAGGCAACTAATGTCTTAATATTTTAATGAAAATAGTCTTAATCTCACAATCCACCTCAAAAGGGGGTTGATGTATGGGCTACACTGGGAGGACCATTTTGTGATGCTGCCTCACAAAGTAGATCTGAAATTTAAAGGGGATGATGAATCTGAGTGATGCTTATCTTCCTTCTCTGAGTTGTCAAGATTTGTCATCAACTACAGTTCTCACCGTCTGTCTATAGGGCCTCTCTAAAGAAGGCTGGCAAAGAGAATTAGTATTCATCTCATTCTGTTGTGTGTCCTGGGGCTCCTTTGCTTTCTTAGAAATCAAAATTCTATAGATGAGGACAGTGAGACTCTAAAATTTGGGGAGACAGAAAACAGCAGCAGCTCTCAAGGAAAACTTGCAAAACAGTGACTGTTGACTTCTGCAGTTACAGTCTTCCCTGAATTTGACTTTTTTCATAGCTGTCTTTTTCACTAGTGCTAAAGAAACAGAAACAACTGATTTGGCATTTGCTTACATTCATGTTTATAACATGTAAAGATGGACAATTAAGTGCACAAACTCATCCTAAAAAAGATGCTACCTGCCTCGTTGCCACCCTCCAAAGCAGCTGTCCTTGTATTACCATTGATGTCCTGAATATCATCAAAATATCTTCCTTTCAATATTTCCTTTATTTGGGGGTAGAGAAGTCACTGAGGGCCAGATATGATGAGTAGGGAGAGTGTTCCAATACAGGTATGTGTTTACTGGCTAAAAATTCTCTCACAGAAAACCATACAGTTAAGTTTGTAAACTTAACACTGTGCCACCGTGTGCAATGGCCATTCCAGAAAGAGTTCCAAAATTGCTTTGAAAAGTGGACTAGGCACTGGCATATGTGCATAGCTTCCCCAAGAGGAGTACTTCGAAGGTGACGGTAGTGATATTCAGCAGTGAGGTCTGTAGAACTTAGAACAATTAAGTTTACGGACTTATTTGTCTGACCTTGAATGATAATTATGTTCAATCTGTGAGGTGCTCAGTAAAAATGCATGCTGTCCAAGCTAGAAATAATTCTATTCTCTGTAACGTATAGGCACCCAACTTGAAACAATTTGCAGATTAGAAATGATAGAAAATCGTGTTTGTCTTGCACAGAGGTAAAAATGGATGTAATTTAATAGCCGTTGTGTGCACATGTATGTAAATCTGCAGAATGAGGCATCCGTGTTTGACAAAAGATAGTGCTTTGAAAGTTGCCCTCTTCTCCTCTTATACCTGTTTTCTTTCCATGCTGTTTTGTTTGTGAAGACATTCGTTCTTATCTCTGTTCTTTTCTCATACAGAATATTGAAAGGTAGACAGAGAGGTGTACTAGGAAACCAGTGACGGTTATCTTTTCCTCACAATCCAGTAACATTAATGCTGAAATGAAATGACTTTGCTTACCCCATAGCATTTGACAAAAGGTTGGCAGTCCTCATGTATGCACATTGCCACTTTAAGTCAAGTGAAGAGTAGCACTAGCTATACTTAGCTTTTTTTCCTTTTAAAAAAAATCTTTTTCTGAGCCATGGGTCATTGCCTCTTGTCTAATTTGTGACTGACCTTTCTAATGGAGGTGGAGGTGTGATGGTTTAGACAGAGAAGGTCCTGAGGGCACTTGGTACCATCTGCGCTCTGTAAAGGCAGTGTCTGGAAAATCAACCAGAGGGCTTACCATGACTGTTTTTCTCAGTTCCCAAATTAGAGTGTTCTGGGCCCTTGGGATAAAATATCTGAAACGGAGACTGCCGTGAAGAATCTGGATCCTCTGGTTCCTTTTCACGTTAAAAAGATGACCTGTCTTCCCAGCCGTGGGGTTGTTCGCTTCACACCTACAACCAGGGGCTAATTTAACTCCTGTAATCAGAGACCATAGGCCAGAGCTGTGGAGGAACCTAAGAGAAGCTAAATTTAAAGAGCAACTAGCTGTTATATTTTGATAGTGAGTTCCAGCTTTTCTTATATCTCTTGCTAGCTATAAAAATGCGGGAAAAATCTTTTGCTGTTTCTAAAAGTGTCCAATGTTTCCTGGTACCTGGTAGCATAGGGAATAATTAAAATAACACAACTGAAAAAAAAAAAGCATTTAGACTTAGATGTGGTGAGCTCATTTACGTGGCAGTTTTCAAAGTCTAGAGCTGTAGCCAGCCCCTTTACTCTTGTTTAGATACCGTACCAGGGCCACTTTGTGAGACCGAGCTGGTAGAGGTTTCCTTGCTAGTGCTGCGACTCTGGGTCCCTTTAAGTGAAATGTCAGTTCTTACGCCTGGCTGTATTAAAATAAAGACCCATTGCCACTGACTTGTAGCAAACCCATTTGCACTGAGTCGATTCTGACTCACAGTGACCCTCCAGGACAGAGTAGAACTACCCCGTAGAATTTCCAGGGAGTCCCTGGTGGGTCCAAACCGCTAGCCTCTTGGTTAACAGATGTAGCAAGTAACCACTATACCACCAAGGTTGCCACTAACCCTAGAAGACAGAGTAAAACTGCCCCCTAGGTTACCAAGGAGCAGCTGTTGGATTCAAACTGCAGACCTTTGGGTTAGCAGTGTGAACTCTTACTCTGCAGGCTGCCTAAGGCCCCCCCCAAGGGTAGGGGTGGGGTGGGGAATTGAGCTATCTACTTTTCCCTGCATTTTTGTTTCCTGCAATACATATGGACCTGCGTTTGCATCATGGAGATGAGAGAACTAAAACAATGAATAACGTTGAGGAGAAAACAAACAGGCGAACCCTCCACAACCCCCAAACCAAAACAACATGTCCTGAATTCACTGAATTCTTCCTTCATTTGGAAAAAAGACTTCAGTGAGTTGATAATCCTTCCTGGCACATTTGTGATTTTTAAGATTATCCTATTATTTTAATATCTAGCTAAACTGGCATCTGCAGTAACTGTAGTGTTCATTGCTGGTGGCTTGGTGGTCAAGGAGGAAGGCAACTGTTCCAGAATGCAGTTGACAGTAGTACCCCAAGTGTCACTTAGGGGCAGTTGTTGTTGAGTGTCATCAAGTTGGTTCTGACTCTCGGTGACCCTGTAGAAAGCAGAACTACCTCATGGCTTCCAGTGAGCAGCTGGTGAACTTGAACCGCTGACCTGTTGGTTATCAGCTGAGCTTGTAATCAGCATGCCACCAGAGCTGCATTCAGAGATACTAGTGGCCTTTTTGCTTATTTATTGGAATTTCAAACACTGAGAAGGTTTAAGAAAAGGTACCACAAGTTCTTTGCAGATGAGTCCGTGGGAGGAGTCTTCAAAATGGAATAACAGGTGTTTATCCTCAGTACCTGTAAGTTATGTTTGACCACTCCACTTCGAACTGTTATAAGGAGCAAATAAAAATGTGTTAAAAATTCTGAGCATTAAGTGTCACACAAATGCAAGGTGATAGTATTAAAAAAAAAAAAAACTAACAAAAGAAGGTTTTAACATTCATGGAAAGTATTAAGTGAATTATTATACCTATTGAATTTCGAGAAGCCTGTGAACACTGGTTCTCTCACTGGCTAATTTAGTGGTTTCTACCATTTAGCATGCCAAGAAGGAGATGAACATGTATTTGGACTGAGGCCTGGATTTCAGTGGTCATGTCATCATGTTCCCAGTCTGTCTCCTTCCCCATGTAATCTTGGAACCTTCACCAAGCTTGCTGTGTGGATCAGTTGTGGTGGGAGGGAAAAAAAACCAACCATTGAACAAGCCCTTTTTTTAGAAAGCTTTGTATAGGTTACCTTAAGTTTCAAAGCAGTAAAATGAAAGAATGGTACGTGTGCAGTAATGGTTTTCCTTCTGTTTATTTTTGCAAGCTGAAATGTTTTTCTCAGTTGCCATATCCTACCCCAAGTGAAATAACATAGGTCTTACTTCCTATTTATTGCTTTGGGTTGAAAAAAAACTTTCCTCTGTGTCTTTTTCCACAGCAGGTCATGAGATGAACTTCTCAATTTTCCTTTTTTTTGTCCCCAACAGGTGGGTCAGAGAGTTTTTAAATGAAGAAAACAAAGGCCTTGATGTTCTGGTGGAGTATCTGTCCTTTGCACAGTATGCAGTAACGTGAGTAAAATTTGGTTCACTTGCCTTTGAAATTTGTGCCATCATAGAAGATGGAACTCATTGGTAAAACTATACCCTGTTTGTGGCAGTGAGTTTTAAAAAATCACATCATTGGTATTAGAAGAGTTTTTGAGGTTTAAATAAGACAGGCAATTAAAAATAACCCTTAGAGAAATCCTTACTTTATAAAGAAAGTGTTTTAAGGCTTGGGTTATAACTGTCCACATGGTAGAACACTTAGTTATTAAGTAACATGACACATAGTGAATAAAGCTAGATGCAAGAGTGCCACCTCCCCTTGTATTTAAAAACGTGATTTGTATATATATGTATACAGTAGTAAATGCAGAGATTTTGGTTACATAACCCACCAGCCCCCAATCCACTGCCGTTGAGTTGATTCCAACTCACAGTGACCCTACAGGACAAAGAAGAACTGCCCCATAGAGTTTTCAAGGAGCACATGGAGGATTTGAACTGCTGACCTTGCAGTTAGCAGCCATAGCACTTAACCACTGCACCACCAAGGTTTGCAATTAATAACAGCAAATACTAAACACAGTGAAACTGGAAAAGGAGGTAAGCAAGAGACTGCCATTTTACTTTATGTACATTTTATAGTTTTGGCTTTCCCCTGCAAAACAGGATAACGTCCAACTTACTTAACCTTTTGTTATTTCATAAAGTCTTCCCATTTGCCAGGGTTCTGGAATGATTTACAACAGGACTGAAGAATATACATTTGAATCAGATATTTTCCTTCACCACAATTCCTCCTTTGATCAAAAAACATTCCAATATCCAGCATAACCAGATGCACTTCTACACACCAACTGAGGAAATAATTTTGTATATTTAATCTGACTGAGAGACCTTTTGGTCTAGATGAAGTTTTTCCATTCTTCACATCTTTTTAAAGCAGTAACTTGTGTTTTATAATCACTCATCCAAAATATCTCAAGACTTAGCCAGATGTTATCTTAGTAATCTTCATCACTTCCCTGAGAATTTGTAGAGAGTAGGCTGTAATTATTCCTACCTTACAGATGCAGAAACTAAAGTATTAACTGAAACTGCCTCGATAAGTTATAGCTTTGATACCTTTCATATATTCTTTGGGGTGGACTAAGGAAAACTAGAAACTCAGTTCTTCCTAAGAAATTGTTCTCTGCAATAAAATCCTGGTTTTTATAGCATGCTCCTTTAAAGAATATTTTTTTAACTATCTCTTTTACATAAAAACTGCTAATCTGCTTTTCCAGCCAGCCCTGCTTTACGCTTTGTATTAATATGACAAAACAGGGTAATATTACCTTGTATATCTTAAAATCTAGAATAATATTTGTGGAATTAAGGAAAGGCTAAGTAATTTAGTTAATTAACTTAAGAACTAGTTACCAGTAACTAAATAACTTAGGAAACATAGGACAAATGGAAAAGAATGGCATGCTATGTATTATGTTTGCTGTGATTAACCCTTTACCTACGTCATGTAAGTCTTTCCCAGGTGCTGTCACATGGACCCAATGAGGGAAGGTAGTGCTCCTGGGAGGGAATTCTACTCCAAAGTGTAAGAACATTAGCTACTAAAAGATCAGAACTTTCCCTAATCTTGTACCTTTATTTTTTTTATTTATTTGGGGGGGGCAGGGTTCATTATGCCTACATTATATACCCATTCCTGGTTTATAAGTTTTGTTTTGCTCTTATTAGATAAATTGTGTGTATATGTAACTTCATTGAAACTCATCAGCAGAAATCTTCACCTGCTCTATGTGGAACAGTGGCTATACTTTCCCCCTAAAATAAAAGCATTCCTTTGGGTGATTCTTTGTTTTCTTCTGCATGAGAGGAAAGAAGAAGCTGAGAGGAACATAAGATATGATACTTGAATACAGTAGCCGAGAGTGATCTCAGAGGAGCGCTTCTGCCACCTCATGTGTCACCTTGACGTACTGTCTCAGTCTTAATGATGGGCCCCTCTTTTTTTGTGTTTAAGACCATTCTTAAAAAATATTTCATTTTGGCTATCATATGTTTTATTTCCAGTGCATATTATTGCATTTCCTTCTCCAGTATGCTCTGAAATCTTCCTGAGGACATTAATTGTAGCTATCTTAAAGCTGCCCTCTGTTTGCTATGCTGTCAGATCAGGTGGTGTTTGTGAAACTATGGATAGAAACTATGAATAAATTTTTGTGGCAGAAAATAGAGATACTGCCTTTGGGAGGGGAAAAAATACATAGAACACAAAGGCCTGTCTGTTTAAAAACTTTCTTACTAAAATTATACAAGAATGAGCAACTTAAGTTGCCAGTTATTCTTACGTGGTTAACATGAGTAATAACCTCAAAAAATGTCAGAGAAACAACCATCTTAGACTTTAAAGAGTACCACATTGGGAAGAGATTCCAAAATCAAAGCAAATCCATAGCTTCGATAGTAATGTATCACATATGGTTGGAAAAGTACACTTGCCAACACACTCGGAGAAAATGCTCAGTGAAAATTGATGGGTTGGAATAAATTAGCATAAGCCTACCATATTGATTTGTTAAGGCAAAGTGAAGACACCTGTAGGATTCCTGTTTTCCCCTCTTTTGCCATAGCAGTGTTAGCAGTCGGTAACATAGCATGCCTTAATAGGGACAAATAATACATCACTATGTAATTTTTGCTTTTATTCAGTTCTTTTTTGAGGTTGAGTGTGTGTCATTCTGTGTTTTTCAAGCAAATGCTGAGCCTGTGGAAATTCTTTTGCATTTCCTTTTCAGTTTTCTTTTCCTGCAGAGACTTCCTACATTAAGGTGCAGATGCGTAATGGGAAGGAGTACGTCGTGTACGCCCGTGTTTTTGTGTGACTGTAAATTTGTAAGTCTTCAGTGGCATTTGTGTTTTGTTTTAGCTTTGACTTTGAAAGTGTGGAAAGCACTGTGGAGAGCTCGATGGACAAATCGAAGCCCTGGAGCAGGTCCATCGAGGACCTGCACAGAGGGAGCAACCTGCCCTCGCCTGTGGGCAACAGCGTGTCCCGCTCCGGGAGGCACTCTGCACTACGGTAAGGTCCTCTCATCAGGAGGCAAGTTGGGTAGCATACACTCCAAGGGTTCCTTACTTTGTTTGAGGAACTGGGACGGCGTATTGATAATATATTGCCACAGAACACTGCCCAGGTGGATGTCTCTTTAGGTGTTCATGAAGTCATCACTCAAGGGTACTCTGTAGTTTTTAATACCTTCTGAATATACCAGACTTTCACTTCAGCATTGAAAGTGAAAAAAAATCTACTTTTAAAGGATTTCACAGACAATGCATATAGGTGTATGAGTTTCTGGAGCCAGGTGGATGTTGACACTGTAATTCAAGCATTGTTTCCTGGGTAGAGACAGCACTTGGAGATTTTAGGACCTAAGGAGCTCCTTTTTGCTGTTCATGTCCGTCTCCTCCCCTCCATTCCTCTCCATGGGTGCCCAGATGTGTGTTCTGTGTCATGGTGATCTCTTGGGACGTGTTTTTTTTCAGAGGTGTAAAATCCTGTGACAATAATTGTATTAATGAGATGCCTATAAGCACTTTTCTTTGGTTAGATGTACTTCAGTTATAAGCCTTTTATTTCCTCCTAAGGATTTCTCCTCTGATCTCTCCTGTCTGAAATAGCACCATGCTAAGGAAGGGTGAATGCTGACCATATGGTTACCTGAGTGTGGGTTTCCACCACTAGGACAGCAATTATATGGAAAGGGTTCAATTTACAAAATGCATTTTAATTTAGTTTTCCATCATCCCTTACCTGGCAAGTATTATATATCTGCTGGATACTGCTTAAGAATGATTCATTTATCTCACAAAAAATACACTGTCTTTTTTTGAGTTATCAAAGACTGTATTTTTCCAGTAGAATGGAAGAAGAGTCAGGAAAATATCAGAGGCTTTCCAGGTCAACAGAAGGGTACAACCCTGAACAGTGGGGTGTGGGCACACCAAGAGCCAACTTGATCTGCTTTGCAGTTAGCGCTGGGTGAGTCCTGCCAGAATTCAATTTAAATTGGAAAGAAAGACTAAAAATAGGAAGGTAGAACAAGATAGAAAAGCTATCCTGAAAAGTACAGGGGAACGAAATGACATTTCTGGTTGGCAGGTGTGCTCAAAGATGACCAGCTAAGAAACCAGCATCTTATTCTGTGTGTTTGATGAGTTTCAAGCAAAGGAATGAATGTTTGAGTTTCCTTTGACTCAGCTGTATGGCTTCCAGTAACTTGAGAAAGTTTACTATGGCAGTAACACTCATGCCACTTGTTGACCTGAAGTTTAGATTTTTTTTTTCCCTAAACAATGCACGTGAGTGATACTGTAGTTCTGTGGCTCATGGATTTGTGTCTGGATTCTAATTCTGTTTTTGGTCATTTAATAGATCTGTGACGTTAAAATAGGAATCAGAAGTACAGGCATGTGGTACGTGTTGCTTTTCATATACCCAGAGATTGTTCACATTTTTTTTTCTCTTCCTCCTCCTTAACCTTCCCTTTTCTTTTCTGTTCCCCACACGTAGCTTCGCTTTCTGGCTTTCTTTTTATTGTCCTTTGTTCATTCCACCGTCTCATTTCTTTGCGTCGTCTCCTCCTCCTCCTCTTCATCCTCTCCTGTCTTAAGGACTTTGTTTCCTCTAGTTTCACTCATCTCTCTCACCAACATGAGATTGGTTTCTCTGCCTGAGTACCTGCAGTCCAAATAATACCAAGCTGTTCTCTCCCCTGTGGCTTCTGGAGCAACTTCAGTTTACACACTGATGGTGAAGCTTCAAACTGGAAAATCTTGTAAGTCATGGGTGAAAATGACACCAAAGAGAGCTTAGAGTGCGTCGCAGCAGAGTGTTACAACAGCCCTCCGTGTTACAATATGATGACCTCGTGGCTTAACACCATCACCGTGTATTGGGATAAAGCCCAAGCTGCCATTTAGACTCTCATACACTCTGTTATCGTATTATGGTTCCGCATTTCAGGAATTTAAACATCTAGGGTCTAGTGCATCTTTATTCATACTACTTTTTTTCTTTCTGAGAAGGGGCAAATAGAGAAAATGGCTTTTCATGTTTTATAGAGAGTCTTTGGAAATTCTGTTGGTGTAGTGGCTAAATGCTACATCTGCTAACCAAAAAGTCAGCAAGTCAATTCTGACAGATGTTCCTTGGAAGCTCTATGAAGCAGTTCTATTCTGTCTGTTAGGATTTCTGTGAGTCGGAATCGACTCAATGGCAGTGGGTTTGGATTTGTTTCTTTTAATAGAGATTCTTTATTCTGATCCCTGTCTAATTGGCACATACCTTCTATTGCAAATGCAAATTTTAGCCAAATCTCAAGATAATAATGTAGATACAGTCGTCTTATTGTACATCCTTTGGCAAAATGTATTGGATCAACTTAGACGAAAACACAAGGTTTCAAGATATTTAAAATACTTTATAAATGTTGCTTGGTTGAAGCAAAAGGAAAAACACCCTGTTCTAAAATACAGGGTTTTAAAACAAAATTATAACATTGGCATATACTCTTCTGTTTGTATTTGGGCTTGATTTTCTAGCTGTGGCACACAGGTAGGTGCTTGGCTGCTGTCCACAAGGTCCACAGTTCGTATCTACTAACCACTTCTTGCAAACCCTGTTGGGGCAGTTTTGCTGTGTCCTACAGCATCTCTGTGAATTAGAGTCAACTCTACTGCACTGGAGTTTGAAAATTGGCTAGTGTTTTATAATATGACACTCACCTTAAATTATACGAACTGTTGGATTTTGGATTACTATAAATTTGTCTGGCTGAGCAGATGTGAAAATGTTTCCTTTCTTCTCAGTTTAGATCCCAGTGTGCGCCTTCAGTTGTGGTAGATGTCTGTCAGTTTGACTGCAGATCTAGCTTCCTTACGTGATGCTGCACAGTAACACAGCGTGCATTAGATCTGTAAAGACAGAGACAGCGTTATTTCAGGTGGAGGGAAAAGTAATTTTTAACTTTTATGAATGTCCAAGTTAATCTCATTAGATTTGAATAAGAAGTGACCGACAGTAAAAATAAATTCTGCAAGTCTTTAAAGACAGTGATGGAGGGCCAATGCAGGGCCTGGTGTACGTGATCAGGGTCAGGCTGAGACTCTGGATGATGGCCAGAGTTAGTCCTCAGAAGGAGCAGAGGGGGCCCGGTGGTGTGTGGTGACAATATGAGCAACACCTTAGACCAGGAGTGTTTGGGAAAGAGGGAGGAGGACGTTGGTCTCTCAGGAACAGAGAACTTGTGGTTTAGGTTCAGGCACACAGGACAAGGAAAGGCCTGTGAGATCATCCTGATTGAGCCTTTGTAGCTCTGCTGGGGAATCTAAGGCCCGCCTCTCCTTTAAAATCTTAAATAATATTTCTTACCAAACTCAAGAGTAACAGTTTGTCTGTGTTTCCTGACGTTATTATTTTAATGAAATTGCACTTCATGAATAGTTATCATCTGACCTTTAGCACCTGTGTCCTTAGTAGATATACATGAAACCATGAAGAATTCAAATTTAGGACTTCGTTCATCTATTTTAATGCAGTAACCCCATTCCTGACAGTGTTTTTCAAGGAAGTAAATTTAAAAAGTATTTAGAAATGGGTACAAGTATACACAGACACACTCACATCCGGGAACTGCTTATGGAGTGCCTTCTGCATGCCAGGCACTGTTCTAAGAGCCTGCTGTGTGTCTCCAACAGTGCTTCTATGAGGTAGCTACTCCTGTTGTCTCGGGGAGGAAGCTCAAGCAAGTAGTTAAGCAGTTTACCTGGGGCCAAACAGTAAGCAAGGGAAACAGGATTGAAAATAAGGTCATTTGAGTGCCTTTTCCCTTACCATCCTGTTTTGCCTGTTTATCAGTAGGACTTCTTTGCCAGTAATCACTGTGTGGATATCAGGACATTGACATGTTGTCCATTAGGCACTGGACTTCCAGGCAAAGCAGGGAGCTCTGCTTATCAGTCCTAGACCCCCAATGCTGTGGCAAACCCACTGCCATCAAGTCAGTTCCAACTCTTGGCGACCCCCTAAGATTCCCAAGGTTGTAAATCTCTACAGACGCAGATTGCCGTGTCTGGCTGACATGGGGCTGATTGCTTTAACCACTGCTCCACAGGAGGTGCTTGTTGCTAGTCTTTCCCAGAAAGGGTGCCCTTTTCAGTTCATGCAAAAGTGGTGCCTTTTTTAGTTCACACAAAGGTGCCCAATGAACTAGTAGAAATCTGGTTCCTTAGGATGGCTTGTTCACAGCCATCAGAAAATAACATGTTGAAATGTTAGAGGGTGGGGCATGTTACTTAAATAACAAGAGTAGGACAAAAAATATATATTTATGCAATTTTTATTTCTCCCTATTTGCAAATTAAAATGGAAAGTTTTGGCAGTTAAAGTAGTGACCGTTTTTACAGAAGGAAACTGTGAACTTTATTCAAATATTTGTATTTAATGATGCTTTTGAACTGTTATAAAATGCATATTTAATATAAACCAAAGGATTGGGTAGAGAGAAGTCCTATAATAGAGAACCTGAATTTGGGCTTTTATTTTGTAGACAGAGTAGTTGGAAACTGTGTGGGGCAATCCATCGTTTCAGGTTCCTGGGCCTGGTAGACTGCACTGGATAGTAGACAGAGGAAAACATGATGAGACAGCTGGTCTTTGTAACTAAATGAGATAACCAAAATTTAGAATATAGAACAAAGGCCAAATATGAAACCACTCCAAATGTGACAAAGGAAAGGGAATGTTTTATGCATATTTAATTAAAAGAGAAATAGTCATTACTAGAAATTAAAAACAAAAAAAATTGGAATCTGGATGTAGCTACAGGCATACTGCAGTTCATCCTCCTTGTTGATGAGTTAATTGAGGCTTAGCTAAGAAGCCTTATTCTTCAAAACGTTACCTGGTTCTTACAAATCTATTTCCATGTCTAGCCTAAAAGCTCACATGACTTTTTGGCCTTTATTGCCATGAACACTTCTATTCCTGGTGGTTTTTTTTTTTTAAAATCTTTGTGAAACAGTCATCTACATAACAACATGGAACACCAGTTCTGTACCACCTTGCATATAGCACAAGGGGAATTTTAGAAGAGTTGAGCTCTTTGAGGTTCTTTTATTTCAACATGTAGCAGCTTAATTGTTGTGGGAAAAATCACTAGACGTTTAGTGTAAACTGTTATTGTGTTGTGTCACAGAAAAGATGTTTGAATTTTGTAGTCAGAAATCTAGCAAGCTGAAGCCCTTTTCATCTGGATTCACAACAAGGAAACTGAACTCAGTTTTGCTTTTTTTTCACCTTACGTAAAGTAGGAATATAATTTCTGAAGTGGTCATCTAATTACACAGAATAAACTGGAATCATTTTGGTTTTTGTTGTTAAGAGTTGTAATCCATATTTTATTCTGCGTATATTTCTTCCTCATTTGTTAAGAGATTTTCGTTGTGGAAGGATGTTGAAGAATCTGATCTGCTATTACCTAACTTAAGGGGAGGGAGAAATTTGCAAAGAAGAAGAAATTTTAAAATGTCCTTCTCAAGGTTTAAGTTCTCTGTCTTCAGCTGAGTGAGTGGCAGATGGTGATTAAAATTTTTGTTAACAATTTAGGAGAGAAGATACTGTAAAGCAGTGGAGAAAAAAGAATTAGTAGCAGGGAGAGACTCATAAAAATATGGAAATTATTGCTGAAGGAGAATTAATATTGAAGATACTCTTTAGTGTAATAGGCTGTTGACCTGAAGCTTTGAGGGCACAGAGAAATACAATCACTATAAAATAAAAACTTTCTAAATACGGTATCTTTTCAAAATCCCTGTAACTATAAACATTCAGTTTCTTAGCATGTATCCAGTCAGAAACAGTTGAATGTGTTGGGTGGTTATGTTTCACAGTTTTTGCTTTTTTTGTTGTCTGTTTGAAGTTGTAAAAAGAGAAGTATGTACTTATACTGAGAATGTACATTCCAACTTTTCAGCTTGGGGCTTACTCTAATGATCTTACTAGGGAAAATGGTGACAGCCTTAATTACAGCTTATGGGCACATATTACCAGCAGATTTAACTAGCATTTTCCACTGTGAGGGGGTTGACTTGACTTGTTCCACTTTTTTGTTGGGTCATTTTCTAAGACTGTGTGGAAATGGAAAAACAAGACAGTCTGGCCAGTGCCTCTTTGGTGATCTGTCTCTCACGTTCTCAGACTGATGGAGATGATAGGGTCTAGGACTTGCCTCACATGTCGTGAAGACCAGCGATTCCTGTAAAGCATCTGGCACAGGTTGCCTAATGGTTAAGCACTTGGCTGCTTCCGTAAAGATTCAGTGCCTTGGAAACCCTATGGGGCATTTCCACTCTGTCCTTTAGGATCACTGAGTCCAAATTGACTGGATAATAATAGTTTTATTCAGAATTGAAGAAAACAACAATACAACTCAGCAGATACCTACAGCTGTGTCTCACTGCCACCATTAGCAAGATTTATTATATACTTAATATGTGAAGGATACATTGCTAAGTGTTGAGGATACAGAAAGATGTATTAATATATTTGCATGTGATTCATAGCTAATGAAGAACTTTTTCATACTATATTTTTGTGAAAATTGTGGTAAGTTCAAGGATTATTAGCCCCATTTTATTGGTGAGGAAATAGAAGGTTAGAGAAATTACACGGTAGCTAGTAAGTAGCAGAGTCACGTCTACGAAAGTCTTCTGACATCTTTCCAGTATGCCATGGTGTCTTGATCTAAACTCAAATTGAGGAAAGGCATGTGTATGTTTATGTGGCTCTATACATAGGCACAGTTAGTGGGTTTCACATCACAGGAGTACAAATAAAATAAGGCTATGGAAATTCAGCAGATAGAATGAGCAACCAGAGGTAGGACGGATTCATGAGCTTTGGTCTGGATGTGAAAGAGTATTGAGTAAGACCTGGAAGAGGAGGGAGAGGTAGGAAGAGCGGTGTGAGCCAGTGGTAGGACTGTCACTGTTGGGAAGCAGTGAGCGGATGTGTCTGGCTGGAAGTAGTGTAGAGCCAGTTTGGGGAATATCTTGAAGTCCAAACTGTGAGGTTGTAATTTAGCTTATTGTCAGTGAAAAGAGGAGGGTACTTTGGATGGACATAGAAATATTTTTGTTTAAAGGTTATAAGAATGAGATGGATTCCTTGGACCTGTGGTGCACAGAGCTGTCTCATAAATAATTACCCACTTAGTAGCCAATGGAATGAAAATTCAGACCAAATTCCCTGTTGTTACCATGTGGTGATACCCTGTTCATTCACTTATTCCACTTGAAAAGCATGTATTGATAAATTTTGATTTACGGGTCTGTTCTAGCTATCATTTGGTCCTTTCATGGGAAATAGAGGGACAGAATTTCAGTAACTGATAAAAATGTTCATTAAAAGTTTTGTTTATTTCTCTCTCTGCCTCCATCTCTCAACCTTGACCCCACTGTAAACTGTCTGGATCCAGCTATTTCAGCTCTGTTTCTTTTGGCTGTGGAGACACTCAAAAAAGTGCTTGGTTCATTTTTTTTTTTTTAAGATCAGATATTTTATGAACTTCACTGATAGAAAAAATATGCCCAAGTGACGTCATGTCTGAAGGGTAAAAGAGAAGAAACCTAAAACCTGAAAACTTGGTTCAAGTTCTGTTAGCCCAGATTTTGGAACCAAAAAAGGCCCTAGTACATGAAGCCAAATTATGTGATATGCCCAGCTGATACTGGAGTTCGGTTGAGTTGAACCCTTATGTTAGCTTCCAAGGGATTTCTAATTACTGTTCGTTACTTATAGGTAGATATTAATTTGATATGTGAATAGTTTAAAAATACTTTTTGTAGGAGAGAAAGAAGTGTATCTTTTCTTCTATTACCATTAAAACCCAAACCCACTGCCAGGGAGTTGGTTCTGACTCATAGAGACCCTAGAGTTCAGAGTAGAACTGCCCGATAGAGTTTCCAGGGAGTTCCTGGTGGATTTGACTTTTTGGTTAGCAGACGTAGCACTTAACCCACTGGGATGTAGATACTACGAATCTCACAGACGTTGGTGTGAAAACCGTCTTCGCCAAAACTCGGGGAGGGTCTGGGTAGATCAATTTAGAAAACATTCAGGATTCTGCAGTAATGTGCATTCTGTGGATAATAGAAATTCAGAAGGCAGAAGAGACATACATGCCGTTATATGTCTAAATGTTTAAAAATACATATATGTTAATACAATCGATGGCTAATGGAACTTATTTCAGAGTATCACTGGATATGAAGAACAGCATCATAATTGCTTGGTACTCTACGTGTGTTACACATCTCACAGCAGATCAAGCCTTTGATCAGATCCAGCTTTTGCTCAGGAGTGACAGTCTTTCTTCTGTACTTTCAGAATTTTCATAATATAATTTCCACCCATCACCCTCTCATATATTTGTCATCTAGTGTTACTGTTTTAAAATGCACTGGGCAATAAAGCTCAGAGTTACTGTAGCGTTCTCTCCAGACCCCTTTACCATGAATATTGGTTTAAGGACAGCAAACATGGTTCTAACCAGAACTCCTATGAATGTATGTCTAGCAAAAGAAATTCCTATGTATATAATCAGTATCACTCAGAGTCTTCCAGTCAACTTTGCTAGGTTTTCTTTGCTGGCCTTCCTATTTTTTTATTCTTGGGTCACAAATTTAAGTGTATTTGTTTTGTTATTTGTTCTTAGAATAAGTAGACTAATTAGTTGTTCTGAAGGGCGTTTGATTTCCCTGTTACACCAGCTGCCAGTGCTGTAGGCTGAGGTGCCACTCTGTGCTACTCAGCAGGTTGACTGTCAAGCATGAAGTAGGGGACTCGGAAGGCACTTGTCACAAGAGTACTAAACAGGAAATGCTTTGCGTAGGTTTCTTAAAACACATTTTGTAAGAGTTGCTGAGGTTTTTATGCCTACCACTCAGATTATCATTTATCTATAATATTTTTGTTCTTTTTTTGTCCATGTAACTACTGGTATGTGCTTAAACATTTATGAAATCAGTTCATGTAGTAATTTCCGGTTGGGTTTGATCGTTAATTTAGTTTTACAAGCTGGTGCTTTCCATATTTACAGAGGTTTGTGAAATCTAATTAGCAGCTCTTCTAAGATTGGATTTCATGTTTGAACGCTAGGAGAACATTTAGAATTTTAGTTCAGTGCTTAGCAAAATAGCAGGAAATTTTTGAAGTTGATGGACAAGAGAGCCTAAGGAATTTTGTTCGTTTCCTTACAAGGTATCTGCCCACATGAACCCTTAAACGAGATTTTCGTATAACTTGAAGCAGCAATAAATATCAGCTTTAAGTCATCAAATAGACTTGATTGTTAGAGGAGCTTCTTAGGTATGTTTCCATCAACTTGAAGGAATTTTTACATTTCAGGATGAATATGTGTGGCAGAAATGATTTTTAAATGCGGATGTCAGTGAAAGTCGTGGAGTAAGGGCCACTGAAGCTGCTTTTCATCCATAAAAGCAGTGAGGAAACTGGCAAAAATGATCTGGATCAACTTACTCAGAACTCTAGAAATTAGCTCAAGGCTTACAGCACTCTGAGTAGTATTTATTCAGGAAAAATGGCTGAACTTAGTAAAACAGTGAGTTTGTGGTAATTTAACTACTCTTTTTTTTATTGCCCTTCTCGCCAAGTCCGTAATAGCTTTGAAAACCAACAGCCTGCAATTAAGGTAAAACTATCTGCCTGGCAGCCAGTGGAGGAGGCAGAACACAGCTGGAGTTCTTTTAAAGCCCTATTCCCAGATTAGTGTTATTATTTGGTCAGTCTTGTAGTTCCCTGGAAGACCCCACTTACAAAGCTTGTTGATGTCACCTGACGTGGATTTCCCCCAGTTTGAACAGCGTTTTCCCAGAGGCCTCTGTCAGAACTTTTAGAGTCAGCATTTAATTTCCAGCTGTCCGAGGCAGTAGATGATAAACGGTTGGGGCAAACAATAGGCTAACTAAAATGTGTAAATGGAAAAACTGAGTAATTAGATGTCTAACATTAGAGACTTCAAAAGGCTCTAATATATTCCTGGGAGTCTAGAATGCTACATGTATGTAGGCTTGTGTACATGCTTAGGGAAGACCTCAGAAGGCCTTAAGTTCTTACCTTTGGCTGACCTGGAGCCTCTGCACATGCAGGAAGTGAGAGCTAAGGCAGAGCTGTCAGCTGTCTGGCTGAGTGTGGAGGAGATGCCGCTACACACCACACGTACACGGAACTACTCAGCAAAGGCAAGTAGACTCACTGTTCCAGACGTTTAAGAAAATCTATAGTCACTACGTGAACACCAAGCTAACTAAGCATATGCTTCAGTGGCTACACGTGACAAAGAATACAGATTTGACTGAATTATTTTAGTGAAGTCACTAAGCAAACAATAACAATACCGTCAAACAGTCACCACAACAAATCCTGGGGAGGAAGGAAATTCTCATTTCCAGATTTGATACATTATTTTGTATAACATACTATTTTTTGTTTTTTTATTATGACTGAGTGAAAATTACATTCCCATATAAATTTACATGCCCACCTATATTCAGCTTCCACTGTTCTCTCTGCCCGGTGAGAGCACATTATTCCTCTCTGCTCCATACATGTCTCATCTTCCTAACAGTTTCCTTTTCCTTCCTGTCCACCCCCTCCCTTTACTGCAGCCAGAGGTCAGCAGGATGATATCCTATAAATGCATAGAACCATAAAGTGCATCCAATATATGGTCACTCTGCATCACCAAGTCCAGTCCATTCATGTCCGAAGAGTGGATCTTCGTTATGATTTACAGGCAAGGGCAGCATCAGGGCCAGGGGCCATGCTCCCAGGGAACCCCGAAGCCACTAGACCATCACTTGTGATCTTTTAATGGAGATCTCAGGGTGAACCCCTTTTTATTCTTGTGTTGCCAGTAAGACTCAACTTTGTGAGCTCCATCACAGCTGTCACAGGTGGTGGCCGGGCACTATCCGGTTCTTCCGGTCCCAAGTCGATGTAGGCACCCACTGATGTGGGTCTCTTTGTCTTCTGGGTTGTCTTTCCCCCATGTCGTTTTGGTCCTCGGTGAGCATTCGTTCCTGCTGAGTTGGGACCATTTGCTGTGCCCTTGGATGGCAGCTAGGCAGCTTTTAAGACCCCAGACGCCACTCACCGATGTGGAGTGCAGAGAGCCCTCTTAGCAATATGCTAGTTGTGCCACTGGCCTAGATTTCGCCTAAGAGCATGGTCCCCTGCCCCCTGCCCCAGCTGCTCTGTCCTTGCATTATTGGGTTAAGATGGGAGAAGTATTCAAGTTATGTTGAAGTCCACTTAATATTGTTCTTGTTTCTAATGTGTGTTGTCACAGATTTCACCCAACCAAATTTCTACCAACTATCTAAACCCTCCCTCCCTTACCCTTCCTTCCCTCCTGTGCAGTTGTCAAAGAATCTTTTCTTCTATGCATAAGTCTGTTTTTGAGTTTTTATCGTAGGGGTCTCATACAATATTTGTCCTTTTGTATCTGACTATTTTCACTCAACCTAATGCCTTCCAGTTGAAACCAGGTTATGAGATGTTTCCTGGAGTCTTCATTGTTCTTTATCATTGCATAGTGCTCCATTGAGTATATATACCATAGTTTACGTATCTGTTCCTCTGTTGTTGGACATCTGGGTTGATTCCATCTTTTTGCTATCATAGACTGTGCTGCAATAAACATTCTTGTGCATGTATCCATTGGTGTGAATGGCCTTGATTCTGTAGGATATATTCCAAGCAGTGGAATTACTGGGTCAAATGGTATATCTGTATCCATTTTTTTAAGGAAACGCCAGATTGCTTTCCAAAGAGGCTGTACCATTTTGCAACCCCACCAACAGTGTAGGAGAGTTCCACTTTATCCACAGCCTCTCCAGCATTTGTTGTTTTGTGTTTTTTGGATCATGGCCAACCTTGTTTGGGTGAGATGGTATTTCATTGTTGTCTTGATTTGAATTTCTTTAATAACTAAAGATAGTGAACATGTCCTCATGTGTTTTTTGGCTGCCTGGATCTCCTCTTTAGAGACATGTCTGTCCATATCCTTTGTCCATCGTTTAATTGGATGACTTATCTTCTTATTGATATTTTGTAGTACCTTGTAAATGATGGAGATCAGGCATCAGTCTGATATAGAGTTGCCAAATAGTTTTTCCCACTCTGTAGGTGGCCTTTAACTCTTGTGATAAAGTCTTTGGATTAGCAAAAGTGTTTGATTCTTAGTAGTTCTGATTTATCTATTTTCTCTTCTGTTGATTGTGGTCTGTTTGACAGATTTTGAAATTTGTCTACATTGTGTAGTAAAACTTCCATTGTTGTTCCTACTTTTCTTGGATGAGCTTTATCATTTTAGATTTGATATTTAGGTCTTTTATCCAATTTGAGTTGGTTTTTGTATAAGGTGTAAGATATGGATCTTGTTTGAATTTATTGCAGATGAATATCCAATTTTGCCAGCACCATTTGTTGAAGAGATTGTTTTTACCCCAGTTTACTGTCTTAGGGCCTTTGTCAAATATCAACTGTTCATAGGCAGATGGTGTCATCTCTGGGGTCTCAATTCTGTTCCATTGATAGATCTGTCAGTTCTTGTACCAGTACCAGGCTGTTTTGACCACTATGGCAGTGTAGTATGTTCTAAGGTCGGGTAATGAGAGGCCTCCCAGTGTGTTCTTCTTTAGTGGTACCTTACTTATCCAGGGCTTCTTCCCTTGTCAAACAAAGTTGGTAATTTGTTTCTCCATCTCATTAAAAAATGACACTGGAACTTGTATTGGGATTGCATTGTATAAGTAGATTGCTTTGGGTAAAATAGACATTTTCACAATGTTAAGTCTTCCTATCCATGAGTGGGGTACATTTCTCCTTTTATCTAAGTCTCGCTTAGTTTCTTGTAGTAAGGGCTTGTAGTTCTCTTTGTAAAGGTCTGTTATTTCTCTGGTTACATTAATTCCTAGGTACTTTATCTCCTTGGGGGCTATAGTAAAAGGTATTGATTTGATGATTTCTTCTTTAGCAGTCTCACTGTTGGTATAAAGGAATCCTACTGATTTACTTATGTTTATCGTATATCCTGAGACTTTGCTGAACTCTTCTATCAGTTTGAATGTTTATTTATAGATTCTTTGGGATTCTCTGCATATACAATCATATCATCTGCAAACAGAGATTTTAACTTCTTTGCCGATGCAGATGCCCTTTATTTCTTGGTCTTGTCTAATTGCTCTGGCTAGAACTTCTAGTATAGTGTTGAATAGGAGAGATGAGAGTGGGCATCCTTGTAGTTCCGTTCTCAAAGGAAATTCCTTCAGTCTCTATTCAGGATGACGTAGGCAGTTGGCTTTGTATAAATGGCCTTTATTGCATTGAGGAATTTTCCGTTTATACCTATTTTGCTAAGAGTTTTGAGCATGAATGAGTGTTGGACTTTATCAAATGCCTTTTGTGCATCAATGGACAAAATCAGTTGATTCTTGTTTTTTGTGATATTTATGTGGTTAATCACATTAATTGTTGTTCTGATGTTCAACCAGCCGTGCATCCCTGGTATGAATCCCACTTGGTCATGATGGATTATTTTTTGGATATATTGTTGTATTCTATTGGCAAGAATTTTGTTGAAGATTTTTGCATCTAGGTTCATGAGAGATATCGGTCTGTAGTTCTTCTTTTCTGTTGGGTTATTCCCTGGTTTGGGTATCAGGATTTTGCTGGCTTCATAGAATGAGTTTGGGAATACTCCATCCCTTTCTATACTGTGAAATAGTCTCAGTAGTATTGGAGATAACTCTTCTCTAAAAGCTTGGTAGAATTCTGCAGTGAAGCCATCTGGGCCTGGGCTTTTTTGGTTGGCAGTGTTTCGATGACTTTTTCAGTCTCTTACTTTGTGATAGATTCATTAAGTTGTTCTGCTTCACCTTGTGATCGTTTTGGTAGGTGATATGAATTAATGAATTTGTCCATTTCCTCTAGGTTTTCAAATTTGTTAGAATACAGTCTTTCATAGTATTCTGCTATGATATTTCTGATTTCTGTTGGATCTGTGGTGACTACTCCCCTCTCATTTCTAATTTGCGTTATTTGTTTCCTTTCCTGCTTTTCTTTAGTAAGTTTAGCCAGTGATTTGTCAATTTTGTTGATCTTTTCAGGCACTTGGCTTTCAGAAAACCAGATTTTGGTCTTTTCAATTTTTTCAATTGTTTTTCTATTCTCTAATTCATTTAGTTCTACTCTAATGTTTATGATCTGTTTTCTTCTGTTGCGTGAGGGGTTCCTCTGTTGTTCTCTCGCTACTTGTTCAAGCTGTAGGGTTAGTTCTTGACTTGATTTCTTCCTTCCATCCAGATGTGTGCATTTATGGAGATAAACAGACCTCTGAGGACTGCTTTGGCTGTATCCATAGGTTCTAATAGGAAATGTTTTCATTCTCATTGGAATCCATGAATTTCTTTATTTCATCCTTGATTTCATCTGTAACTCATGGTTTTTTGATCAAGATGTTGTTCAGTTTCCAAGAGTTTCACTTTGTATCTGTGTTTTTTCTACTGTTCGACTTTTATGGCTTTATGATCTGAGATTTAATTCATTGGTATGGAGTTTGTTGAGAATTGCATTATGTCCTAACACATGGTCAATTCTGGAGAATATTCCATGTGCACTGGAGAAGAAAGTGTAGTTGTCTGCTGATGGGTAGAAAGTTCTGTATACCGATGAGGTTTAGTTGGTTAATTGTGGCAATGAGGTCTTCTGCATCTTTACTGGCTTTTTTCTAGATGATTTGTCGAGTATTGATAGTGAAGTGTTGAAGTCTCCCACTATTATTGTGGAGTGATCTAACTCTTTTTTGAGTGTAGTCATTGTTTCTTCGACGTATTTAGGTGCTCTGATATTAGGTGCATAAATATTTGATATAGTTAAGTCTTCCTTGTGTACTGAACCTTTCAGCAGTAACTAATGTCCATCTTTGTCCACGATGGTGGATTTTACATTAAAGGTGATTTTGTCTGAGATTAGAATTGCAACACCTGCTCTTCCTTGTTCACTGTTAGCTGGATATGTATTCTTCCAGCCTTTAATTTTCAGTTTGTTCCTATCTTTAAGTCTTAAGTGAATTTCTTGTAGAAAACTTATAGATGGGTCATGTCTTTTGATGCAAGATGTCACTTGATGTCTCTTTACTGGAGCATGCAGTCCATTCACATTCAGTGTAATTAATGATAGATGTGTGTTCATTGCTGCCATTGTGATATGTTTATTTTTGTGTTGGTGTTATCTCTGTTGTTCTTGTTTGTCTGTTCTAGGACATACCTTTTTGTGAGTTGATTTTTCAACTTTTTGAGAGCTGGTCTTGTAGTTATTGAGACTCCTGTGTTAGATTTCTTGATACGGTATTTTGCATGTTTGTTGTGCTTTATGGCTGCCCGTAACATCCCCTTAATAAACTACATATAAACTCCATTTTAATTACTACCAGTCTTGTTGACTTCCTCTCCATCTCGAAGGACTATAACGACTGTAGTACATCCCTCTTTTTAATATGATGGCACCATAGTTTTCATGATAATCACTGGATTGTTTCTTTCAGTATTAAAGCTGTGATTGACTTTGGAGCCTTCCCTAACTGAGTCGAGTTCTGAATAATGTGTAATCGTAAAATATAAAGTTAGTGGTTTTGTTCTTCTAGGCCAAAGCCAAGAACTTCTTTCATTATTTCTTGTAGCTTGAGTTTGGTTTTTATAGTCTCTGAGTTTCTGTTTATCTGGGAATGTCTTAATTTCATTTTCATATTTGAAAGATAGTTTTGCAGGATATATAATTCTTGGTTGCAAGTTCTTCTCCTTCAAGGCTTTGAATGTGTCATGCCACTGTCTCTGTGCCAGCATGATTTCTGCTTAGAAATCTGATGAAAGCTTACAGAGTTTCCCTCTGAATGTTAGCTTTGCTTTGAGTCTTGCCTTTGAGAGTTGCTGCTCATGTTTCATTTTGTTAAGCTTGATTATAATATGTCTTGGAGTCTGTCTTTTCAGATCTATATTGGGTGGCGTGTGATATGCATCTGGGATATTTATATTCTCTTCCCTCATGATTTCTAGGAAGTTTTCTGTCAGCAGCTCAGCAATGATACTCTGTGTGTTCTTAGGTGTTTCAACCTGTTCAGGAACTGCTATTAATCGAAGGTTGGTCCTCTTAATAGAGATCCACATGCTTCTTAATGCTTCTTCATTTTTCTTGTTTTCTTTTTGCTGATTTGTCCTCATAGACACTGGCATCAGTAGTTCTGTCTTCCAAGTCAGAAATTCTTTTTTCCATTTGTTCCATTCTGTTTTCTTGGCTTTGAATGGAAGTTTCTATGTCTTTGATTTTCTTCTTGATCTGTTGGATTTCTGAGTACTGGTGTTCCATCAGATCAGACAGCTTGCTTATTTGTTCCTTTTATTGTGCTGCATTTTGTATAAGGTCTAGAAGGGCTCTGTATATAATCCTTTTGCATTCATCTTCCAATGATTTCAGAAAAGTTTCTTCATCTGGAAAACTCCTTGGTTGCTTTGTATGGGAGCCTTCTGAAGCCATGGGTGATTTCTTGTATGCCACAAGTGTCTTGCTTTTTGGGTCCCATGTGAGTAAGTAGAGGCCAAGAGAGATACTGTGAGGATGGACTGTAGATGTTTCTCTAGGCTGTCTTAAAATGTAAAGCAAAAGGTATCTGACCACTTCCCAAGTCAGTCAGGTTTTCAAGTGTAGAGGTCCCTCTTCCCAACTGGCAAAGTAAGCAACACTTCTATATCCAACCCCACATGATACAAACTAGTTCAAAATACAGCAATGCTACTGTCCTGTTGGCCTCTGCTGATAGGGCCCAGCCTTAGGCGACACTGTGTAAACTACTGCTTTTCTGGTAGAAAAACACTGTCCTTTGGGCAGGCCATGGCTCCCAAGGTAAAAATTAGGTCCAGCTGTGGCTGTCGTATCTAAGAAGGCACCCTCCACACGCTCGACATATAGAGGGGCCAAAGTCTTGAAAAGTAGTAAGTCCTCCACCTGTGTTGCCGGGCCCCCACAGTAGGGTACACTGTGTACACTACTGCTTTTCTGTCAGAGAAGCTCTGTCCTGTTTGCAGATGCTGGCTCTCAGGCTAAGAATTACGTCCCACTAAAATCTCCATATCCAACATGGCGTCCCGCACACAGGCACTGTGGTTCCGTATGAACCACACTGTGGCAGAGATATAAAGACAGGCCCAGAGTGGCTAGATGAGCAGAGTCCTAAGCCTGGCTGTCAAAATATGGCAATTTCGCCTGTCTGTCCCACCAGCACTACATCTGAGACTAGCTGCAAGGCAAGACCCAGGTCTGCCAGCCGGCCAAGACAGAAAAAAAGGAAGTCAAAATGGTGCATTTACGTTCAGTCCATGAGAGCCAGGGCTAGCTAGGAGCAGGAGTCAGTGAAAGAGAGGAAGTTTTTCTTTCAGTGGTATGCAGTCCAATTTAACAGCCCTGAGCTGCGTCCTGGGGGCTCACCAGGTGATCAGAAGGCTTCGTTTTGTTATCAGTTCAGGTTTTGGTTTCCAGAGGGATGTAAAGAGATGTGTGCTTAGTCCGCCATCTTTACTCTGCCTTCTAAAATACTATTTTTCAACGAAAACATCCAAGACATGCAAAAAAATACAGTACAGCCCACACAGGGTAGAAAAAGTGTAAAAGAAACTCCCTGCTGAAGCCTAGGCATTAGACTTAACAAAGGTTAAGCTAGATAACTAGAGGAAACCATACCAAAAAAACTGAAGGGAAGTGTGAGAATGATCTCTCACCAAATAGAGAATATCAAAGAGATAGAAATGATTGTTTTTTTTTTAAAGGACATTGTGGAGTTGAAAAGCACAATAACTGAAATGAAAAATTCACTAGGGGACTTCAACAGATTTCATTAGGTGGAAGTAAAAACTGGGATACTTGAAGATAACTCAGTTGAAATGATCTAGTCCAAGGAACAGAAAGAAAGGAATGGAACAAAAATAAACTTGCTCAGGGACCTATGGGATACTATTAAACATAACATGGATATAATGAGAGTCCCTAAAGAAGAAGATAGAAAGGGACAGAAAAAAATACGTGAAGAAATAATGACCCCAAACTTCCCAGGTAGCATGAAAGACGTTAAGACATCTAAGTTCAGTGAACTACAATTAGAAGAAATACAGAGATCCACACCATTGATGTCTGTTGTGTTGTGGCTCATAGTTAAATGAAGTTATCTGTTATTTACAGTGACCACAGAGAAAGTCACATTAACTCTTTGGGTCACTAGTAGGGCTAGTTCGCTGTTTTTAAAGTGTTTAAAATTACCAGGGATGGTTTCTGTGTTGAGAACATTTCTATGTGTATGCCACTGCAGTGAGGAGAGTGTAGAAAAGAAGAAACGGAAACTTAATTGACTAGGAATGAGTGACACTTATGCTACTCATTTTTTTTTTTAAATTTGGCCAGAAAAATACATACTGTTAAAATATTCAACGATCAGTTTAATGTAATTATTTACTACTAATTACCTGTTATTTGTGGAACAGGAAATCTTTGTGTGCATTGGTTTAGCACCTGGCTGCTAACTGAAGTTTCAGTGTCTCTAACTCATTTCACTGAAGAGAGATGTGGCAGTCTGCTTTCTTAAAGATTACAGCCATGTAAACCATCTGGGGCAGTTCTCACTTGTCCTCTAGGGTTGCTATGAGCAGGGTTTCCAAGCTGTTTTGAAGCCTTACTGAGAATTTCGGTTCTAGCCCAGATGCACTGAATTAGAATCTATATATTAACAAGATCCCTAGGTGATTGTTACATATGACTTCCTGGAAACATGTTTGAACCATTTCAAAACCTTGGCTATGTATGAGTCAGCATCAACTGAATGGCAGTGGGTTTACTTGTGCAACACCATATGGAATACTTCACCAAAATGTAAAGTGCAAAGGCCTTATTACTTTCCTAGGTCTCAATTTAGTGAGGAAAACAACACCGTATAATATTACTGCTTGTTCTGTAAGTATTAGAATGCTTGTCTAGATAGCTGCCTGAGTTAGGGCTGCATCAATAAAAAGGAAGGCAGAATGTCCGAGAATTCTAGGAGTAGAATAATTAAGTTTGGTTGCAGTTGTAGTTGGGAGATGAGAGAGAAGGAAGAAACACTGCATGAACAGAATTGTTCTAGCCTTTTGGGGAGGATCACAAGCCCAGGACCCATTTGCATGTATATGCATAACTCTATTCTTGGACATATTTTCACAGGACTCATAAACCACTGAAGCCTGTCATGAAACCTTGAGGGATCCCTGTTCTTGTAGCTCAGGTCAGCACTGAGTCTTCATTATTGTTTGTTAGTTGCTGTCCAGTAGATTCTGACTGGTAATGACCCTGTGTGTGGAGAGTAGAATTGCTCCATAGGGCTTTCAAGGCTGTGACCTTTTGGAAGCATTATCTTCAGGCCTGTCTTCCTAGACCCCTTTGGATGGCTTTGAACCTCTAGCTTAATACCTAGTGGACGAGCATGTATCTGTTCGCACCACCCATGGACTTCTAAGTCTTCAACAAGAGTTGAAGGCAGACATTTTTAGAAGGAGTTCAAGACCATCAGCATTAAGAGAGAAAATCATGTGTGTTCAAGTTTTGGATCTATTTTAGATTAGCCTTGTGAATTGTTTTGTATTGAATCCAAAGTATCTGGAGATTAAAATGTGAAATTAAGTTCAGAGGGTATTCCAGGAATGATAGTCATCAAAGTGTAAGTCCCAGTAAAAGACACAAGTATGTTTGGGATGATTAAGAGAAGAGTAACTAGAAAAAAGAGAATGCCAAGGATAGAGCATCAGAGAACACCTCCCTTTAAAGGAACAGGCAGAAAAAGCCTGCTAAGAAGTTTTGAAAGAGTGATTTTTCAGCCCTGGCCCAACCTGGAATACAAAACGAGATTTTCTAAGCCTAGACATTAGATTTCTTTTTTCTTGCTCCTTTTCCTTCTTCCCAGGTTAAACTGTGACATAAAATGAGATTTAAGAACTATTGAGGGAGACAGAGAGGACCCACGGAAGTGCATTGTCACAGAGGCCAATTTAATATCTTAGTAATCTTAACTAAGGGAACCTGTTCCCTCAGCTGTTGACAGAATCTGGGCTCGTTCAAGACATGTTAGGTGAGAGAGGGCTAAAGCTCAACTGCCTCAGTTATACATGGGGAAGCGAATGCTGCCACTCACTGGGACTTTTTTCGTTTACTGCAGTGAAGGAGAGGAACAGTCTCCAGTTTGGCTTTGTTCAGATAGACTCATATAAAGTGTGATGATAGCTTCAGGAATAAAGTATTTTAGTAATCAGTTTCACTTTATGTAATGCTGCAACAGAACACACCACCAAGGGTATTAATTCAACCCAGAGCATACCTCCTACCGAGTCATTGACTTAATCCCTGTAATGCCTAGGTCTTATGGGAAGTTCATTTAAATAACTGAGTATAGGTGATTAGTGCTTGTGAAAGGTGAAAACACTTTGGCCAAAAAGACTGGTGTAGAACTGGGTACAGGCCACCTATGTACCCTTTCAAAGATAATGTATTCTATTTACCTGTGGTAGCAAGACTATACAACACCTTGTATGTGCAGTATTTGCCTACTATGACTAGTTTCATTTGAGCTGTTGAAATTTGTAATTGATGAGAGATATTGCTGTGATTTTTCCAACCCTACCTAAGTGAATCAGTGAACTTACACAGTTGGTAGAACTTGGTGGCACTAAGCTGTGTACCTTTGTTCCGTTTCTTAGAAATGTCTGGAAGGTGTTAATCACTGTATTCAGCGTGATGCAACACTTGCAACACCAAGGAGTAACATGCTCAAAGCTGAGTTTTCCTAACAATACTTGGTTCTTTTATCACTTGGGTTGTGGTGTGGTTTGGTTTCATCACAAAAAACCACAGCTTTGCTTTATCAAGATAAGACCGGCTTTCTACCTGAAAGACTCTTCAAGGAAATAAGGCTAGAACAGTTGCTATGGTTGTGTTATGTAGTTAGCCCTTTGTCTTAAGGTAGGTCTGAACCATCTAAAAGAGTTTTTAAATTTCATTTTTTAAAATTTTTTTAATTGCAGTTAAGTGAAAAATTACAATCCAAGTCAACTTTCCATATAAAATCCTGACTGCCCACCTCTCTTCAGCTGTCTGCTTTCCTCATCCTGACAGCACATTCCGCTTTTTCACTCCTTACTTCGGGTATCCACTCAACCAACACTTGTCACCTCCTCTCCCTCCCCCTCTAAAAAGAAACCAGTAGGACAGCCTCATGTATAAACAGTAAAGTACACACACCACAAGCATCACTCTGTGTCCCCAGATCTTTAATTTCATCTTTTAAATACAACTTTTTGTTTTCTTTATTGAGAGAGTAATATACATCTATTGTAGAAAATTTAGAAATACAGACAAAAATGATAGGGACTGTCTTAAGATCTCACCATTCAAAGATCTATGAAGCAGGTATAATTTACACCTGCACTGGCAGTATTTTGTGTTTAATGACATTCATTGTCGTATCACCTTCCTGACACTTGTACCACCATTCTTCATATTTCTTTTACATGTAGCTCTCAAGTTAAGACTCATATCTAAAAGCAACTTTCATATGCCTAAAAACAGTTGTGAGAAGTAGGTCTATATTAACGTAGTCAAATATTGCCTATTTAAGAAAAGGTTGATTATATTGGGACTGCAAGTATGGTAATTTACAAAAAGTATTCTCCTTTGTGTAGGTGTGATTACCTTTGCTGCACTTTGTTGTACTGTGATGTATGTGTGTGATAATGTTTGAGGTTGAATTCATTTCACATATTATGATGTATAAGTGTATAGTAGCAATTGGTGGGGCTGGACTGTTGACAGAGCATGCTTTAATACGGTGTGTAATTTTCATTGGTTTTGTAAACTGGTAAGTCACAAAGACAGAAATAACATCTTTTATCTTTTTCTTTTAGCACCTAACAGTAAATACATAAATACTTAATATAATCAACTTTGAAGCTTCTACAGAAGATTCAGTTTGGTTTCCTGTGGCTGGTGCAAAGTACAGAACACCAGGGGCCCAGTTCTTCTAGACTAGATTCAATGCGTGTTCACTTAGTCCTGATTCTGTGGGGAAGCATTTATTTGTTAATCTTAGTATGATGCATTGGACCTGAATTAAGTATAAGAAATACTTATTTGGACAGTAATTAGGCAAATAATCCAAATACCTAGGTAGAAAGATTGTCAAATTCCATAAGAATGTCTGCTGAGGAGTAGTCTAATATAAGTACTAACTGCACAGTCTGTAAAATCTAGACTTACAGATTTTAGATGATCCTGTATCGAGTCTTTTGAAAATACTTTTTATTTTCAGAGGAAAAGGATTATGACAGATTCTTTTAGAATGAGAATTCCAAAATACAGAGTGAAATTTACTATTAAAAACAAATCCTGGTGAGTGATACAAGATACACATTTAAAAAGGAAACTTTTGTAAACATTTAGCTGCATGACAAGGGCCGCAAAGAAACACTTCATCTGTTGGTCCAAAAGGAAGTTTATCAACTTAAGGCAGGACACTTAGGGTCTGCCTTTAAAGACCATTATTTAGACCACTATGTTCTAAAGGAAACCGTGGTGGTGAAGCGGTTAACTGCTACGGCTGCTCATCGAAAGGTCAGCAGTTTGAATTCACCAGGACTCCTGGGAAACGATGGAGTAGTTCTATTTTGTCCTGTAGGATTGCTGTGAATTGGAATCAAGTTGGTGGCAGTGGGTTTGGGATGTTCTAAAAGGAGTCCTTGAGTGATGCAAATGGTTTCTGTGCTTGGCTGTTAAATGGAAGTTTGGTGGTTTAAGCCCACCCAGAGATAACTGGGAAGAAAGTCCTGTTGATCTACTTCTGCAAAATCAGCCGCTGAAAACCACTGGGAGGCTAGTTTTGCTCTGACACATGCTGAGTGCCGGAAGTCGGAACTGACCCCTCAGCATCAGCAACTGATGTTCTGAAAGAGATGACAGATGCTGCTGTTATGGGTAAACTGTACCTTAGCCCTGCCCGGTGAAATGATGATTGAGGGTAGGAGATGATACCTATGTGGAACCAAAGCAGAAAACTGTCAGGATGACAGGGTACAGACACTTGACAGGAAACAAGCCAGTACAGATGGCTGTGGGCGGTAGCTTTTTCACATGATAACCTGACAGATGGTTGATAAATTGGGTTGAGAAGCAGCTTGTAGAACGTGACTTTCCTGAATCCCAGTGAGGAGACTTGTCGTCTAGTCTGGTCTCGTTTCATCTTTGCTGCTTTCTTACTGTGTGCATGTAACTTTGAGGGGCATCAGTTTTCCTGTCTATATAAAGAAAGGATTGGAGTAAATGATCTTAGATCTCCTTCAGCTGTCAGTGCTGTGATTTTAAACATTTAAGGTCAGATGTTGCCTTTAATCCCCTCTGTTTTTGTATAAACCAAAAATTTGAGGAAAAAAAAATTTAGGGTAAATACTGTACATTATAAACAGAAAAAACTAGCTCTTTTTGCTGCGTGGAGTGCTGATGGCATAGCAGGAAACGGTTTGGCTGATAGCGCAAAAGGTCCACAGTTCAAATCCACCAGCTTCTCCTTGGAAACACAATGGGACAGTTCTGCTCTGTCCTGTAGAGTTGCTAGGAGTTGGAATTGACTCAGCAGCAATGAGTTTGTGTGTGTGTGTTTTGTATGTAGAATGTCATTCCTAAATATGCTGTTTTTATTTGACATTTATGTACTATATTTTTAAAACTCTTTAAATATTAATAAGCATGCATGTGGCATTCATATTGACTCTATTTTAAATGTTGATCCAGATAATGTATTTGGGATTAGCTGTTTACTATATATATCAAACAAAAGTCTTTTGTGACTATTGAGTGAGCAAAGTGTTATTTTAAGTAATTTTCACTGATTTCTGCATTATAAAATATAATGAAAAGTATTTTGGGTTCTTAAAGAGACTTATTACAGAATAGCTCAAGAATTGTATTAATAAAAAGAAAGGAACTGCTGTTATTTAACAGTTCTTCGGAACACCGGTAAATGCATAAATTTGATGCAGCTGCTGAGATAATTAGAATTTATTTGGAAATGATGTAGAAATAGGCGACTGTGCAGAATAACCTACCCCATCTTCCTTAGAATGTAGTTTACTCAGCGTATCTTCTGGAATCATTGCTATAAATACAGACAGTTCAGCAAAGAACAGTTGTTTCCCTTGAAACTTTTTCTTTCAACTTAATCATAGATGATTTTGTTTAAACTAGTAGCCATTACTTTCTTTTGAAAATGAAAACTCTTCTCTGTAATAAACTTGTGTACCTAACAAGTGATTCCACTTAAGAAATACAAAACTGGGGTTAAAAAAATTTAAGATTAGTAGATGAAAGGAAAGAACTTCAGATGTAACTGAGGAGATGGCATATGCTTGGGTCAGACCATCCATGTGGTCGTTGGTTGAAGGTGCACCAATTGCTGAGATATCCAAGAAATGTGTTAGCAATCATAGGTCAGCCTGTGGTTATGGCAGAGTTACACATTTTACAATTGTAGATACTGAAACTTGGGCTTTGTAACACCAAAAATCTGAATTTGTCTCCGAAATCCCAGCTGCTTTGTTTTTCCATTCAAAAGTGAATTAGGCCAACTTCCACTGCCGAAACTTATTTCCAAGTGTGTATGCAGCAGAATTACTTGAATAAAGCTTCCTTTGAAAAAACAGAAATCATGCTTTTTATAGCTAGCATGAGAAAACGAAATTCTGTATACTCAGGTTTATGGAGGCAAGTGACTTACTGAAGTACTTTTCAGAAGCTTATTTGGCTTAATTAGTAGGCCTCTGTGAAAGAATAATCTTTCTTCCCTGTTTAATAGTTTTTGAACAGAAAATGAAATTAAAAATTGTTGCTGAGCCAAATAATTTTGGACAAGCCTGTCAATTCCCTTCTGAACTTCCAGCCTGCGCCTCTGGGGTTTTTGTAAGCGTGTTACTATTAATCAGACTTCCTGTAAGCTTTTTACTTTGTTCCGTTCAAGAAGAAGGAAGGGTTGCAGCTTATTTTGTGGAACATTTTTGTCATTGACTATGTGAAAGAAATTGGCAATTTTGAATATTTGCTTTTATTTCGTGCTTTGAGTTGCAAGGGAGATGTGCCTGTGTTTTTACTCATCTGGAAGCTCTCAGCATTGTCATCTTTTCTACTTCCGTCATGTTAGATTGTCATTTTTTTTAAAACTACTTAGCAGGTTGTCACAAATTTCCATAAAGGAGATCTTAATGACAAAAGGCTTAGCAATAGATAGTCTATAGAACGTGTCCTAACCTGGAAACCTTCACCCTGCAAAGTGTGGGCATATTTCCATCTGAGTTTCAGCTGCCATCCAGGTTTTTGGTGAAGGATCAGGCTGCAGAAGCATTTGCGTACTATTAGGATTTCAGGGTCTAATGTCACAGCCTGACAGCACATTTGCTAATTTACGGCTATGTCTAGGCTTAAGGGCAGAAGCAAGCACTCCTTGAGAGCAGTACATGAAAGGTACAGCTGAAGTCAGGTCATGTGACGTGAATTTCACGTTTTGCCCCTTCACTTTTGGAATTGTGTTTTACCTGTGCATGTTTTGTTCACTGAATCTGCATGCTCCTTGGCCTCAGATGCACTCTGCAAATCTAGCTTGGCCTACTGATGAGGACCCTGCTTTTGCTGATAGTCTCACTGTGGTCTAGTTTGCTGTTGAATGTCCTTGTTCATGAGCGTCTGGCCTGATGAGATGATAACTACCACACAGAATCATACAGACCTAGCAGTCTACAGAGGTGGCTTTGTGATGGTGGGTCTGTTGGTGGTGACTTGGAACTGCAGTCTTCGTTTTGGTGCAAGTAAAGGTGCTAGAAAATGTCATTTGCTGATATTAAGAAAGTAACTGACAGTCTGATGAAGATTTTCCATTTTATTTGTAGGTATAATACTTTGCCAAGCAGAAGAACCTTGAAAAACTCAAGATTAGTGAGTAAAAAAGATGACGTACATGTGTGTATCATGTGTTTACGTGCCATCATGAATTATCAGGTATGTATGTTGTTCTGGTCCTTAAAAAGAATCTGAATTACTCGTAATTAGATGTTGCTTTTCTCTAGGTTTTGTTTTGTTTTATTTTAATTTGAGATAAATACCAAAATTTAAGGAGATAGAGTTATTAAAGGACATTTTTGCTTATTCATGTGGTCAAGATTCAGTTTGTTCCCCTCAAATTAGAACTTGTTTTATACTTTGTTTAAAGGAAAGGCATTTTCCTCCAGCAGTAGTAAACTTATTTGCGTAGATTGCTTGGTCATGTATGCTACCTTACAGAAAAAGTAAGCCTCTGGTTGTAGGTGAGCAGATGGCTAGAAATTAGTAGATTAACCCAAAGGATAACTCATTGGGTTTCATAGTGAACAGTCAAGAAGTAGTAATTATGTTCAACCAAGTGGTTTCAGAACTTACAGGAACTTAACCAGGAGTGTTCTGCTTAAAAGAACAGACTCTTTTAAGAGTGTGGTTCAAGTTAACCACACTGGGAGAAATACTGGGTGAGACATTGGAGTATGTAGGGAGGGTTGATCCTGACAGCCCAGTAGAAGTTAGAGCCTGAGGTATCTAGGGTGAAGTGACAGGGCAAAAAGTATAGTTAGGAAAGGAGTTCAGATATCAGGTTTGGAAATACAGTTCAGATGAAAACAATTGATTTCCAATAATTCGGACGCTACAGGTTCAGGCAGTAACTCAGGGAGAGGGTCATTGTTCCAGTTGAGATCCAGTTTATAGGTGCTGAATTGAATTTAAGAAGGGAAACATACATTTTTTTCTTCCAACCAATACATAAATCTTTAAATAACTACTGTGTGTCAGACCCTGTTTTGGGGACAGGGAATACAGCATTAAATAAATCAGTACTCCTGAGAACGTACTTTCTGCTGAGGGGAGGACAGATGATAGATAAAATGGTAGGTGCTCTCAGGGGACATTGAGGCCAATTGGCATAACTAGCCTGTTGCCAAGAGAGTCTTCTGCACCCCATATTGATGAGTGATGTCTGGGGTCCTAAAAGCTAGCAAGCTGCCATCTCAGGTACACCAAATGGTCCCAATTCAGTTGGAACAGATGATCACCAAGGACAACAATGACATAAAGGAAAGAGAACTCAGAAGACAGAAAGACCCACATGAATGCTGTGTCAACATGTGACCAGAAGAACCAGATGGTGCCTGGCCACCATCAATGACAGCCATGATGGGGTCCACAATGTTGAGTTCCAGTGGCAACATGAGAAAAAAAAGAGTGCACCCTGAGAACGCCACTAAAAAACCGCAATTGATGCTCTGAAGGCCTGGGGTTCCCATGGATCATGGACCCTAGTGCTGCCCCCATCATAAATCATTACTGAGGTCAAGCCTTCATATAGGAATGAATTGAACTCAGGAACACAGAGTGACCATATTGTGTGTGCACTTTATGGTTCTATGCGTCTATAGTATGCCATCCTACTCTTATTAGGGGAGGGTGGAGAGGAGGGGACAGGAGACTGTTAAGAGGATATGACATGCATAGAACAGAAAGGAAGAGTGTGCTGTCACTGGGCAAGGAGAGGAGAAGGAGCTGCAGATGGGTGGGCATGCAAATTTAAACTGGATTGTACGCTTCACTCAATCACAATAAAAAAATAAAATTGTAGGATTTCTGGGTTCCAGATGATGACCATGAAAGCTAAAATTAGATAGTGCTTTCTACAGATCTAGAGTTTTTAAACCTATTAAGTTGTTTAAACCTCATAAGCTCTATGAGATAGGTAATACTATAGTCTATTTTACTGGTGAGAAAACAAACACAGAGAAGTTTGCCTATAGCTACTAAGTAGTAGGGTCAAGATTTGTACTCAGATAGATGTGCTCCAGAGAATCACTACTAAACTCCATAGAAAAAATAACCAGTAATCAGAATCACTGGAGATGTGTGTGTACTTTCAAATGAGACAGCCAGGAAAGTGTCACTGAGAACACATGTTGGCTTACAACCTAATTGGAGTCTTCAGTGAACATGCTCAGCTGCTGCCTGGAAGTTGTCAGTCTGAGTCCATGTGGAGGTTCTTCCAAAGACAGGCCCGGAGATCCTCTTCTGAAATAATCAGCTGCTGGAAATACTGTGGGGCACAGTTCTACTCTGACACACATAGGATCGCCGTGAGTCACAATCACCTGGATGACAGCAGGAGCATAGAAAGAGTTACATATGAGAATCTGCATCATGTTTTAATGCTAATGGTAATGAATCAGAGAGGAAAAACATAATGATGAGAATGGAGAGAATTGCTGGAGGATGTAATTTTCTAGAGTAGGGGAGAGGGAGTGGGATCAGTTCCTCAAAAGTGGGTATTGGGCTTGGATTGGAACATGGAACAGCTCATCCTAAGAAAGAGCTGAGGAGGTAAGCCATACATTTACATAGGTAGATTGATGTGGTGGTGAGAGATTGTGAGAGTTTTTTTTTTTTTTTTTCTGATTGCTTTCCTTTTCTAAGTGTCAGAGGTAATAAGGTCAGGAGCTGAGGGTGAGCTTGGAAAAGAAGGAATGGTTACTGAAGCCTGAAGAATCAAGAACAATGCTGGAACCTGTTATTGAGCTTCTTGTTTGTATAAAAGGATGAAGTAGCATGCCTCAGAGCAAGGGGGAGAGGAGAGGTTTGGCGGGGTGGATTTCCTAGGCTCCTGGTCCTATTAGCTGCTGTCCAGAAAAGGGACCAGAGGCAGTGCTTGTCAGTCCTGTTATATAGTGGAGTCACTCTGAAAGCTTTAACAAACAAAAAGAAAAGGAAGAAGGACATGGAGAGTCTATGTTGTTTTCTCTACACTTCTAAGGGGACTTTGATAAACAGCCAGGGCTGCAAGTGAGTAGGCTAGAGCTTCTGGAATGTCCTCACCATGTCAATAAAGGGAAACAGCATGCAGCTCATTCATTAAAGAATGGAAATAAGGTTTGCAAGATAGTATAATATGCTGGATAATAGCATCATTGTTTAATTTTTGTGTTTACATAGTGATGTGGTAGAGACATAAATGTACTTACTATGGTATAAATTACATTAGGTAGAAAGTTCAGGCTTTGTCTTTTAATCAATGCTGATAGTCTTCTAACTTGATTTCTAATGCCTTGTTTTTTCTCACATTAATTTCAGTATGGTTTCAACATGGTCATGTCTCATCCACATGCTGTCAATGAGATTGCACTAAGCTTGAACAACAAGAATCCCAGGTAATTCTGTTTGATGGTGTCTAAGTCTGTATCACACTAGGGAAGACAAGTAGATAGTTAACACTTAGAGTGCTGAAGATGCAGTGGTTAAGTGCTGAGCTGCCACCTGCAGTACAGGAGAATGATGTGTCAGTCTGCCAAAAAGATTTATAGCCCTGGAAACCCATGGGGGAGTTCTACTTGGCCCATAAGGTTGTTAGGGGTTGAAATTCATTTGATGGCAATGGGTTTTGGTTAATCATCAGGTTAAGAGTTTAGAAACATTCAGGTGTGACTTTCTAGGGTGAGCTGTAGACTCCTTGGCTGTGTACAGTTTTCCTTTCAGCCAAATGACATTCTTAAATGTGGCAGAGTTGAGGAACTAATGACATCTCTGGCTGTCAACTGTTAGCAGGTTTTCATCCCTTTCAAGGCCTGATTTTTAACATCCTTGTTGCACGATTTGATGGACAGAATGAAGTCGCTAGGATGCAAAGAACCTTGAAAGTCTTGATAAAGACTTAGCTATGCCAGTTATAGTTGAAAACTGACTAAAAACACCGTCTTTCATCCACACTTTGCGTACTACCGTTACATCTCTACATGCGTAGTTTCTATTACAAAAAAAAAAAAACCATGACAAAATACTCTGCATGCAGAGGGCCTTCTCTTTGCCTTTCTGTGTAGGCCAGCACCATACATTGGTCACATTACACATAACCTAAAGAAGCATGTCTCCATCAGTTATTTTAGTTACTAATGTGTTTGCCATTCTGGTGAGGTATTCTGCATTTCGGTTATCTATGTAATTTACTTGTATCAGATACCTCCGTAGAGCCCAAATGGATGAAAACTTATTTCACCTAAAAATTTGAGTATTAATTAGGCCTTTCTGATTTGGAATGCACTGCAAAATCATGAAGTCCCTTCCAGTTGTTGAATGTTATTTTAAAGTTTACCTGATTTAAGTTTACTGCAATCCCAAGGTATGCTTGTGTGTTCCTGCCTTCTGCTATGTATTTTTTAGAAGTTTTAGTTGACATGTGGAGTGTTCAGTAGGTCTTTGTTTAGAGGTTGGCAATACCCTTTTTTACAGACGAAAGATGAACTACTGAAGCAGTCTTATCATGAAGAAACAGTGATGTAGTTGACACTGTATTTGGAAACTTAGGATGTATGTCTAGATTCTCCTTTGAAAAATAATTTCAGATGGAATTTTGTTTTCTGAGGGAAAAAATTCTTAACGTTAGTGTAGCTCTAATCCAGTTCCTCCCAGATCTCCTGCATAAAGGGAACAAACAATGGAAATGTGCGTTATCATGGGAGATTTTTATGCAGCCATCTGTAAATGAGCAGATTTGAAAAAAGGACATTAATTTTAGTTGAATTTTAAGTTTTTAGGCAAATGTTATGCCTGTGGCTCTAAAACTTTGAGAAATTATTTGTTCAGTGGTTTGTTTTCCTGCATATTCCAAGTTTCCTGTTGTCTTTAACTCGTCAGTATTTTTTTTTCAACTACATTGTACTGAGTTATCTGATAATAGGAAAAGAGGCTCTTCCTCCGAGAATTAGTTTTCATTAGTAATTTGTTATTTTGTAAGTAGAAAATAGACTTTTCAAATTTGCTACTTCAGACAAACCACATATTTAGAAGTTATTAAAGGTTCGAAGATGTACTTTAATATATTGTACCATAACTAGAAAAGGTTTTAAAAACATACTTGGCAAAATATTTTGTTATATTTATATTGTTTTATACATATATATATATATAGCCACCTTGGAAGGAAAGAACAACTGAATCATCCCAATGGTACTTACATTAATGTATGTTTTTCTTTTTTTCTTGTTTTGACAGGACAAAAGCCCTTGTCTTAGAGCTGTTGGCAGCTGTCTGTCTTGTCAGAGGTGGGCATGAAATAATTTTATCAGCATTTGATAACTTTAAGGAGGTAAGATACTTCATAGTTTTTAAAAGAATGTTCACACGTATATATAGACATCTTTGAGCTGAATGAGTTAACTTCTCCTTTATTCTAGATCCTAAAGGGTAAGTAATATAGTTAATTTTCTGAGATACTCCTTCAGGGGAAATTAATGAACTTGGTCTAAATCTCTTAAATACATAGATTACTCTTTCTTTGGTGTCTCATTTCCAGGATAAGTTAAAAAAGTTTAACTACTCATTTTCTTGTGGAGAATTAGAAGAACCAGTTTATAAACAGCTTTTATTATGTGTATGTGTTTTTCATTAGATTGGATACTTAATAATCTACCTTGTAAATTTTTGCGAATCTTTCATCATTGTTACTTTCTTCAGATTATGTTTATTGTTATCATTTTGCTGGGTGCTGTGAAAAGCCTGTCAAATAAAAATGCAGATACTGATTTTGGGGAGTATGTAGTCTTAACCAAGTGATTTTGTCACAGTTAAACAGTAAACCAATAGGCATGTGTGCACGAAATTGGAGACACAATAACTGTAAAAGGAGAAGCAGTTGTAAATGTATAACACCCAGGATTCCTCCATACAAAGTATCACAATATCATGATTGAACTTCCTTGGCCATGAAGATCACCTGTTAATACCCCTACCATGTGCCAACTGTCTTTGAGTTGGACAGTTAATACAAAGGTAGTCCTTCGAGAACAAGGACTTGAAGACACTTGGAGCCCCAGGTTACAGAAGGACCCCTAGTTAGCTTTGTAATATATCCTGATACTTCAATTAGAGTTCAGATACTTTCAGATTTAGACCCACATTGTATAAAAATCCAGGTCTCAGACTTTGAAACCGTCATCTTTTCCGACATTCTGTGGAGTGATATCTGTTAAGGACCAGCTATATGCCAGGGGCTGTCTTAGGTACCCCTAGGAAATTGTTTGGTTCTCTGATAACATCTTTGAGGCAAGTACTGATTTCTAAATTTCAAAGAAGAAATAATTCGAATGTCATTTTTGGCTGTGGTCACACAGCTAGGTAGGAGGCAGGGCTAGCATCATGATTATTGCTTCTTCTTCCCATTCATGCTTCCTGTGAAACTGGGTTTGGGGCCCAGTTATGTGTAAGTCTCTTGAGGGAAATACTGAATAAGTATTAGGAAGAACGTCTGTGTCTTCCTTTAATTGGACTCACTATCCCAGTATCTGCATGTATTAGACAGTGATGCCGTAATTAACGGACATGGACTGGGAAGCTTCAAAGGTGTGATGCTTTCCTAGTCCTTTATTTGCGTTGTCTCTCTCATTCCCTCATTGAATTGAGATCTCCCTAATACCATTTTGGCACTGCCAACCACGGGCAGAACCGAATACTTTTTATGTGTGAGATCTGCCAATTAAGTTCACAAACTCATCATACAAAAAGTGGTGTATGCCTCATTGCTGAATGTCACTATGGTGTTACCTTTGAAGTACTCACCTTTGGAAGCTATGCACGGACACCAGCACCTAGTCCATTCCTTAAAGCAGTTTTGGCACTCTCTCTGGAATAGGCTTCAGAGCTGTTGTCATTTTACCCCCGAATGTCATCAAAATGCCTTCAATATCTCCATTATCTTTGGGTAAAGTAAAAAGTCACTGGGGGCCAGATCAGGTGAATAGGGAAGGTGTTCAATACAGTTATTTGTTTACTTGGTAAAAAGCTCCCTCACAAACAGCTACACAATTAAGTTCGTGAACCAGTCACCGAGCCACCATGTGCGATGGCCATTCCAGAAAGCATTCCAAAATTGCTTTGACAGGTGGACTAGGTGCTGACATTGGTGCTTAGCTTCCCAAGGGGAGTGCTTTGAAGGTGACCATAGTAATATTCAGCAATGAGGTATGTAGCACTTAGAACAGTGAAGTTCATGGACTTAATTGGTGGACCTCAGTCAGTCCCAGTGATGGTAGAAACATATACAGGTTCCAAGAAAATGATGAAGAATAGTGTTTTAGTCAGCTCTGATGGAGATACCACAAAGTGGATGGCTTTAAACAAAGGAAAGTTTATCCATACACAGTCCAGTAGGTGACAAGGCCAAATTCGTGGTGTCTACTCCAGGAGATGGTTTTCTGTCTGTCAGCTCTGGAGGAAAGTCTTTGTGTTGCATCAGTCTTTGTTCAAGGAGCATCTTTGCACAGGAAACTCAGGTCTGAAGGACTTGCTGTACTTCCGGTGCGTCTTTCTTGATGGTGTGAGATTCTCAAATCTCTGGGCCAGATTTTTCCCTTTATAGCTCGAGAGACTACCTCAAGGCACAAAACAAACTTGTACATTGAATCTTGCTGTACCAACACAACTGCTTCCCATCCACCCTTATTAGCATCATACAGGCAGGAGTTCCCACATGGAGGAACATCACACAATTCTAGGATTATGGCCCAGCCAAATTGTTACAGAAGTCTTAGGGAATATATTCAATCCATGACAGCCTACCCTTTGTTTTCTAGAAAATCACATCTTTGCAACATTTAAAACATATTCATCCCTTCATAACCAAAGCCTTAAAGCAAAATCCAAAATCCAGAAATTCTTTAACTGTGAAATCTAGAACACAGATTATCTGCTTCTAAAATACAGTGGCAGACACAAGTTAAAGACTATTTCCATTATGAACGGGAGAAATTGCAGGGAAAGAAGGCATTAACAGGCAAATAAGTCAGCAGACCATATTACATTAGCCCTCAAAGCTTTGAAAATAATCTTCAATTCTCTGAGATAATTTACACAGTAGCTTTGCCCTCCAGACTGCAGGTATTGGCCACAGTCTCTGAATGCTGAATAGAGGCTGCAGACCCTGTGCTACAGCTCTGCCTCCTAGGCCCACTTGGGCAGAAACTCTGCCCCCTTGGCTGTAGGTCCACCCTAAGCCCAAGTGAGTGGCAGTTCCGTCCTTACAAGCACAGAAAGCCATGGCTCCACCCTTTCAAATCCCTGTGGTCATGGCCATAACTTTTGAGACTGAGGCAGCTCAGCTTCTCATGCTCCTTTTTTCTCTCCAGCTTCTGTTTCCCACAGCTTCATGGCCCAGGCCTCAGGCCCACATCTGCCCTGCTGGGGCAAGTGTTCCGAAGCTCTGTAGCTCCACTGATGCAAGTGCCTGGAAGCACCCCACCCTGCTATGACGCCTCCTGCACACAGGCACTCATCTCTGTCACTCTGTGGGTCAGGAAGACTAGCTCCACTGGTATAAGTGCCCAGAGGCACCCCCTTCCGCCAGGAAGACTGTGCACAAATTAAGTTCATGGACTTAACTGTCGGACCTTATAGTCAGTCCCACTGTTAGTGAAAACATAGTACAGGTTCCAAGGAAATGAAGAAGAAAAGTAATGAATCTTTAAATTCATATTTTGACTTTCAAAACAAATAGACACTTTAGAGACAAGAATATAGGAATGCTTGTTCAGATATTTTTATATGGCACATATAATGTATAAATTTTACATTTATGAATAAAGAGGGGAATGCTTGGGTGGGTGGATATAATATAAAAGAGAAACAACACATGCAGCTAATAGAAGTCCCAAATCTTTACAGACTATCATTAAATCAGGTTTGAAAGCATCTCATGCCAAATTATTTCTACACTAGAAGCACTTAGTATACAATCATCGCTGATTGCTATTATAGAATGGTTTATCTGATTGTTCTATAGGTCACATTGTGTCCTAGAAATATAATTTTATAGTCATTGTTAATTACCAGTGATTTATGAGAGGAACATTAATTTTGTTTGCGAAAGATAGAGTGCCTTACTTGGGCATTTAGACACACAAGTACTTGAAAACTTGAGTTTAACTATCTGGTATCTGAATCATATATAGCTTAGTCATTTAGGACATAGTGTGTGCTTAGTTAAATAAAAAGTAATCCTCCTAAATCCAGTAGCTCTCAAGTTGTGATGAGAACTGATTCTGGCTTTGTATTTTTAAAACTTGCCTCCTTCTGTAATTCTTTATGAGTGATAATAGATGTTTGTCTCTGGTTCTCCTTGGCATATGCCCTTGTGCCTAAGTGAAACAGTACCAAGTAAGAGAAGAGCCACAGAGCTGGTTCTTGGAGTGCTCTTGGCTTGCGTTCACCTCATGCTGTGGTGTCCTTTTAAACCAAGGAAAAGGATTTATCCCAACAGCCATATTAAAAAGGACAAGGCAGGAGCATGTCAGTGAGGGGCTTCATTCCAGCGAATAGGTCAGAAGAGCACTAATGTGCTGATCTGTCCATATTCAACATCAGACATTCATATCCAGTTTTTTGTAAAGTGATATGCTTTAGAGTAGCCAACACTTTTGGCTTTGATCCCTCTCAGAGCCCAACAGAGTACACTGCTACAATGTAGCATCAGAGTGATAAAAGGTAATTTAAAGACCACACATCTTAAGCACTGCAACAGGGTTGTTTTTTCCCTCAGCCTTTGAGTCAACAGGTCCATGCTGTGGGATTTGACCACCAGTGATTAATTCACGCAGTCCTTATGGCACAGTGTTCAAGAGCTCAGGCTGCTAACCTAAAGTTGACAGGTGGAATCTACCAGCAGCCCTTTAGAAGTAGTTTCCAGGTCAGGCAGTTCTACTCAGTTATGTATGGTCACTACAGTGTGACTCAGAATCAACTCAATAGCAACTTTAAAAATAATAATCATATCATCATGATTATAAAATTCCAAAGGAACCTGGTGCTACAGTGGTTAAACACTCCTCTGCTAACGAAAGATCAGCAGTTTGAACCTACCAGGTGCTGCCTGTGAGAAAGATGTGCTAGTCCGCTTCTTTAAAAGTTATACAGCCTTGCAAACCCTTTGAGGCAGCTGTCCTCTTGTCCTATAAGGTTACTGTGAGTTGGAATTGACTCTATGGCAGTAGGCTTGGTTTTAATTAATTTAAATGTAAATGGAAGCAAAGTATTTTTTTAGCTCTTAATAGATTTATGTACTTAGTTTCATGATTTTCTCATAGTTCAATTATTATTCAGAGTCAAAACAATTTTAGTTTTGTATTTTTCACCCCAAAGAATCTTGCTACATGTCTTGTAACATCTGAGGTATGTGTTTTAGGAACTAGGGAGCGCTTCCAGTTTAATAGTGGCTAATGATGGGTGAGTCCTGAGCAGGCACATACATAGTCTCGGTAGATATCATGATAGATCAGTTCGAATTACATGAATTCAGAGGGCAAACTGTCACCAAACAGGGTGTGTGACATGTCTGAAAACATGAGTGTTCTCAGTTAGATGAAGACTAAACAGCAGTCAACCACTGCTTCGTGAATACTTGTCAAAAATAATTTTAGTTTTTTTCTTGAAGTAGAATTAACACATCTGGTTTTGGTATTGAAACGTCTTTGCAAAAATTTATGATCCTGAAATGAAGGACCAACGTGAGAAAAGAAGTCAGCTGTCTCTTTGTATTGGCAAATTGAGTCACATGGAAGAACCTTCTAGCTATCTTCCCTAAATTAAGACTATCAGAAAGAAAAAATACATCGTGTGTGTGTGTGTGTGTGTGTGTGTGTTTACTCTTTTTGTATTTGTATTGGTTCTGGATCTTGTCTGCAAGAAACAGAAACTGACTTTAAGATGCAGAGGAAAAGGTTCATTGGGAAGGATGTTGCAAAGTGCACAGACTAGGCAAGGAGCCTTGGGAACCAGTCTTGGAAAATGGGCAGGCATTACTCAAATGTGGCTGGGTTCTGGCTGTGCTCCTGACACCTAGCCACCATAAACACTATTTGGGGTCAGCTCGTGCTTTTTCTTTGCTCTCAATGTGAACCAAAGCTGGCAGTCCTCTGAGACGTCACATACACTTACTGGTTAAGGACATCAGCCGGCTCCCACTTTGGATTTATGAGCATGGTGTTTAATTTTCTTTTAAAAAAAGAAAGAAAGAAAGAAATCTTGAAGTCTTCATCCTAGACCTTGCTATCCTCAACTTTTTCTTGGTTGCTGTTTTTTTTTTTAATTCTAAGAAATTGTCGTGTTTTTAATAAATGTCTCAAAACATATGCCACCCCCAAAAAATCAAAGGGGAAAATTACTTTGAATCCATAGGCTATGCAGTGTAACAGCCTGAAAGGACACTGCTAATAAAGCCCTTTAGCCAGCAGCTCCCCCAGGCTGCTTGGAGCTTCACCTGGAATTCATTAGGATGCCAGATTGATTATAATTGTGTTCTCATCTGCTTCATTGATGAGAGCATCTGGCTTTGACAAAAAGTCTGAGCTTGGTTGTTAAAAGCTCAGTTCCCTCCTACTTGGACTTTCCAGTAAATAGATAGATGGAGCCTCGTGAAGTGAGTCACTCAAGGCCACCATCTCTCTTATACACAGCACTCTTGGCAATAGCTGGCGTGTTGTCCTTTTTTTTTTCTCTCCTTTTGCTAGAAGGCTTCCTAAGAAAGCTGATGGTGGTTTGGCTACTGGGCATCTGAAAGCACTCGTGTTACATGCTATTAAATTGATTTAGGAAAGCCTGTCACGTTTTATTTATGATGGACCAAATTGGGCAGGAAGGAGAACAGACATTCTGGTGTATTTCCAGGATCCCACTGAGTTTAATCTCATCTCATCTGACCTCTTGAACATTTGAGGATGTAGGATTATAAATCTAGTTCAAGACCATTCTGATGACGTCAGTGGTAACATTTTCAACATGGAGGGAAGTTTGTATTTTTTTCTCTCATTGATGTATCCTCTCAGTTCTCAAACTGTGGGAGCTGTGGTTCTGAAATGTTTACCTTTCATGATATTGGGACACAGTTAGATTGATCTCACTCACCAAGACTCTTCTCTGGCCAGATTATTTTCCTAGGATAAAAAAAGCAAAGTCACCATTTTTTGTGATATTAATACTGCTAAGTAGTTTTTCCTATGTTTGTTGACTGTTGCGATTATTGCTTAGGCATTGTAAACTATACCTAGCTTTATTATACTCATGGATTCTGTGCATCAGGATGTCACACTAGGCATAGCAGGGATGAATTGTCTCTGTTTTATAGTGTCTGGCAGCTTCAGTGCTGAAAGTCGAGCATCTCCTGTCTCTCTTCTCTTTGCTTGTGTTGCATTGCATTTTCTCTCGCTGATTGATTGTCCTGACTCTCTCTTATAAGGATCCTTTGTGACTACATTGATCCTACCCAAACAATCTGGGCTAATCTTCCTATATCAAGGTCCTTAGTTTGATCACACCTGTAGAGTTCCTTTTACCATGTAAGATAACATATTCTCAAGTTTCAGGGAGTAAGACATGGACATCTTCAGGGAAGGGGGTGGTGCTGTTCAGCCTACTGCATCAGGTAAAGAGTGAGGAAGTGATGTTGTACAGAGAAGGTGCTGTGTCACTACAGCTTGGCACTGCCACCACAGAGTGAAGAGTGAGGGAGCCGTTCTCTGCAGAGTGGGAGCTGTGTTACTGCAGCTCTGCCCTACCGCTGCAGCTACTCACTGCTGTCAATCCTGACTCACAGCAACCCTGTAGGACCGAGTAGAACGGCCCCTTCGAGTTTTCAAGACCAAACTGTCTGTCTTCAGAATCAGACTGCTACATCTTTCTCCCAAGGAGTAGTAGCTGGTGCGTTCCAACCACCTACCTTTTGGTTAGCAGCTGAGTGCTTGACCACTGGGTCACCAGGGCTCCTAATACAGCTTTAAGGAGTGTAATTTCTCTTTGTTTTCCAATTTTAAAGGTGACAGGGTGTGGTAAGAGAAAAAATGAAATAGGAAGATGGGGCAGATCATGAAAGACCTTACTGCGTATCCCAGACTCTTCATATTGCCATGTGGTTTAACAGTAATGAGGAGCAGCTGTAGGAAATACATTCCCCAGTCTCCTTCAAGCATTGGACTTCCTCTGCTAGCAAAGATGTTGTTTCATTTTGCTCCAAAAGTCAGTTGGCATTGGTCTCAGCATGAGCTCACTTTGACAGATCAGGGTGTAGCTGGGTTTGGTTATTTGTTTCAAAAGTTTTTGCTGTTCATATTTCTCATTCCGTGGGCCTCTTCCTCCACCGATAGTCATCTCCTCCCTCAGCTGCTGTATTCATTCACTTGTGACAATCTTCGGGATTTTCCTTTGATGTGGGACTAAGGGAGCTTTCAAAAAGGAAGTACAGGAGGATGACAGATCAGATTATCTCCTTATCTGGGAAGCATTTGTAGAGATGCTTCGCTTCTCAACCTGACTTTAATTATGTCCCTCACTTCTCTCCATAAGCCTGAGTGAAATGTTATACAAGGAACCCCACCCACTATTTATTCATAGCAGTCACTTTTTTTTTTAAATAGCAGGATATTGCTTCCTTGATATTTTTATTCATGTAAAAAGGCCATTTCTAAAACACCTGCCCCTTGCCACCTGTGAAACGGTTGGCATGTGTCCCTTCATTTCATATTCTTGGGAAGTAGTGCAGGGCCCTCAGGGAATGCACGTGAGAGCTGTGCTTAAGACCCTGCAGAATCTGCCACAGAGGCGGGTACCGGTCCCTTCGGCATGGACTTTTTACCTGGGGAAGGGACCTGACACTGAGGAGCTGTTGTGGATGTAAGACATGTAAGGAGCCTTCCAGTGTGAGCTGAATAGATTAATGGAATCAAAATTACTATAGCTGTGGTGATATTGCCACTTGTAGAAGTGATTAGAACAGAAGTTTTCAGACCCCGCTCAGAATTTGGTTGCCGTTCTGTCCTGTATTTCTGCACGGTAATGCTGAACGTCGGTTTTACTGTCACGAGTTTCTTTTTCCCTCTTTGAAAGAATTGTCTCTGTGGGCTTCCTCTTCCTGAACTAATACTTAATGCTGAAGAAAAAAAGTCTGCATCTTGAGACTTAAGTATACTTCAAGTATACACAGTGGTTAAAGCTGGCCTGCTAACTACAAGGTTGCTGGTTTGAACCCACCCACTGACTGTGCTGCAGAAAGACTTGGTGATAAACTCCCATAATGATTACAGTGAAAAGAAAAAAAAAAGAACAAAAAAAGCCCTGTGGGGCAGCTTTGTCCTATCACATGGGGTCACTGTGAGTCAGTACTGACTGGGTGACACCCAATAGCAAGTCTACTTTAGTGTTCCATATTTGTTCTAGATGGTTTCTAAAGTGTTATATAAATGAACATAAAAATTTGTTTTCAGATGTCAAAGGATCTACATCATAGGTTCTTGCAGAAGTTTTTAATTCCACTGCTAAGCCCCAGGACTATATTAATCACTTTATTAAAGAAGTTTCCATTTTCAAATATAGCTATAAAATAATTACACAAATGCTTATCCTAGAATGTTAACTAGGAAAGAGGATAAAGTAAATCATATTGTGTATGTATGTTTGTCTGTTTTGCATAATGGTGTAAAGATGTATTTATAGTTAGTACAAGGAAACAAAAGGGTTTGAAAAAACAGTATTGCATTTTTTTGGTGTTTTTTTATTTCTCTTAGCTATAGTGTTTGGGAAGCAGTCATGCCTCACACAGCTAGAATACTACTATCTGGGGTCAGATTTTCCTTATAGTAACATCTTAATAGGGTCAGTTTCTTCTGTTCTAAAGATGATCAGTTATCTTCTGTGTCGCATCTCTCCAAAATTAAAGGTATCATTGATCATCTTCAGAACTGAAAAATAAAATCAAAAGTTTTGGTAACTTCCAGGGAACTGTTGAGCAAATATAGTTCTTCTCATGGTAGAGGCATTACTAAAGATGAAGGGGATTTCACAACAAATAAAAGGCATGATTTTTATCCCACCAAAGCCCTTATTGTCTTCAAAAAGACAGGACTGATAGTAATAGATAACTTGGTTAAGGATCAAACATACGCCAAGATCAGCAGTAAGTATACAGTAATGTAAACCTTTAAGAACTATATTTTTATTCTGTTATAACTTGAAGTTGTAGATGTCATTGGCAGTGAATATACTTACTGAACCTGATACTTCAAGTGAGTCAAGAAAGTTTAAACACTTGTATAATGTAAGCATGTTTTATTTGTTTGGGTCCTGTAGTTAACATACAAGTTTTGTTTGGTTGGTCTCTTTTAAGCTATGAGTCATCTTCAGAAAGAAAACATGAATACCGTTCGTAAATCTGTTCCATTTCTTCTGCATCGTAAACATTATCCAGTATATTTGTTACATCATGTAAATAAAAAAGGCATGTACATACATATATAATAATGCTAAGGCTACCAATTGTTGTTTGCGTAGTGCCAGGAGGCTAGTGTATAGAGAATGAGGGAGAATTGTCAACTCAAACCTACCCTATGACGTAAGACTAAGGAAAGAGTGGTCTTGCATACATGGATCTACTGGCATACTCTGGTAAACGGCCAGCCAAACTAAACTCATTGCTTTCAAGGCATATCTGACACATAGCAACTCTGTAGGACAGGGTTCAAATGTATGCCAAGATGATCACCTGGTAGGTCTGAGCTGCGTACGTTTTGGCGAGCAGCTGTAGCTCTTAATTGCCATGCCACCAGAGTTTCCTCGTAAATGGGAGCCCTAGAATTTTTACCCAGATTGGCTTAACTCTAAAGCTTGTATGTAACCTAATATAGCATGTTAACACATACCAGGCACTTTCTATACATCCTCATGCATAGTTTGAATTTTTCACCAAAAAGCTACCCTAGTGGGATGATTATAGATAAAGTAGATTATTGGAAGGGTTGAAATTGTTAGTGAAATTTGGGCCAGACTGGGCTGTAGGTATGGGACCCAGGGCATAGAGTTAGGTCCTGAGCAGGATTGTAGAGGAGGGAAGAGACTAGATTTGATGGAGAGAATTCTGAGAACGTAAGGAGACACTGGAATGAAATCTGTCCTGTGACGGTCTGAGTTATAGTAGCTGCTTAACAGGGGCAAATACCTGACTGGGGCCACATGTGGAACAGAGCACAGCAGGAAGCAGACAGGATTCAGGTTCTGAGGAAGCAGTGGTGGAGAGATGTGAAAGCTATGATAAAACCAAATCAGCTGGAAGAGGTACGTCACATAAATCTTAAGGAGTGTTAGTGTTTCATGTAAAACATTAGAGGGAAGGGATGCTGAAGTTTGGAAAGTAGGTAGTTGAAGCATTCAGGGTTGGGCCCTGGACCAAGCTAGTGACCCTGTTGGTGGATCTCACTAACTAACTCACTGCTGTCTAGTCGAATCCGCCTCATAGCAGCCCTGTGGAACAGAATAGCAGTGCTCCAGAGTTTCCATGGAGGGCCTGGTGGATTCAAACTGCTGGCCTTTTGGTTAACAGCTGTAGCGCTTAATCACCACACTATCAGGGTTTCCCGTCAGGGATATAGAGCCCAGAAATTGAAGAAATGTCAACAGAAGACAGGGTGAGCCACTAAGTATGACAGGTTGATAAGAGAAGAGAAAAGGAATCTATTCAAGTAATATATGTTTGATTAAGAAGAAGGTAGCCCAAACATGATGGACAAAAACAATCTGGGAAGTTTTTTTGTTTTTTTTTGTAAAGGCACAATGAATTCATTTTGTAGTGATGGTAAAATTCCCAAGATCAGAATTTTAATTCCTAGCTAAAGATAATGAATGAGAGAACAGGCTTAAACAGAGACGGTTCAGGAATGTGTATGTGCATGTGTGCACTGGTATGAAATCCTAAGACAAGAGGGTTTTAACTGAGGATGTTAACTCTGTACTGACATCAGTCCAAAAGGAGAAGAGTAAGGAGTCAGGGTACCAGTAGCCTGGAAGGATGGTCAGAAGAGACCAGCAGTGGCAACACAAAGAGATGATAAAGAGGATTGAGAGGGTAACTGGTGCGTCTGGTATTATGTGGTGCAAGTTTCTGGCTTAGGTGTGGAGTGAGTCAAATGGTGTCCATATCCATTCTCATTCTGCAGTTTTATGATGCTGTATAAAGTATGTGTGTCTGCATTCAAATGGTTCTGGGGGGTTAGTTGCTTCTTTGATGATCTAAAAATTGAGTATGTAGGTTATAGAATGATAAGCATCTTCATTTACAGAACAAAAACAACACGTTCTAGGTCAGTTAGGGGAGGCCTAGTGGCATAGTGTCAGCAAAGGCTGACATTTCACGGCATTTCAGATTAGCCAGATGCTCCTTGGAAACTCTGTGGGGCAGTTCTACTTTGTCCCATAGGGTTGCTGGGAGTTGGAATTGACTCAATGGCAGGGGGTCTGGTTTGGTTTTGGGGGGCCAGTTAGCAGGATACCCACAAGCTGAGAGTAGATCTCACTGTGATTTGAGACTACGTTGTGATCTCAGTCCCAGTTCCCTTTTATTACTGTCTGGGAAGTGACTGTATCACTTCCTTCAGCCAAGATCTATTTTAGAAAATCTGCAGTGTGTCCCAAGACCTTGCTTCTTCCCTAACTAAAAACTGAGCTGGAAGTGCCTGGCTGAGTGTTAGTGCTCTGCCACTAGTGAGTCCTGTCTGTGACCGTAGCTCTGGATTGTGCAGTTTTTGAAAACCCGAGCTTGCACGTCCTTATTTAGGCTGTCTGTTTTCTGACTTCTCTGTTCTGTGCACTGTCATTCAGCAGCCATTCTTTATTCCTGTCAGTGCAGAGGAGCAGGTGGCTTCTGCTCGGTTCTTTCATTCTGTGTAGAGTCATACTTACATATATTCATCCACAACAGTTGACGGAAACACGGAAGAAAATGCTCCAGCAGTTCCTGTCAGTCCCCTTCATCTTCAAGATGACCCCTCTGCAGCAGAATTGCCTCCCTCAGCTCTGCATCACTGGAGGCTGGAGGTGGCCCGTCTTGGTAACGTGATCTGTAGGCTGTGTTGTGTTTTGGCAGTTTGCACTTGGCCGTAGAAGGTGAAGCTCCCTTGCTGGTAGTAAACACACCAGCAGCACATGGGGTGTCCTGTGTTTACCAATAGCACCACTAAGAATGAGACGGTTTTTTTCCATTTTGAATTGTTTTCCTGGAATAGGTATAAAACTAGTAAAGAGTATGGCCTGTGTTGTCAGTATAAAACACATCTTTAGTGCATTGGTAAAAGAAGATAATTTTGCTGTTGTTGTTTTTGATTGTTTGAGGCCTCTAGTTTCAGGCTTCCCAGGGCTTGGTTGTGAAGAATATAGTGTTTGCTATTATAGTTTGTTGCCACTGCCTTGATTCACGCTAAGCCACCAGTAAGGAGTTTGACTCCCCATCAGTGCAAATGTCAATTCTGTGAAAAAGACACGTAACACCTTAATGTTGTTATAAAAATAGTTTGGACCTCACAGATACTCTTAAAGACCCTCAGGTGCCTTTGGCGTTGGAAGACTACACTTGAAGAGCTGCTGCCCAAACCTACTCTCCACTGTTTGGTGCTGGGTGAAAGTGGTTCCAGTCCGCTAGGAGCTGACCCAGGCCAGAATGGTACTGAGCGTGGCGGAATACAGAAGAATGAAAAGAGAAGTTAGGGAATGAGAGCTAGGGCGGAGCCATGGACGAACTTTAGGTTTTTGCCTGTTGTTGGTCTGAGGCCTTTGTTCTGTTAAACAAAGAGGCATAATATTTCAGGCTCTGGCTTCATAGCACACCTCTGTTTGATTTCATTTGACTTCTTGTGATTCCTACACAAAGGCAAACAGTAGTTGACATCTGCCTCCTGAGCAGGGTCCAAGGTATATGGTGAAACTGTCACAGACTTGAAGCAACTTTAGGCCTGTGCTGTTATTGTGCCTTAGAAAGCTCGGCTGCTACTGCTGGAAATGTGTCATGGTTTCCCTTCCCTTGCTCAGTATTACTTGTGTGTGCTCCAGGGAAGCTGAGGGGAAACGAATGAAACAAAAAAACAGGGTTAGGCCCTCTTCTCTTTTTGAGGGATCTGACTGGTAAGTCATGCCAGAGATGACTAAAGGCCTTTGTCATTTACTCCTCACGTAGCTACTGAAACCGTAGTCTCTTATCAAATGAGGTTATTTTGGTCTTCCAGTAGGAATAGATTCCGTAAAAGAATCTATATTGGCTTTTCCTGGTAACAAGAAGATGTGAGTCTTACACTCAAGCAGGAGAGATTAAAGTTGGACACTGGGAATATTTCTGGAAGATGTCATTGAGGAGAGCCTTCTCTGGTAACAAAGACCTCTTTCAGGGGTGATAACAATGCATTTCTCATTTAGGGTGTGGTATGTTCATGAATTGTCCTGTGAGGACTTGTCCTTTCCTTCTGTGTCATATATTGCTATAACATAGAATCGATTGGATTGCAATGGGTTTGGTGTTATTTTGGGTTTTGCTTCTGTGTCAGTGCAGTAAAATCAGTGCTTGGAAAAGAGAACCATCATCTGGATGCTTTGCCTGTTTGGTGCCAAACAGCTGGCTATTCAGAAACATCTGAAAAAGGGACGGAAGTTTTCGTGACTGTTGAAAATTATAAAAATAAGCCCTCTGGCTCATGAGAGGATGACGAGCAGTCCAAGACTGATGTAAATGTCTCATTCGTTCATGAGAAAGGAAGGTTGAGTAGATTTGTAAAACATGTTCACTTGTTTAGTTTTCATTAGAGTGGAGTGAGATTAGCTTGTTTGCTTTCTAAATACTGTATTTAGATTTACATTTCCACCTTGAAATCCCAAGAAGATTTGGAAAACTCCAGCAAGTCAGAATGGTCTGCTTTTGTCACTGCCGCCACTGAGCATACATGTACACTGCCACCGAGTCAAGTCTGACTTGTCAGAGTAGAACTGCCCCATCGAGTTTCCAAGCCACTGAGCGTGTATGTGTGAAATGTCTAGTTGCCTCAGGGCAAAAATATAACAGACCCCAACAGCCAAAGGACAGCCCTGGCAAGTGATTTGGTGGGTTGTTACAGAATCAGTAGGGAGGTCTGATGGTGCAGTGTTAACTGAAAGGGCAGCATCAGCTCTGGGAACCCACTAGCCCTCCATGGAAAAAGATGTGGCAGTCTGCTTTTGTAAGGATTTGCAGCCTTAGAAACCCTTTGTGGCAGTTATACTCTGTCCCGTAGGGACACTATGAGTCAGAATTGACTTGACAGCCCTGGATTTGGTTTGGGTTATGACATTAGTAATCCGTACATTGCTGGTGCCCTCAACACAAAGTAGAGGATGCTTTTCACCGAAGACTACCTATGAAATAACTGTTAACTCCATGCTACCCTAAAAAGAAAAACAGAATTTTTGTTCCCTGGCAGGTTCCAAGAAGGGTACTCTAATCAGACTGTGCTCCTAAAACCATGGCTTTCTGCACAGAGCCCCAAGGATCACAGGGGCCTGTTGTGAGAAGATAAAAAAGGCAGTACTGAGGTGCAGGCGCCAGGCAGCAGGGCAAGAAGGAAACACAGAAGCAAGGGTTTTTTAATTTTTATGGAACTAACCCAGAAGCTGGTGTTGGACAAGAATGTTGAATGTACCATGGACTGCCAAAAGAACAAACATCTGTTCTGGAAGAAGTACAACTGGAGTGTTCCTTGGAAGCAAAGATGACAAGACTGCATCTTACATACTTTAGGCATGTCAGGAAGGATCAATCCCTGGAGAAGGACATCATGCTTGGTAGAGTGGAAGGTCAGTTAAAAAGAGGAAGACCCTCGACAAGGTAGATTGACACAGTGGCCGCAACGATGAGCTTAAGCTTAAAAACAGCTGTGGACCTGGTACAAGACCAGCCAGTATTTTGTTTTGTTGTTTACAGGGTTGGTATGAGTTGGAACCAACTCGATGGCACCTAACAATGACAACAACAACCCAGAAGCTTGTTTTCTAACTGCCTCCTAAGAGTCAGGCCTCGTTCTGGCTGCAGACTTTGTGTCGTGCTCTGGAAGCTACTGCAAGGGAGAAGCCAAAGACTGTCAGTGACCTTGAAAGTATACCGAGAGGTGGCTGAAGGCAGGGAGTCTATTGTTCATCACAACATCTGCTAGCAAGACTTTATTACAGGCTTTCGTAAAGCCGTCTTCTGTCAGCTGTTATCCTTTAGGGAAATCATACCCTAAGCTCTGCCCACCCTTAGAAATGTTTTAAGCTCCCGCCTCTTTTGCATCAAGGGCCCTGGCTTTATCCAAATGGGTTGGGAGACTATTCAGAAATTTCTTTCACAGATGTTCAAAAACATAGTTCAGTTGCTTTTTGGCAAGAGTTGTAGCTTTTGACTTCAGCTCCCCTTTAAGTGAAAACGTATCTTGCTTGTCCGGGGAGTAGACCATGTTATCTGAGCAGGGCAGGATTTATCAGCTCCGCAAGCATGAGTGATCCAGATGCTGAGAGTTAGGGATCTGGCAGGAATGCGTGGTACCCAGGGCCTGTGTAGCCAGGAGCATCTCTTTCCATTTGGTTCGTGTCCAGCTTCCAAGCCAGTCATTTGGGGAATATTGTGTTATGTAGGCAGTCTCTGGCTTATGAGCCAGATCCATTCCTCATTGTGTTTTTAAGTCGAATGTGTAGGTAAGTAGGAACAGGTACATCAAGTTCTCAAAGTTCTTACTTTAGTGTAAGAAAAGTCTGGAAGCCTTTTGAATGATTTAACAGCTGCATATGCAGCAAATGAAGGTGATGGTGGTAAAGAATTTGTTGCCCATCGGGTTGGTTCAGTCCTTTCAAAATAAGGGCGAATTTACCGGACAGTAAAGGCAAGTACTAGTGGTCCTAAGGCTGACATCGTAACCCGGGGTCTCCCTGTACTGCCGTGCTGACGTTAGAATTTAAGAGCTTGGAGATGTCTAGTAAAGGATTTTTTTTTCCCCCAAGCTTTTCCTAGCAATGAAATATTTTTGTTTAAAAAAGAAATCCTACCAAGAAACTCAGTATAATAAAACATATCTGGATGATAGTAGAAATCCCAAGAACCTTTCCATTTGTGCTGTTCCTTTTTTCTGCCAAACCCTTCACCTTTCATTCCCATCCAACTGCTCCTCTGTAACCAAGGACTGCTTAAAGTGCAGCCAGAAGACCAGAGATACAGTCTAAGACCCTAAAGAAAGCAGATGTGAAAACGGAAGTTCACTGGGTGTCCTGTGACACAGAGTGCTAAGGTAGGATGTAATTTGTATCTGGATTTTCTGGTCTCTGTTTAATAAACTCTGTAAAATTGCATTTCTGCCCTCATGCCCTGACTCACCTCCTCATCACTATCAGCATTAGAGAGCTTGAAGTTTCAAGATGAGCCAAGCCCACAGGGATTGGTGGGTTGGTGGCTGGGTCTGCAGACTGAGTTGGTGCTGCAGTGTTGGTACCTGGGCATTTTATTTCATGCAGTACACACCAGGTTTGGTGAGCTCAGGCATGCTGTTCACACTCATTCTAACAGAGTGTATGCTTTTACAAGGAGTCTTAGCATATCAAACGCTGAAACTGTCAGGCTAACCCTTCAGTTCAAATACACTCACTCACTGTCTCCAGGGCAGGAACACCTGGTGGTCTATTTCAGAAAAGCTTATTTTTCTGCCTATTTATTGAGTTTCTGGTAGCCTTGGCTGCTAGCAGTAGAAGTTTTATTCCTGATGGAGTAGTCAAATGCATAAAAAGACTCCTTTCTGTCTCATCTGCTTTAATAGGCTTTTCTTAAGCTGTCACTCTTAGACCTACTCCCCATCTCACTTTACTCAATTTTTTTTAATTGCTTATAGAAGAGAGATATGAAAACTAGTGGGGAAGGAGAAGAGAAACACCAGTGAATATAAAACATTGCAATTTCAGTTGCAATTAAGTTTTCAGATCATTTATTGCCTGGCCTTTGTTGGCAGCTGAAAGTTACATGCAGCCTCTGTGCAAATGTGCTCTTGGCTCTTTTATGTTTTGATAAAGCCCTTGAGAGCATCCACACCAAGGCCAGCATGTAAGTTCTGAAAATCAACATCTCCTTTCATTCATCCTCATCCATTTTCTAAAACAAGTCACTTTCAAAGGAGAGAGAGAGGACTGTTCAGCCGTGATGGTTCTGGTTTAATACGTACGGGGGTGGTCCAGATGGGAGCAATGTGAGCTAAGCTAACTTTTTTTTGATGTCGGACACAACTTTTACCAATCAGTCCCAAACATATATTCCTGTTTCCTGTGGGATTGTAGTATACACTTGTTTAATAATTGCTAAAGTAACATAGAAACAAATGTCAGTCTGTTTCACATGCTTCCTTTCCTTCTGCAGAAATCAGAATGGGCTCTGGAAACTGTGTTATCCCTGTGGGACAATGTCAGCAAATAGCACTCTAAATTTGTTAGTTGAGATGGGTGGCAAAACAGTCCAAATCTTTTCATAGAGGATATACCGTACCTACATTGGTACAAGGGCCCTCGTCTAGTTCTTAACAGTCGATAAGGACAGTGGTCAGATGATTCCTCCGAGGTTTCACTGAGCTGGGCTCTACACTGACAATGTTTCGTTTCATGCACCAGGACTCGTTTCACCAAGTTTAGAGCAGCTATAACTCAGAAGGTACTCAAAGACATTACATTTGAAGATTAAAGGTATTCTCTGTTTCATAACACACACATGTTCTCAACATGGATTTGTCTGTTGACAAAATGAGGAATTTCTAAAGAAATTGATGTCTTCACAGCTTAAAAATATTTTCAGTCCTGTTTACTGGGCTAGTATCATGATTTGGGGGATTTTGACCCTACCTGATCTTAATTTAGTATTGTTTGTTCTGGATTTGATATCATCTCCTTTTATTAACAGCCTCTTTGTTTTGTTGCTGTCCACGTGTGTTTTCCTCAGCCGTATAAAGTCCATTTTCTCTAGTGCCCGTGACACAGTCTCCGATTATTTGTGGTTTCCCTCATTATTGCAGTCATTGTGAGTGGGAATTGACATGAGGGCAACTGACTTAGTCGTGCAGGGACAGTGGGCCGTTTCTTGCTACGTAGCTATGATATATGGTTATAGCAACTATGTTTTTGATTTGTGTTGGTAAGTTGAATGTTGACTGAGTTGGAGAGGTAATTATTTAGCTGTCCAGTTTCCAGGTGATACATAGAAAAGCTCAGAGTTTAACTAATAAGTCCAGTTTAATATTGCTTAAGTCACTGATTCCCAGATTCTGGTCCAGCGGCCATGAGTACTTTTTAAAACACAGATTCCTACTCTGATCCATGGAGATTCTTATTCAGTATGTCTTGATTTAGATCCCAGGCATCTATTGTTTTTTGAAAGCTCATGATCATTCTGATATATGGCTGTCATGTGCATTCACAGTGAAATGACTGTCCTATGTTTTAAAAATCTCTGTTAGTGTCTCAAATAATTCTGGAATGCTTTGGCTACCTTCTTAAATGGAATGTTTACCTGAACATTCTGGGCTGTATGGAAAGGGACTGTAACACTGTTACCCTGTTCCACCACTGTAACTGACCTCCTGTCATGCTACAGATACTGAAGCTGTCTGGGTTTTCTTTTCTCATTCATAAATTGAGGGTACCGGATTATGCAAGGTGCATTCCACCTTTCTTACTTGCTTTGATTTGCAGGGCTTTGTCCTCCTGGAAAGTGTCTTCATCATCCCTTTTCCTCAGTAGCTGTTGCTTCTTCTAGTTGAGTGAGTGTCTAGTTGCTCAATCAAACTTTTTGAGCACGTGATCTGTCTTGGGCCTTGCCTGGACCCAAGGAGACCTATCTTTTCCTTTTTCCTCTTGCTCCTACCACCTTCCAAAACAAATGGAAGTAACCATTCTCCAAAAACAATTTCTTTTTTAAAAATTTTTATTTTATTTACCAGAAAGTTTATAACTCAAGGTAATTTCTAATTCAAAAATTTATACACATAATTCTGATGTTGGTTGCATTCCCCATGGTATAATAGCATACAGTCCCTTTCCACTCCAGGTTCTCTGTGTGTATTTGTCCAGTTCCTGTTCCTTCCTGTTTGTCTTATTTCTTCAAAGCCTATTTGATCTTTGTCCTGAAAACTGGGCTTCAGTTATGGTTTCAGTTTGGGGTTAGCAGAATGTCCAGGAGCCACTCTTGGGAGTTCCTTCAGTCTTTCTCAGACCAATAAATCTGTTCCTTATTGTGTGTGTAAATTTGTATTCTGTTCTGTATTTTTCTACAGTTCTGTGTGGAACTCTATAATCATCCCTGTCAGATTCCTTTGTTGGTAGTGGCTGGATACCATCTAGTTCTTCTGATCTGAGGCTGGCTGAGTCTGTGGTTCCTGTGTTCTTGTAGTCCTTTGGGCTTATATTTTCCTGTTTTCTTTGGTTTTCTTCATTCTCTTTTGCTCTGGATGGGTTAGGACGAGTGGGTTTGTCTTAGGTGGCTGCTTGGAAAGCACTTACGACCCAAAATGCTACTCACTAAGATAGAATGTAGAACGTTTTCTTAATAAAAGATGTTAGGCCAACTGAGATGTCCTGAGACTATGGTCCCCAGCTGCTAGGTCCCTCAAAGTGTTTAATGTGTCCAGGAAACTTTTATGCTTCTGCTTTGGTCCAGTTGTGCCAATTTCCCCTATGTATTGTGTATTGTCATTCCCTTCAAAGAAGTTGACACCTGTCTACTATCTAGTGATATCCCTCTCCCCACCTTCCTATCCTCGTAGCCATCAAAGAATGTTTTTCTTCTGTGTATACACCTTTTCTTGAGTTCTTATAATAGTGGTCTCACACAGTATTTGTCTGTTAGTAACTGACTTGTTTCACTTAGCTTAATTACCTTCAGATTCATCAATGGCATGAGGTACTTTGTGGGAATCATAATTGTTCTTGATCATTGCGTAGCATTGCATTGTGTGTATACGATGATTTGTTTATATTTATCAGTTGTTAGTCATTTAGGTTTCAGGAAACAAGTCCTTATGTTCTCAGATACAATCCTGGCATTTTCTAAGAATGTCTTAGCAGTTTCCTCCCACTGGACTAGGGAAACTTGTTCCTTTGGACACAAAATGTGACTGATATCAGAGGTCTGGGGACATGGCCTGCACTGCCTCCTCATTTGCCAAAATGAGAGGCCTTGTTTCCAGGAACCTGCTGAATGCTCCCTGCTAGAAACCAGTTATTATTCATTCAGCTCTGACTTGTGGCAGTCCCACGTGTAGAATGTGAGCAGAACAATGCTCCATAGGGTTTTTAGTGGCTAACGCTTTAAAAGAAAGTTACCAGGTCTTTCTTTAAAGGCACTTCTGGGTGGACTTGAACTGCTTACCTTTCTGTTAGCAGCTGAGTATGTTAACCTCTTGAACCACCCAGGCACTTCTGTATATTCTCTAGAGAAGCCTTAAAATGTTGGTGCCATAACATAGCCATAGCTTGTAAAGAAAAGGTACTACATGTTACTTTGGTGAGTAGCATCTAGGGTTTTAAAAGTTTATGAGTGGCTACCTAAGATGCCTTTCGGTCCCACATCCTCTGGAGCAAGAGAGAAGGAAGAAAACCTCAAACACAAGGGAAAGATGAGTCCAAAGGACTAATGGACTACAATTACCAAGGCCTCCACCAGGCTGAGTGCAACACAGCTAGATGGTGCCTGGCTACCACCACTAGTGCCCTGACAAAGGTTCATAACAGTGGGTTCTAGACAACGAACACTGCCATGAGTTGGATCCAACTTGATGGCACTTGGCTTTTGGCAGACAGAGAAAAATGTGGAACAAGTCTAACTCACAAAAATTGAACAGACTTAACCAAATTTAACAAGGATTATTAAAGGGAGTACTTTGGTTTCAGAACAGACAACATCAGATGACAGTCTCAATCTAGGACACAAGACTACATCAGCTATATACCATTCTAAGTAATGAACTCTCAAGGATTAATCAAAACTTAAAGATTTACAGCTGGGGGCCAGAGAGGTTAATCAGAACAGTAAAAAAGGAAATAAACAGAGTATCTAAAGAACTTTCAGGTAAAGCAGAATGCAAGGCAATACCTAATAATAAAAGACTGGTTCAGATTTAGGAAGATGAGGGTAAATTTGAAGATAACCACAAAGGAACTTAGCAAACCTACTCATCAAATAAAGGGGGAAAAATCTACAAACAAAAGAAGTTCAACACAGGGGAGTAAGAGGAACAAAGAAAATGTCAGTACCATGCATACACACAGACACAAAACCCTGTAAAACGATAGCAATAAACTCAAACCTATCAATAATTACAATGAAAGTAAATGGCCTAAATGCACCCATAAACAGACGGTGAGAGAATGGATTAAAAAACATCCATTGATAGGCTGTCTACAAGAGACCCACCTTAGAAATGAAGACATAAATTTATTGAAAAAAATTAGAAAATAATATCAAACAAACAGCTACCGACAGTGGCAATGCTAATCTCATATAAAATAGACTTCAAAACAAAATTCACTGTTAAATACAAAGAATGCCAAATTAAAGTGATGGTCTCTCATGAGGACCTAGGAATGATCCATCTTGAGGACATAACCATAGTATCTATGCACCCAGTGACAGGGCTCCAGAATACATAAAACAAACTCTAATAGCACTGAAAAGAGAAATCACCACTTCCACAATAATAGTAGGAGAATAAAAACACGTTAATACCACAACCTCTGGGCCAGCTGAGAGGTCAATTTATAGCAGTAGATAAACACTTCAAAAAAGATGGAACAAAATCAAAACATTAGCTATACAACTCAAACTGATACAGAACAGCAAAAAGAAGCCCACAGCCATCAGAAGAAAGGAAATAATAAAAATCAAGACAGAAATAGAGAACAGAAAACCAGTAGAATCAACAAAACCATAAATAGGTTCTTTGAAAGGATCAACAAAATTGAGAAACTGCTACTAAAACTGAAAAAAGAAAAACAGAAGAAGATACAGATAACCCAAATACGAAATGAAATGAGGGACATCACAATGGAACCAACTGAGAGTATTGGATCATAACAGAGTACTATGAAAAATGAGACTACAACTTACTTGAAAACCTGAAGGAAATGAACACATTTTTAGAAATACACTATCTATCCAAATGGACAAAAAATGTTGAAAATCTGAACAGACTGATTAAAGAGAAGAAATTAAAAAGGTAATTAACTCTCAACCAAAACATTCCTGGCCTAGACAACTTCTCTGGAGAATTCTATCCAACATTCAGAGAAGAGCTCACAACTAAAATTATTTCAAAACATGGAAAAGGAAAGGATCCTTCCAAATTCATTCTGTGAAACCAGCATAATCCTGATGCCAAAAGCAGTCAAAGACACTAGCCAAGGGAAAAAATTACAGATCAATATTTTTATTAATATAGACACAAAAATTCTTAAAATAATTCTAGCCAGTAGAATTCAGCATCATATCAAGATGCTGATGAGTCTGTTCAGATTTTCAACACCATGACAGTGGGATTCATACCAGGTATGCAAAGATCATTCAACATCAGAAAATTAAACAGTGTAATCCAGCACATAAAGAAACATAATTATTACAAATTGATGCAGAAAAGGCATTTGACAAAGTTCAGCACCCACTCGTGATAAAAACTCACAGTAAAAGAGGTATAAAGGGAAACTCAATGTAATAAGGGACATCTTTACAAAACCAGGAAACTCTGGTGGCATACTGGTTAAGTGCCACATCTGCTAACCAGAAGTTGGGCAGTTCCAGTCCATCAGGTACTGTTTGGAAACTCTGTGGTCAGCTAGTGGTGCTATAAGAGAATTGCCACAAGCTGATGGCTTTAAAAAGAGAAATTTTATTCTCTCGCAGTCTGATAAGCTACAAGTGCAAATTCAGGACATCAGTTCCAAGGGAAGGCTCCCTCTGTTGGCTCTGAAGAAATGTCCTTGTCATCAATCTTCCCTTGGGCTGACCAGGAGTTTTTGAGGTCCAGGGACCTCAGGGTCCTTTCCAAAGGATGCACTCTGCTCCTGGCACTGCTGCTTTCTTGATGATGTTAAGTTCCCAGCTCTCTGTGCTAGCTTCTCTCCTTTGTATTGCAAGAGATTGCTCAAGGCACAATACCATCCCGCATATTGAGTCCTGCCCCACAACACAGCTGACACCCATTCTCCCTCTTTAGCATTATAGAGGCAGGGTTTACAGCATAGAGGAACATCACACAATACCAGGAATCACTGCCTAGCCAAACTGCTACACACATTGCTACATATGTTGGGGTTGGTGGGGGAGGGAGGCATAAGTCAATCCACAGTACATAACTAGAGCAATAAGGCAAGAAAAAGAAATAAAGGACATTAAAATTGTTCATGAGGAAGTAGAACTACCCATATTTGCAGATGGTATGATACTATACACAGAAAATACAAAATACTTCATGAGAAAACTACTGGAATTAATAGAATGAAAAGAAGCCCTGGGAAAGTAAAACACCGTTAAAGAAGAAGCATAAAGTAGGAAGACCCATAGTACCTGGTCTCAGCACCTAGTATATAGCTATAGTAGAAAAACAGCCTAGTATTGGTACAATAGATACTTTGACCAGTGGAACAAAATTGAGAACCCAATTGTAAATCATCCGCTTATAGTCACCTAATCTCTGACCAGTGTCCAGAGTCCATTAAATAGGGAAAAACAATCTTTTTACCAAATGTGGTGCTAGCCAAAATGGATGTTCATTTGAAAAAAAAAAAAAATGAAGCAGAACCCATAACTCACACCATTTCCAAAAATAATTTAAAAGCAATCGAAGAGTTCAGTACGAAGCCAAAAACTGTAAAATAGGCCATAGAAGGAGAAATAGAATCAATGCTTAGAGGCCCTAAGATAGGCATTAACAAGATAGAAACCATAACTAACAACACACAAACTCCAGAAGGTAAGCTAGATAACAGGAGTCTTAAAACTTAACTCATGCTCATCAAAAGACTTCACTTAAAGAGTAAAAAGAGAACCTACAGACTAAGTCTGTCTAATTTCTAAGATCTATGGGGAAGTCCAGTACCTTTACAACAAAAAGACATATAATCCAGTTAAAGAATGGACAAAGGAAATGAACAGATACTTTAACAAAGAAGCCATTCAAGCAGATAACAAACACTGAGGAAATGCATGCTACCATTAGCCATTAGAAAAATATAACTCAAAACCACAATGAGATACCATCTCACCCTGGCGTTACTGGCTGGAATTAAAAAAAAAACAGAAAATAACAAATGTTGGAGAAGTTGCAGGGAGACTGGGACACTGACACATTGCCAGTGGAAATGCAAAATGGTATAACCGTTCTGGAAAACAATACAGTGTTGCCTTGGAAAGCTAAAACAGCAATAACATATGGTCCAGAAATCCCATCCATAGACTATATCCTAGAGAGACAAAAGCCATCACATGAATAGACACGTGCACACTCATGTTTATTGCAGCATTGTTCACAGTAGCAGAAAGATGGAAACAACCTAGGTATCCAGATAAATGGATAAACAAGCTATGGTACATGTGCATAATGGAGTACTACCCTGCAGTAAGGAACAGTAATGAATCTGTGAAGCAGTTTACAATGTGGATGAATCTGGAGGACTTTGTTGTTGTTAGGTGCTATTGAGTTGGTTGTGACTCGTAGCAACCCTGTGTACAACAGAACGAAACACTGTCCCATCGTGCACCGTGCCCACAATTGTTGCTATACTTGAGCCCACTGTTAGCCACCGTGTCAGTCCATTTCATTGAGGGTCTTCCTCTTTTTTGCTGTCTACTTTATCAAACATGTTTTTCTTTAGGAGTTGACTTCTCCTAACCACATGTCCACAGTTTGTAAGATGTAGTGTCACCTTTCTTGTTTCTAGAGTGCACCCACTCTGTTCTCCCAAGACAGATCTGTTTATTCTTTGGGCAGTCCGTGGCATATTCAGTATTCTTCTCCAGTACAATGATTCAGAGGCATCATTTCTTTCTTATTATTTAACTTTCACATGCATACGATACAATTGAAAATAACGTGATTTGGGTCAGCCACACCTTAGTCTTCAAAGTGACATCTTTACTTTTCACCACTTAAAAGGTGTCTGTGCATCACATTTGCCCAGTGCAGTGCATCTTTTGATTTCTTGACTGCTGCTTCCATGGGGGCTGATTGTGGATACAAGTAAAATGAAATCCTTGACAGCCTCAATTTTTTTCTTCCTGTTTATCATGATGTTATTTATTGGTCCAATTGTGAGGATTTTTGTTTTCTTGATATTGAATTGTAAATTATATTAAAGGCTATGGTCTTTGATCTTCATCAGTAAGAGTTTCAAGTCCTCTTCACTTTCAGCAAGGAGGGTTGTGTTGTCTCTCTAACATAGGTTGTTAATAAGTCTTCCATTCCTGATACTCCATTCTTCAAACAGTCCAGTTTCTCAAATTACTTGCTCAGTATACAGATTTAATAGGTATGGTGAAAGGGTACAACTCTGATGCACACATTTCCTGACTCTAAACCATGCAGTGTCCTTTGTTCTGTTTGAATGACTGCTTCTTAATCCATCAGTAGATTGCTCATGAGCACAACTAAGTGTCCCGAAATGCCCATTCTCCATAATGATAGCCATAATATGTTATTATCCACAGTCAAATGCCTTCGCATAGTCAGTAAAACACAAGTAAACACCTTTCTGGTATTCTGTGCTTTCAGCAGGATCAGTCTGGCATCAGCAGTGATATCCCCGGTTCCATGTCATCTTCTGACTCTGGCCTGAATTTCCAGCAGTTCCCTGTCAATGTATTGCTGAATCTGCTTCTGAATGATCTTCAGCAAAATTTTCATTGTGGTTGATATTAATAATACTGTTTGATAGTTTCCACATTCTCTTAGATCACCTTTCTTGGGAATAGTCAAAAATATGGATCTCTTCCGTTCAGTTGATCAGGTAGCTGTCTTCCAAATTTCTTGGCGTAGACAAGTGAGTATTTCTAGCGCTTACCTGTTTGTTGAAACATCTCATTTGATACTTCATCTGTTCCAGGATCTTTGTTTTTCAACATTGCCTTCAGTGCAGCTTCAACTTCTTTCAGTGCCGTCAGTTCTTGGTTATATGTTGAAATGGTTGAGCGCTGACCAAATTTTTTGGTATAATGACTCCATGTATTCCTTTTATCTTCATTTGATGCTTCCTGCATTGTTTAGTAGTTTTCCTGTGCAGTCATTCACTGTTGCAACTAGAGGCTTGAATTTTCTCTTCCTTCACTTAAGAAATGCTGATCAGATGCTTCATTTTCGTTTTGTCTTCAGCTCTTTGCATGTCGTTATAACACTTGGTCGTCCCAAGTTGCCCTTTGAAATCTTCTGTTCACTTCTTTGACTTGATCATTTTTCCTTTTGCGTTAGCTACTCACTATTCAGGAACAACATTCACAGTCTTTTCTGATGTGCAGTTTGGTTTTTAGTTTCTTTCTTGCCCTCTTAATGACCTCTTCATGTATGGTGTTGTTTTTGTCATTCTACAACTTGTCTCGTCTTCAGTCATTATTGTCAACACATCATATCTATTCTTGAGATGGGCTTGAAGCTCAGGTGGGGTATACTTAATGTTATGCTTTGGCTTTAGAGGACTTTCTAATTTTCATCAGTTCAGGTTTATCTTGCATGTGAGCAATTTTTGGTCTGTGCCACAACCAGCACCTAGCCTTATTTTGACTGATGATATTGAGCTTTTCCATCATCTTTTTCCACAGAATTAGTTTGATTCCTGTGTATTCCATTTGGTGAGTTCCACGTGTATAGCAAAACCAAACCAAACCTACCTCTGCTGAGTTGATTCCGACTCATAGCGACCGTATGAGACAGAGTAGAACTGCCCCATAGAGTTTCCAAAGAGAGCCTGGAGGATTTGAACTGCCAACCTTTTGGTAAGCAGCCACAACACTTGACCACTATGCCACCATGGTTTCCAAATATTTATTCCAAAACTGAGTGCCTTCAAGCTGATTCTGACTCATAGGGACCCTGCAGGACAGAGTAGAACTGCTCCATAGAGTTTCCAGGGAGCACCTGGTAGATTTGAACTGCCAACCACTGGGTTATCAAATGTAGCACTTAGCCATTATGTCATGAGGGTTTCCCTCCAAGTGGATACTCACCATTTAAGTTGGTGGAAAAAAGGATTTGCAATCAGGTCCTTGTCTTGCAAAATTCTACTATGTGATCTCTGGCAAACTTTTCTGTCACCAAGGCCATATTTTCCATCTACTGATGTTTCCTTGTTTCTGACTTTTGCATTCCAATTACCAGTAATTATCAATGCATCCTGGTTGCAATTTTAGACTCCAGAAGCTGCTAAGAAATCTTCAGTTTCTTTATCTTTGGCTGTAGTGGTTGGTGAGTCAATTTGAATAGTAGCCGTATTAACAAGTCTTCTGTATAGATCTGTGGATATTACTGTCACTGACAGCGTTGTATTTCAGGAGAGATCTTGAGGTGTTTTTTCCAGAGTGAATGCAACATCATTCCTCTTCAATTTGTCATTCCCAGCATAGTAGACCATATGGTCGTCTGATTCAGAATGGCAAGTACCAGTCCATTTCAACTCACTGATGCCTAGGATATTGATGTGTATGTATTATACTGCACTTCATTTCATTCTTAATGACTTCCAGTTTTTCTAGATTCATCCTTTGTACATTCCATGTTCCAATTATTAATTAATGTTTATGGCTGTTTCTTTTCATTTTGAGTCATGCTACATCAGCAAATGAAGGTCCTGAAAGCTTGACTCCATTGATGTCATTAAAGTTTACTTCATAGAGGCAGCTCTTCCTAGTCATCTTTTCAGTGTCTTCCAACTTGAGGGATTCATCTTCAGCACAGTATCAGACAAAGTTTCACTGTTACTCATAATGTTTTTTCTGGCTGATTATTTTCCGAAGTGGAGTGCCGAGTCTGCCTTCACAGTCTGGAAACTCAGCTGAAATTTGTCTACCATGAGTAACTCTGTTGATATCTGTGTATTGGTGGCATAGTTTTCAGCATCACAGGAATTCACCAGCCCTCATAGTACAAACTGAGAGACATGTGGGGGCTGGAGGGCGTTATGCAGAGTAAAATAAGTCAACTAGAAAAGGACAAATGTCGTGTGAGACCACTACTGTAAAAATGCATGAAAATGTTTATACATAAAAAATCGTTTACATTTATAAGGGACGGGAGAGACGGGGAAAGGAGAAAACTAAATAGACAACAGATAAGTGGTAACTTTGGTGAAGAGTTAAGACAGTATACAATAATAGGGAAGCCAGCACAATAAGAAATAAAAGAGAAAGGAGACCAGACTTACTTGTCTGACAGGGACTGGAAAAACCCCAAGAGTATGACCCCTGGATATCCTTTTAATGCAGTACTGAAAGTCCTCTTGAGGTTCACCCTTCAGCTGAAGATTAGACAGGCCCATAAAACAAAACAAGACTAAGTGAGTACACCAGCTCATGGGCAGGGCAAGCAGGCAAGAGGGGACAGGAAGGCTGGTAATGGGAAACCCAAGGTTGAGAAGGGGAGAGTGTTGACATGTTGTGGGGGTGGCAACCAGTATCACAAAATAATATGTGTAAGTTGCTTAATGAGATACTAATATGCTCTGTAGCCCTTCATCGGAAGTACAGTAGAAGAGAAAAATGTGGAATGTCCAGGGGCCGACTGGGACAGTGACAAAGCATCTCCTTAAATATGTGTTCTCTGTTTCTGGTTCTATGCATCTATAGGATGTCATCCTGCTGACCTCAGGCTGGAGGAAAGAGAGTGGGTAGAGAGGAGGGGAAAGGAGACTGTTGGGAGGATGAGACATGTATGAAGCAGAGAGGAATAGTGTGCTGTCACTGGACAGGGAGAGCAGTGGAAGCTGCATATAGGTGGGCATGTAAATTTATATGGGAATGTACATTTTCACTCAGTCACATTAAATAAAAAAGGGAGGAAAATAATTTGTGTTCTCTGGCCTTTATGGAGCATCAAAATCATCTTGAGTGCTGTAAATAATATATGCGTTTTGTCACTCCTGTCTTGCCTGGCTTATGAAGTCAGACCTGCCAGTAGGGTGCAGGAAGTGAACAGGAGCATTTTTACAAAGCCATACTTCAGAATCGCCCGTCTTAAGTTTCCTCTTCTTCCTCTAGATTGAAGCTTGGAATCATGCTTTGTTCCTCTACATCTATTTTTCCTTTTTATTAAAAGGAGAAAACAAAACATTACCACTGAGTCAATTCTGACTCATAGCAACCCAATAGGATAGAGTGAAACTACCCCATAGAGTTTACAAGGAACACCTGGAGAATTTGAACCACTGATTTTTTTGGTTAGCAGCCAAAGCACTTAGCAACTGCATCACCAGGGTTTCCATATTTTTTTCAGCATGTCTAAATAAACAGTGGAGGTAGTAGTCAGAATCCAGTAAACTGTGGTCTGAAACTTTTTTAAAAAGTGAAGTTGTTTTTAAACTAAAAGGTGCTCAGAGGTTCAGGGCTGCTCCTCGTAACATTCCTGTGGATAGGCTAGGGGGCTACTTCTAAAGACTTATTTCAGGTGCCCCTCTTAAGTGGTCTAGTGGTTCTTTCACCCTAAAAGTGAGGGAGAGTAGGAAGACTTTCACCTTCTGTTAAATACATTTTCACATAATTATTTATCCATCCTCTCCAGTATAATTCTACATATATTGAGAACTCACCATGAGCTAAGCATTTTTCTGTCTAACTTTTGAGGAAACAGTAGTGAACAAAGTAATCGAAATTCCTTTGTGGGACTTTCTCTTCATCAAACATATATGTTCATTTATTATATAATTAAATGACATTATTTAAATTGACTGAGCTAAGTTACAGCGTTATGAAGTATCATCATAAGAGTATTCCTGAGGATCAGACTGAGTATTGGCTAAGATCACAAATGGAACCAGAAAATGTAGTTTAACATATGAAACCAGGATGAATTTTGCAAAAATGTTACAAACCGAGATTGTGTCTTACTAAGTTTGCAGCCCATAGCCGTTCAGGGAAACATCATCTTAAGGCTGAATGAAAGAACAAATGAACGAACCTGTGGGAGCAAGACTTTGCTACAAAAAAAGTCATTGAGAGAATTCATGTTTATTCCTTGATTTTGAGAATGGGTTTCTGGAGAAGTGTATTATCTAGTACATATCTTTTCTGCCTTTTTTTTTCTTTTTGTTGTTGATATGGTAAATATTTTTTGTATACGTTTATGTAAATTTGCCATTTCAACATTTTTACATGTACGATTCAGTGACATTGCACGTTTGTTGAACATTGTGTTTTATAACTGTAACATTTAACCACTGCCACTGTGTTTTCAAATTTTGACTACACTTTTAATTCCACGTATTTAATTCCATGGATGTGCCGATGCCTTGGAGCCTTGGAGTTTCCAGTAGCTTTATATGCTTATTTCACCTGTTTAATTAAAGAATTATTTGAGCTAAATCCATGTTTCAGGATGCTGGGATGCTACCTCACAAGTAACTGCAAGTTCTTATGCCCCGGTAATGGGTTAATGCAGCTTTGTAAAGCATCTCATTTGCTTCTTTGTTGTAGATGATACTCTAAAGGTCTTCAGTTCAGTTTGGAATAATATAAGAACTTTGAATCTGCCTTTCAGGAATTTAAATAACCAGTTATTCAGAATGTTTAGCACGTGTGTTTTAAATATACTTTTGTAGAAAGGAAAAGTGTGACCATCTATTACCATGAAGTGCCTTCTGGAATTCGGAGTGTGTGCAAAAAAAATTGGCAGGACTGCTAAGACAGCCAATGAAAGAAAAACACATTTGATATGGATCTCAAAATATTAAGGGAACATGAAAAAGAAATAAAAGATCAGCTTTTGGTTCTGGCTCATACTGCTGTGTGTTAAGTAACTTAGAAGAAGTAAACTGTGTGAGAATGAATAGAAATATATGTTCTGGAAGTAATTATTAAGGCTGAAATTTCTGCATCTAATTTTAGAGTGCTTATGTTTGGAATTTCACATGGTGATGAAATATGTGTTTCAGGTTTGCGGAGAGAAACAACGCTTTGAGAAGCTGATGGAACACTTCAGGAATGAAGACAATAACATAGATTTTATGGTGCGTTGTTTCAGTTTTGCATTCAACATAGCAAACTCAGCAGTTTTTTCTGTTCCCCACTAAGGGTGTATGTGTATGTACATGTGTTACAAGTGACAGAAAATTGAATGTTCTATGCCATAGATCCAATCTAGAGTGTCCTTCTCAATCTATTCTTCCCCTTATGGCATTTTTCAGTTTTATTCCTTAACATACTTTAGATAAAGGCTAGAAGTACTGATTATATACAGCAAATAAAGGAGAGGATCTATGCAATTGGGAAAAGGGAGTTAACAGGTAAACATTTTCTGGTACAGATGCCTGCAGTTGTCCATTTAGCTAATGATGGTGCTGCATAGGAACCGTACAGGAGAAACCGAGAGCCTTGACCATTTCACTGTTGACAGACTCCAGCCATTGGCCTTCTCCAGACTAGGTTCTCAGGGAATCAAGTGCATTGGTTTGTAGAATTGACAGTATCTAACCAGAAAATGGAAACACTGGTTGGCATAGTGATTAAATGCTGTGTCTGCTAACCAAAGTGTCGGCAAATCAAATCTGTCAGACACCCTGTGGAAACTATGGAGCAGTTCTACTTTGCCTTATACAGTTACTGTGAGTCAGAATTGTCTTAATGGCAGTGGGTTTGGTTTGTTTTTATCTATAAAATTAAGGCACCCCAATGGTGCAATAATTAATTGCTTGGCTGCAGATAGCAAGGTTGGCATCGGATAATTTGCTCCCATTAAGATTCCCAAAACCAAACCCATTATTGTCGAGGCAGTTCTAACTCATAGTGACCCTATAGGACAGAGGAGACTTGCCTGATAGGGTTTCCAAGGCTTACAGGAACAGATTGCTGCATCTTTCTCCTGCGGAGTGGCTGGTGAGTTTGAGCCTCCAACTTTACACTAGCAGCTGAGTGCTTGAATGCTTGTGCTAGCAAGGGTCCTACTGTAAAGGTGACAGACCCTGTGGGACATCTGCTTTGTCAGGTAGGGTTCCTGTGAGTTGAAATTGACACAGTAGCACCCAAGAACAATAGCAATATCCCAAAAATTAATACACAACAGTGTATTAATCCTCTTGATCTCTGTCCTGCTCGGGTGACGTGCCGAGGGGACGATCATGCTGCAGGTCTCTCTAGCAGGTTTGATCACTTACAAGACCATGGGGTTCAGCGGCAATACAATACTGTCATCCTTAGGTTAGAAAAAGGAGGCAGGGGACTACTAAATGAGTCTCATGACTTCTGAATTCTTACACCTAAATCTTAATCATGACTTGAATATGCTCTCTAGAGAATTTCCTGAGACATGTTACTCTTGAGTATGCTCAGATCTTCAGGCTTTCTTTGACCTAATGCAGTTCTCCTGAGGGACTTTGGAACCGAGGACCTCCAGACCTGGACTTAACTCTCCCCGCTTGGTCCTAGCGTGGCATGGATATCCTAGTGAGCTCTTACACTGCAGAGTCTTCCAGAGCCTGTGCTTAGGATACCAACTACCGGTTTTATTTTAATTGCTTAAGTGATTGTGAAACATGAAAAATAGCTTTGCAGTTTTCTAACCCTTTTGTGTGAAGAAATATTTTTTCCTGGATCCTCAAAATTTATATGCCTCCTAGCCCCCTAACCCCTTCCAAGATTAGTGAGAAAAATGAAACAGTCTGTAAGAAGTTTTCTTTTCCATTTGCTTTTAAAAGATAAAAACTAAGTATGAAACAAAGAATAACTTTTGCGTTGACTTTTTAATTTTGTTACTAGGATCTTTTTGCATCTTTAAGGCTAATTTTTGCTCTGATGATGAGTAGCTAGAGAGACCCGTCCCCTAGCTCACCATAGGAGTTTCTTTTCTGTGCCTTGCAAGGAGGAACTTCTTTGTTCCTTTACAGCTGAAGCTGCAAACCAGAGGCTGCCAGCTGGAGCCAGCCCACAAACTTGTGGTATTAATTTAACAGTGTCAACCGTACATACAAAAATTTGGAGATTGCACATAAAAATACAGATTTCTCATTTTCTTGAAAATGAAAACATTTGGATCATAGTAGGCCCCCCTTTTTGTAGAGTGTGAGCTTCAGGAGCCCAGTTTCTTGAGCATGAGAATATCATCTCCATTTTGTCACAGTCCACACTATTCCCTATTGCACTGCACACAGCTCACCTTATGACTTCCCATACTTCTCTGGCCATTTGAGTTTCTGCTGAAATTACAATTAACAGCACCTGCAACTATCTGTTTACAAATTGGAGCATGTTTTCTGGCAGTTTATTTATTCACATACACATACATTGAAGTACTGTAAGTAGAGGCTGCTAGTAACACAAGTACATTTGCTGCATTCGCGTGTCGCCTGGCAATCTGCGCATATCATAAAGCTGGACAGCATTTAGACCTGTTTTCTCCAAGAGAAGAGAAAAGGTGCGCAAATCTGACCACGTTTTCCCATCAGAAAATGGGGCCCCTCATACACTGCCTTGAGGATACAAATTCCACCAATAATGGGTAAGATGCTTTCTCTTGTGTATTTTTTTGTGGACATAATGAAAACAAACAAAAAAACTGGCGACATCTTTTTAACTTAAAACCTGAAACCTTTTTATTGTAAATTACCATAGCGTAAACTTCCTAACTACAGCCCTCAGGGCACAGTGCTTAACTGGGGCTGCTAAACAGGTCATCATTTCACATTTACCAGCTGCTACTTAGAAACATTAGGGACATTTCTGCTGTGCCCCCCTAGACGGCTCTTAGTTGGAATCAACTCAGTGGCAACAGGCTTGCTTTACACCAATAACCTAGGAAGTTTACATGTCTTCCAAGTATATCCTATATGATATATTCAAAGAAGGATCTAACTTGATAAAGGCACTTTAAAAAAAAAAGAAAAAACTGTATTGGGGGTGGGGAAAAGGAAATATAAGGAGGTTCTGAGCAAGAAAGTGAATCTAGGCTCCTCAGTCAGTTTAGCTCCTTGCAAGAGATTCTCTTCAGCCGTGGAGGTAAACATCAGCAAAGTGTTTACAATATATAAGCTGTTGAATTCTATTCTGTTATTTAGCAAATCAGGGACTAGTTTTTTCTGTGGCCGATTTCAGAGCTACAGGTAGGGTTGTCGGGAGAGAGCAAAAAATTCAAAAGTTTTGTTAAAGTTAGTTGGATAACATGGCATATGGATGAAGGATCTTTTACTATACTGTTGGGAGGTGATGAACACAGGGACTGAAGTCATCACCTTGAGGAGACGTAATGTGTGATTTAAAAGTTCTTTTTTATAATAATTGTCACATTTTGTACATTATACCTATAGTTTGCAACTTTGTGTGTGATAAACCTATAGGATTTTTGTTTTTAAATAGTTTTCCTGTGTTATAATTGGCATAGTATCGAATGTATCAGTTTAAGGTGTTGTTTTAGTACATTCCTGGAGTGTTCCAGCCGTCACTGCATCTGACTTTAGAACACTTTATGTCCCTCTAAAAAGAAACTCCACACTCAAGAAGAGCCTTTCCCCTTCCCCCTAAACTACATTGTGTCTATGGATTTGCTTATTCTGAATGTTTCATATGCATGGAATCATACAACATGTGTTCTTCTGTGATTGAATTCTTTCACTTGGAGCATTATTTTCAAATTTTGTTTGTGTTAAAGTGTCAGTCTTTGATTTCTTTTTGTTGCATGATATTCCACTTTGTGTGTTGACTGCATTCTTGTTCACCCATTTGTCAGTTGATGTTTGGGTGGTTCTCACATTTTGACTTTTATGAATAGTGCTGCTGTGAACATAACTTGTATACGAGTTTCTGTATGAACATATGTTTTCAGTTCTCTTGGGTATAGACATAGGAGTGGAATTGCTGGACCACATGGTAGCTCTGTTTAACTTTTTGAACATCTGCCCATCTGTTTTCAACGGCAGCTGTGCCATTTTACATTCCCTGCAGCAATGTATGATGATTCCAGTTTCTCTACATCCTGTCCAACACTTTTGATTATCTGTCTTGAATTACCGCCATCCTAGTGAATGTGAAATGGTGTTTCATCATACTTATATGACTTTCCAGTATTTAAAAAAAAAGAAATTAAAGACCTGATAAAATGAAGGAAAAGGAAAGTGATAAATGGAGACCTGAATTTGTGAAGAGAATGCACATGACTGTGATTAATGTAAGAAAACAAATATGTAACCCCATGGTAATTTCATTTCAGGTGGCCTCTATGCAGTTTATTAATATTGTAGTCCATTCAGTAGAAGACATGAATTTCAGAGTTCACCTCCAATATGAGTTTACCAAGTTGGGCCTGGATGAATACTTGGACGTGAGTATAGCTTAACACTTGGCTCCAATACAGGAATTGATTTCTTCATCCACTCTCAAAGGTACACTTCCTTAGTACCAAAAGAAGGCTTTAAAACTCGGTGCGATCCACCATTGTAGTTCTAGTGAAAAGGAACCAGTCTGAGTGATGCAATCTAGCAGAGAAGCTGGATTCTTGCAGGCCTCTTGAGACCGTAGGCTGTCTTCTGCCAGCAGCTGCCTTAGTCCAGAGTTAGATAACCTCTTGTGGGCTTGGCTGTGGCTTTCCTCTGCTTTTTAGCTCTGTCTGGGTCAAGTCTCATTGTGCTTTTCCTCCAAGCTGTTGGATAATTCACATTCTTACTCACTCTGGGGACCCCCTTTGGGCAGGGAAAGTCAAACCAGGTCTGCCGTGCAGTGATGAGTAGATGCTTTGAGCATAAAAAGAATAAGGGAATGGACATTAGAGACTTCCTCCTGGAGCTGTTGAATTCTGTTTGTTTGTGGCTTTTGGAGTTCTACTTTCAGTTCTTGGGAGAAAGACTAGAACCTAATGTTTCTGTCTGTCTTGCTCCCTTTCAGAAGCATTCAGCCAGTTCCCTGAAGAACTTCTGCTAGCAGAGTTAATGTGGAAGTCATAAATGGGCTTGAGTAACAGTGCGTGCACAGGATGTACCCTCGTCCTTTGACCGTTAGGCAGTTATTTTCCCCTTTATCTAGGAGTGGTCTAGTTGAACTTGGAAGACCACTAATGAGAGGGCAAGAATTGTTAACCTCAGTTCCACGGCCATTTCTGGCTATAAAGAAGATAAGAGTACATCCCTTGGACATCTCTGGAGTTCAGCTGCCGTCTTCATTAGGGATGTTGTTGTCAAATCAGTTCCAGTTCATGATGACCCCATGTGTTCCAGAGTAGACTGCTATGTAGGGTTTTCTTGGCTACTGTCTTTGTGGAAGCAGATCACCAGGCCTTTTCTTACGTGGTTCTGCTGAGTGGGTTCAGACTGCCAACCATTTAGTTATCTGCCAAGCCAAACCATTAGCGCCACCCAAGGGACCTTTGACTACAGATAAGGCCAGGACATTTCACAGACTGTACCCTCGTGGGGAACCTTGATGGTGTAGTGGTTGAGAGCTACTTCTGCTAACTAAAATGTCAGCAGTTCAGATCTACCAGATGCTCCTTGGAATCTCTATGGAGCAGTTTACTCTGTCCTATAGGGTCGCTATGAGTCAAAATTGAGTTGACCGCAGTGGGTTCTTTCTGGTACCCTCATTTATTGTGTGGCAGAATCCCAGAGTCAGTCACTCTGACGGACAGCGTGGTTTGTCAGCTGGGCTGCCCTTGGATGTAGACATTACTCAGGGAGAGGTCCAATAGATTCGTTTAAAAAGTTATTTGAATTGTTTGTGTATTTGAAGACCCATTAACACATGTGGGTTCACCATGAGTCAGAACCAACTCCGTGGCATTGGGTGTGGTTTGGTTTAATGTCACCATATTATGTAGAAGTTGTTTTTTCTGCCTTGATGTTGGGTTTATCTGACTTCTTCTCCCACATGCTCCGAGACTGGCAATGTTGGAACCAAGAGAGGATGAGTGACTAATGGTGTCCTCTTTAGGAGTTTTGTGAGCTCCAGGGACATCCAGCTCTTAGGCTCCAGGGCCCAGCGGCTGCTACTAACATGGCAGTCCACGCTTGTTGTTCATCAGGAATCTTGTAAAAAAAAAAAGAGAGAGAGAGAGAAACTTCCTTTTTCATTTCTAAATTTTGCCCTTATTCAGACATCTTTTCATTTCTGACTGGAAACTGAGGTTAAACAATCTTATGCTGAGTAGATTAAGTTGTAGAATTCCACATAAATCCTAGGGAAAAATCCATTTTCTTGAGAATTTGTAGAGTGAAATTGCTTTAAAACATTGAAGATTCTTTCAAAAATTGGTATTTCTTTAATTTCTTGCCCTGTTCTGGACTGTGATGGACAGAGGTAGTTAAAAGAGTAAACATTACAAGTACATAATGTATAAATGCTTCATTAGTTTACAGTATCCCAGCCTGAAGAGTAATCATTAACTTGTTCCATAAATGTTTATTTACAGATGATCCATGTCCCAGTTATTACCCTAACCGCTCCGCTGATCAATTCCCCAGGGCAGATCCTGACTTACTCGAGGAAAATTCCATGATCTGTTTTACCTCTAGAGCTAGTTAAGAGTTCTGAGTGGATGCTTGTGCCCTGGGATATGTGAACAGGGAAAGCTTCCTGCCATGTTTTGGAAGCCTTAGGCTACTCTTACTGGGCAGAGACTTAGGGAAGCAATTGTGGAGGATGTGCAACTTGTGTTAGAATAAACCTGCAGGCTTTTATCTACTCCGTTTCCGCCCCATCCCACATACATCCCACTCCGTTCTACACAGACACCCCTCACATTATATGGTGGCTTGTGACTGCTGTTCTCTTCCCAAGATGTTACTAATTTTCTATTATCTTGATTTTGCATACTTCAGAATGTTTTAAGTTAGACTACGTGTACATGGGGCAAGAAGGGTTAGGAGAAAATACATGTGTAGTTCGGAGAGATTATTCCCCAGAAGGTAGTCTAACTGATTGCATTGTCTTAGGCAGTCACTTTGTGATCCTGCTGGGGAGACTGATATCTTAAGCCCTCTTTTGGTAGACACTATTTGGAACAAACAGAAAAACACACAGCGTGTTGGGGGAGTATGTTCTGTTTCTCCAGTGACACTCACGCCACCTTCTCTTGCGTTTTGGTTGTTAGAAGCTGAAACACACTGAGAGTGACAAGCTGCAGGTCCAGATACAGGCTTACCTGGACAACGTGTTTGATGTGGGAGCTCTGCTGGAAGACGCTGAGACCAAGAACGCAGCCTTGGAGAGGGTGGAAGAACTGGAGGAAAACATTTCTCATGTAAGTGTGTCTCAGGAAAAGGACAGTTGCTTGGTTTCAGTGAAGTGTAAAGTGGAGTTCATACTGGCTTTCTGGCAGTACGGCAGGCCTTCAAAACACATGCATGGGCTGCCGCTTGGGACAGGGAATTCTCAGAAGCCATTCTGGGTTTTTAGCAAGAGGCAGTTGATGTTAACTTAAAACTGAGGTAAATCAGTTGCCTCACGTAGCACATACACCTGTTCAGTTCCCCTGAGCTCAGATTCTTTGTCTTACAGGGACAGGAGAGCTAGATGACTGTTACAGTCTGAATATTAGGGGGACATATAATTCATATATGGGAATTTGATCCTTGGTGATAAAGAACCTTCTTCCAAATATGAATCACCTTTTATCAAATGTGTTGCACGCATTTGTGGGCAGGATGACCTGGCATGTCTGTGAAGCTTGCAAACACAGTTCCTCACATTCTAAATTGATTAATTTCACTGTAAACATTTTCAAGGAGACCTACAAGTTTATCCATGTATCCTCTCAGCTGAAGAAGAGTGCCTTCTTAGTGTAATGTCAGCTCTGTATTAGAACAGTGGTTCATTTTCTTTGAAGGATCTTGCCGCAGACCACAGTTGAGTCTAAAACCTTTCAAAGGTGGTTCAGTTGCTCATTCATGAGGTATGTATTTAAATACTGAAAGAATGGACAGAAAAATAGTGCTTCTCAAAAGCCCCAGGACTGTGAGCACTTAACTGTTTTGATGATATTCTGATTGACTGTTTTCTTAATTGTGAAATCAGTGGTCTTTTTCTTGTCTTATTTTTTTAAGAATATGATTTTTCCCTTTGAATAGTTGGTTTTATTTTTCCTGTATTTCTTTAGGAAACATGTGCTTAATGCCCTTTACTTTTTCCTGTCAGTCTGAAAATGAGCATCTTCCTGGCTTGGTTTAGCCCAAGTTGGTGAGCACCAGGCCCTCCTTTTGTAAGTGCTGTGGTAACCCAGTTGACATCTTCTTAGGGAGAAATCACAGACCCAGTAGTCTTCCCTCGCTACTTTTCCTTACCTGTGATCATTTTCAGTGAGATACAAGAAATGTGCAGTTGCTCGATTTTAGAGACTTACACTGAGGAGCTGTCAAACACATTCACCCTGGCTTATACTTTTGACGGCTCAGCCAGCATTGCATGCCCGTATTTGTATACCCACTTTTGTAGCAGGCTGCTTGTTTATTTGAACTATCTCCCCAAAATGTCTTGTGTTTCTTGAGTAGTTTGGGTTGCAAAGAAGAGTCATCTTTTTTCATTTTTTTTAAATTAAATCTATAATGATGGAACAAAGTTTCTTGGATCAAGTACTTTCAAGTGCTTTTGGCGTATGGTCCTGTCAGAGAGAGGGCTAAGGGGAAGAGAAGACTTTGTGACCTGAGCTGGCCACCTTACCTTACTCTTCTCTAGTCTAGTTGCTGATACCAATTGCCATCCAGTTGGTGGTTTCAACTCAGAATAAAACTTATCCCTTAGGGTTTTTAATGTCCAATTTTTGGACATAAGCTTCCAGGGATTTTTTTCTAAGGCACTTCTGGGTGGGCTTGAACCTCCAAACTTTCAGTTAGCACCTAAGCACATTAACCATTTGAGCCACCCAAGAATTCTTACCCTTGCTAGCACCTTCAAAAGGAGGGAAACATACCAAGTAGGTTGAAAACTCAGGAACTCATTTATGGGTTTTCTAAGAATTATGTATAAATTGATTCTTGTCACAAACAAATAAGTATTCAGAGCCATACTATAAATATCAACAATTCCAGAAAACAACTTGTGCAACACATGTAGGTCTCTGCTGGTCCCCAAATGATCTTTGAACTATGCTTTCTGAGAACCAAGAACCTAGATCTGTATTGTCCCGTGTCGTGACACAGCTTCCCCTTAAAACCTTTACAGTTGTCTGAAAAACTGCAAGACACGGAAAATGAAGCCATGTCCAAGATTGTGGAACTGGAAAAGCAGCTTATGCAGAGGAACAAGGAGCTGGATGCCGTTCGAGTAAGTGTGCTGACGACAGCGGCTGCCACTAGGCCAGGCCAGGGACACGTGTCTGCCTGGGGCTGGTGGTGTGTGGAATACATTAAGTTCAGAGGAATGCATTGGTGGATCATATTTATTGGAATCATTTCAGAGCTGACACTAATGAAACATCCACACGGTGTATGTGTATGCATGTGTGTAGTCACATTCTGGGGGTTCAGTATTTCTTTATCACAGGCTTTGGGAGCAATAATATTGTCCCAGATGGAAGAGACTGAGTTGATTTTTGTGGCTCATCTATTTGGATGGAAATAAAAACACAGCATGGATTTAATGCATGCTGCTTACTTATTTTTTGTTAGGTTTTGGACTTCTTTGTATTTCTTTGCGTCTACTTGAAACCGGATTTGGTAGTTGCTATGGAAACAGTGAAATTACAGCACACACTAGACTTAATAGCATTCACCAAAAAAAAAAGCAAAACGAATCTGTTTTACTGTCAGCTAATCTGTGGTATTTTACTTGGCCTTACTCTGGTTTCACCTTACATGTTGGGTATTTATGGAGTGCCATCCCTGAGCTTGGGATCACACAAAACATAAAAAAACACCACAGTACCTGGAGGCCTTTCAAGCAAGTGGTTTGCCTTTATATCGCTGTTAATGAAATGGCACCTTTTATCTGATGGTTCTCGTGTCTTCATGTGTTGCTTGATACTCTGACATGTCCTACAGTTAACTCTAGGACCTTTGCTTTCTGGCACGCCACTGAAATAAAGTTGTAGCATATGGACTCAATTCAAGTTCAGTCTCTCAGATTATTAATAATAGACAGAGTGTAAAGAATGTTTCCCTGCCTGTTGGAGATTTGTGGTGAGAGATCACATGTACAAGGCCCAGCAAGTAAGTACAGTTCCCTAAATTCTTTCACTGGACTGTCTATGGGCCCCTTATAACAAGAGCCAGGACAGGCTTTGAATTGAAAATTGTAACTTCTTTGTTTTCTGTTAAAAACGTAAACAGAAGTAAACAATAATGGAGGGATGCCTTGACCCATTTTGTTCACTGTATTCCCAAAGAGAAGAAGTTCAGTGATCCCTGTCCTGAGCTCTGGTCAAGGGGGCATTGCCAGGACTGGGGTAATGCATTCAAGAAGAGTTCACTTCTGTTTACTCACGAGTAGATTATTCCATGCTTTCTGCGAAGCATTTTTAATCCCAGTCTGACTTCTGTCCAAGGCTGACTTAGGCCTTTTTGTTTGTGGTTAGCTGATATGTACTTAGAAGTCACGAACGCATTTTATAGAACAGGAAAGCAAAGCATGCTACACCATTAGAATGTGGTCAGTATATCCCACAGTCAACTGTAAGATTACTTTGGGGTCATTTCTACCCCACTTCTCTCTGCCTGCCAAGAAAATTGAGGTAACTGTATTTATTAAATGTAAAACCGTATCTTAACAGTGATACAGTCACTGTAATATATTGGTGTACATTACCAGTGAACAATGATTGGTGGGACTTGGTGGATTCTGGTTGAGTTCCATTAATTCTTGTTGATACAAGTAATCTTTTTCCTCTGGTTAGTTGTTGTCTAATCTGTTCCACCTCAGGATGACCTGTGTGTGCACAGCAGAACTCCCTAGGGTTTTCGAGGCTGTGACCTTCTGGAAGCAGATCCCCGGGCCTGTCTTCCAAGGTGCCTCTGTGTACATGGCAACAACCAACCTTGGAGCTGGTAGTCAAAGGCTTCTTAACCATTGGTGCCACTCAGGAATGCCTTCTCCTACTCCTGTAGTCACTGATCTCAGTGTGCCTGTCTGATGGAGAGAGATGGGAATGTCGTGTGGAGACAGAGTCTTCCTCACAAACTCTCTTGCAGGAAATCTACAAAGATGCAAATACCCAGGTTCACACATTAAGAAAAATGGTCAAAGAAAAAGAAGAAGCCATTCAAAGACAGTCTACTCTGGAAAAAAAGATTCATGAACTGGAGAAACAAGGGACCATTAAAATTCAAAAGAAAGGAGATGGGGAGATTGCCATACTGCCAGTTGTGGCATCAGGCATACTGCCCGCTGGGTCCGAAGTGGCAGCTGGTAATTATGTGGGACCAATAACAGGGGCCACATCCTTGGGGTCCCTGCCACCTCCTCCCCCACCACTACCTCTGTCATCAGATGCACCTGAAGCAGGTGAGGAGCATTGACATGAGAACTAAGATGGGGTTAGGGTGTTTGTGTTTCTTCTTTTACCATTTGTCTGTCTGTGCCCTCTATTTGTTTATATTAGCACATTTTCATACGTACTGATTCAAGGAACATTTTAGCTTTTCAGATTAAAGGTACAAATCTTCATGTGTGTTGCAGTATTCCTCTCATTGGTCAATAAAGAAATTTTATACTCTTTGAAAAAATAATCCTCTTTTTAAATGCTTTGTTTTCAGATATATGTATGTCACATACTGTGAGGACAAATATTTTTCTGGTTTTAAAGACAGCCTGTTTCTCTTCTTCTTCACTAGTGCACAATGGTCCAGTGACGCCACCTCCGCCACCACCCCCACCTCCCCCACCCCCTCCTCCACCTCCTCCCCCTCCTCCCCTACCAGGACCTGCAGCTGAGAATGTGCCAGTCCCTCCTTTACCACCCCCACCACCCCCTTCTGCACCCCCACTGCCTGGAACGTCATCACCCACAGTGGTTTTCAACTCAGGATTAGCAGGTAGGAGCACAGGATTAAACCCAGGTACTCGTGTCAGAAATACTCGTCTTTCTTATCTCCTGAGAGCTAAAGCCATTCTTCCAGAGTCTGGGTCTCTTGTTCTCACGTGTATCTCTCTCTTCTTAATATTAGAACATTTCTACTGACATAGCCAGTGAAGGTGAAGTTGTCTCTTGAACTTCTTGCGTCCTTCTACTCTCCAGATGTAGAGAAAGCAGAGCAGGTGAACTGTCTTCTTAAGGATTAGCACACTGTCACGGGTTCAGAAAACACTTACCTGACCTGTGTGGGCAGACAGCTGAAGCCTTAAGGGTCTTTTTTTTTTTTTTTTTTTTAATGCTTATGTAGTATTGTCTATAAAAGGAAAAATGCCTTTGTATGTAATTGCCTGACGTAGGTTTCCTGACCTTTTTTCTCAATATTTGAGAACATCCGAACTCACCATAGTGGATGTATGCTTCAAGGAGAAATGCTGCCAACAGCAGTACATCCATGACTTCAGATACTTCCAAATATCATGAATCTTTCCATCATGATAAGCAGGAGATAGAATACAGCCTGCTTACCTTACCTGGCACCCCCAAATAAAATCGGGGGTAGGGAGTGAAGTGAGAGAGGACGAGAGCTTCTGTAATGTCTTGAAATGTAAATTCTTATTTTTGGCTAACAGAAATGAGTTTTTACTTTTTCCCAAAATATTGGAAGCTGTTTCCCAGTCGTGGTGTGTTTCCTTGGCATTGAGAATTAGTCTGCACTTCACCGTCTGCATGACACTGGGATACTCTGTTCCCTCACCCACCTCAGCCCCTCCGTGAAGCCTCTGACTCTGTGAGGAACTGCCCTAAGGGCCTTGTTTTCCAAGGCTGTGGTAGTTCTCAGAGCCCTTGCCTAAAGTCCAGCAGGCAGTCTGCACTGTAAAACATTTCCCAGTCTCCGTCTCTCAGTGTTCGGCAGCAGTTTCAGCAGACAGTGATCAGGGCGCATCATCATAGTGATCACTAAGATTCTTTTCGACACCAGAGAGCAACCCATACCAAACTTGTTCCACAGCCAATTTGTGATGTTTATTTCCATCGAACTGTTATGCAGATAAAGGTGCCCATTCGCAATAATGTGCACAGTAAATCAATGACTCACTTTACCCTTCAGGGTCTTCCCATCTACTACTTCTAGAACTTTATTGCTTCTGAAGGAGAAAGGTTGGAGGAGAGTCATCATGGAGCTGTTGGATTTTGGAATATAAACAACATCAAACAAAAAACCTCGCAACAAGCCCGAGGAGACCTTTCCGTCAGCAGTCTGTTCTGAGTGATAGAGTGTGCAAACCCGTAACCTTCACCTGCACTGGGCTTACTGACTAGATCTGCCTCACCGTCCATAGGGCACTCGCTGGGAGATGCATTTGCTGTGGTGGCTCCGTTTCCTACTGCCTCTTCTCTCTCTGGCAGCTTGTAACGTGTGATACAGCATCCGCTTTCGTTCACCCGAGTGCTAACGTTAGAGCCCAGAACTGCCCTGGCTGAGGGAAACAGCAAGAGGCTGAGGTGTTCATGTCCAGTGCACCTTCCTGTCTGGTGGAATTTGCCTGGACTCTGCCCACCTCTTCGCTCTTAAAATTGTTGACTTCTGTTGGCTTCCACAATTTTAAGGTGTGCTCAACTGAGTGCTAGCTGCAGCCTGTAGGGTTGCTGCAATTGGATGTTGCTTGACTATACTTGGGGTGGAAGAAATTCCTCTTTAGTTCCGTAAGTAGCTGAGCAATTGTAAGACTTTCTGTTCTAGACTCTTGTGAGTCTGTGATAGCTTGAGATCAGACAATTTCTGCAAGGCCTTTAATCTCTCTTCAGTAATCATCCTTAATCTGGCTGTTTATGCTTAGTGATTGTAGCCCATTTAGTGACCTGTTTTGCCCAGTGTGTTCAGTAAGTATGTATCTCTTTGAAAGTAAAGAGGCCATATAGAACATCCCAGTAGAGTCAAGAGCCAGATGTGCTGATTGCCAAGGGCTCCTGGAAAGTCAGAATCCTGTGGCCCCTGGAGGCCTTTGGGCCTGCAGGCAACAAGATACTTTACCTGTTCAGCGAGCAAGTATATTCTTGGTGACCAAGGCAAGGAACCAGAGGCAGTCTCCTAAGTATACTTAGTTGAGATTTTCTTTGCATTTTATGGGGAAAATGTTACTAACATGAAGTAAGAATTTGAAGTATAAGGCTTGGCATCCTTCAGATCTGAGAGTGATAGATAGATGTAGCTCCTTTTCTGGGTTAGAACGTCCCTAACAGACTGCTGAGAGGTCTATAACATTTGCTGTCTCTAGTAGGAGAATGTGCTGGCATCTTTAAAATGAGAATGTGAGCTTCTACTGATGATCTTTTATGTAAAACAACTGTAAATATCCTGTATGATTCCTAGCATCGTAGTTCAGTATGGCTGTTTGTGACCGCTGCAATAAAATGTTTTCTCTCCCGCTTGTCAAAAGACTTTTTTTTTTTAATTGAGTCTTAAGGCAGGCCAGAATGGAATGAACTTTTGGCTCTGTGATGCCTTGTGGATTGTGTCCAAGAAGCGCGAAATTCTGTGCTAAAGATGCGTGAACTGCTGAGCCCCTTGACTCTAACCATATCTAATTTTTTTTATTCTTTCTGCTTCCACAAAAGATGGGCCAATCAAGCTTTTCTGTAGGTTGCTCCTCGCTGAGTGTGTTGCGTCTTTACCGTGCATTCCTGTTGGTCAGTGTGCCTTGACGTCTTTCCACTCCATCTTCCTTTGATCCATCATTGCATTTTGACTTTGTGTCTGCAGGCAGTCTTGCTGTTGGCTCTTACTGCCAATCTTTAATTAAAAGATTTTTAGTTAACACCAAAGAAGAGGTAGCTGTCTTATAACTGGTCATCCCGGGTTTCAGATGCCACCTGGCTTTTACCCTGAGAAAAGGAATATTTTAATTTTCATAGCTGGATTTCAGGTGTAAACTCTAGAAGAGTTTTCAATGTTTTCAGAGGAAGAGCGCTCCTTCACAGAACAAGGAGGAGGTGCTCTGGGGAAAACTGTGCTTTTCCAGCCCTCCCACTCTGCTCTCTGGCACACTATGTGGAACAGAACCTTATCCACCCGCCTACCCGCTTAGTCACTCAGAGCCACTGTAGCCTGAATACTGAGGACAGGGTGTATGAGGTCTGACAGTTAGTTTCATGAACTCATTCTAGGAACACCTCATTGCTGAGTATCACTATAGCCACCTTCAAAGTGCTCCCCCTGGGAAGCTGTGCACTGACACCAGCACCTAGTTCACCCTGCAAAGCAATTTTGGAACTTTCTGGAATGGCTATCAGAACTGTCGTTGTATTACCCTTGATGTCTTGAATATCATCAAAATGTCGTCTTTTCAGTATTTTCTTTATCTTTGGGTAAAGAAAAAAGTCACTGGGGGCCGGATCAGGTGAGTAGGGAGAGTGTTCCAATATGGTTATTTGTTTACTGGCTAAAAAGTCCCTCACAGATAACTGTATAGTTAGGTTTGCAGACTTGCCAGCGTGCACAATGGCCATTCTGGAAAGAGTTGCCAGATTGCTTTGAAGGATGGACTAGGCACTGGCATCAGTGCACAGCGTCCCAGGGGGAGTGCTCCAAAGGTGAACGCAGTGGTATTCAGCAGTGAGATCTGTAGCACTTAGAACAATGAAGTTCACGGACTTCTCAGGCCTCGTATTTTGTGGTCACATACGCAGCCCGTAAAAAGCTAGTACCTGAGTCAGTAAAAGCTTCTCTTGGAGAACTTTCTTGCCTGGGTTCTGATCTTAGGCTTATTGGTAGTCTTGTTAAAGAGTTAAGAATAGGGTAGCTACAAATCGAATGGGAAGGCAGGAAGTCAACAGAACCTAATTGTCGTCTCAGATTATGAAAGAATCCCTGCACGATGCTTCATCGTATCCCTCCACCCCTTCCCATGCTGAAATTCAAAATCACAGAAAGGTCAGTTCCTTTGCCCTTAGAGGCATTGGTTTCCCTGAGTGGCACAGACAGAAGTGATGAAGAATCGAGCATTGGTGGTTAGTGGAGAGTAAGGTACCATGCCTTGAGGCTGGAAAGGCCTGGTGTGACACAAGCTGTTTCTCTGTGTTCCTGCATGCCTTTGTGTGGATTATCAGACAGCATTCCTGCTGTTTACATGGCCTTTGTAACTCTGGAGGAAAGAGAGGTGGCACCCTTTGTCTCCCATGACCAGTTAACTCCCAAGGAGACAGATGGCCTGATGAAAGCTGAGTTATGGATCCTATTTATTTTTGCTCTGCGCTAAAGCCCTTGGAGTTCTCCACCCTCACTTGCTGATGATGGCAGATAGTGGAACTCCAGCATTGTCCTGGAGGTGACTTGCGAAGGAGCTAAATGGTTTGGGAAGACTTCTTTGTGATGTGTAATTAATATCCAGGATTATTTAATGCATTTCCTTTTTGGCCCATTTCCTCACAGTAAGGTGAGTTGGATTTTTCTTCTGGCCCCTGAAAGATTCCGTTCCTGTCTGTTAAAAAGTGTTCTGTATTTTTAGTGTGTCCATTGATGCTTTCTAGTTTCTCATAGCTGAGACCTGGGAAGAATTGGTTTTTCAAAAAAAGAGAGAAGAAGTGACTGTTGCCGTTCATGAGAAACAACATAATGTCTTGATTTCTAAGTAGCACCTCTTTCTGTTTTCTTAAACCTTTTTCTAATTTGGACCTTTCATGGCACTTCCTTAGTCTGAAGTTTACTAAGCAGCAAATATAAATCTCTGTTATCCAAATCGTCCTCAGGAAGGTATTGCTCTGACTTCCTTCCCTGGTCACTGAGGCAGTCACTGCCTGTAGTCTCTGGTCATCTTTTCAGATTTGTTTGGAAATAGGGACTCAGAACCAAGAATTTTTAGGATGCCAAAATTCATTGTAAACTCACCAGTGTCAAGAGTATTTGTCCTATCTGCCATCTAATAACAATCATAATTTTTGTTCCCCAAAATAATTTACTTGTCCTAAGCATTATCTCAGTATTGTGAGTGTAATACAGCAATTCCAATTCCTGCATTTTTTTTTCATCGACTCTTGGACCTTAGACAGCATTACCAATGCTTCGTATCCAGCCAGCCAAATAAATAATAACCTCACATCACTCAGGCCAAGGCCATGCGTGATGCTCTTCCTATTTAAAAGCACTTAGGCGCCTCTGACCAGCCTTCCTCCAGTGTTAAAGTGTCATCTGCAGGAACTGTTGTCTGATTGTTTCTGAGGTCACGGGGTCTTAGTGGAGTCTTAATTTCATTCTCTCTGACATCTTTAGCTGTGAAAATTAAGAAGCCAATCAAGACAAAGTTCAGAATGCCGGTTTTCAACTGGGTTGCTCTGAAGCCCAATCAGATCAATGGCACAGTCTTCAATGAGATTGATGATGAGCGCATTTTGGAGGTACCATTCTCTTTGGTTAGAAATAGGGCTGCTTTGTCCAAGAAAACTACCATGGCAAGTCTCTTAACATGGAAGATTTGACAACAAAGTACTAGTGTTTAAAATGCATTTATGTGAAGAAGAAAATGTTTTATAATACTAAAAATTAAAAACAATCACTGTTTTGTAAGATTGCTCTAAAACTGTTTAAAAAAGTTATTTAAAAATGAAAATGTTGAGCATCAGGGTATGCCCAAAATATGTATATTACATGGTCCCTACCCTTAATTTTAAAAAGGACATAAAAACTCTTTACTAAATTGTATGCAAGTGAGAACTCAATAGTCACACTGTGTACCTTCTTTTGGTAGACAGTGTTACTTGATGGTGGCCACCTATGCAAGCTAACTACCAAAAGACAATTGAATTGTCCACTTTAGACATTTCTTTCTGTTTATGTGTCACAAGTCTTACTCTACCAAAAACGGGAAAAATTGAGCAAACCATGGCAAAGACAAGTATTACATAGAAGAAGCAAGGTCTCTGATGCTTAAGAAACTGTCTGAATGATGACTTGCTGAGTTAATTGTTAAGTATGATCTACTTTGCCAATTTAATTTCTCCCTTAGGACTTAAATGTGGATGAGTTTGAAGAAATATTCAAGACAAAAGCCCAGGGTCCTGCCATTGACCTTTCTTCAAGCAAGCAGAAAATAACACAGAAGGGATCCAACAGAGTGACATTGCTAGAAGCAAATAGGGCCAAAAACCTTGCCATCACTTTAAGGAAAGCTGGAAAGACTGCGGATGAGATATGCAAAGCTATTCACGTGTAAGTTCACGGCATTGTAGAAAATTAGATCCCAGTGAGTTTGCAATAAAAAATGAAAATAAAGTTATGAATTGATAACAGAAATATTTCAATAGTGGGGCAAGATCTAAGATAAAAGATGGAACAATCCCTGATATCCGTGCACTGGAGATTCCCTTTGTTATGTGTGTGCTGCTTCAGGGTTGAACAACATGCTAATACGCAAGAGGCTGACCAGAGATTACCATGGGGAGCGTTGTGTTAGAATGAGTGAGTAATCACTTTTGAAAAATAACATTTGGGTTGTTACATCATTTATTATCTTGGTGTGCTCTCGCATATAGGCCTACAGCAGTGCTTACAGAAAAAGAAAGTCAAGCCGGGTATCGCACATGTTAGGAAAGGGGAGCAAATACCAGCATTCTCTGGAGTATCAGAATTCAGTCCAGACTTGTTGAATGCCAGGTTGGTGGCATTTGTGGAATGCCACAATTCAGTACCAAATACAGATACAGTGCAGGTGTATTATATTTTAGTTTGTGACAATAGGAGTATGATTTCTGGGGCTCTCAGCCTTCTCCAGACACTGTAAACAAAGCCCAGTCCTTTTTCATTCTTAAACTGCGTAGAAGGCATTGCCTTTATTTACTTAGTCGTATTCTCTGCTCCTTGTGGTCATGGTAACTTAAAAATACGATAAAAAATATTACTGAATGTTTCAGGAACTAAGTCCTCATAAGTTTGTACTTCATAAATTTTAATCAGAGACTCTTATGAAGAGTAAATGACCCTGAAAAAATAATTTGGGGACATACCCGTAACAGTCCAGTGCATCCTGTTGTCTCTCATTTCTGAGGTGTGTTCTGGTTTTCAGTCGTGTTCGTAATGTCGATTAAAACCCGCTGCAGTGCAGTCAATTCCGTCTCACAGTGACCCTATGGGTCAGAGAAGTGCCCCATAGAGTTCCAAGGAGTACTGGGTGTATCTGAACTGCCAGCCTTTTGGTCAGCAGATATAGCACTTAACCACTGTACCACCGGCCTGATTAAATGTAATTATTGTTTGTTTTGAAAGAAGTTTAGAGAATAAAATAGAGGTTGTAGAATATATTTGATGCACATCCACAGACCTGGTACTCCTGCAAGAGATATGTGCATTTAAGCTAAAACATCCATACAGTGTAGGCATTTGGATGCACAGTATGTCCTAATGAAAAAGAAAATATCCCAATCTCTTGGTTTAGTGTGAAGTATTCTGTGGAGTTCACCAGATAGTCTATAATTCTGTGTATAATCTTAATCTATTTAGCATGAGTGCTTCACATTGTGTAGAAAATCATTGTTGAACTACTAAACTATTAGAGGCTTCGGTCTTCATGCTGCCTTTCGCTACTGTCATTTGCTATTGATTTGTAGAGGCTTAGAACTAACAGCTATGAACCCTAGTGGCGCAGTGTTAAGAGCTTTGTTGCTAACCAAAAGGTCAGCAGTTTGTATCTACTAATTTTTCATTGGAAACCCTATGAAGCAATTCTGCTGTGTCCTGTGGGTTCACTGTGAGTCACAATTGACTTGATGGCATTGACTTTACAATTAACTATCTCAGTAGCCTGAAAACAGTGTGACAACTTATGGTAAACTCCACGTTTTCAGGGAGGACCCATTAAGGTCCTTGATCCACAGTCAGGAAGCAGTGCCCAGGTAGCTGTTTCACAGGGCTGCTCTTGAACTCAGTGATGCGATCGTTCATGAGCTGGAGCAGACCAAGGTGTAGGGAAAGAGGAGGGCTTCTCTTTCTGACACCAGCCTGTCTCCACCTGTCTTCAGATTTGACCTGAAGACGTTGCCTGTAGACTTCGTAGAGTGTTTAATGAGGTTCCTGCCAACTGAGAATGAGGTGAAAGTGCTCCGGCTCTATGAGCGGGAGAGGAAGCCCCTGGAGAACTTGTCAGACGAAGACCGGTTCATGATGCAGTTCAGTAAAATCGAGCGGCTCCTGCAGAAGATGACCATCATGGCCTTCATTGGGAACTTTGCAGAAAGCATCCAGATGCTGACTCCTGTGAGTGGACCACCTCTGGTGGGGAGGGACCCCTGGAAACAGCATCTGTCTTCCTTTTATGTCTCTCCCAAAAGTGTACTCAGTGTGATGGGCTCTAAAACCTGCTTCCCAAAACTTTCCTTATTGTGTTTTTATTTCAGCCTTCCTTTACATGGTACAGATTGTGTACACAAAGTAAATTTGAAGACATTGTAAATGAGGTTTGAAAAACAGTGAATTTCTATATTCTGGTGTGCTGTTCTCCCTAGAGAATGATGTTTTCTGAGTCTACAGATAGCTGTCCTCTGGATTTCATGCAGTGATTTAATACTAAGAACAAGGAAACCCATTTTCTTAAATTTGGTCCCCTTCTGAAAATACTAGTCTTCTGGCTGAGTTGGCAAGAATTAAAATGTAACTTTCATTTCTAAAAATTACCCTGTGTTTTTCAGTGAACAGGTGTATAACTTTCACTGGAAGCCTTAAATTCATCACAGGAATCTTCTTCCTATGAAGTTTATTATGATAGATTCTGGTGATACAGAAGTAATAGGCAGCCATCTCTTCCTCGCTCCTTTGTGTGAATCTAGTAAAAGCTTATAAATATAACCATCAGTTCTTTCCCAGTTCTGTTTCTAAATAAACTTTTAGTTGCTAATTAGAGTAGCGTGTTGATTGAAACATGTCTTGAGAACTTCTGGAGGATGATTATATCCTTTTTGCTGTTCTCTTGCATTCTTGGACAGCTCCATTGATACACAAATGTATCCATTTATGTCTATCTATATTTTTGGAAACCCTGGTGGTGTAGTGGTTAAGAGCTACAGTTGCTAACCAGAAGCTTGCCAGTTCAAATCTGCCACGTGTTCTTTGGAGACCCTGTAGGACAGTTCTACCCTTTCCTATAAGAGTTGCTGTGAGTTGGAATTGACTCAACAGCAATGTATTTCTTTTGTATCTATATCTTAAACAATATATAAATTTTATGAATTTCACAACTTGAGGTGATGGGCTACCAGAAGGTGTTGACTTTGGACTCCAATCTTGTTGGTTACAGACTTTGTGATAAATAAGTTCCTATGTTACTTGTTGCTACTAATAGCTCTAGAGAAGAGCTTATAGGTAATCATAGGACTATGTAAGATCTCATGGGACAATTTAAATTTATGATGTTTAGGAAAAATAAAATCACAGCATTAGGATTTTAAGGTCTAAATGCAGGACTGTTTTTCTGTGTTAAATTTAGCTTCCAATTAAAATGTCTAATTTTTAACGTATCTTTTTCCTGTTTCCTGTCTTTGATTGGAATCTAGCAACTGCATGCAGTTATAGCAGCATCTGTCTCTATAAAGTCATCCCAGAAACTCAAGAAAATTCTGGAGGCAAGTGAAGTTTTCTTCATGTTCACATAAGGAGGAGCTGACTGGTCAGCTGCCTTCCTCTCCTTGGGATGCCGTCCTGATGGGCTTCTCTTTCCTCTCTGTGCTTGCAGATCATTTTGGCCCTTGGAAACTATATGAATAGCAGTAAACGAGGAGCAGTTTATGGATTTAAACTTCAAAGTTTAGATTTGGTGAGTGCCGTAAAAGAACTTGGTGAAGGAGAAAACAGCTGACAGAGATTAAGTCCTGGAGTGGAGGGAATCTGCTTTTGCAAGTTGGGATGAGGTATCGTGATGAAGATTTTCTGCTAGTCGGAGGATAAATTGGTACAAAGTTTCTGGAACACCATTTGGTAGTATTGGCAGTACACATAACACTTTCAGCTTTAAAAATATTCATGCCCTTTTCACTCAGCATTTCCATTTCTAGAAATCTCTCTTTAGGAGTAGGAATTGTGGATGCTATAGCTTATTTGGTAATTGCATGTAGTTGTTAACAACCAGAAAGTCCAACATTTTGGGAAATGAATAAATGTGTTATAATGGACTCTTCTTCAACTAGTAAAATATCTGTGAAGAATTTTCAAAGAAATGAGTAAGTTTGTGTTTAGAAAAGGAGTCAGTATAAATTGCATGCCAGGTTTGATCCCAACTAAGTAAAATATGTAGGTAAAAAAGCTGAATGAAAAATAGATCAAAATGTTAACAGCTTGAATGGGATTACAGAATTTTTCCCCCCTAGTTTATGTTTTCTTGTATTTTGTAGTCTTTTTCTTGATGGTGGAAAATACAGTCTGCTTTTCAGAGCCAGTGGAGCCCTCTCCCCTAACTTTGTGGGGCTAGAGTAATTTCCATGTGAGCAAGTTAGGCAGCAGTTGGGTTCCCAGCCACAGGGACCCGTTGACCTGAGAGGCAGTGGCCAAGCAGTCACAGTTTAGGCCGCGGCGGGTTGAGCGTAGGAGTTACAGCAGCGAGGCAGTGGACCGTGTCTGTGATGGGCCATCAGAAGCTGGGGAGTCAGAGGGGGGACTGAGGGAACTGTGGAGCCAGCGGGTGAGAGCACTGCCGCGGCGGGGAGGCGCCTGCACACACACTCCTCGCTCCACCTCGTGCTCATTCCTTAGCAGAGCCCTGAACCTGGAGTTGGCCTGGTGTGAAGGGTGGAGAGGTAGGACAGAGGATACAGGGCGTAGGACACAAGTGGTGTAAGGAAAGGTCTTCATCCCTAATGTGTTACATAGCACCGGTCAGGGTGTCCTCCATGCATTTAACAGTCAGTGGGCTAGTTCACCAAAGAACAGACTGAATGTTTTGTGAGTGTTTCTGCCAAGCTGTTGGACAGCTGTACACAGTTAGTTATTCACTCTGAATGAGAAAATGCTATCTGGTCATAACACTCCTGTATCATCCCTTTTTCTTTTCAGCTCTTAGATACAAAATCAACAGATCGGAAGCAAACACTGTTGCACTATATATCCAATGTTGTGAAAGAAAAATATCACCAAGTGTCCCTGTTTTATAATGAGCTTCATTATGTGGAGAAAGCTGCTGCAGGTACTGCATTTCAGTGACTGGCCTTACTGAGCGCCCTGAATCAGGGGAGGAACCACGCCCTGCGTCGCAGCCAGTCAGTGTGCTGCTCCAATGAGATACCACAAGTGGATGGCTGTAACAAAGGGAAATTTATTCTGTCGCAGTCCAGTCGGCTCCGAGTCCAGAGTGAGGGCCTTAGCTCCAGGGGAAGGCTTTCTCTGTCCACTCTGGAGGAAGATCCTTGTTGTCAGTCTGGCCCTGAGGCACAGGGACCCCAGTTCCTTTCTAAAAGACACGCTCTGCTCCCAGCACTGCTGTTGGGTGGTATGAGGTGCTAAACTCTCTCCTTGCTTCTTTTTATAACCCAAGAAACTGCGTCAGGGTACCGTACAGTCTTACACACTGAGTCCTGCCCCACCAACACAGCTGCCACCCTTCCCCCTCCTTAACATGACACAGGCGGGCTTTACAACTCAGAGGAGTTCCACACAATACCAGGAATCAAGGCCTAGCCAAAGTCGATGCAGGGTGACCATGTACTGGGTGCACTTTATGGTTCTGTGCATCTACAGGCTATCACCCTGCTGACCTCTGGCTGGAGGAAGGGGAGTGGGTGGAGAGGAGGGGAAAGGAGACTATTGGGAGGATGAGACACGTATGGAGCAGAGAGGAATAGTGTGCTGTCACCGGGCAGGGAGAGCAGTGGAAGCTGCATATAGGTGGGCATGTAAATTTATATGGGAATGTCCATTTTCACTCAGTTGTAATAAAAAAAAAGACCTAGCCAAATTAATACACACATCTGGGGAGACATAATTCATTCCATGACAACTGCTTAAACCACTCTCTGGAACCCTCGTAAGGAATCAGACACTCTGAGACCTATCCATGGAGTTACCTGCTTGCTTTTAAGGTTACCTTTGCCTGGGCTAAGGGTTCATTAACATCAAATCTAACTCGGGAAAACTGTTAAAAAAGAAATTGCCATCTTAGTAATGAGAAACGCATGTTAGACCCAAATGAGATCCCCAGAAGTATCATTTGGAGGAAAAACAAAGCAGTGGGAAAGATGGGGAGACTGAGGCATCTGGCTGAACTGTTCTGCGTTTCCTGTGTGGCTGACACCGATTCTTTATGTCTTCATTTATTTACTGACTTTTTCATTTTTTCCTCCTTTGGGTGTTTGTTCACTCGTTGCTTCAGTCTTTTATTTGCTGAACATGAGTTTATTGTTCAATAGACACAAGTCTATCCCATAAACTGATTGGAGTGCCTGGTGTGTACTTGACAGCGCTGCAGGCGTTGGGAATCAGAGATGAAGAAGGCATTGTGAGCTTGTGAGGAGAGAACATACCATGTGGTTTGTTGTTTGTCCGTGTTCAGAGCTGAGTCATGTACTTAGGAGCCAGAGGTGGGGCCTTTGCTGGGTACCGGTGCCCACAACCTCAGACGTCCCAAGGAGTGTCCTGCTGTAAGATGGGATGGCCACACTGCAGAGGATAAAGCTCCTAGTGAACCTCTTCCATGCAGGGAGGAGGGTGTGGAACAGAAAAAGAGAAGCTCAGCAAGGTTGCTTCCAGCCAGACCTGATGGGCAGCAGCAGCTGAAGTTCAGCTGACACACTGCTGCCCCCTGCTGGAGGGTACCAGAAATGCAAACAAGTATAGAAAGGCGTGCTTAGCAAGTGTTGGAAACCAAAGAAACCAAACCTGCTGCTATGAGTTGCTTCTGACTCATAGTGAATGTATAGGACAGAGTAGAACTGCCCCATAGAGCTTCCGAGGGGCATCTGGTGGATTTGAACTACTGACCTTGTGGTTAGCAGCCATAGCACTTAACCACAGTGCCAACAGGATTTCCTGCAGGTGGTAAGTAGGGGATTAATATTGAAGAGGGGATTAGTGACTCATCCGAGTTAAGAACCTCTGAACATAAAGGCCAACTGATAGGCGATCTCATGTAAGAGAAATGGAGTGTTTGAGTACGTGCACATCTGAACAACTCTCTGTCACCGCATAGGGCAGGCCACATGAATTAGTTGGCTGCCATACCCCAAGTACCACAAATTGGGTGGCTTAGAAAAACAGACGTGTGCTGTCCTAGTCTTGTAGGTTAGGTGTTCAGCTCCCAGTGTCAGCCAGGCCATGTTGCCTGTGAAGACATGAGATGAAGATCTTTTCCCTCATCTCTCCCAGCTTTTGGTAACCTCATGTGTTCCTGGAGCTCCCGCTGCAGCATTACTCTGCTTCTGCCTGCCTTTGGCTGTCTTCCTATCTCTTCTTTTATAAGGACATCACTTAAAGGAATTAGGGCCCACCCTACTCTACTATGACCTCCTGTTAATTGACCATTTTCAGAGATCAAGCTCCAAACAAGATCTTGTTGACAGATCCCAAGGGTAAGGATTTCAGCATTATCTTTTAAGGGCACGCATCCAGAATACTAGATACTGTCTTTAGTATGTATTGGCAAAACTGGCTGTTGGTAAAAATGTATTTGCATTTGTCTATGTCCAGAATGTAATGCAGTGCTTATTGGTGAGCACTTAGTAAGTTATTGACTTTTGTGGACCTCAGCTCCGTAAGGCAGAAATTTTATGTGAGGCTCTTCAGTGACTGTCTCTTTTGAGACTCTACTGAGAACTTGGCTTACTAAGCAGCCCAGCTACGGTTTTGACGTTGCTGACTGAGCTTCACTGGACTATTTCTTCTCTACTGCAGTCTCCCTGGAGAATGTTTTACTGGATGTCAAGGAGCTCCAGAGGGGCATGGACTTGACCAAGAGGGAGTACACCATGCACGACCACAACATGCTGCTGAAGGAGTTCATCTTCAACAACGAGGGGAAGCTGAAGAAGCTACAGGATGATGCCAAGATTGCACAGGTAAGTACTGCTGCCCCTGGGCGCCCTGTGCTATGTGTCGCACAGGTCCTGGTTGGAAGAGAAATGTTCTGTTGCCCTGTTCAGTGAGGGTAGATCTGTTAGCTAGCCAGTGCTTATTACAGGATGGTAGGGGGTAGGTCTTTCTGAATGTTGTCACTGGAAGCCCTTGTCCTGCTCATTGTTCTTTTCTAATTTGGGATCTTTACCCACTCCTCTAGAGTCCCTCCCTGTCCTGTTCCCCTCGTCTTTATGCCTGGACTCCCCCCTGCATGAGTCCTTCATTCCATTAAACCCACCTGTATGAGGCCTGTGTGCAGAGCAGTAGTGATATAGATGTACTAGGTGTCTGTAGACTTTTATCTAAAAGTTTTCTACTATATTGGCGATTGCTGATACATAAGCAATCCTGCAAAACAGTGGAAACTCTCCATTATTTTAGAAAGGGAGGCAGAGTCTAATGAAGACTCAGAAAGCAGACTGAATGCAAAGGCCTGTCCTCAAGACTGTCTTGCATCACGAAAGGGTTTAAAGAGATACTGAGGGTCCACTGTGTGGTGATACCTTAAGGAGCATTGAAACAAATTGGGATTTGGAGTCAGGGTGTCTTCTTTACGGTCCCTCTAGGCTTGTTGGTTTAAGGAGTCCATCCATGGCCTTAGGAACCTTTTAAAAGAATGGGTTGTGTGTGTGTGTGTGTGTGTGTCTGTGTGTCTGTCTGTGTGTGTCTGTATTTGTATGTAGATATGGCAGGCGGTCTCAGAGATGAATTCCTTCATCTCGCTGTTCCATTCTCCTGGTGGCCGTTGTTGAGGCATTTAGAGGAAGCACGGCATCTGTAGAAGATTTTGGGGGGAGGGGTGCAGGTACGGAGGCGAGACAGGCCCCTGGGGTGAGAGTGCTGTGGGAGCTGCTGCCCCCTCTTGTCCCTCTGCCCTCCTCCAGTCCTTCAGTTTGCCTCCGCAGCATCCGGTTCCAATGCTGGGAGTAATGAAATTCAAGAGAAATTTCCTTCTTCGTAGGATGCCTTTGATGATGTTGTAAAGTATTTTGGAGAAAACCCCAAGACAACACCACCTTCTGTCTTCTTTCCAGTCTTTGTCCGGTTTGTGAAAGCCTATAAGGTAACTAGCAATGCCATAGTCCTTAAAGCCCTCTTTTCTAATATTGTTCAAAAAGTGGCCCTCTGTGAAAGGGTCTTAGTCTCAGTTATTCTGAAGGAACCTCCTTTGTCCCTTTGGGCAGTTCATCCATCCAAGTGGTCAGTATGAAATGACAGTCCACTGCGGATGCTGAGAACTTCCTGGGCCCTCACTGCATTGGGGGCCTTCCCTCACCAAGGCTCTCCAGGGGCTCAGCCAGAAGACCAAAGCTCTTGGCTACCCCCGTGGAAGAATTCGTCAGAGTGGAACACTCGAACACTCTATCATCCCTTTGACAATTCACCCACAGAGAGAAGGTGAAGGGCTTAGAAAAATCCTGGCCTCCCTGAGCACAGTGTATCGATTAGACAGGTGAAGGAACTGAAGCACGGCCTGGGGCAAAGGTGCATGCTGGTGCTGAAGTCAGGGGGGCCTCCTTGCGTTGATCCCAGTCCAGGTTTCCAGACCTGTTAGACTGATGTTGATCTAGTGGTGCCATTAAGTATGGTCATTCTCTGGTGTTTGTCTGCTCTAATAATGGCACTTCCTTTAAATGAGAGAGCCTCTGGCTTTACTAAGTCCCATGGTCTTAAAGCATGGGACCCAAAGAGGCATGTGTCAAAAGAATTTGTCCCTCTAGAAAGACTGATGAGAGTGTTACAGTATTTTGACCCACTTAGGAAGCATTGGCAACCCTGGTGGTATAGTGATTAAGACTGACAGCTGCTAACCAAAAAGTCAGCGGTTGGACTCCACCTGACACTTCTGGGGAAAGCTCTATGGGGCATCTCTGCCCTGTCACACAGAGCTGCTGTGAATTGGAATCGACGGCAATAGGTTTTCTTAGGAGTGACTGCAATCTCTGGACTTGTTTACATACAGCATTCATAAAGTAAGCAGAGGCAGATATGTTTATTGTAGAGAAGAGGAAAGGATGTGGCAGGGTTATCTGCATTTGAGAAGCATCATGCTGAGAATAGCAGGTCACTTTCCCAGCACTGCTAGAGGCTAATGGCTTTTGACCGTCATCCGTGGGCATTTTGCTGGAACTCAGAAGATTCAAATCCAGCCATCTTCTGTCAGTGTGGCTGAGTGTAGCTGACAGCTAGTGATAACATGTCCTGGTCACAGAAGATGAGCACAGACAACACAGACTCTGTGTACAAGATCCTGGGAACCACACTGCTTGTTCCCAGCACATGACGTGGTACTCTGGAGTTCTCTGCTCGTGGCTAGTGTCATGCAAAGATGCTCCAGGTGACTCTTGTTATGTACTATGACCACATTTCTTCATTTGAGAAATTTTAAGTCTAAGGCCTAAAGAGAATATAGTAGACGCTGTTCTAAAATCCTGAGAGACAAGCTGGGAGATGCCCCCTGACTGGTCTCAGAACCTCACACATGAGCAGGGATGTGCGTAGAGCAGAGGAGCAAGCGGAGAAGCAGCTGCCCTTGGTGATCTGCGGGGTATCACAGGTTACGCTGGCTCTCAGCAGTCTTGTTAGCTGGCTGGGTGAGACATTTGGGGGATGTTTTACTTGCCCTAGATGTTACAAATAATAACCTTCCTGCCTGGTCTTGATCTAGGGGTTTTGTGGGCAGATGACTTAGGGTTTAGGAACTCATCTCTCTCTTCCAAATAGAAGCCAACATGAAACGTAAGACAGAAGTAACAAAGATCAAGATGTGAATGTTATTACTGAGAAGTTGGAGCATGTGGTATAAACAGAGATCTGTCAGTTTACACTTTGCCTCCAAATTAGACAAATGACTCATCCATCAGTTCACAGCTAGACAATTAGATGTCTCTTTAAAGAGGCAGCTCGAGAGAATACCCCAGAAGGCTGAGCTCAGGCGATCCTGTTCTATTTCGTAGCCCAAATTTATTAGACTGATCATCCTCCTTTTCTTGGGAAGGAGTGAGTTGTGGAGAAAGAGGTCATGATTGTCACTCCACTGATCGCCCCAGAGGAGACAGGAGGCTGATGGAATGACATTTTTCCCCTCATGGTGGAAGGAAAGAAAGGAATATTAGATCCTGTTTTCAGAGAAGCACAGGTAAGTGGGCTAGATTCTGGAAACAAAACGAACCAAAGTCATTGAGCACAGCTGCCAGACAGGTAGGTCACCACCTCTGCAGGGACTGAGACTTACGGAACAGTTTCAGCAGGGAGACAGTCATCAGGACATCTGGAGAAGTTGTATTTCTGACCCCCATATTTTTGAAGAGGGGTGATACAGGTGGACAGTGAAACATGGAATTGACATTAAATGTAGACATAAATTAGAGATCTAACTTCAGATTCTTGCTGAACATCATCTCCATCGACACAGTTTTTGTTTCTTTTGATCCACCCAGCAAGCAGAAGAGGAAAATGAGCTGAGGAAAAAGCAGGAGCAAGCTCTCATGGAAAAACTCTTGGAGCAGGAGGCTCTGATGGAGCAGCAGGACCCAAAGGTGAGAGGTGCCAGGCCAGGACGGGCTGTGTGTGGGAAGAGGCCCTTAAATGGCTTTGCTAGGTGACTTAGTCACTAGTGCTGCTGTTACAGAGATGCCACAAATGGATGGCTTTAAAAATAAAGTTTGTCACAGTCCATTAGGCTTCAAGTCCAATTTCAAAGTGTCAACTCTACAGGAAGGCTTTGGAGAAAGGTCCTTGTTGTCAGTCTTCCCCTGGACTGGGGGCTTCAGGTGGCACAGGGACCCCAGGTCCTTTCCAAAGGACACCCTCAGCTCCCAGTACTGCTTCTTGGTGGTATGCGGTCCCCAGATCTCTCTGCTAGCTGCTGCTTTTATATCTGGAGAGACTGCCTAAAGGCACAAAACAATCTGACACCTAGTCCTGTCGCACCAACACAACTGCGGCCAGTCCTCCCTCATTAATAACACAAGGGTAGGGTTTACAGCACACACAATACCAGGAATCATGGCTCTACTAAATTTCTACACACTGTTTTTGAGGAACACAGTTCAATCCATGACACTAGGGCAAAGAGTAGAAAGACTGGCACAGGCCAGAGTGCGCAGGATCCTTATCACTTCCTTCTAGGGCTGGGAGACTTGGCAGATGTTCATTCATTACACTACTCAGCAACCACTGGAATAAGGCTAAGGGCTTGATTGTGGGACATTTTCAAGCTGATAGACGTCTGGGGTTTAAATCTTAGTTGCAGATGCAGAGAGGCCACACCAGGTAGTTCGCTCAACTGGAGAGCATAGGATTCAGAAAAGCCTCCATGGGAATGCCCATTGTGCTGGGTCTTGTTTGCTAGGCTGTGTGGCTAGGTAGAGTGGCAGGGAGCCCTCCAGGGCGGGGAACATCATAGGTAAAGAGCATGGAGACAGACAAAACCCATTGCTGTTGAGTCCATTTTGACTCATAATGATCCTGTAAGAGTAGAACTGCCACAAAGTTTCCAAGAACCACCTGGTGAACTCAAACTGCTGACCTTTTGGGTAGCAGGTGTAGCTGTTAACCACTACACTACTAGAGTTTCTGATCATTAAGACAGGTCAAATTATTCATCATCATGATCCCTAGCACCAAAAGTTTAAAAAGTCAATGGTTATTACTGGCTGCCTCCCATTGCGGCCAGCTGGAGTTTTGCGTGTCCTCCTGGGTTTCTGCTCTCTTTCCCAAAGCTGTATGAGTGTGTCTACCTTTGAGCACAGTGTTGGGATGGTGCTGTGTGTATTTGGGGCTGAGGCTGTTTATCATCAGCACAATGCTCAGACACATTTTGGATTTTTCTGAAAGCTAGCACAGCTGATCTCGGCCCTTCTTGTTTTTGCTCAGTCTCCTCATAAATCAAAGAGACAGCAGCAGGAGTTAATTGCGGAGTTAAGAAGGCGACAAGTTAAAGATAACAGACATGTATATGAGGGAAAAGATGGTGCCATTGAAGATATTATCACAGGTAAGTGGTGTTTCCTCACTGTGCCTGTTTAGACACCACTGGCCTCAGCCAGAATGGGTGGCATGCAGATACTTCAACTTCTTTGTCCAGGGTTTGCAAGCTCTTCGGGTGCCTTGATTCAGATCCAGGATTATGTAGGGAGACTCTAGGCTAATGTTGGGAATAAATTTGTAATAGCATATATGCTGCTCACCAAAGAATCCCAACATTTTTAGTAAAATCACAATCTCTTTCTCACTTGTAAATATCATTGGAACCCTGTTAAAGTTTCAGTAGGTCTCTTTCTCCTAGTGGTTTTCCGTTTTCTTTGATTAGCCACCATTTTCCTCTTGGCAGTTCCATTTTCCTTTTGGCAACTACATTTGCCCACGTGCCTGATCAGTAAATACTCTGGATAAGGCCCAGTCATCTTTGCATCAACCATAGTCCGTGCAAGTTTTCCCAGTATGCTGTCATTTGGAGTTAACTAAAGACTAATATGAAATCAGGAGCTGAATACTTTTATTGGTGGGCTAATAGTCTTCTAACCCAGGACTGGGAACTGGTCGTTCTGTCAGAGAGGAGTGGTACCGAATCCAGCTTGGTTCTTAATCTGATTAAGTCCTAGCCTAATGCTTTCTGATTGAACCAGTTCTCAGCAGTTTGGGTACTGTTATACTTTAGGACAGTAACTTGGGCCAGCACCTTGTGGTGGTGGCAACAAGTGGCTTACCTTTCATATCTGTGGCACTATTTATCAGTTTCCAAAATACTTAAAATTTTATTGTGGACAGTAGCAGTTTTCACTTCCTCTGGAATATTTTCCATTTTCAACCCCACTTCCAAACTCCAAATGGAGTAACTCAGAGACCTTCCTTAACTAACTTGGGTATGTATTGCCTGTCCCCTTTCTGGCTCACCCTCCCACCCCCGCCCACACCCCCACCCCCAGGGATGATTAACAAAGGGCTAACCATGTACTAATACAGTAGACCTTGCCATTTTTACTCTCTTCTGTTTGTCTTGTTTGGCTGTCCTTTCCAATGCAGTGCTGAAGACTGTGCCCTTTACTGCTCGCACCGCCAAGCGTGGCTCTCGATTTTTCTGCGAACCTGTTCTCACTGAAGAATACCATTACTAAACTATTACTCTTTGTCACCTGAGGCTCTTAAAAGGTTGCTGTAGGTTTTTTGACCTCTCAACGCCCCTCTGTATGTCTGTCCAGGCTGCCCAGCACGCGAGCATGAACTTGCCATCTCCACGTTGTACTTTGTGTCGTCCTCACGCTGCATGGTTTGCATTGCAGTCATTCTTGCTTTCTCACTGTCACTTTCAAGACATACATGTATCCACATGGGTGGGACAGACTGGGTGTGTCTAAGAGTTGAATTAATAGAACTGTTGGCAGAAATTTTCTAGAAAATTGTAAATAGAGCCTTTCTTTGAGAAGCAAGATTAAAACCAACTAGATTGTTTTTAGGATATCTTTGAACACAAAATGATAGTTATTATTAATGACTAATCAATATTTATTGAGCACTTACTGTATTCTCAGACATACACATATCAAAAATACCAGTCACCCTTTTTTTTGATACCTACTTAACATACTGTGGTAGTAAAATGTGCTGCTATACAAAAGTGCTCAGGAATGTGAAGTGTTCTAAAGTTGCAAAATAAAGAATTGATAAACTATGTATAGCTTTACATAGTACCGTTCTCAACTGTATTAGCCAGCTCATTAATGTCATCTGCAGGGACCTGGAGCTCACAGAGCAAACTTAACACAGGGAGCACTTTTGACCTAGAAGCATATGTAGATGACAGAGGCTAATACCTCCCACCACCCTGCACTGTACGTCACTATTCCCTCTGAGTGTCGTGCCCAAATTTGGCTGTCACCAGTGTCATGTTAAGAGTACAGCTTTGAGGCAGGAAATAAAAACACAGTGAGCTGAGGACCTCGCACCCTCTTATTAACATTTCTTCACTGGTGGCTCTGTTCCATGTCAAACCCAGGTTATTTCTTGGGATGAAATAGTTATCTTCTCCTGCTTCATTGATGAAGATGCTGGCATCAGAAATACTAATGCGTGTCACTGGGAAATGCCACATTTCTTAGAAATCAAAACAGTAATTGCATTTTCTCAAGGTAACTTCCTGGTCTTAAGTTACTGATGGCTTCATAAGGAACAGACTTCTCTTTATTGCTTAGCTGATTAGAAAAGAGACAGAGGAAATACATACTCTAATTGCAGATACCCGTTGTTTGATTCCTGGGCTGAGATTGACATGGAACTGGGTGTTTATTTTGTGGTATTAACTGTTCTGTGAATGAGTTGCACTTGTGTATGTTCCTGTCTGAACATATCAAAGGATGTGTTTTGTTGTTGCCTGCTCTGCCGTGGACTTTGCCACCAGTGATTATTAACAGGCTAGAAACTGTCGTCTGCTCAGCTCATGTCTGCTGTCAGAGTTGCTGCTGGACTGTCTTCTTGGAGCCAATCTTCAAAGCAGCTTGGAATGGGGTGGTCAGAGCTGGGTGGGAAGCCCTTTTCCTCCTTCCCTTGTTTTCTCTAACACCTCTCATAGGAATGGCCTCCCACTCTCTTCTGTTGGCTAACATGCCCAGGAATGTTAAGCACTAAGTTGAGTTGCTTTTCATTTTCATCCCATTTTTACTTAACCATCATTTTGTGTTTTTGTTTTTTTTTCTGTTTAGCCTTAAAGAAGAATAATATCACTAAATTTCCAAATGTTCACTCGAGGGTAAGGATTTCTTCTAGCACACCGGTGGTGGAGGATACACAGAGCTGGCAAGCATCACTTTTTACTTAGCTTACTCCTCTCTCTGTATGCAGATCAATGGTTTCAGGGTGTGGCTGAGGGTAATACTGGTGAGAGTCTGACCAGGGAGAAGTCTTTTCACCTCACATTCCAAAGATGGGAGGCTAGGCCTCTCTAGGATCCTGTTTCGGCCAGCTTTCATGTTCTGAAGTGTGATGGCTTGGGCAAGGGTATTTGCTGATGACGGTACTTGCTTTGGGTGCCAGGGGCTCATTCCCTCACTCCCTTCCTGGCATTCTTCATTTAATTCCATTTTAAAGAAACCTAGAGGAGCTCCTGGCCAGGGAAAGGATTTTTAGGAAAGAACATGGATTGCTCAGAGGAGTCAGGAATCAGAGGTGTAGATCGCTGCACATTCTTAGCCAAAAGGGTGATTCTGACCTTCCATTGCTACTCTGGGCCAGGAAGCAGAGATTTCAGAGATTTAAAAAAAAAAAAAAAAGTTGACCTAGACTGTGACTCAAAGCCACTGGCTGTGTCAGAATACAGTTGTGCTTTACAGGGTTTTCAGTGGCTGCAGCCATTCAGAAGTAGATTGCCAGACCTTTCTTCTGAGGGGCCTTGAGTGCCAGCAAAGCACTAACCTTTTGGTTTGTAACTGAGCACCTAATGTCTCTGCTGTGCAAACCTATTCCTGGTATGAATTTAGAATCCCAATGTGCAGGGACCAGGAAGGGAACACACCTGAGACCACAACACTCAGCTTATTTATTTCTTGTGGTAATGTGGGCCCTGAATTGGCAGATCTTCTGGTTTTTCAGGAGAAGCCAGAACCTTACCTCCACCTCCCCTTTTATGAAAATTCCCAATTGAAGAATCACAAAACTGTACTTTTTAAACTAATGAGGAGTCCAGGCATTCTATGGACCTGGTATGGGTCATCTACTGAGTAGGTGAAGGGATTTTTTAAAAAAGTTTCAGTGTGGTTTAACTCAACAAGGTTTTTTCTTTTCCCCATGTCAAGCATTCTGCTGGGCACCCATTACAAACGGGAGATTGCAGGAGGGCCCACACAACTTCAGCCCTTTAATGGGGGAGGTGGGGAAGAGTTGTACGAATGTACTATTATTTTGACTTTATGGTGAATGTTAGCATTATTTTTCTAATTCACAAAAAAAATTTTTTAGCGAAATTAATGGATTACAAATATGGAGTCTGTATCTGTAAAGCAAGCAAGTAACCTATGTTTGAGGCTCCTTCCTTGATCAAAACTTCAAGGATAGGCTAGGACAGGGCATGTTTCATTAATGTTGCAATTGAAAGTTAATTGCCATTGTTAATATTTAAGTGGGGGTGGCGGGGTTGGGGACATTGTATGGCTGGAACTCAGCCACAGCTACTTCCAGTTGAAGAAGTATTTCACAGTTTTCAAGGTAGAGTGTCTGGCCAGTGACAGAAACAGTCTCTTGTATTTTTATCTCTAAAAGCGCCAGAATCCCACCAGTATTACATCCCATTTTGATTGTAAATATTGAGAGCAAAAATCACATCTCTGGCTCAGTGCTCAATGAGTTTGAAGAGCCTATTAGCTGATTTCTACACAAGCTGCTTTGATTGGCTGCCAGCTGGCCTTTGTCTTGCTTTAGACACCGGACATTCAAGTTGCCATTCTCTCACCAGTGCTCTTCTCTTTACAGATCTTAGAAACCAGCCATACAGACGAGCCGATGCGGTGAGAAGAAGTGTCAGGCGGCGCTTTGATGATCAGAACTTGCGTTCTGTTAACGGTGCCGAAATAATGATGTGAGCTCGAGCAAGACCTGCCTGCATGAATAGAGGGTGTGCGTGAATGAAAATGTCCACAGGAACATGCTAGTATTTAATGGCAACCTTGAACAGAAAAAATCTTAAGGGCTCAGATTTAGAAAATATGTAGGAGTATTAAAAATAATGCTTTCCTTTCAATCCTTGTTAACAAGTGCCTAAAAGTGGAAGTACCTGCTCAGATTAATCCAAGCAATAGGATCTGATTTTTAAACCAGTAGGTTATTCAATTTTTTAACCAAAATGTAAATCTCTTATTACATTCATTGCCTGTCACTGTGATTGTCTCACAGTGGCCCACCCTGGTTTCCTGACAAGTTGTAAATAACATTGATCTATCTGCTGTGGGCTACCGTTGCTGAGCTACCTTTCAAGGAATTAATTTTGTTTCAGCCATACCCATTAACTTTGTATTTTTAAGGGCTTACAACATGGAGGAGGAAATAATCAAATGATAACCTTCTCCTTCTGAACATAACCAAGTGCAAACAGGATGCAGGTGCAGTGGCAAAGAAGTCTCCAGTTTCACATTCTGCATCTTCTGTGCCAGGGTATGATGCCCCACGAGTGTTCACCAGTGCGAATTCAAGGCTAGGATAGCTTACAATGTTCTCTAAGCTATTTGCAGTGCTGTGTTCTTCAGCTAGGGGCAGCTTTTTAAATAATGCGTATGTATTTATTAATTAGCACTAAAGTGAGTATCTCAGTAATCGGATTTAGCATTTCTGAGGACCGTTATGGGTCAATCCTAAAATCAGCGACTGGTGCCTTGTTAGATAAGCCAAGGAGAAGTTGACTAGCTCTGTTGATAAGCATTCAAGATTCCATCTGCTAGCAGTACTGACAGTAACCTGGCCTTATTCTCCTGACAATCGCAGGGTTTGCTTTTTTTCAATAGAAGATACCTTTGACATCTGTTATCAAAGCTGTTAAGAAGTTCTTGTATTTCCCAGATTACGTGATGGGGAATTGAAATGAAGTTGCCGAAATATTCACAGTGACGTTAAATGACACATAGTGGGACTAACTGGCCAGCTAAGCCACTGTTCCTCCTCTCTGGCAGGGCACTTGATTCATTCCAAAGTAATAAAAACTGGACTTAAGCTAAATTTGTACTTTTCATAATATTCATTCTGCTTCCAGCTTACCTTCTTCATACATCAGTTATTAATTGTAAAGTTTATTGTATAGTATTTAACCACTGAATTTCCTATTTTACATTGTGCTTACGTGAGGCCCTTGGTGAAAGTCCCATTTTCCTTGGATAATGTGTAGTTATATGATCTTTTTAAATGTACAGATATTTTGCTATAAATCGGTGCAGTTTTTTATGGTTTTTACACTTTAATTCCCACTTAAGCCTCTGGGTAATAATGTAAATATTGTTTAAAAATGCATCGGCCTATGCTCTACAATCTGAATGTTAACTTATAGTTTTTTTTTTTAATATATATATTTAAACTACAAGGACATTTTAGGTGTCAGTTACCACCATTTCATTTTAGCATACCTATTTACACAGAGTATTTTAAAACTGTCACCTGCTGACACATTTCTATAAATGTGTGCTTTAAAAAGAACATGCTAAGATTTTGTCTTTGTGTTGATGACACTTTTGATGGAAAATAGCACTCTGACCATGAAATAACCCAAATATTTGGTTCTTTACCACAAAGTACCTGTTTTCCCCAAACTGGATGGTGACATGCATATTTCAAAATAACTACATATTTAATAATATACAAATGGACAATAATGTTGGCATGTTCTTTTATTAATGGGCCTGCTTAGCAATATTAGAAATGTTTTATAAAAGCAGTTCATGTTACTTTTCTGGTCTTTCCATGGCATACAAGCAAATAAACTATTTACACTACTATCCTGTAATATGTTCTAGTCTGTTAATGGAACATTTGGGGGGAGAGGTTAAGCAGTTTTTTGTAGACTACCTCTGTAAACAGATCTTGCTGACTGAACTTTAAATTATTTGCTGAGTTCTACGAAGAATCCCACCCTAAAAAGATACATCTCCAATAAACTTACTACCTCCAGGAAACAGCACTTGTTTTTTTGTGCAGTGTGGCCCCTTAAAGCATATAGATAGGTGTATGTGAACTGCACAGCAGGAGCCCTGCACCCTGCACATTGTTTGGCAAGACCTACAGGCAACTGGAGGCCATTTGTAAGCCACGAAGGCACACTACTAACAGCTGTTTAGCGGTGATGGTAAGTCATCAAGAAGAAGTTTGGTAATATTTAATATAGTTTTTTATGAAAGCAGGGAACATTTCAATTCATCTTAAAAAACCTTCCTAAGGCTTTTAAAAAATTTAATAGGGTATAAACTGGTTTAAGAAATTGTTACAATAAATGACCTTTCTTTGTTACTATTACCAAAGCCATATACTTTGTATTTGCCACCTTTTGCAGGACCCATGAATTAAAGCCCTCTTGAATTGTGCAAACAAGCTGGGAGGTGTATGTGTATACTGGTACGTGAGAGGAAACAGACTCAGTGAAATTCACCTGTTCAGGGTCATAACTCTAGCAGATAAGAGAGTCTATACAAACCCTGGTGGCACAGTAGTTAAGTGCTGCAGCTACTAACCAAAAGGTAGGGAGTTCGAATCCACCAGACACTCCTTGGAAACTCGATGGGACAGTCCTACTGACCTCTAGGGTTGCTCTGAGTTGGCATCAACTAGACGGCAGCAAGATACATGCCTTACTCTTTAGTCCCAACTCAGTGCTCTTTGTACTACCCCACAGTTTGAGTTATGGAAGTTTTCTAATGGTGAAAAAGTTAAATTCTGGAGTCGGTACCAGTACTGGCATCTTACAGCAGAGAAACCTTTAAGGTTTCAAATATTCCACCAATTCAGAATGTTATCAAACTACAGCAATACGTTAAAATGAGGCAGATATAGTAGGTTTTTAGGGCATGGTATCCCAGTAACACCATTTTTAAGACATTTGTCACTGACTCTCAGTGAAGTACCCCATTCTCTTACTCCCAGTCCTCTTAACACTAAAATTCACGTCAAGGTTCAGTGACCTATCTGGCTCTACGCTTAACACAGGATGGGACTTGACTGCATCACCAGTTCTGCTTTGGTTCAACATACAAACTGGATTTTTCTTGGAAGAATTAGCTAATGTTATCGTATTTTAATATACTAGCTACTAGCTTTATAATTCACATGCATGCTAGCTTTAATACTTGATAAAATTTTAGTCCTGCTTAGAAGAAATGTGTGCCAAGATCAAGATACTATCAGCATGGTTCATATAAAAGGATATTTCCCATTTTTTAAAAAACTACTATCATTTAGAAAAGACAGGAAGAAATAAATGCATTAAGAAAATGTTGACATTTTTCTTTTGGTCTTTTCATAAAGCAGGCTATTTACACTGCACTGAACTGCTTGTGAGTGCTTGAAGGAAAACTGACACATGCAAATTATTTAGTAAATGCAATGCTGTTTTTTTCTAATAAACTACATTTATTTACAAAAGATCGAGTTTTATATAAGGTTCTTTATATCAGAACAGTACTAAACAGAAAAGGTGGCAATTACAAACACACAAAAAAATGGAAACCTTGTTTCTGCCATTACCTTTCAGAACAAGTCCTCAGTTTACTTATAGAGGTAGGCAAGAAGACCAACACCTACCCAAAGTGTTTGCAGGTAAGACCAAAAAAAAAAAAAAAAGTTTATAAGTAGCACATTTAGATACCCAAGAACTGCACTAAAGAAAAGCATCAAGAAATGGCTCAGTTTGAATCTGGATCAATCAGGCGGCCACTCATTTTTTCAAAATCTAAGTGAAAGGGGGTTTATAAGGTCTCCTTGATAGCAGGCATCAGCTTACTTCCATTGGGCAGTACCATCAAATTAAGTTACAATCTGCAATAATGATATGGTTTTTAACAAGATCCTGGAGAATTACACAGGTAGTTTGACAGTCTTTCTGTATCAAGTTCAAGTAAAACGTTACAACAGCTAAACGGAGGTACGGAATGGGAATCTGCATGATTAGAGTCCACTCTTCTTTCCACCCTACGTTTAAGTCAGCTCCAGTAATTCTGAGTGCCTGCCATGTCACAGATAACCTAGTTTTTCTATTAATGCCATTCAGACTTTTAAAGACCAAGTTTATACACCTAAATCTTACCTCCTCAAATGATTACACTAGTATGATATACCAGTTTATCAATACATGTAAGGATATTCAAATCCCTACATGTGATTTTCTTTCCTCCTCAAAAGTCATGTAATTGGCACATTCTCCCTAGCAAGCTTTTGAGTGTTTCTGTAGTAGTAACTTACCTTAAATGTACTGAATTCTGTATGTGGCTTTTGTTTTTGTATGACTTATTGCAAAGATGCTTTTCTAAGCCCTTTAATACAGATGAGGAGTACTATGAATGCCAAGTGAGCACACGTAAGTATTTTACATTTATTGAATAAAAGCTTAATATGTGCCAGGCACTATTCTGTTTCCCAGGGATATTGCAACAAATGTAGCAGAGAGGTCTGGTCCCTGAGAAACCTGTATGATCACCATTTTAAGTCAAAATAATTGGAAAACATAAAATGAAAAGCCAGGTAAGAATAATCAGAAGCCCAGCATGGGATTATGAACCTATTAGAACAGTTACATGAAAAGAGGTGCATTTTTTTACCTAGTACTAAAGAGACATCCCAAAGGGAAAAGTCGAGATTTAATATACAAGGAATTGATGTGCTTTTAGAAATGTTTATTTAGTTGTAAAAGCTGATGTTTTATAGCTTACATTTAAATTACATAACATACTTACAATATCCTATAAACCTTTTAAAAAATATAAAAAGCATTCATCTCTCTTCCCTGGTTCTATCTGATTAGAAATATTTCTCTCAAATAGCGAGTTTCAAGGGGTTATTTCTTTGTGGAGGTAAAAATAAAAGTGGCTGCCTGGTGAGCAGCTGACTGACCACCAGCACTGGTGACAACCCAGGAGCATCCAAGCAAATGCTGTGACAAGGGTCCTTCAGTCATCGAATTAAAACTAGGAACCCTCCTTCCAGAAAAGTGCACAGCAAGTATTTCTGTGAGTTCTCACACCTTCTTCAGCTTACTACTGTGAGTTAAAATTGTCCATTTTGGCCAAACACCAATCATTTTGTAATTGAATAGAGTAAGACTCAATCAACAAGTCAAAGGATGGAATAGCTATGCTACTTGAATCATGTATCAAACTAATGATCAAATAAACATAAAACCTTTATGCCCCTTAGATGAAGGTAAGTATGTTTCAATGTTTGAACACATGTGTTAAACCCCAGTAGGACCAATATTCCAAGGCAATTCATTCCCTGCCAAACTGAAGGATCAGAATCTAAAACTTGCCATCACCTGTGCTTTCTTCACACTGTTCTCAACTGCCAATTAAATGCCATTTGATGGGACCCTCAAAAGTAGACCAGTACTGAGTGAATTCAATTATATCTTTTGTAAGAAGATCTACAAATTCAGATCTGTAATTTGTTCATCACTTTTGTTTTTTAGTTCAAGTAATTTTCATAAGTGAACACTAGGGAAGCTTGAATTTAGATGACCTCGTTAAGATTTGAGGTTGTGGTAAGACGGTATCTATAAGAAATACAGAAATCTATTTTTGAGGACATACTACAACACAGCAGCTTTTTATTCAAATTTTAAAAAATCAAAAGTTTAACGTACTTTTAAAAAGTCATCATTCATGGAGGTGATTCAAACACTGATTTACAAATTTCTAAACTGTCTTGTGAAATATATCATTACTATTTCTGCCAATATCATGTGCATAAGACTTGACCAAACTTCCATCCATGTCAAGTGTTTGACATGATTAGTAATATTAACTCATTACAACGGGACTTAGGAAAATTAAATCTAAGCAACTCTCTTGATGCCAAAATTGTTACTTTGTTTTGGTTATAATATATAATCAGAGACAAAAAGCAAGCAATTTGATTTCGTTTTCTCCAAGGTAGTGATTCTCACTTTCTACAGTCATGTAAAATTTCATGGCATAAAAATCATCTGGTAGAGAAATTTAGAAACTTTTACCTTTCTGTTTTGACTTTACTACAGTTGATACTGTAGATTCAATTCAAAACTGTTGAAGAAAGGGAAGTCACCCTGGTCAGTTCCACTCTGAACTTTGTAACGACAATGAAGGAAAAGTAAAATGAACTTTTTTCTTGTAAACCCCAACTTCAAACAGTGACCAAAGACAATAGCTAAGGTAATGCCTACATAATAATAGACTACGTGCTAAAATTTACTTTAATAGAAAAAAAAACAAAAACTCCTGCACTGAAGGAATTTTGTATTAATTACATTACCAACCTTTGAAAGTTAGCATGTAGAGTACCCTAGCTTCATTCAAACTGCTGCCTCCCTAAAATATCCTGTAAGAAATCCATAGATGAAACACAAAAGCAAAATCCACTGCTGTCAATTCCAACTCCTAACGACCCTACAGGATTGAGCAGAACTGTCCCATGGGGTTCCCAAGGCTGTAATCTTTACAGAAGCCAACTGCCACAAGTTCCTGCTGCACAACAGCTGGTGGGCTCAAACTGCTGACTTTCTGGGTATTTACTAAGTGCTTAACCACTGCACCGCCAGGGCTCCTCCAATCAAACATAAAGGGGCCATAAATACATTGATTTATAATATTCTTGAAGTAGTAAAAAAGGGAACTAGCTATATAGGTTGGAAAAAGCAAAATCTCAGGGATTTAATATCTTTAAGTGATCATACAACTTTAGAACTGAGCAGTTTAAGTAGAAATAAATACTAGTACGCGCTAGAAGAGAAGGTTTAATAATTGATAAAAATGTACAAAAATATTCAAATCAGAAATGCTTTAGAATGTGTACCACGAAGTCAATACTTCTCAGTGAGCAGGGAAGGTAAAAGACTTCCTCAAAGGAAAAAAGAAAAAGATTGGATTAAAAAAAAACAATTGTTAAAGAAAATGTTTAAGTCAACATTGATTTGTGTTTTAGACAAGGATATTGCAACTATAATTTAAAATTTGGTGGCACATTCTTGAGTAGGTCCTTAAGGCAAATATATTTAAACTAATTTACAATTTGACTTGATGTTAATTTTCTTAAACATCACCTCAAAATAGATGCTCAAAATAATGCCCTCGTAATAGCCTTTTAAAAATGTATTCAGATGTTTTGTAAAAAATAACAAAGGTGGCTTTTTATTACAGTAGTGTTCACTGGCACCACTGTAGTTCAGGGTCTACCAGATTTTCCATCAAAATTATCGTATTTCTTAGGAGCTCACCATGAAAGATCACATCAGCTTTAACCAGTTGGGTAGTGCACAAAAAAGCAGTTTTATCAGTTGCTGGTGCTTTTTTTGTACTACTGTGTATCAAAAAAATTTTTATTATATCATCAAAATCCAACTTCTATAAAGTAAATCACTTCGTGACTTAAACTTTAGAACAAAGTAGAGACATCTGCAGTTATCAGTACATTGCCACCTTTAATCCATCCTGCAGTGCCCTCTGAAAGGGTCACAGAAAGACAGTTATGACCATATGAAAATATGATTCTTGTTATAGAATCAAAAGTTATTTTCAATTTCCTTTGTCTTTATATAAAGTCAAGTCCACAATAACAATACTTAAATGCACTTTTTGCTCTGTGATATAATTAAAACCCAGTGTTATTTCAATCCAACTTAAAACAGAGTCCCTGGTCTGAAATAGATTTAAATCATGTTGTAAACATATATTTGGTATAATTTATTGATCATCATCCAGTTGCTCCAAAAGGGTCCTTCTGCGCTTTTCTAATTCTCCTTCACTCAGTTCACTGCCAGAAGTATCCCAATTACCCTGAAAAAGACAATGTATACAGTCAGAGATGATGTCAGGACCCACAAAAGGTTTAAGTAACGAATCTTTAAATGATGAATCCAAAATCTAGATGCAGTCTTTGCCTTAGAGATCCAAGGAGGAATTTCACATGGTTTCAAGACTGCTCATTTTCACTAGAAGTCTGTCAATGGGTTATGGAATAAGCACTCTTTGGTCGTTCTACTACAGAAAATACTTAGAATGAAATTTTTACATAGTGCTACTTTACCACTTGCTTTTTTGCCCTCTTAACACAAGGGAATACAGAGCACCATTTAGCAGAAGGCAGGTGGTTCCTAGGTACCCTGATTCCTTGCTAATTTTGCAGTTTCTAGGCTGTTCTATTAAGCGTTTTATATGACATTAACAAATATTATGCTTCTAGTACAATAAATACTGTGTCCAGATAATAAGCTGAGAAAAATTTTCAAACAAACATACAGTACTGCATTATCTACGAGACATGATCATTGAAAAGTGGATTGGTGACACATCCTCTTACTCTTAAGCAATTTAACATACTCACCAAGATGCATCAGACACCCATGCAACCTAAAACAACACTCTGTATCTCTACTAAATCCAGAGGTAGGACTAGGGCTCAGCTACATACTTAAAAAGTTCCACTGCTAATTTGTAGAAGGAACGCACATGTGTAAGAGGATTTGTGTTATTTCCCAGTCATTCTACATCTACAAATAATGGAAAGCTGACTAATTATGTAATCTGTTAAGAAAATAACTTTGGCTTCTATTACTCTACCCCTTTGCTCTCAGCAGCCTCCTACTCTACTTCAGTATTTCTAAGGTGCTAAAATCCTACCTTGTAAAACTGGATTTTAGTAATAATTACTGAAAACCTGGAGAGGACCCCTGATTTGAGTCTTGAAAATTTCATATTCCTTAAAGTAATAATAGCATTCCTTGACTACGGTTTTTAACTGAGAAAGGACTATATTCTTTGTTCTGTACACTGTGAGATGTGCTACTTCCAACTCTAAATGAGCACAAACAACAACAGAACAGCCACTACCAAGTTGATTCTGCCCCATAGTGACTCTACAGGACAGAGTAGAACTGTCTCAGAGTTCCCAAGGGGCTCCTAGGAGTTTTGAACTGCTGACCTTTCAGTCAGTAGCCCGGTTCTTAACTGCTGTGGCCACCAAGAGTTTCCAGTAAGAGGTATTTTCACCGTTTTGTCAACAGTGGTAGATCTGAAAAATGTCTGTTTAAACACTATGATGATTTTAACCATAGTATCCACATTTGTATTTCTGCAATTGCCACTATGCCTTTGTGGGTTTGTTATTTAAAAAAAAAAAAAATGAGCATTGCATGCTCACCAAAAAAAACAGGTGGGGTGGGGGTAGGGAGTAAGTCGAGGTTAACAAACCAATGTAGGAGGTGTGCATGACATGCAGAAAAATACACTATTCTGCAAACACAAAGAATCCAGAAAGGATTCTAAATACTTACAGAATCCTTTCCAGTCTTTTTCTTAGGTGATTTGTGTTTTGATTCTGATCTTTGCCTGGTTCTGTCTTTTTCACTTTCCCGATCCTTTTCTTTTTTGTCCTTCTCTCGATCAGCATCTGACTCTGGAGAGTCCTGTGAAAATAAAAAATATGTCAGCATTCTGAAGACACCTTTCTATTTTTAGAAGTCCTTATATAGATAATATTTAACAACACAGTAGGGTATGTGGTTCCAGAGATACTACAGTGCCGTAACCTAATTCACATTTTAAACTTCACGGATTCTGTAAGGTTTTCAAAATTCATGGGAGAGACCTGGTTTTTCCCATAGGAAGGATGACATTCTGGTAGCCTCCCTCACTCAATTAGGGAAAAAGATACATTTCAGATCAAATTCTATCTATTGTGTAAATGTAGACTGACATTACATTTTTCACCACCCAATAAAACACTGATTTAGGTATTTACATAAGATACTGTTAGCCTGGTCACATCTTATGCTGACAGCTGTACAATAAAAATTATTTCCTCAGAATTCCTACTGGGCAGTTAGTTGTTAAAATGCACTAAATAAGTGGTTCCTGGTTAGATATGTAAAACGCAGGTGAGCAGCATAAAGAAGAATTCTGATTCAATAGGCCTGGTAGCAACTCAGGCTTTCACATTCTAGAAAAGTTTCTAGGTGATCCTGATGACACCGAAGAAGAACCAAAACAGCAAATGAAGTTAGCTGTGGTGGAGTACAAAGGACTACAGCACAAAAAGGTTCAACTGCAACTGACGGAGTCAAGGGCAAAAGTCTAAGTCTACTTTAAAAACCAGAAGCTCGCTTACAGATTTATGTCTCCTCTTCTTGCTTTTCTTCTTATGTTTTTTTGACTTCTTATAACTTCTCTCTAGGCAACATGTAAGGAAAAAAAAAAGTAAGAGCTTGAAGACATCAGAGTGCCAATGATTTAAACCAAATAAATAGAAATGCTCACCAGACTCAGCACTAGAAGAATGCTCCGAAGCAGAACGGGATTCTGAGCGCTGTCTTTTTTTCTTTGAATGGCTATCATCATCATCTGAATCTGATCCCTTAAAGAAGAAATGATTTCACTCATAGTCATCTTCACAGCATTTCAATATACTCACAGTGCCACCTAATAAATTTCCTTACCGATCGAGAACGAGACCGTTTCCTATGGTGTTTTTTAGATTTCTTAGAATGCTTCTTGTTCTTTGAATGATGATGCTGACATTCATGCTACAAGGTCAAGAAAACAAAATTTTGTTTATATAAACTTGGACAGCTGATCATAAAGAGTATTTTAAAAGCTATACAGATTCTTACAGTAAAATTTCATTCATTCATCTTGCACATTTAGGATATACCCAGTTAAGAATGTGTACAATTACTACCTACGAGAAAAATTATCACATTTTTCCTCCATTTCTTCTAATTTCTCATTCAGATGTGTAAACAGTACTAAGTGTTATTAGCTATTCAGTTTTTACAGTAATGACAGCTGTTAGTAGGGCAATTGACACCCTGTGAAAAAGGGTAATCTGCAGAATGTAGTGACAGGCACCTTCAAAAACACTGGAAAACAGGAGTCATTCAAGCATGCTTTTTCTGATAAATCTAGCTTGACTTGATGGCACTTGGCTTGGCTGGCTTTGGTCAACTATCCACCCAGGCATGTAGATAAACCACTAGTTCAAAGGCATCCCTGAACTAAGAAACACACGCTTGATCTTGGAATAAATGCACAATCTGTTTCTTTTCCCCAGTAACTATTCCCATTTCACTAAAGCTCAGCTATCCTAAGACACCAAAACAAACAAACAAACTACCACCGTCAAGTTGATTCCGATCATAGCTGCCCTACAGAATGGAGTATAACTGCCCCACAGTTGCCAAGGAACGCCTGATAGATTCAAACTGTTGATCTTTTGGTTAGCAGCTGTAGCACTTAACCACCAACAGGATTTCCATCCAAAGACAGTAACTCAAATTCCACATGAAATGAGAAAAATCAATGTTGTCTCTGGATTTCAATTCAAGCTTATACTAAGGCAATTTACTAGGTTGGTGGGCAAGGGGAAGCACTGCTTTAATGAAACCCCTTGCCCCCAAACATACTGTACAGGTTTTAAAATAAACTCAGCTTCACTCTTAGTATAGTGGTTAAGAGCTATGGCTGCCAACCAAAAAGGCTGGCAGTTCAGATATACCAGGTGCTCCCTGAAAACTCGACGGGGCAGTTCTATTCTGCCCTATAGGATCGTTGTAAGTCAGAACTGACTTTGGTTCTTATGGTTTCAGTTACAAGTAAGTAGCAATAGAAAAATCTAGCTCAGAAGGGAGAGCAGCTTAGCCAATTGGCCTCTTATCTCTTGTCTTTGTTTCAACGAATACTAAACTTTTCTATGTCAAGCCCTGGATTATGCATTTGGCACCCCTTCCCTATGCCACTGTTTTCAACTACATTTACTGCTTCATTATTGTACCTCTAGCACCGATCATGAGAGAATCAGGCTGAAGATCTTCAAGGGAAAAATGCATTAAGACCCTATACCTAGACCAAAGCTTCTATACAATTTAATGTGCATTTTAACAATTGGACATCTTGTTAAAATGCAGATTCTCATTCAGTGGGGCCAGAGGTCCTGTAGTTTTTTACAAGCTGTCTGGTGATGCTGGCCTAAAACAACACTTAGAGTACAAAAGAACACACCTAGAAAAAGCCTGCTAGCAAATAACAGTAAGTTCTGTGTTGGGTACACATTAACAGAGAAAAGAGCTGCAAGTGCCAATATTAATCACAAATACATCATGACTAGTCAGGTGACCCACTATGTTCAAGTACCATGCAACAACACTACATCATTAAATATGTGCCAGCTTTCAGCTTGTTGTGAAGTACTAGTTTGCCTAGAACTGGCAGCACTGCATATTCATTAAAAGCATTGATCCTGGAGTCAGAGAAACAGCCTGGGTAGAAATCCCTTCCCTACAGGTTAGTTTATTTCTCTTTGCCTGTTTCCTCATCCATTAACTCCACAGGATTGCTGTAGACGATGAAGTTCACATACGTACAATTCCAACAGTACCTGGCACACAAAGCCACTATATATTAATAATCATTAATCAATTTAGTGTATTTACTATATACGAACATCTGTCTCAAACATTCCGAAAAACACCCTCACTCAGCTAATGGAGTAAAACTTGAGGTTTTATCATTACTTATTTTATCTTACTCCATTTTGTTTCACTACCTCTTCTAGGCTTTCTACGTATCTTATTTGTAGTATATGACACAAGTGATGTATCAGTCAATAGTAAGACTACAACTGTTATGACTGCCTTGCTAAATCTCTAGAACTTTTATAAACCACAAAACACATGAACAGTCCCCACAAGTCTTTATATTCCAACACAAGCTTACAGTTTCAATTAAAAAAGTAATTTTATAGAAAAAAACCATTCATTCCCTAATCAACATTTGTGTGAAGACCTTGATCAATCTAAATTCAAGTTCCCTGTAACTTCAGAATCAGTTAAGGCAATATGACAATTACCTCAAGCACATGCATAAAATCTTTAAATATTCGTTTTCTTTCAGACTCTAGAGTTATGTCCTCAAAGGCTGGCTCTTTTACAAATCTCTCCCGGATCTGAAAAATTCAGATATGGCATCAATATATAAGAACCCCAAAAAGTATATGAATATTCCTAAAAGGAATCATAACAGTGTGAAAACTCTGACAGTTCCTCAAAAATTTATTATTTCCTTTCTTCAAAAGCCCAAACCATTTTTAACAAATACTTCTAAAGGCAGAATTACTTTTAAAAAGAACACTTCGCATTTTAAATACATTCTACACAAAATAACTTCAGGTTTTGGGGGGACTAAAAATTAAGGAAATATATTCTCAACTCTAAAGACTACAATTCACTAGGAAACAATGAGAAGGATACATACATCTTCCCAGACAGCATCCAATTCTATTGGAGGAGTAGCTTGCTTTAACATACTCTTAAAGGCAGATTCTTTCCGTTTCATCTTTCGAGCTTCCTCTTTTTCTCTTTCACGTTCACGGGCTTCTGCTTTTTCTAGTAACTTGTAGAAAATCAATCAGTTGCAACAGTACAATTAGAATTTCCGTTTAAACTATTCCCAATTTGAGGACCAACTTATCCATAACATCAGTTAATTTCAGCAAAGGAGGCGTAACATCCAGTCCATCATCTAAATACTGTTTTCTTTTAATTTACTCTGAAAAACTTGGTATGCTGTACTACCCTATTCATATCTCCTCATTCTAATAACCTACAACTTAAGAACTTCTGACTGAATGTACTCAAGTATACTATTAAAACTAGCTGTTTATAATAGTAAAGAGAGTAACTTACACTATTGAAAGCCAGTTTAATATTCCCAGCATCTAATGTGGTTGACCTTTTAGTTGAACTGATTATTGCCACAAAATCTTCAAATGTAGTATTCACTTCAACCACAAATCCTTTATCCTTAAAAAAAATATATGAATTTAATTAATACGTTTATCAAAGGAATATAATACTAATCTATAAAATATACCATAGGTTAACAGGTATTAATAAATTATTTACCTTTAGAATGTCTTTTATTATCTTCTTCTCATCGTGATAACGTGCTTTAAGATCCTCAACATAAAACTTGAAAAGATCAAGTGCAGTTGAGCCTAATGAAAAAACTAAAGAAGTCAAAAGCTAGCTCTAACCAAAGAGCTGCAATTACTTTTTTGCTTATAAAACAAAAACATAATAAAATACCCCTTTTCCCCCCAACCCAAGTACCTCCCTCGGTCCCATTCCAACTACTGTCATAATTATAAGTTGAGGGGAAAAAAAGAATCTCACCAGGCTGACCAAGCATATTAGTGAATCTAATGTCAGAACTAATTGTTGGATACAATTCCATCCAAGATGACATAGAATGCAGTTGTCCGTGTTCATGCAATTCATCTAAAAATATCTGAAAAAACCATTACAATTTGAAAAATCATCTTTAAATACATTAAAAACATAACAAAATATTAATGTAATAAAAACAATGTTAAGACATTTAGCAATATTTAAAACTCTTCTATCAGTGTTATTCCAATATTTGAAAGCAGAGACTACTTGAATGTTTTATTAAAATCTGGTTTTAAGAAAAAAATGTATTTTGGACTTCAGAGGAAAGGATTTTTTCAAAAGTTACTTATCTTTACAGGTGCCAAGTCTCCTAGCCTTTAAGATGGAACATTTCCAGTTAAAAATATATGTTAATTTGTAATACTGTACATTACCTATCTCAAATGATGATGCTAAAGAATGTATGAGCATGCATCCTGTAAAATACACTTTTAAAACAATGTCTAATGTTGTCTAGATGTTTTCTTGTTTTATTTTCACAACAAACATGAGACTCTAACTTTTTTTTCTATGTTTGATTTCAGGGCAACATTTTAAGGCCTTCGTACCCAGCCATTTTCCACATTTCCCTCTGTCCCAAGTCCTTAAGAGTTAAACATATTATTGAATGCCCCTACAACAACTATGACCCCAAATTTTATGTCCACACTTTCTAGACTTGCATTATGGTAGCCACTAGCTGAATGTAACTCCTGAGTACTTGAAGTGTGGTTAGTGCAAACAAATGAGATAGGATGAAGTACAAACCAACACAACTTGGTACAAAGAAACACATGAAATGTCAATTTAAAAAATAATGATTACATATTAACATGATATTTTGGATACACACAATTTCCAACAGATTATTAAAATGTAACAGCATCAGTTTGTTTTTTTCTTAGCTTCTTTACTATGGACACTAGAAGATTTTAAACTGCATATACGTTAGGTATATATATGTATACTGGATAGTGTTAGTGATTTACAGGGGTAACTCTAGGCATCTTTGTCTCTACTTGTCTACAAAGTAGAATAAACACATCCACAGAAGTCTGATAACTCAGAAACTGTTAGCCATTAAGGAAATATAAATCAAACCCACAACGAGATACCATTTCATCCCCATTAGGAAGGCTTAGATTAGAAAAATGTGAAACAACTAAACTTAGTTAGTGAGAATGTACAGAAACTGGAACCCTTGTGCGATGCTAGTGTTATAGTCTAGCTGCTACAGAAAAAAGTTACAAATCTTGCAGCTCCACAAAAAGCTAAACACAGAGGTATCACATGATCCAGAAATTCTACTCTACACCCCAGAACTGACTAGAAAGCAATGATTCAGATACATGTATACCAGTGTTCATTATACTCAGAACAATCAAGAAACAACCCAAGTGTCCATCTACAGAAAAATGCAGAAACAAAAGGTAGTATATATACACAATGACATATTGCACAGACATAACGAGGAATGAGCTTATGATAATGCTACAACATAACCTTGAAAACATTATGCTACGTGAAGGCAGACACAGAAGGACAAATAGTGTATTATCCCACTTTTTAGATCCACCTCAGTATTTCCTTTCCCGCATCTCCTTTTGTCTCTTTATACACTGTTCACAACTATTCACGTTTCCTTGAATTCCAAACATTCCAAGATTTTGTTTAATGAGAGGAACCCGATCTTTCCATTTTTTCATTTTCTGCCTCCTTGACTATATTTCCCTTACGTAAGAAAAAGCCAGCCAAGCCAAGTGCTGTCGAGTTGGACTCTTCTAATCCTAAGCTTACTCAAACATTCCTTTATCCTCCAAATATCTGAAAGGTCTAATTTTGCCTTCAATTACCTTTCAACCATTTGGCAATGCTTCAACTTTTTGCAGGAGTTCCTGGGTGGTATAAAAAATGCATTCAGCTGCTAAGCAAAAGACTGTGTTCAAGTCCATCCAGAGAAATGTTAGAAGAAGGACCTGGTGATCTAATTCTAAAGAGTCAGTCACTGAAAACTCAACGAAACAGTTTTACTCTGACACACACATGGTCATCATGACACACTTAAAAAAAAGGAAAAAAAAACCTCACTGCTGTTGAGTCAATTCTGATTCAGTGACCCTACAGAACACAGCAGAACTTTTTCAAGGAGCACCTCGCCAATTAGAACTGCCAACCTTTTGGACAGCAGACATAGCACTTAACCACTACACCATCAACGTTCCCCATTAGGAGTCAGAGGTGACTTAATGCAACTAGTTTAAAGGTATTCTTTCAGTCCTTGTTCCATAAAATTTTTACCATTTGCTACTTTTGTTGGGTTCCTCTTATCTAAGTGGTTTCTTAAAGAATCAGTATGTGACTGTTTAACAACAACAAAAATGTCAGATTGTTAAGTCCTATTCCCAAAATTTGATTCAACAGGCCTGGGACAACGTTTGAGAACTGTCATTTCTAGTAACTTCCAGGTAACACTGATCCAGGGACTATAATTCAAAGACCACTGCTCTACCTTAAAACTCCATCCTAACTTAAGACACTACACTTTCCCTAGTTCTGTTTAAAGGCCTGTGACTGCTTCCTTTCAGTCTATACATCAATCCATGTCCCAGTTTTAAGAGTATTTAAAAGAAAAAAATCATAGTTTCTCCTGTCAAACATGTAACAAGTCTTTATTATTCAGCTGACAAACAAGTACTCAATAAAAATATAAAGATTATAGTCATTATTCAGAAAGTTCGTTCCATTCACGACCTTTTATCCCAAATCTGAATTATGATCTGAATCTTCATCTTTCATGGTAAATCTCAATTTTCTCTTTACTTTAGTGAAATTCTACATGCACTAGGACAAAAAAAAGTTACTGGACTGCATATATGAAGCACTCAACATGACAGACAAATATTAACGGTATTAATAATAATCAAATGCCATGCCAGATAATAAACCAATTTAAGTCACACTTTAGGGTTTAGCTATAAACTATGTAGACTCATATGGCCTTTAAATCAGAGATATTCCCCTCACCCCACCATGTTTTCCAACCCTGTTACTGACATTCTATGATTCTTGTGTTTTCTCTTTGCAGGATATCCCCATTTTGGTTTTATTTTTATTTTACTGAATACCGTATTGGTCTTTCAAAGAGGAAATCGAAGATCAGTAGTTCTCTTCTGTTCCTGGGCAATTTGCTATACAGTTGAAAACTACACTTTCTCATCTAGCTGTGGTCATGTGACTCTAGTCTCACCAACAGAGTAAAGGAGATCAGAGGAAGTTCCACATCACTAGTTTTAACAGTAACTGCTCTTTCGATTTTCTCCGAGATAAACTGTGATCATGGGGATAACACACATCTAAGTGTGCAGACAAAGATAATGTGGTCAGGCAGTGGCTCTCAAAGTGTGATCCAGGAGCACCAACATCACCTTGAAACTTAATGCAAATTTAAGTTCTCAGACCCTGACTCTCACAATGAGGCTTAACAATCTGTGGTTTTAACAATTCTTCAAATGATTCTTTTGAGAAACCACTGAAATAGAGGAACCCAAGAAGAGTAGTAAATGTGTTTTTATAGATGAAGAACGCTATTAGCTTTGGCATTTAGTTAGTGGCTGTCTTAGTTTAGTACTAGTGCTTCTGTAACAGAAACACAACAAGTGGATGGCCTAACATAAACAGAAGTTGATTCCTTCCCAGTTCAAGAGGTCAGAAGTTTGAATCCAGGGTGCCAGCTCCACGGTCAGGCTTTCTCTCTCTGTTTGCGGAGTAGGTTCTTGTCATCAATCTTCTCCTCCAGGAGCTTCTCAGCACAGAGGCCTTGAGGTCAAATGACAAAAATCTGCTCATGGCTATTCTTGCTTGGGGGTAATGCGGTCTCTCTTTTCTCTCTGCTTCTGTCTCCTTTTATCTCTTGTTAAGAAGAAAGGTGACAGATGCCACATTCCAGAGAAACTCCTCTTATACAGACGGCATCAGAGCTGTGATGTGATTAAGGGTACTATATTCCACTTTAATCTTCTTTAACATAACCTATTCTTGTCTCATTAACCACAAGTAGAGATTAGGATTCACAGGAAAATCACACCAGATCACAAAATGGAGAACTACCAAACAATACTAAGAATCATGGCCTGGCCAACTTGACACAAATTTTTTTGGACAAACAATACAATCTACAACAATGACCTCTAACATAATGGGGAGAGGTATTTAAAAAAAAAAAAAAAATCCTCCAGGTGATTCTGAAGCACACTTAATTTTGAGAACCACTGCCCTAGGGATGACCGGGATGATCCTAGAAGTCTAGGGCATGGCCTACCTTAGACCAATTTGAAGAACTGAACTTCCTTGTTATTTAAAACCCTAAATGCAGCATTTATGGACGACAACCTGTAATCAAGACTACATGACTTCAAATTCTGGTCTACTCTAGCTGATATTACAATAACTGAAAAGAGCCATGAACAGAAGAAATCTGTTGTGATGTGAAATTGCTCCATGATATTCTCCAGTACTGAAAGAATAAAAGGGATCCTTGTAGGTAAAAATGAGTCACCAGCCTGTATCTAGGGCATATAACACAGTTCTTAAGTATGTTTGTTAATTATGGTCCAGCTCCAAACTGTAACACAGTAGTCCTTCAATTTGTTACCAACTAAACGTCTGCTACTACTGACTCAACACGTATATTTTGTTTTAGCATTCCTGCATGCTATCGTTCTCTCCCAAATGAAACTTTATCTAGCAATACTCAAAAAAACCCACTGCTGTCCAGTAAATTCTTACTCACAGCGACCCTACAGTACAGAGTAGAACTGCCCCATGGAGTTTCTAAGGAGCACCTGGTAGAGTCGAAGTGTGGACCTTTTGATTAGCAGACATGGCACTTATCTAGCAATAGTCACCTTAAATGCTATAGCCTTCTATGTTCCCTTATTAAAATGATTGTTCTCCAAAGTCAACCTCCCATTACAGAATTTAAGTTCATCATGTATAGATCCTTGAGAAAGCCTAGGTCAAGGGAAGAGAGACATTCTCAAAGTCATTTCATGTTTGGTAAACATATTTAAAAAGACAAGAAAAAGCAAGATGGAAGCTTTTTATTACCTGAAAAGATTCTCTATTTTTACGCTGTCGTCTCCTTTCTCTCAGCAGACTCTTCTGCTTTTCTTCTTCTTCTTCCTTTTCTAAAGCCCGAATGTGTTCTTCAAAGCAAATTAATGCATCTTCTTTGTCCATGTCTAAAATGTTTTTGGTAAAAAAAAAAAAATTAAATCTCAAACATAAATAGGTAAAGGAACTTGATTATTTGCATTAACTGCCTATAAAATTCATATTCACCTTTTGAAAGACATTTAAATTCAAATTTGACTTCTAATTATCTAAATAATAAAGTTTCCAGGAAAATTTCATAAAGACCTCATTAAAAGATACTCTGAATTCTAGGGCAAAACAAAGGCTGTGCACATAAACACAATCAACAAAAATCAAGTTTTCATAATGAACTCTGTCAGCAATACTAGAATTACCCAAGGAGCTTCTTACAGTTTAGATTTCTAAGTCCTATCCAAAATCTAATGAAGCATGATTTTCAGAAGCAAAGCCAAGAAAGCTATAATCTCTAAAATTCAATTAGGTAAGTCAGAACAAAACAGTACTGGGGGACATCTAAGATAACTGTAATCCATTCACTAGCCCCACAAAACTCTTAATTATAGAGTCATTTTTTGGAGAAGACATTCAGTAAAACGGTTAACTGATCTGGTTTTTACCAATTTATAAATGGCAAAAGACAATCTCAGGTTTGACAAATATGATGAACAATTTCAAGGCTTATCTAATAAAGCCAACTTCTGATTTCTGGAAAAATATTTTGTCCTGCATGAAATTCAATTAGGAAAAACCCTGTTAGGAAGGAAACAGAATACTCTTCCAGAAATGGACAAACAACCAAAAAATTAACCTGAGGATCTCATATACAAAGTGGGAATTGTTCTTGGCTGCTGGGGAACTTGGTTTAAAATGGTTCTTTGCTCCACTAAAAGACCGCAATTGACGGTCCAGAGGCCTCAGGGTTCCCCTTCGAGCATGGCTCCTGGTCCTCATGCACCCCTGTCCATAAATCATTACTGAGGTCAGCTCTTCGGACAGTAATGGATTGGACTCGATGACACAGAGTGACCATACTGTGTGTGCACTTTATGGTTCTATGCATCTATAAGATGTCATCCTGCTGGCCTCTCACTGGGAGTGAGGGAGAGGGTGAAAAGGAGGGGGCAGGAGATTGTTAGGTGGATGTGACATGTACAGAATGAACAGAAGGAGCGTGCTGTCACTGGGCAGGGAGCAGTGGCAATTGCACATAGGCAGGCATGCAAATTTATATTGGATTGTACACTTTCACTCAATCACAATAAATAAATAAATATCAAAAAAATAAAATGGTTCTTTGCCATTCAGTCATTATTCTTACTCTGTAACTCTTCATCTTCTGCAAAAGTTGGATTATCCATCAGATACTGCTGGGCTTCAGACCAAGTTGTAGAGTATGTTACATTAGCCATGTTGTCAAGTATATTTTTTAAAGCTTCCCAATTTCTCTTTCGCAACTGCTTTGCTTGTTCCTAAAACGTAACCATGAACACACTTTGTGAATTTCAAAGAAACTATGATTATTTACACTGCAATCACTGAAAAACTTCTTTACATTCAAACTCATGAATGCCTTTCAAATGTTAACTATTTAGTTTAAATACCAGCATCATTTACTTCCAATTTTTCACTTGTCTTCCAAAGCCACGATCTGGAATCACTCTTTTTTCCTCTAACTCCATAAGTCTTAAAAACATACCCATTCCTCTCCTTTTTCACTACTCTGCATTATGGTGGTAGAATATAACTAAAGTTCCAGTACGCCAGTCACACTAGGTGACTTCACAGCTGTGTTCACATTGTTGATACTAACAGTGTTGTTGCATGCTATCAAACTGATTCCACCTGCCCCATAGGCACCAGCAGGTTGCAATTTTTAAAACAGCAGATCACCAGATCTTTTCTCTCACAGAGAGGCTAGTATGTTCAAATCACAGCTTGTTTTAAAACAAAACACACTACCATCAAGTCAGTTCTGCCTCACAATAACCCTAATAGGGCAGAAAACAACTGGTCCATAGCTTCCATGGAGCACCTGGTGGATCTGAACTGCTGACCTTTTCGTAAGCAGCAGCAGCACTTGACTTCTATATCACCAGTGAAAATAATTGCATATTACTGCTGTCCTTGTAACGGAATTTTAAACAAATGCATTATAAGCAAAACTACTGAGTACTTTCTAAAACAGGCACAGATACCTTATTTGCCAAAGCAGACACAGCATAACAAAGACATTTAATGACAACTCAAGTAACCAGTACTTACCAGTCAACAAGATTACTTATTATGTTGGATGGACAGGATAAAGAAAATTGTTACAAGAGCTACCCCTTGCATCTTTAAATCTAACTTCTACCAAACTGTTCTACCACATAAACTGGATAAACTAAACAGAAAAATTAAACAGTTCTACAATAGGTCCTAATCAAAATTGCATTCTTATTTATACATAAACATCAAAAACTGAGAATACCTTTTCTTTTTTTGAAAGAAAGAACAAAACATCTTCATAAATTTCTAGACGATCACGTTCTGATATTGCATTCCAGACATCCATTTCTCCAAACATCTGCTCTGCTTTTCTGTTTAAAAAAAAAGACAAAACATCTTAGGACTGTATTTCCCTTAAGAGGTAAGAGCCGGTAATTCCCATGGGAAATGTCTGTAGTCCAGATGTTAGCTGTTGTAGAGTCAGTTCCAAACTCATGGCATTCTCAGGAACAACAGAATGAAATGCTCCCTAGTCCTCAGTGATCTCCATGATCAGTTACAGATCAGACCACTATGATTCACAAGGCTTTCATCAGGTGATTTTCAGAAATAGATCAACAGGCCTTCTGTTCTAGTCTGTCTTAAGTCTGTAAGTGCTGCTGAACCTGTTCAGCCATCATAGCGACACAAAGTAAGCCTTTACTGACAGATGGGTGGTAGCTGCATTGACTGGCAATCAAACTGGGTCTTTCTCATGGCAAGGTGAGAATTTTAACACTAAATCATCACTAGGAGGTCTTACAAGTCCTAGACTACTATTTTTTCTTAAGGTATTGAGAGTGACTATAAAACTTTCAATAAGACTAAATTAGAAAATGTAAAGTTACTGGAATTCTAGCTAACACATAAAATATGAGTTTTTAAATAAATGTGTCCTTCACAGCTTTCTTTTTAAAGAATGAAGAAAATAAGAGACACTCATAGGAAAAGTTAGCTTAAGAACTGCTGCAAAAATTTTAATACTGATTATCCACAATTCTAAATACTCCAAAATTAAGAATGTTATATAGACCTAAGTTTTTAAAATATCATACTTAACGAAAAGAATGTATTTCTATTGCACTAATACAAAACTTCTGTTCTCAAATTAAGCAGTACAGGAGTCAAGCTTCTGAATGATAAATCCAGTTTTTCTCCCTTTCAGTCTCTGACAAATGAGTCCACAGGTTAAATTCCACTACTGATTTACTTTCTACCTATGAAACAGCCATATTCATAATCACATAATTTAATAAACGTCTACTTTGGATTGCAGAAAGTATGACCCAGAAGAATACAGTCAACATACCACATGCATCATTAAAAACCTTACTTGTTAGAAACAACAACAATATTAAGTGGACTCCAGCATAACATGAATACTCCTTCCATCTTAACCCAATATTGCAAAGATAGAGTAGCTGGGGCAGGGGGCAAGGGACCATGCTCTTAGGTGAAATTGAGGCCAATTGGCACACCTAGCGTTTTGCTAAGAGGGCTCTCTGTACCCCACGTTGGTGAGTGGCGTCTAGGGTCTTAAAAGCTGCCAAGCTGCCATCTGAGGGCACAGCAAATGGTCCCAACTCAGCAGGAACGGATGATCACCAAGGACCAAAAAGACATGGAGTAAAGACAACCCAGAAAATAGAGAGACCCACATGAGTGGGTGCCTACATCAACTTGGGACCAGAAGAACTGGATGGTGCCCGGCCACCACCAGTGATAGCCACAATGGAGCTCACTAAGTTGAGTCTCACTGGCAACACAAGAATAAAAAGGGGTGCATCCTGAGATTGCCACTAAAAAGACCTCAACTGAAGGTCCAGCAGTTTTGGCATTCCGCTGGGAGCATGGTCCCTGGCCCTGATGCTGCCCTTGCCCACAAATCATAACGAAGGTCCACTCTTTGGACACGAATGCATTGGACTTGGTGATGCAGAGTGACCGTATATTGGATGCACTTTATGGTTCTATACATCTATAGGATATCATCCTGCTGACTTCTGGCTGGAGGAAGGAGAGTGGGTGGAGAGGTGGGGAAAGGAGACTGTTGGGAGGATGAGAGATGTATGGAGCAGAGAGGAATAGTGTGCTGTCACCGGACAGGGAGAGCAGTGGAAGCTGCATATAGGTGGGCATGTAAATTTATATGGGAATGTACATTTTCACTCAGTCATATTAAATAAAATTTTTAAAAAAGCCAAAAGAAAAAAAAAACAAAAAATCCTTACTTGTATCTTGTTGTAGAAGTCATTTTTTCGTGATTTTCAAGGAACCGTTGAAAGGATTCTTTAGCTTCTTTGTATTTAGATCTTGCTTCTTCTTTTTCTTCTTTCTCAGTCTGGACTTTATAAGCATTAAAGGCCTGCTTTTTCTCACTCAGCTTTGCTAAAGCACTAAATAATGCAAGAATACAGTTTAAGAATAAATGAAAGAAAAAGTTAGTGTTGAAGAAACAATACACATATTTTTATTCATAAATTAAGAAAATTGCAGTAGAAAGTTAAGGATAAGAAATAGCACTACTATTTCAAATTCTAATTTTATCTGTATCAGGGTGCTCACAGTGTACGATAAGCCTTTCAAAGGGCTTTTGGGGAAGATAGCACTATGAAAAAGCTATGTTGTATGATTTCAACCATGTGACATTCTGGAAAAGGCAAAACTATAGACAGTAAAAAGATCAGTTGCTGCCAAGTGTTCTGGGGAATGAGGAAATAGATGACTAGGTCAAACAGGACTGATACAGTAGTGAAACTATTATACCAGTGTGTAAAGGTAGACGCATTTCAGTATGTGTTTGTTAAAACCCACAGTATTTAACACAAAGTGAATGCTGATGAAACTATGGATTTTAGAAAATTATCATGTATCAATACTAGTTCACCAACTGTAACAAATGTATACACCAATGTAAAATGTTAATAACAGAAACAGTATGTAGGTGGGAGAGGGAATACATGGGAATCCTAATTTAAGTACAATTTTTCTGTAAATCTAAAACCGCTCAATAAAAGTCTGTTTTTTAAAAAAGGTTCTTTTGATTTACAGCAGATAGTTTTTAAAAAAGTAGTTAATGAGTGTTAAAAGTCATGTAACTCTACACTTCTTAAATTTGCCAGTATGCTATACTTAAAGTGAAAATCAAAGTTAAAGCATTACCTGTATCGTGGATCGTTAATGATCATTTTCATAGCTTGTTCCCATGATGCATTAGATGGCACCCGCTGAAAACCATTTAAATAAAAAATTAATATTTCACACAAATATAGTAAAAGTCATGCAACAGGGAACAAAGTATAATACTCACTGCAAACATCAAGCACTTCTCTTTGCAGGAGTTTGAAAAAAGTTCTAAAAAAATAATCTTTTATTGAAGCAAGGCAAATCTGTGTAATATACCTATAGACTGAAAAGAAAACTTAAACTGAAATTTAAACAGAGCATAAAATACTTTTTCTTTAGACTACTGATTCACACTATTTTTATAAATAAAAAATCTCATATTAAACACTTAGATGGAATTTGTGTAGCACCTTGTACATAACGGCTTTTTTTTGTTTAAAGTCAGGCTTAAAAGAAATGTTCAAGATAACAAGACAAATTTAGTTAACTTTCATTACAATAGTTCATGAGATTATTTTCAATAAAGCTACCAACATGTTGATTACATTATTGTTACATATAATAATAATACCTTTTCTTTCAATAATTCTTTAAAGGCTTGCTTTGCCTCTTCCTTTGTATTCCAAGTATATGTTTTCTTTGCTGGCTGGCCTTCCTCTTCTTCCTTTTTGGGAGTAAAACTAGAGAGAAATTTCAGCATGTTATTCATCGTCTAAACACATTTGCTGCATTTAATAATGCCTTCATTAATCATTACTTAAATGTCTGGTGTTGAGTTAAAATTTGAAAATTATAAAATGCTCTACATGAACATTAAAAAAACTTATCTGTACACAAAAAATAAAAAGGTAATGTAAAATTTTTCTGAACTTTTCATTTATCAAGACTGTGTTACAGGAACATTTATTTGCACTAAAATAGTACCTCTGCTAGTTCACTGCTTGACCTATTTAAATGGCTTAAAGTAACAGAATTTGGACAAATGTGTGTGAATTCAAAAACGATGTAGAGATCAATCTAAATCAAGGTCATTTCTGTCAATTTACCTTTCATCTGTTTATGGTTGATTTCATGCTACTACAATAGAGTTAAACACCTCTGACAGAGCCTTTATAACTTAAGAAGTCAAAAACATCTACTATCTTTTACAGAAAAAGTACACCAACCAGTATTCTTAAACAGAAAATTAACCCAAGTAAGAGTTATCAGCTATGTTTGCTCTGTGGAGTCTCTCTGAAACTAAAAAAAAAAAAATCACATAAAACTTGAAATTTTTTCCTATTTAGGGGAAAAGACTGGAGCAGACAATAAGCAGAAAACAGTAAAAATATTTATATGTTCTAAACCAAGGAACTTCATTTTAGGAAATCCACCTAAAATTTGCAAAAAAAATACAATGTAAAGAAACCAACCAACAGTTAACTTCTTAAAAAACTGGTTTATATGAGATTAATGGAAAATCATGTTTACAAAGTTTAGGTAAGAGCATGGGAAAACTCTTAAAATCAAAAGGTCATTATAATGATCCAGGTATTATAATAAGGAAACACTGGGGGAAAAAAAAAAGCAGGAGATAAATGTGTGTGTTTAAATTAAGAAGAAAGTACATTAAATGTGAAATAAATAAATAAATGATGGTTACTCTAAATGTTTATCAGGTAAACAGTTAAAGACATACATATATAAAGAATAATACGACATATTCATTCAACATGACAGGACATATACCTCCATCAATGTGAAAGAAGTCTCTCTCACACTTTTGCATGTATGTTTATGAATGCACACATATCTTTTTCTTAGCATATTAAAAAAGGTAAGACATGAACAAACTGTTAACAATTTCTCTTTTATGTCTTCAAATACATCCATCCAGATTTCTTTCCCAAACTTCTAATCAGAAAAAGTTATACAGCTATTTTCACTCTGGGAAATTTCCACAAGAAAAACCAAAGAACATTCAAAAAGGTACGGGAGATGAAAGTAATATGCTTAAATATTAAGATGAATTATCATGTTTGGATCTTAAGACATAGTATTTTCTGTGATGTATGTTAACTATCCCTACAATAGAGTTTGATCACGTATCTTACAGCTACATAACGCGTAGCAACAGGAAACAGTACTAAGTAACTGCATAAAATGTTACTTCTCAGAAACAAGATTATGCATTATTCAAGTACACAAACTGTACACAGATGTAGCTATTTTGCTTTACTAAGAAGCTGTATAAATTCAGTACAGTGATGAGCTTCCCTGTACTCTTATTATCTTGCTTATTTTTGCTCAAGTGGTAGAAAAATAACCATACTACTGTTATTTTATCTTTAATTATTAGGGTTCAGTGACTATACACATATTTACAGGACAACTGTATTTCTTTTCGCATAATTTTCCTTTCCTTTAATGCAGTTTTCCTACAGAACTGTTTGTACTTTGTTCTTACTGATTTGTAGGAGATTCGATACCAGGACACACCAATAATGAAGGGAGAAATAGAACAATTTTAGTACTCAATGTGGCAGGGCTTCCTTAACTTTCACAGCTAACAACTGCAAACCCAGTATTTCTTAGTAGTCCTGCATTAAGATATACTACAGGCAAAAGGAGTGGGGGAGAAAAGATGTATGTATTTAGCTAGTCTTAAAATTATAGTATTTTGTTAATCAGCTTTTACATTAATACCTAAAGTACTGAATTAAAATATTATGTATCTTGATTGGAATTTTTTGGTATCTCATTAGACCTGGGCCTCATTCACCATATTCTACCACAGCCTATTCCTAAAATTCCAGTTAGTTTTACAACAGTCTGCTGACACAAATCAACGACATTCAGCCTCAGAATTAATTCATTATCTAGATGCTTGTGTTCTTATTCACAAAAAAATAGTTAAACACTTAATGTCCACTAACTATACTGGCACTCATTTTCAGTAGACAAGTTACTAAACTTACTCAGCTACAGTTTCCTGCTTAGATGTTTCTTCTGAATTACTGGATACTTCAACACTTTGTTCTTGAACAGAAGGGGTACTACTAATAAGTTGTGCTTGTTCCTCAGTTGAAATAGTAACTGTATTTTCATTATCTACAACAGTAGCAACAATAGAAGTAACTTCTGGCTCAGGAACAACTGGAACAGTTCCACTGACAGTATTAGAAGCAGAAGTGGAAGCATTGGCATTGGCAGCTGCTGCAGCTGCTGCAGCAGCAGCTGCCGCTGCAACAACAGCAGCAGCAGCTTCTGCAGCAGCCATAGTGCTCATAGTAGTTGGAATTTCTGTTGTAGGAACCGGGGCCGCTGATGTGGTAGTGGACTCTTCTTGTTTACTAGCAATGCAAAAAAAAAAAAAAGCAAGACTTCATTACTATAATCATAAAGTAAAATAAAAGTTAGTTCTTAATTATAAAATCAAATAAGAAAAATGATTATAAAAAGAAAAATGTCAGTGTTGTCAAACTTTTAAGCCATTCAAAGACTAAAATCACAGATAAAACTGTGTTTCTCTGACATAATGGGATAAATGCTGGTGATAATGTACATTCATGCAAGTTTCCCATTTCCAGTAATTATCTTCCCTTATAAAATACACAGACTATATTACACCATGAAAAAACAAACTATCATAAACTTCTAGAAAAAGTGTAAATTTCCCCCATTAAGCCTGAGGAAAAGAAAGAATATGCAGATACAACATTTATCTATTCCGAAACTAACTTAAATAAAATCAACATTTTTTAAGGGTCTTCTTAACTGTTGAAATGTAGTCCAAGTTGAAATAATTATTGTCTAGTAAACCACCACTTGTATATCTTGATCAAACTGTCCTCTCTTCTATGCAGCCCCCTAACAAAACTTCAAAGACAAAAACTAAGCTGTTTAATGCTATTTATTCAAAATTTTTTTAATCTATATTGATGTTCAAAAATGCTTACCTGCTTTCTTCAGCTTTGATCATTGCTATTAAAGAGGAAAAGGAAAAGTCATCTACTGTGTACTTTAAAATACAACCATTCACAATAAACTTCAAAAGAGAAACACATCATACAGTAGGATTTAATTTACAGCATTGTATAAAATGTCTGCTCCAAAGTTCCAAGGCATTAATTAAAGAATGAAAATAAGTTTAGATACAAGCAGTTATTAAGAAACTTTACCCCACTACTAGTCTCCCAAAGGCTGTTTTGGCTATCACAAAAACTCCCTGAAAGTTTCTGCATAATTCTGGAATAAAATAGTATTTTCTCCAAGGATAAAAATGGTTTTATTTTTTCTTAAATATTAACTTCAAAATGGGATCAAATGCGTATTTTAAAATTCAAACACATATATACTAGCATTGACAAATAGTTACGCACACTATCTGTAGTAGGGTTATATCAGAAATGAGCTTGATACTTTCAAGTACTGACCTATCAACGGTATTATTAGCCAATGCTAGTATAGGTAACTTCAACTGAGTTAAAGGTATGCATTCAATATTGCAACTTTCACTCTAGTTGAAGTCAATTTTTCTTTGGAGGTATGAAAAACCATCTCATTTTTTTTCAGTATCATTAGGGAATGAGGTATTCCATGTAAGTGATAATATAAGCTTAACGTTCTGAAAATATTTTAAAATATTATCTTCCTTTAAGGAGAAATATTTCTGAGATTCCATTTATGATAGATGACAAAATACATATGTAATGGGTACTGTCAATATAAATTAAAATGTTTCTGATATAGTGATTACCTAAATTAATGAGATAACACAAGTGAAAACTAAATTAATTTAGAACTGTTTATTCTTTTCTTTCTGTCAGGTAACATACCACACTACTAGATATGTCATTAACCTCATTCTTCTATGAGCTGTTACTTCTAATCTGGTATAGTTTGTGACAGGGTATGCTACCAAACATGAGAGCAACCGCATTCTCAATTCTTAGTATATCTTCTGCTCTGACTTTAAACCCTGGATTTTATGTTAGGTAATATATATTTCCAGATTTTCAGGGGCATTCTGAGTAGCTGAAGAGGATAAAAAAGTCTCCCTTTGTGAGGCATTATTATTCGCTTACCTTAATTCATCCGTAACAAACACATCAAGGCTATTTAACAATGTTTTGCTAAAACAAAAGCAGCATTAAATTTATAGTATGACCACAAAATAACTTTATACTAATAAACATTCATGGTTCGTCAGTCTTTGCTACCCATAAATGATGTTAAGTCAAGTGTTCCACGTATGCACCAACAAAGACAGCTGTATTTAGAACTATTGTTATCAGTCCTTGTTCAATTTTCCAGTGATAAATTTTAAAGTCTACAAGCTCATTTATAATATAACCCAGAAATGAACAAAATTATTGCATTAGAGATTTTTCACTGCAGGTTATGTAATCATGGTTAGTGAACATTACTGACACATTCTAAAAGTGTTAAATAATGACAGAAAATGAATTATCAAAGCAGCTCACCATGCAGGTTTGATTTTGTAATAAGACTTCCAGCAACAATGGTATTCTGGTATCCTAGTTTCAGTGGAATCAAATCAAATAAAAATCTATTTAAAATCTATAAAACTGAGATCTAGAGCAACATCAAAATAAGAGCTGATAAAAGTGCTAAACCATTTAAAATCTTCTAATCATTTAAAATTAAAAATAACATTTTTGCACAATCCTATTTATATACCATTAATTTTTTCAATATGAATGACTTGCAGATGTTAAAAAATAAATAAAACAATTTTTTCCCCTCTTTTACCTTCAAGATCCTCAAGTTCTTTAGGTTTGGCCCAGCGAGATTCTTTTGTTTGAGAATTGTAATAGTAAGGCTTCCCAGAGTCAGATTTGTATTCCTTCCAAGGACATTTAGATAACAGTTGCTAAAAGGAAAAACTTTCAATTAATAGTAATACATCCAGCATCATTTACCATTTACTTTACTATTTTCACTGTACAGTGTATTATCAACCTATACAATTCTAAAGCTTGTAAGACAATGGATGTAAGATGAACTGCCAATTACTGAGTGCATACTAAATGGTCCCTCGGGTCATGTGAATGTATTATTTAATGTTTACAAATTTAATGTTTGCAAATTTCACACCAATTCTGGACTAGGAAACTGTAAATGAAAAAGTAATATACCTATTAAGGAGCAGAATCAAGATGTAAAACTAGGTCTACTTGAATTTCAAAACCTGTGTGTTCTTACCATTTTACACCTCACAGTAGGTACAAATTAACCATCCAAATTTCACAGATTTCTCTAATACTAATACAAGTAGGAAAAACATACCATCTAGGAAAAAAGTATAATCTGGTTTAGTCATGACTGCACTTCAGTTTCGTAACAAATAATTTGTTATCACGCTATTACAAAGTTATACAAACCACAACATAGCTATCAATACTATATAGGGTGGTATGTGAAGGCTACTGAAAACTACAATCAAGAAGGCAGTGTCTTACAGGACATAGGTAATTAGGAGGTGTCACTGTCTACAAGTCAGTAAAGAAATATATAAAAATATTTTATCAGCTTCCCTCTTAAGCATGCTCTGCTCAGTTGTGTGATGGCCTGGTAAATAATTCTGCCTTAGCAGCTGGATAATTAGTTCTGAGTGTCATTTCAACTCTTACTTAGCACTCCAGAGTTCCTAATTAAACCTCAAGCAGTATCACTTAGTGTATTCGTTCAACCTAAACTTTTACTTCCACACATGTATATTTTAAAGGGAAAATCTGCAACATAAAATGAAATAAACATAGTTTCTGGAAGAGGCATTTTCAGCAAAGACACAGACATTAATTCCCCACTCTAAGTGAAGTAAGTATTTGTAGGTATAATGTCATTTTATCTCTGTATCACTCCCACGCCTGCTGGAAAATTCTGAAGACCAAGGTGAAATCTAACATCTCTTGAAATCACTCAGGTTTTGCTATAAAGAGGGAAAAATTTCAAATGTGAATTAAAAAATAGAGGACAAGTAAACGACAATCTTTTTTCTCCCAATTCTTTAAACGAGTGTTCTCAAACTGATTGTATCCTATAAGGGTTACCGATCAGGGGCCAAATCAGTAAATTAATCCGTCTATAGAAGGTAATGACTTCTATTGCTTCTGCTGACTGGTGTGATTAATCTTTCCCCTCTAAAAGCTTTTATAGCACCGTCTTCTGGGATTTAAGTGGCACTGCTCCTTGGACAGTCAAATATCCACAAAATCATAAAGAATAACATAAAATAAAATGCCCTAACCTGATTAATGGTCCCTGATTTCTAGCCTTCACAATTTTACCTCAGCAGGTGTCTTAAGATCATCTGGTTTCTCCCAAGTAGACTGTTTTGTCTCAGTATTGTAGTAGTAAGTCCTTCCATCAGGGGATTTATGTTCAGTCCACATCGATTTCTAAAGGACAAAACGAAAGATTTAAATTATATAGCAGTGTGACAGTATCAGTATTAACAATTTCAAAGCAATAAATACACGAAGGAAAAAATAAACAGGCATATTCTGACAGTCATTTAAAATGATTCATCAAAACAAGTGGTTAGGAAACTGAAAAATAGGACCTAGTTCCTATTTTACAACAGGGTTTCATTCTGATGCCTGTAAAGTTGGTTCTGATGTAAGTCAAATACTTTTTAAGTTTTATTATTGCCTTTTATTATCAGCATCTTTAGTAATCTATCTTTACATAAACTTAGACATATTTTAATACATACATATATACCTACATAGTACGATGATAAGAAGTACAAAAAAAACCCACACAGTTGTTAAGTGTAGTTTATTGAAACACCAATGTCCTATGCCAGGAACTACCAATATTTAAAAATTACTTTAAAAGCATCTTGGATCAATCTAGGTATGAGGCTCGCTCTCTCTGTTCTACCTAGTCTTTAGAATTATACGGATACAATGACCCTCCTGAGAATGGTTATCTTGTAATATATACATCTAAGACCATCTTTCCAACAAATCTATGTCTAAAAGGTGAAAAATAACATACGGACTAAATGCTAATGCAGTACAATGGGTTCTACAATTCTAATCCAAAGAACATCTACACCAACTTGGAAGAAGTTCTAAACTTGTATGCCCGAAAGACCAAAACCAAACTAAATCTGCTGCCACTGAGTCGATTCGGAGTCCTAGAAACCCTGTAGGGCAAAGAAGAACTGCTCGATACGGATTCCAAAGAGAGGATGGTGGATTTCAACTGCTGACCTTTAGCTTACCAGACAAATTCTTAACTACTACACCACCAGGGCTCAGATGTCAAAATTGGAAAGAACGATCTTTGGATGACACAATCGGCATTTAACAATCAAAAAGATCAGATTTAACATGGATAAAATGTAAATCCAAATACTTCGAAGACAGGTAAGATGAAGGCTGGTATGAAACTAGTCAGAGAATAAGCATTTTACTCTTCAGTAAGTGCTCAACAGAACCATACTAAAATCTTGTTAAAAGCTACTAATGACACCTCATACTTCAACCAAAAAAAACCAAACTCTTTGCTGTCCAGTAGATTCCAACCTACAGCAACCCTGCAGGACAAAGCAGAATTGCCCCACAGTTTCCAAGAAACACCTGGCAGATTTGAATTGCTGAACATTTTTAGTTAGCAGATGCAGCACCCAATCACTATGCCGCCTGGTTTTCCAGACTTCAACAGAAATGACCAAATGAAGGCTGGTTAAGAGTTTTCCAAGATATCATAAATGAATAAATTACTGGATGAGATCAAAATACTGAGCCTAGTTCTGGATTTAAGACTGTTCAGATGCTAACAAACTGGAAACATGCCTGAGAGAGGGTTATGAAGACCATCTACACATTTCTTCAAATCTAAAACATTATTGCATACATTGCTAAGGACATACTATCAAACTATTACATGATGTTTTACTAAGATTTTACTTTAAACCTACTCAAAGATTTAGACTTCCTTAGACACTTCTTGTCACATGTTAACTTTTGTGAATATATAAAAGGAAAATAAGGCAAATAAATTAGTTAACCCCATTCTTCATATAAGAAGCCCTGGTGGTACACTCACAGGGTCATTATGACTCAGTATCCACTTGACAGCAGTGGGTTTGCTTTTTTCGGTTTTGTGGTACACTTAACCATTCAGTGGTTAACTGAAAAGTTGGCTGTTTGAACCCACCAACAGCTCTGCAAGAGACAAAGGTGACAGTCTTCTTCCATAAAGATTACAGCCTTGGAAATCCTACGGGCACTTTTACTGTATCCTACAGGGTCACTATTAATTAAGAAGTGACTTGTCACAATGGACTTTTGGTTTTGGTACTCCTTCAACAGTTTCTTCACACTGAGCCCATTTTTTGTTTGACTCACTAAAGCCCACTATATTCCACACAGTTATCCCCTCTGACATCAAGAAAGTTGGTAATGCAGCATTTTTTACTGGTTCTTAACCTTCTTTAATTACTACTTAAGGCTGACATACGTTGCTTTTTGGTTTATCAGACTTTCTTAAACAGAGCTGACCTACTCTTGATTTCTGCTTTGGGAATGTGGCTAAATACACACAACTTATCTTTTTCCCCACTGTTACCATTATTATCTTATTACTAATAGTTACAAGAATGCTATACCATTATACTGGGATTTCAGGTCACTGACATCCATTTTTCTTATACTAGCTCTTTTTCACTTATGCACCACTATACTATAACTGCTGCCTAGATATTAGAGAACACAAAACACCATGGATTAAGGAATGTATCTCAATTTCAGAGATGCAAAAAAAGTTACATAAAATATGCCAATCAGAAAGCTCGTTAATTTAACAAATACTTAAATTACAAAATTTGTCGGTGGAAAGCAAGAAAAGATGACTTAAAATGAATATAAATCAATTTAATCTTTAGATGAGGCAAGATGCTTATTTCCTGTAACTTTTGAGAGGCTAATATAAAAGGAAATTACAGAAAGAAAAGTTGTTAGAACTCAAAAGAGCTTTATAAAATTCAGGCTATTTGACAACAAGAAGGTTGGCCCATACTAGAGATGTGATAAATGATCTCACACAACTAATAACACAGTGGATTTTTGCATAACATAGCAGGATAGTTAGATAACTTCAAAAGTAATTTCAACTGTGTGAGCAAAGTTTTTTCAGAAATTAAATGGTGTTTTGGTAGAAAAAGTATTCGTAATTCCCATTTTCTTTTTTAATGAACACAGTAGCATCTCAGGATCACATCATGTAAGCAAAGGTCTACTGTAAATCTCAAAAGTATGTGTCAACCTCCCAATCACAGCTGCTAAAATGTATTAGCTAATGATGTCGTTCACCATACGTAAACATGTCCATGAACAAACAAAGGTCTCGCTGGTAAGAGCTTTAACTTTCAATGTTAACAGAAGTTAAATCATCTCAGACAGGAAAAGAAATTATATATGTACTGACATCTAAATATGCCTGGTGGCACTTACAAAAATCAATGTTGGGAGTGAGAAAAATGACTTAACTGGTAACATAATAACATGATAAAATAATTTAACTCAAACCAATCATTGTTCTGTAAAAGTATACAATCCACAACTTCAAGTAAAACCATAGTTTTACTAATATTTTAAAAGGAATATTTAAAACTAAATGCATCTCTGTGCTGAACACAGTATGAAGAATAGCTTAAAATATTAATGTATACAGCAAACTCTAGGAAGTTGTCTTTACAAGTTAAGACAACTATAATCAAGCAGTTTTTAAGCAATGCAAATTATACCATCAGTCTGGTCATAACATAAAATGGAAACAAATGATACCATCAGTTGTTAAAATTTTTTATTTTCCTACATTTCTTTTTCTTTTCTTAATCCAAGACTTCTCTGAAAATAAAACCATCAAAGACTTAGACTGCTTCTGCAGAAGGGTATAAAACTAACAAGAATTTATATTCCCATTATGAGTGAGACAAAGATAAGAAAGTACTTTTACCCTCAGAGCTAGTTACTTTGGGCATCTTACAGTTGTTCTTAAAAATTTATTTATATCAACCCAGTTAAGGCACTAAGAAAATAAAAAGAGACTCGAATCAGCAGTTCAGGAAAATCAATTAAAAGTTAACATCCTAGCGACAAAAGGACAAATACTGTATGAGACCTCTACGATAAGATCTCAAAAACAGACTTGTGTATAGAAGAAAAGACTCTTTGATAGCTGCAAGGGAGGGGAGGGAAGGAGGACGAGGGGGGGAGGGCTTAGTTTAGATAGTTACTAGAAATCTAGTTGGGAGAAAGCAGTGATAGCACACATTACAAACAAGAACAACATTAAGTGGACTTCAGCATAACTTGAGTACTCCTTCCATCTTAATTCAATACTGCAAGGATAGAGTAGCTGGGGCGGGCGGCGGGGGACCATGCTCTTAGGCGAATAGTGGGGTGCTCTCTGCACCCCACATTGGTGAGTGGTGTCTGGGGTCTTAAAAGCTGCCAAGCTGCCATCCGAGGACACAGCAAATGGTCCCAACTCAGCAGGAACGGATGCTCACCGAGGACCAAAATGACATGCGGTAAAGACAACCGAGAAGATAGAGAGACCCACAAGAGTGGGTGCCTACATCGACTTGGAACTGGAAGAACCGGATGGTGCCCGGCCACCACTAGTGATAGCCACAATGGAGCTCACAGAGAGGAGTCTCACTGGCAACATAAGAATAAAAAGGGGTGCATCATGAGATCTCCACTAAAAGATCTCAATTGATGGTCCAGCAGTTTTGGGGTTAATCTGAGAGCATGGCCCCCGGCCCTGATGCTGCCCTTTCCCATAAATTATAACAAAGGTCCACTCTTTGGACAGGAATGGATTGGACTTGGCAATGCAGAGTAACCATATATTGGAAGCACTTTATGGTTCTATACATCTATAGGATATCATCTTGCTGACCTCTTGCTGGAGGAAGGGGAGTGGACGGAGAGGAAGGGAAAGGAGGCTGTTGGGAGGATGAGACATGTATGGAGCACAGAGGAATAGTGTGCAGTCACCGGACAGGGAGAGCAGTGGAAGCTGCATATAGGTGGGCATGTAAATTTATACGTGAATGTACATTTTCACACAGTCATGTTAAATAAAAATTTTTTAAAAAAAGTTAACATCCTTACAAATGATAAACCTAGAGGATGTATTTGCAAAATTACAAAAAAAAGAAAAAACCCAAATGCACAAAAATCTGCCATTAAGATAATCTAAAAGACAAATAAACATGGCCATTAACAGAATACAATATATGTAATACAGTCAATGTTCAACTTCACCGATGAACAACACAGCATGAATTAGAATGAAACTGTTCCCATCAAACAAATGAAAATTAAAGACTTTTTTTACAAGGTATGAAGAAAAAGAAGAGTATCCTCTTATGCTACTGGTAGCACTGAAATATCAGCATAAGTTTTAACAGTTCCTAAATCCTGATGGCATGTTGTTTAAGTGCTATGGCTACTAACCTAAAAGGTAAGCAGTTCAAATCCACCAGGCACCCCTTGGAAACTCAATGGGGCAGTTTTACCGAGTCCTATACAGTCACAATGAGTCGGAACTGACTTGATGCAACTGGTTTGATTGTTTTTGATATCGGTACTAGGGGAAACACTGAGGGAAAAGTGGTTAAAGAGCTTACACCACTAATCAAAAGGCTGGCAGTTCAAATGCACCAGCTGTTCCTTGGAACCCCTGTGGTACAGTTCCAATCTGTCAAGGATCTGTATGAGCTGGAATCAACTTGACAGCAACAGGTCTGGTTTTTACTTTATTGGTGGTGTAGCAGTTAAGAGGTAAGTGCATTAACCAAAATGTCAGCAGTCTGAATCCTTGGAAACCCTATGGGACAGTTCTACTGTGTCCTACAGGGTCACCAAGTTTGCACAGACTCGATGGCAATGAGTTTGGTTTTCTTATTAGTTATCAAGGAAACCCAGATGGTATAGTGATTATAAGAGGTACGGCTGCTAACCAAAATGTTAGCAGCTCCAACCTACCAGGTGCTCCTTGGAAACTCCATGGGGTGGTTCGACTCTGTCCTACAGGTGTACTATGAATCAAAATCAACTCCACACCAACGGATTTGGTTTGGGTTACCAGTGTTAAGGAGTCCTGGTATTAGCAACTAGAGTCTGGCTGATAATCAAATGGATGGCAGTTCAAATCCACCAACTACTGCTGCTTGGAAACTCTATGATGCAGTTCTCCTCTGTCCTATATAGTCAATACGAGTCTGAATTGACTTGATGGCAATGAATGTAACAATTATTTTATTTGTACATAAACTCTTGATTCTGAAATTTCACTCTGTAATATCCACGTGATATAGTTGCAAAGAAATATGGGATTTTCTCTATGGCATTATTTGTAATGCTTGGAAGAAATCACAGATAACTCAATATTCACCAATCCACCAATGGGGCAACAGTTCACTCACAGTCCAGTCAATGCTACGGATGCATGCTTTGGAGATATACTCATTAAAAATGGAAAAAAGTGTCTAAAATGCATATTAAATAAAAAGATTAAAGCATGGTACCAAACAATATGATGACAAAATATATACAGAAAACACCTGAAATACAAAGACAGGGATCTTAAATAAGAAAAAAATAGAATTGGGAAAGGACACAATCACAGACATAAAATACACTCACAACCAATTTCAAATCTATCCCAAAAGAAATAGCATAAAAGAAATTAGAATGAAAATGGAACAATATCTAATCATATAATTTAAAGGCAGAATACTATGTACTATTTGAGGAATAAACCATAATGTTATTATTTTAGATCACAGACAGCATCTCTATTAATAATAAAACTCAACAGAAAGACAAGGAGAAAATCAAATCATGTTACCTATGTACATATACGTAACAATTTAAACAAAACATTGACAGAAAATACTGCAGTATGTACAATCTGACAAAGTAGAATTTACTGTATAAATCAAAGTGTGGTTTAACATTGGGAAATCTAGAAAAATAATTATTTTGATCAATAAAATGAACTAAAACAGACAGACAGACACACACACACACAGGATCACACCTGGTACAATCTTAAAGACTGTGATAGTTTCCAAGCAGTTAAAAAATAAAACCCCAAATTCCTCAAAAACAAAAAATTTAATGTAAAGACAATTTATCAAAAATGAGGAAAAAAGTCACTCTAAAGCATTTAAATTAAAATTACAAAACATAAATCTGCAAACATAATTCTAGCAAATATAGTATGACAACAATACAACATAACTGGTATAAACATCAGGAAAGATAAAGTTGTCTTTGCTACTATATATGTAACATATATTCACACCATGTATATACCATATATATATGATATATAAACACCATATATCCACATACTATATGATACATATGTATATATCAAGTGAAATTTAGTTAAAACAAAAAATTAATTAACAGTGGGGCTGAACTAAATTTACAAAAAATTTTGAATTGATAATAACTACCTTAAAATGAGAAAAATACTCAATTTGCAATACTACTTTTTTTACAGATCAACAAATTAAAGAAAAAACCATAATAGAAAAAAAGGGACAGCGTATTATCAGTAAACAAGTAACAGATAAAATGCTTGTCCTGAACACATATGCATTTAGCAAGTTAACCTTGAAGTATACACAAAAATAAAAAACACAAACTCACTGCCACTCAGTCCAACTCAAAGCAACCCTACAGGACAGAGTAGAACTGCCCCATACAGTTACTACGGAGAGACTAGTATATTCAAACTGGTAACCTTTTGGTTAGCAGCCTAGCTCTTAGCCACCATACCACCATGGTTCCACAGTAGCTGACAGATACAGGAAGAAATAGACAATTTATATTTAGTATTTAAATATTTTAACACAACCCTCTTCTTAACTAGATCAAAGAGACAAAAGATATGGCAAGATAAAAGAAAAACAAAGTAATTTTAAGAGCACACAGAATACTCCTGAACACGAACCAGAACATAAATTAGCTTTCACACTGCAAAAAACTCAATTATCACATGGACCCTTTTTTTTTAGATTACAATTGCGAAAAGCTTAGCTGATAAAAAATAAGTCTGGAAACTGAAAAAAAAAAATAACAATAACAACCACTTAATAAAGCAATCTAAACATTTAGAGCTGAATGAATACCCTATACATCAAAACTAAAGCAACACAAAGAAATTACTGTGTTTTACAAAAACAAAAAAGATGTCTGAAAATTGATAATAAACACTCACTAACTTGGAAAAAGAACAACAGCTTAGCCAATACGGAAATAAAGGTAATAGCACAAATTAACTGAGTAGTTACTCATCTCCATCTCCATCTCTATCCTCAACCCCACAAAATGATAATGACAGATACTAATAAACTAACTATGCTAGAAAATTAGAAAGCCTCAATGACCTGGATAAATCTCTGAAAAAGTATGTCAATACCAGCTAAAGAAACAAAACTAGAATTGTTAAGCACTGAAGAAATTGAGATGGTAACACAAAAACTTTTTACAGGCTCAGCCAATTTTTAGTTGTGTTCTATCAAGCTGTTACAAAGCTGTTCTAAGGAACAGAAAAAAGGAATACTGCTCAGACACAAACACAAACATGAAGATGTTATTAGTACAATAAATTGAGAATTAAGCATGTACACACATTGAACACTTTATTTGGCGTCACATCAGTAATGCAACAACAAATTAACATTTTGCCATTTTTTCCAATTCTTTGGAATTTAGCTGTAGACTTTCACTTTATGGCAGCGGCTTTTTTTTTAAGCACTTCTCAATCAACATGCATGATCCTTCTCTTAGCTGTCATAGGTGATTCCATTTCACCGTAGTGACCGTATACAGAGAACTGCCCCACTTCGTTTCCAAGGAGTATCTGGTAGACTTGAACAGCCAACCTTTTTATAAGCAGCTATTGCTCTTAATCACTATGCCACCAGAGTTTTCAAAAGCATTTGAAGGACAGTATTAACCTTTATCAGCCAACTAGGAATCGAAGTTTAAACTAATAAGTACAGTACCTGCTTAATTAACCTAAAGTTTAAGTGTCTGAACCCATCCAAAGGTTAAAGAGGAAACTCTGGTGGTACAGTGGTTAACTGCTCATCTGCTAACCAAAAGATCACAGTTCAATCCACGAGGTGCTCCTTACAAACTCTACGGAGCATTTCTACTCTGTCCTACAGCATCGTTATGGGTCAGAATCTACTTGACAAGTGGGTTTGGTTTTTCTGGTCATAGGTGAAAGAAAGGACTAGTAATTTGCTTCCATAAAGATTACAGAGAAATACTACGAAGCAGTGACTGTGGAACACAAGGAATCACTAAGAAAGAAATACGGTATCAAAGATGACCAATTACAAAGCGTGACAGAGACAGCACCAAACCTTACAAAGTAAGTATAAACTGACAAATGAAGAATGCAGAAGACTTTTATGCAGAAAGTTTACACTTCTATCACAGAGCAGACATAAAACCTAAATATCATGTTCACTGATGCAATGACTTAATATTGTAACTATGTCCCTATGTCTAATATATAAATTAAATATAATTCCAATCAAAATACCAAAGTATATTTGGAAGAAACTGAAAAATTAAGTTAAAATTTACACATAAGATATTACTATAAGAAAAAACAAAAAATCAAAAACAACACTGATATCTTAAAAAAGGCAGGCAATCAGAATAAAGTTTATAGTACAATGCCATTTAGTGAAAAAAACTGTATAACCTTTCTCCGACTTAGGACACATATCCTATGTGGGCACCTCCTAGAAGAGTGAATGTGAGGAAAGGTGAAGGATAAAGGGAAAATACAGGAGGGATCGTCCATGGATCAATGACTATAGTCACAATCTGAAGAGAAAAAGAAACTCAAGTTTGCGTGCTTAAATATGAAAGAAAAAAATTACGAAGTTTTCAAACAACTAAACAATATTTTTGACTGAGAAGACTTAACTATATAAAAATGTCATTCTCCCAAAATGAAAATGAATTAAATAAATGAATTTTTTCCCTTTCAGTTTGTTCATGTACATGTGTGTATGTTTGGAGTGGAACAACAGAATTCACATGTTAGTATCTTAAAACAGCTATGAGAAGCATGACATTTGGGTTGAATCAAACACTTTTAAAGGTTAAAAAACAAAGGAACAAAAAACATTTCTAAAAAAGTACAGGTAACTTTATGAGAAACATGAGGGATAGGGAAGTCTTTGTCAAGTTTTAGCCATTACCACACAGAGAACAAAACAAGCCAACAAAATATTCAATCTTATCGGGAGGCAAGGAAACCCTGGTGGCATAGTTAGTACTTAAGTGCTATTAAGCTGCTAACCAAAAGGTCTGCAGTTCAAATTCACCAGGTGACCTTGGAAACTCTACAGGGCAGTTCTACTCTGTCCTACAGGGTTGCTATGAATCAGCATTGATTTGACAGCACTGGATTTGATTTTTTGGTTATTATCAGGAGGCAAACAGAACTATTGCTTTATACCCACAACAAAGCAGCAGCAGAATTTAAAGGAGGAATAATGTGCTAAGTGCTATGGCTGCTAACCAAAAGGATGACAGTTCAAGTCTACTAGGCACTTCTTGGCAACTCTATGGTCCAGTTCTACCCTGTCCTATAGGGTCAGTAGGAGTTGAAATCAAGTCAACAGCAACAGGTTTGGTTTAATGCTGAGAGAAAGGCGATCTGGTTAAGCACTTGGCTCCTAACTGAAAGGTCAGAGATTTAACCTACCAGCTGTTCCTTCAAGACATGAGGATAAAAAGCACCTGCTGCCCTGCTGCTCTTCAGTCAACTGCAACTTACAGCAACCCTACAGAACAGAGTAGAACTGTCCCACTGTTTCTAAGGAGTGCCTGGTGGATTCAAACTGCTGACCTTTGGTTGGCAGCCGCAGCTTTTAACCACTATTCCACCAGGGTTTCATGCTCCCATAAATATTACAGCCTGTGACATCTTATGGAGTAGTTCTACTCTGTCAGGCAGGGTTAATATGCACAACTGCTGACACGGGTTCTTGGAGCAGAGGACAGTTTTCGATACGTGTATTCTATATCGGAGGAAAAAAGGCTAGTTACATATTTTCTTTGATTCTTAGACGACCAGTATGAGAAAATGAATTGTAGAGAACCTTCGAAATAAACCACATGCCCACCAATTAGCAAAGGACTGAATAACACCTCTACTCCAATAATTTTTTCTGATCATTTACAAGATAACATCTGTATTAGGGAACTTACAAAGGTTTTCACAAAGAACTGTTAAGTGAGAAAAGTAAACATTTACACATTGTTTTTAAAACCATATGTAATATAAACCAATTATACAGAATAGTACCCATGAATGTATGTGTCCATCTTAAATAAAATGTATGAAAGTATAGGCCTTGAAATGTTAATAGCAGGGGTTTTCCACAGTGAAAATACTTTACTTTTTTGGTAAGCTTGTATCTGTTATATTTTCTCCTTAGGGAACTAACGTTATTTAAATAAGAAGGTAAAACAATGAAGCTGCTACATGTCAAAAATAAAAACAGGCACTTATAAAGCAAGAATACCAGATACACTTTGTAATGATTCAACTTTTAAAGCAAAAGACACAAGTTTTTCAAAAAACATATTTAAGTACAGTACACACAGTTCTCAAAACTCTTTCTCCCCAAAGCATAAAATATTAACATATTCCCAATTAATTCAGAGCTTTCTGCATTTCTTCAACCATAGCATGGCAATAATGGCTACCTCTCAAGACTGCTACTATAATTAAATAAATCCATAATAAACTCTCTTTTCACTGATCTTTTAAATACACCAAATAGAAATCCTTTGTGTGACACAATAAAAGTGAATAATAGAATATGAGGAACAGAAAGATTAGTAAAGAAAACTTACTATCTTAAAATCAACTATCAAAGAAAAAAAAATGTGACACTATAAATGTTACCCAGTGGAAACCCCAGGTTCTTACTTGGTATCACCTGTATTAGCCAATAAACAAGAAACTGAGATGGGAGAACAAAAAGGCACTTTTACTTCACGGTACAAGGAAAAAGTCTGTCAGTGTTTACTGGTGCCAAGACTGCTCACCAAGGGTGGGAAGACAGGTTACTTTTAAAGGAGCTTACATGCAGGGAGTTGATATAAGCTATGTCAGCAACATTTTTTTTTTAACTGTGATCAAAGTTTAAAATCCAAGTCAATTTTCCATACCCACCTCTCTGCAACTCCATCTGCTCTCCTCACCGGGTGACAGCACACCCCACTCACACTCTACTTCCAGTATCCATTCTACCAACACCCGTCCCCTCCTCTCCATCCTCTCCTCTCCCCTCTATAACGAAACCAGTAGGACAGCCTCATGCACACAGACAGAACCATAAAGTACACATACCACACACATCACCACGTCCCCAAGTCCAGTCCATTCTTTGTCTGAAGTGCTGGCCTCAGCACTGGTTGCAACTCTGAACTAGCAGCAAGTCTAGCTAAGGCTGATGTTCTCAGGGAACCTTCCGATTCTGGTCCTTTAATAGATTTCTTGATCTATACAGCTTTTTCTCATGCTTACATCAGGAACTTGACATTGTGTTCCCTGTCAGGGCTACCTTTGCTGGAGGTCGAACATCATCTGGTTCTTATGGTCTTATGCTGATGTAGTTTCCCAAGCATTTAAGTTCTTCTGTCTCCTGGGCTCACTCTTCCTTGTGTTGATGTTCTCGGATATCACCTGTTCCCGGTGGCTTGGAACAAACTGATGTTTCTCAGATGGCAGCTTACTAGCTTCTATGACTCCAGATGCCATCCACCAATATGGTATGCATACGCCTCTTAAGAAAAGACTAGTTATGCCAACTGATCTTGATGTCCCCTGAAAACATGGTCCCCAGACCCCTGTTCCTGCTACTCTAACCCTTAAAATGTTGGATTGAGTTTAGAACACCTTTAGCTCATGGTGTAGTAGAGTTATGCTGACCTGCCTTCCACTTTGGGCTGTCACTTCCTTCACCTAACTGAACTCCAGTCGACCACCTAAGCTGTGAAGAACACTCTTCCTCTCTCCCATCCCTGCAGCCATCAAAGAGTATCCTCTTCTGCGCATGTAAGTCTTTTCTTAAGACCTGATAACAGTGGTCTCAAACAGTATTTGTACTTTTGCAGTTGACTGGTTTCACTGAGAATAACGTCTTCCAGTTGATTCCAGGCTATGACATGCATCCCAAAATCATCACTGCTCTCCATACAAGATAGCCTGTTTATCCTTCTGCTGATGGGCACCTAGGCTGATTCCATCTCCCTGCCATTGTGGAAAGTGCTGCAACAAACAGTTGCATGTATGTTATCTATTCATGTAACAGCCCTTATTTCTGTAGGATGTATTCTAAGCAGTGGGATTATTGGATCATATGGCATTACTATTTCTAGCTTTTTAAGAAAGTGCCAAATTGCTTTCCAAAGAGGTTGTATCATTTTACACTCCATCAGCAGTATAGGAGAGTTCCAGTCTCTTCAGAGCCTCTCCAATATTCACTGTTTTGTGTTTTTTGGATTACTGCCAGTCTTGCTGGGATGAGATGCTATCTCAACTGTAGTTCTGATTCAGACTTTTCTAAGGACTAATGATCGTAAGCATTTCCTGCACTGCCTTTTGGCTGCCTGGTAACTTCTCTGGTGAAGCATCTGTCCACACCTTTTGTCCACTGTCTAACTGGCTTGTCTTCTCCTTGGTGGTATTCTACAGGACCTTGCAGATCTTGACATAAATCCAACACGTGGTTGCCAAATACTGTTCCCATTCTGCAGGCGGTCTTTTTACTCTCTGAGAAGTCTTTGTACAAGACTAAGTGTTTGCTTTTCAGTAGTTCCCATTTATCTATTCCTGGGGCTGGCAAGACTCTCCTATCATGGTATCATCAGCAACATCCTTAATATACACAAAGGCACAGTGGGGTTTACATATAATCTCCAAGCAAAGGCTGATTAAAATGAAAAACTGTTGGGGATTTCCCAGGAAAGGAAATCGATTTTGCAGTCCACCACCACAGGGGAGAAAGCCAGGGACTCAGGGTTCTGTCTCGTTCACTTAAACTCTCTTTTCTGAATGAAGAAAACTATGGTTAAGTGCTATGGCTGCTAGCCAGAAGGTTGGTGGTTCAAATCCATGAAACTCTATGGGGCAGTTCTACTCTGCTCCAGAGGGTGACTATGAGGCAGAATCAACTAGACAACAGGTGGCATTTTTTTTGGTTCTGAAGGAAAATCAAAGCAATTTTGAATATTCCGTTGTTACTTCAACAGTTTCAAGGCAAGTACAAGCAAAAAGTCGTATTTTAAAGTGTAACACATTATGAAAAAATCTACCTCGGACTTACAGTAATAAATACATATTCAAACAAAGGTACATATCCTATATGTACTGCTATCATCCGATATAATTCTCACCTGAAAATTTACCAGGTTAATTACAGCACACCTGAAGTTCTGCTTTCCTTGTAACTGTGAGAACTCAAATCCTAGCAAAAGCTAATGCATACCTGATAAAAATTAATCTTAAAATGCACATAAAATGTTACAAAATTGTGCCAGCTAGACACGCCCATTCTGTGGGTTCGATTACCATTAAGGTAATTTATCAATTTTCTCTCATTAAGTTTCTTCAAAATTAAGACTTTAAAATAAAGCCCTGAAACAAATTTCCAGCCTTTTGCACACACACAAAAAAGGCTGAACTAACTAGATAATCTTTAAAATAAAAATAAGGATCCATGTAGCAAGTCAAAATGTTAAATAAATCTATTTCAGACATTAAGAGTACTTACTGAGCCAGCTGTGGTACCTAAAATAAAAAAAGACACAATATTTACACTCTGATAAATCACACTATCCTTCCTAACAGTAGGTCCTTATTCATACTACTTCTTACTTAGCCCTTTCCTGATACTATCTATCCCATATGATTTCTGTGTTTACTCTTCCAAAAGCATCTATATATGATCCAAAGCATTTTCAGAATTAAGTGGGTCTTCCAGCCTTGATATCTCCAAACTCTCGTGGAACCAGTGTGAAGAGTTATCACCCTTTGCCTTTATTTCTTGCCTTCTAGAGACAGGTGTCCACCCTGTCTAACTCCCCTTCAGCTGCACTACAAAGTACAATAGTATCTCTAATCTTACGCTTTGAGTTTGGGAAACTTCAACTATATAGTTTCCAGATTTGTGCTGTACACAACACAATGCCAAGCCAAGTGCCGTCGAGTCAGATTCAACTCATGGCGACCCTAGGGGTCAGGGTAGAACTGACCCCCAGAGTGTTCAAGACAATACAATAGCCATCACATATTCCAATTTAATGACTAAATAAAATTTTAAAAATTCAGTTCCTCAGTGCCAGTACCGTTATTTAGTACTCAATAAATTACATGTGGCTAGTGGCTACTATACTGGACTACTGAACAGTAGAGATTACAGAGTATTTCCATCACTGCAGAAAGTTTCACTAGATGGTACTGTCCTAGACTACTACCAAAAACACTGTAAGACATAAGCGGAAACGTACATCATTCACAGAGCTCATCTAATTTAATCTATAACTTTATAAACTAGTAACTTAAAATTGTATGTTAAAAAACAAACTGCATTACATTAACAGCAATGAAAATATGGTCATAAATGGTAGACAAAAAGAATTTTTAAAGTAATTAGCATTTTAAATTAATATTTCAGGATTACCTAGGGTAATATACACTAATTCAAGATACCTAAAAAGGCTAAAAAAACTAGGTATGTGAGAACACCATTTTAAAGTAAATGACATTTGTGAAACATCTTAAAATATCAACTGTGTCCCATATGGACACACAAGAAAACATACACTACATTTTAAATGTTTCTATCAATAATGTTCATAAAACAAAACCCCCAAATTTCAGCATAATCATGGGACCAAGTTCAATATCTGAAATATTTAACATGTAGGGCTCTTACTCAAGGATAACTGAGACATTACCACTACATATTAAAGTCTTTTCATGAAAATGAGCATTTACTGGTGACTTAAAAAACTATAACAGGGCTTAAACACTCCAATAAATACAACAGGCAAGACTGCTAACAGAAAAAAGGCTGAAGTAGGCTGGAAGAAGAACACATGATACATGCTCCATTCTAGTGTATTATAACTGCTTTCCTATTCCACAGTGGTTACTGTCTACCAAGCAACTGAATCACATTTCATTCATTCAGCAAGTATTTTCTGGCAACTTACTATATTGACTGGACCAGTGCTGTTGTTTTCTTTACAGAGGGGAAAAAAAAACCAAACCTGTTGCTGTCAAGTTGGTTCCTATTTATAGCAACCTTATAGGACAGAGTAGAACTGCCCCATAGAGTTTTCAAACAGCACCTAATACACTCAAACTGTCAGTCTTTCAGTTAGTGGGTACAGCTCTTAACCACATCACAGGGTTTCCAAACCAGTGCTTAAACATTGAATATTTAGATCAACTTTTCAAGATAAAGTCAATCTTTACGTAAAATCTGCAGATTTCAGATGGTTAGCAAGTAGTTACAAAATTTACAAACATTCTGAGTTATATCATATCTACAGACCAAATTTCATACCTGAACCCTTGATTTAAAACTTAAGAATTTAAGTATCAGTTAGCATTCCTCTTTTCCCTTGCTTAACAGCAAAGTAACACAGCTCATTATAAAGTTTAAGGAACAATGCATTCACAACTTATGCTTGGTACTCTCCAAATAGTCTAATGAAGACCACTATACTAAATATACATACCTGCTGCTACATCCATGTTATTTACTCCTGGCTGTAGAAAGAAAAGCAATGTTAGTAATATACTTCTTGTTTAAATTACATTTCATATAAGTTCCTCATAAACCAGTGATTAATCCTATCTAGCCAAACGAACATGAAGCTCTTTATAGTCTTCATTTATGCTATCACAGAGCGAATGTATACAAGTTTTTGTAGACATAAGGTCTTACAAGTCTGCAAACTTAACTGTTCTAAGTACTATATATCTCATTGTTGAATATCACTACAGTCACCTTTGAAGTACTACCCTTGGGAAGCTATGTACTAACACCAGTGCCTAGTCTATCCTTCCAAGTAATTTTGGAACTCTTTCTGAAATGGCCATGGTGCACAGTAGCATGGTGGCAAATTTCCAAACTTCACTGTATAGTTGTCTATGAGGGAGTTTTTAGTCAATAAACAAATAACTGCACTGGAATACCCTCCTTACTCACCTGATCTGGCCTCTAATGACTTTTTCCTTTACCCAAAGATAAAGGAATATTGAAAGGAAGATATATGGATGACATTTAGGACATCACAGGTAATACACCAACAACTCTGATGGCCACTCAAGAGTTCCATAATTGCTTTGAAGAGCACACTAGGCAATGGTGTCAGTGCATAGCTTCCCAAGGAAAGCACTTCAACAGTGACCATAGTGATCTCCAGCAACAATGTATTTTAGTACTTTTCCTAGAATGAGTTCAGGAATTTAAGTGTATCAGTTTGTTAGTACGAGACAGGGTACTTACTGCCCTAGATACTACAAGAAGTTTTTGCATAATAGACAGCATGCTGTCAACACTGAGTGGATTCTAACTCACAGCAACCCTATGAGACAGAGTAGACTGCCCCCACAGGGTTTCCAAGGCTGTAAATCTTTACAAAAGCAGACTGCCACACCTTTCTCCCGATAAAAACCACCTGTGGGTTTGACCCACCAGCCTTTTGGTTAGCAGCTGAGCTCTTAACCACTGCATCTCCAAGGCTTTCATTAGGTTTCTTTAATATACAGTATATGTAATGTATATATGCACAAAAATACATGTTCTGTATATCCAGCATAGTTCAAAAACTATGAATTTCGAAATGCATCTTAAACTAAAGGTTTTGAATAAGACATTGAAATAACTACTTCAGTGCAGTATGCCATATCTACCCATTATAATCACTAGTCTATCAGTTAATACAGAAGGTAAGCTAATTTAAATAACAATGATTTAGACATTGCTATATACTGCTAAGGCTGCACAGTGATTTTCCACATACCTTGCTACAAAGGTTGAAGAAACAAATTTCAAACTATTTTGAGGTGCCATCAACTTAATTTCAACTCATACTGATCCTGTGTGACAGAGCAGTACAGTCCCATATGGTTTTTAGGCAATAATCTCTACAGAACAGACTGCCAAGTCTTTCTCTCATGGAGTTGCAGAGTAGTTGCAAACTGTCAACCTTTCAGTTAGCAGCCAAGCAGTTAAATCTCCTAATTTCTAAAACTAGGATTTAACACTAGATCAGAGAATAGCAATTTCAATTAGATCTCAGTAAATGTAAGGAACCCTGGTGGTGGAGTGGTTAAGTACTTGTCTAACTGTTACTCAAAAGATAAGCAGTTTGAACCTACCAGCCAGAGAAAGTGTGGTGTCTGCTCCCATAAAGACTTACAACTTTGGGGATCTTATGGGGCGGGACTGTTCTGACTCTTACAGTTACTGTGAGTTGACATTTGATGGCAATGTGTCTGACTCTGGATGTAAAATAAATGCCCACCTATCACCTTTTAAAGACTAAAATATTATCAAGCCAATACAATGCTGCTGGATAATAAAGTAACCATTTCAGTATTCTGGTCTTGTCTAGCAGAGATAATTTATTAACAAGAAATGCACATATATTATAGCATCAACATAGGAAAAAATACAAATGGCTGTCACTAAAGCTACAGAAGCTAAAAAAAAAAGAACACCATAATTACCTGTTACATCAGATAACGAGAGGCACTGAAAAGGCTAATTTGACTAACTATAAAGTACATATAGCTGATTTCACATAGAAAAGTAATTAATGAAAACATCACAAAAAGATTACCGGTAAGGCAGGCTGCATGGATGCCTGAGACATATGAGACATCATCATCCCAGGCATAACTGAAGACATCATTCCAGGCATCTAAAACAGAAGCAAAAACAAAAAAGGTTACACTACAAGATCGAAGCATTTAATATTACTTTAAGAATCTGTGTGGTTATTAAAGCTATCACATACAATTTAAAGTTGAAAACCACTGAATACTACAATCACACACACAGTATGCTTAGTAAGTGCTTGTTGAAAGAAATACTTTATATAAATTATTTCAATATATGTCATAGTTCACATGCAAAGTAAGTTATTTTAACAAAAGAAATTATAAATTTAGATTAGTATTTCTTAAGAAGAGTAATTAATTTCTTTTCAACACAACCCTCATGTATCTCCCTATGAAGCACGATAAATTAACAAAAAAGTCCTTTTTTCAGGATTTTTCCCCTCTAGTTTTTAATACCAGTGTGGAATAATTTTACAGCAATTGAGTTTATCTAAAATCTTATACCTGAAGTTCTTAAAAAATCCAAACAGTAACTTAGGGGAAAGGAAAAAAAAAATTCACAAAATATCCAACTTTTCAATCACTAATTATAGATCCCCTCTTCTATGAGGAAAAATTTAATAAGACAGAGAAATATATAAAAAGGTATTATTCTGAGAGTTTAATATGACTTGCCAGTTACTGCCATTCTAATCTATAAATTAATCTTCTCTGACTATAAATTAAAATCATGAAGATTAACAGATTTCTAAAACAGGCAGAAGACCCATATCCCATATTAGTATAATCTCACACTAAGATTATTTTAAATTAATAAATCTATAAAAAAACAAGTTGGAGGAATCTAAATTATATAGAACAATCTCAGATGTCAGAACAAAGTAGCCAGTTATTCAACAACTTCAAATTAAATGGACAATCTGAACAAGAGGAACAACAAAAAACAAACACACATATTAGTCAACAGTAATACATACATTAAAGCTTTCTAAAGGTACAAAAGAACACCCACATACTACATACACTACTGGTGAAATCGAACTTATAAGGCTAAACAAGGCTAAAGAACCTAATAAATGAAGCAGTATAGTATCACGGATCAAAATATAACCAAAAGAGAGGTAAAAGATTATCAATGAATAAATAATAAATTTTAAAAAAATTTGACAGATGCTGTATGAATAGAAATAAACATATGGTCCAAATAAGTTAAAAAAAAATTTACAAAATTCGAAAACACATCTCTAACATTCAGACCGACTGAAGAAAAACAATTGATACATTAATGGAAAACCATAAACCAATCAAAAGGACAGATCTAAACTTATCCTTCCCCCCCTCTGGAACAGATTTACATTCAGAACTAACTTGGCTATGGATAATAGCAAAAGTTTTAACTCCTTAAGGACACAATGACTGATCATGGAGGGGGCAGAGGTGGTTCAGTGGTAGAATTCTCACCTTCTACGTGGGAGATCTGGTTTAATTTCCAGCCAATGAACCTCATGCACAGCCACCGCTTGTCTGTCAGTGGAGGCTTGCATGCTGCTACACGATGCTGAACAAGTTTCCGTGGCGCTTCCAGACTAAGATGGACAAGGAAGGAGGCCTGGCGATCTACTCTGAAAATCAGCCAATGAAAGAAATCCCTATGCATCATAAGGGTTCCATTTGAAACCACTGATTACGGGGATGGTGCAGATGAGCAATGCAGTGTTTCGTTCAGATGCACATGGTGTTGCCACTGAGTCAGAGGCCAACACAAGAGCAGGTAAACAAGAACAATAACCACAGGGAAAAGAATCCAGAAGTATGCTGAGTATCAGAGAGAAAACAGTCTGCTATTTAACACAGCCTGCCTGCATATAAATCGAAAGGTGGTAACATATCCAAAAGTCTAAGTTAAAATTGAAGAACTAGTTTGAAAATGTAGAAGTAAATCAAAAGATTTTCCCCTAAGAATTGAAGACATTAAGGAAAATGGGGGGAAAAAAACTTCATAATGCAAAAGAACATTCTTAACAGCATTAAAACCTAAAAATAAACAAACATTTTGGGTGGAAACATTCAGACTTTATAAGACACAAGCAGATCAGATTCTACTTTAAAAAAAAAAAAGGAAGTTTACCAAATTAGGACAATAGGACCAAAGACAAGCATTTGAAAATCATTCAAGAACATACATAATTTGATAGTTTTAGTTCTTTCATTAACTGTCTTTCTTCCCATATGTCAAATTTTAAAACATCTCAAAAATTGACTGGAACTTAGGTACTGATTATAGGATGAGATTTAGTGTCAGATAAAAAGCCACAATCTCCCTCAGTGTTTCCATAAATTCTGAAGGAGGCAACTAGTTAAGTTGGTTCAACCTGACCTTATCCCCAACATTCTTAAATTATGTACACCTGAACATTCTGAAAGTAAATTAAGACACAATGTTACAGCAAAACTCATAAAAGTGAAACCAACTGACAAAAATGTAAATACTCAAAAGTACTTTTGTTATTTCTTACAAAAAGCTTTTAGTAAACCAAAACCCAAACCCACTGACATTGAGTCAATTTCAACTTATGGCAACCTCATGGACTACAGAGAAGAACTGCTCCACAGGATTTCCTGGTTGTAACTGTTCTAAAAGTAGACTGTCAAACCTTTCCTCTGTGGCACTACTGAGTTCAAACCACCAACATTTACGTTAGTAATCAAGCACAAACTATTTCCAAAAAGATATTACTGTTACTGCTGTGTGAAGCAAAGTCAGTTCCAACTCATGGTGTCTGTACATGACAAAGCAGAACCACTCTAGAGCACTTCCTAAGCCTTTCTTTACAGGAGCAGATCACCAGGTCTTTTGTCAAGTAAAGTCACTGGGTGGATGCAAATCATTACCTCTTGGTTAGCAGCCTAGGACCTCAATCATTGTGCCACCAGAGCTACTACTAGGATGTGACAAATTCAGAGCTTTCCCAGAGGCCTGAATGAGTATCCCCAAGAAAGCCTATGCAAAAGTGCCACCTTGGCAGCATTGTCCTCTGACCTCTGTCTAACTTCACAAGGACAAAGAATCCAAATCATCAGTCTAGGGGTGATTCATATGAATGAGGTCAGACATACACCTCCCCTCTCCAACTCTTTAGTCAATTCTGACACCAGTCATCCCTCCCACAGCACTTTACTTTTCTGGGGGGTTCAATAATTCATTGCAATGGCCACACAGAACTCACAATGCTCATGATTATGGGGTTTATTAGGGAAAGGACAGGTTACAATTCAGGAACAACTCAGGGTGCAGTTTTATGGTCAGGATAGCTTCTTGGCATGCCCACAGGGAGGCTTCTCCCTAGTCTTCAGCCCTTCAGGCTTCTTAGACTGCTTTGGCCTGTTTTGCTTAAGCAACTGTTACAGATCTCTTCAGCTCCACCAATAAGTGCCCAGAGGCACCCCACTCTGTCAGCAAGCCTCTTGCCCAAAAGTACTCAGTTTTCTCACTCTGTGGGCTGGGAAGCCCAACACACCATCTCCTGCTGGTCTCCAGATCTGCTGCTGGCTGTCTGCACAACTGTCACTGCTTCTCACCATTACACACCATCTATGGTGTTACAGGTCTGTCTCCCAGCTCTAGGTGGTTGTCAGCGCAGAGACTCCGTGTCCAGTGTACGCATTCTGCTACAGGCTCTTCTTTCTTGGTGGCTATGAGGTCTCCCCTCTGCTCTGTATTGGCTCTTTTAAGCCTAGCAAACAGTAAAATTTAACCAATCCCCTTTTTAGGGTTCCATATACCTTATTTGCATGGCCCTCCTTCACAAGAGTGTCATGCACCTTATTTGCATTATTAGTAAGCTGTTCAATCTCCTGGGTAGGCGCAAGCATCTCTTTTCCATGGTTCCACTCAATCATTTGTTGGGTGTATGAGACTACGGCTAGAAAGGCTACATAAAAGCAACCCATTGTACCACAGCCTATTTTTCAAAGCATGAAAAACATCCATTGTGAAAATGTTACGATGATGCCCACTTATCATTAATTGTAGAACACAAGTAACAGCATGGAGGGCTTATAATCCCTGTCTCAAACAAAATTGAATTCCTTCAAAGGATATGTGTTCACTTACATGACTCACCTAGCAGCACCACTAGTCTGAAATAACGCAATTCATTAAATTGTGGGGATTTTTTTATTGTTAACTATATCACACTGATAAAGGGACTCTAGGTTGCCAGTTTGTAGTTCAAATGCTCAGGAATAATTTTATCTCCCTTCACTTACTAACCCAAGTTGAGACTTTCAGTGTTGGGCTGTCTCTCTGTGCGTCATAGGTTTGTGTCTCATTTGGCTCCACATGAAGGGTACAGTCCTCTGTTGGCCTACCTTTACTTGCAGTCAGTCAGACACTTGAGGTACTTTCTTTCCTCTTAAGGGAACACAAAATAACAGTGTTTTACCACTGATGACACTTTAACTGTAAGTTTGATGAAAATGAGATGGTGACTCAAAAAGCTTAATGGAAAGAACTCAATCTACCCGTTACAAAAATGCTACAACTACTACGAGCCAATTTAGTCTCAAAGCTTCAAACTAGTAGTTCACACTAAGGTAGAGGTATACCATAAAATTACAACCACACGCTTCTTTACAAATTCACAATTAAACTCCTCTGCACTTGAAAGATTTTTAGTCATTAGGGTCAGTGAGGGGGGAAGAAAGGGAGAAGGTAGGGCATATACAGTAAAACCTATGAAAACTGGACCATGTGTAAAGCAAAAACTTGTCAGAACAAAATATTTTCCACTAAAACAAGAAATAGAAAAGAGGTAAGAGTGCACCCTGTCAAAACTAGAAAACTTGCGAGACGGTGAAAAACAAAGTAGTCCCATCAAGTTCCAGCTCTCACAAGTTTCAATCTATTTATTATTATAAACATAAGCCAAATTGTCTAGAATATTTAACATCTAAATTTTCTGAATAGTTTGGCATCTCCTAGAAACAAAAATTCAGATGTACACTATTTGATATACTTTATTGATACATGGCAAACAATTTGTATATATGGATTACACAATTTCTATATATGTATGTTTCCATTTATAGTCTTCTAAGGATAAAACACACACATAAACTGTGTTTGTTACCATCAAGTTCACTCTATCTCAAGGTAATCCTATAGGACAGACCAGAACTGTCCCATTAACAGTTTATAAGGAGCAGACAGTAGATTTTAACTGCCATCCTTTTGTTTAGCAGCTGTGCCATCAGGGCTCCTTTTCAAGGAGAGAAGTTATAAACAAAATCAAATATTAAGATGCTCTCAGAAAAATCACCAAAGTGGGGAAAAAATAAAAAACAAGTAGATAAAAACGGGAAACCACTACACACATGGATTAGTCATTCCTACTGTCCTACTTGGCAAACTTTCTAACGTTATACATAAAGAACATGCATCATTTTTCACTCCAGGTCTTTTAAAGGAAAAAAATAAAAGGTGAACAAGGCAATACATCTGACAAAACATAAACTAACTCCAATTTTACTATCATCTGAAGAGAAAGCAAAAGTGAAGATCTTCGTGCGGCCACTTCAGAAATTCCTTCATAATTATTTCCTACAGTATATTCTGCATGAAAAAAATCACAGCACAATCTGTTTCACTAGCTTTATAAAAAATCACCTACAGAAAAAAGCGAATGCGTAAATTTGGTTGCTATGTAAGAAAAGTTTTTGTTGCAAATCTAAGAATGTAAGTTTGATTCTTCTTAAATAGAGGAAGCTAAAGTGTAGAAAACAAGCACTCTACAGATTATTAAGCACAGCATTTAAAAACGATTACCTCATACAGCTCTCTACTACTTTCTGATACATCCCTGAGGGGTGAAAAAAAGTAAAAATTACATCTTTTAATTGCACTAAATATTCATTCAATTGAAAATATACTGAAACATGTATATTTAAAACATATCCTTAACAACTCAAAATAGGGGCTACATTTGGGGAATCACTTAATCTTAGTTCCCTCTTCAGCCAGAATGATACAACTTCAAGATAATGGTCATTTTCTGATAGAAAGAAACATTTAGCTAAGAATAGATAACATTTAGACAAGTTATTATTCTACACAATAAAAACTTATCATTTAATAAGTCAACTGCCAGTATTCAAAATTATTTAGTTTGCTGAACTCTGTCAACCCGGAGATTTGAGAATTGCTGAGGTACAGATACTCCTTCAGCTTCTTAGGAGGCTAGCTTAATTCACTGTGTAACTGCATTCTGGAGTCAGACTAGGAAGGAGTCCCTGGATGGTGCACGCATGCTCAGTTGTTATGCAAAAGGCTGGAAGCTTGAGTTCACAAAGAGATGCCTCAGAACTAAGATGACAAAAGTCATCTATTGAAAACCATATGGTGTACAGGTCTCTTCTGAGACCAGTGGTACAGTCACAAGTCAGAATCAAAACTCATGGTAAGTGGTGTGGAGCCAAACTGCCAGGATTCCTACTCCACCTTAACCATGGATGAGCTGTGTGATTTTGGGCTAACAATAATAAGCCTCACCTAGATTTCCTTATTTATAGAACAGATAAAATAGTATCCATTTGATAAGACTGTTGTAACGATCAAATGGGCTAATACATGTAAAGTACTGAGAATGACGCTCAATAAGTGTTACCACTGCTCTCCTTCAATTCATAATGAGTATCTTGTATGTTGTCCCTTCCCTATTTCCTATCTTGAAATCTTGGTGGTGTAGCTGATAAGAGATAGGACTGCTTATCAGAAGGTTGGCGGTTCAAATCCATCAGGTGCTCCTTGGAAACCACGGAGCAGTTCTACTCTGTCCTGCAGGACTGCTGTAAGTCAGAATAGCTTCAACAGCGATGGCTTTGGTTTCTAATTCCCTAACTACTTCTCAGACAAGCAGTCCAGTTCTTAAAAATAAATAAACCCAAACCCACTGCCACTGAGTCTATTCTGACTCACAACAGAGAACAGAGCAGAACTCCCCATAGTTTCCAAGAAGCACCAGGTGGAGCTGAACTGCTGACTTTTTGGTTAGCAGCCATACTACTTAACCATTCTGCCACCAGGTTTCCAGTTCTCAAAAGTGTTAATATTTTTAAACCATCTTCTCCTACAAGAATAAATACATATAATAAGTTAACCTCAGTTTACGCATTATGTTTTGTGCTGGCACTGCAATGTCACCATACACTTCACCTAAGTCTCTGAGCATTACTATGCCCATCTATCCCTAAACTGGACATAAAATCCAAACACTCCATTTTTCAGTCAGGAGGACCAAAATCAACACTACATACAAACATGGTGATTAAAACTGTACTTCTTTCAACATGGAATTATTAAGCACCACAGTCTTATTCCCTGAGACTTCATAAAAAAAATTACAAGTATGTAACAAAGGCAAAAAAATAGCTGAAACCGCTTCATGATCCTAAGCCACTATCTCTGGCTAACCTCCAAACTTCCTAAATAAAGGTTCAGAAAATACAAAGGGCAAACCAACTGGATATGGATAAAAACAAAGAAGCAGAGATAAATGAAAACAAACTGTATCACTTCATAAAATATACACTGTAAACATAATTGAGTACACACACACAACACACAATCACATGAACACGGATGTTTCACTGAAGTCTTACGAATTAAAGACTTAACAAGTCCCGGAGGACGCAAGTTAATAGAAGTCACATTATTCCCTTCTAAATCCTTCAAATTACATTCAGTATTATACTTAGCCAAATCCTTGTAAGTTATACAAACCCCAGTACTGCTGAGTTGATGCTGACTCATAACACTGCTGTAGAACAAGGGAGAACTGCCCCACAGTGTTTCCTTTCCAAAGCTGTGATCTTTAGGTAAGGAAACTTTTACATCTTTCTCCACAGAGTGACTAGTGGGTTCCAGCTGCTGATGTTTCGGTTGGCAGCCACGTACTTAATACTGCACCACAGAGTTCCTTATATGTACTCATGAAACCCTCACTTTTTAATTTCTTCTCCTTTGGGGCACCTTTAAGACACAACTGTGTCTCATTTACATACTTACTACCAGGGTACTGGAAGGTTACTTGCTACACACCACAAACTAACATTTAAGGTCACTTAGGGTCAACAACTTTACATCCAGTCCTCATTTCAGCAAAAGTAATTCTCTCTTCTTTTTAACAATAAATAAATTATTAAATTAAAGAAAAACTCCCTTTCAGAGAACAAATTTCTTGGCACCACATGTGTGAAAGAACCTATAAAAACATGTTTTCAAAAAGAAACTTAATGCTCATTAACCAAAAAAGTAATTTAAAAAGTCTTAGCCAAAGTGAACATCAAGATCGTGTCTGTGTCTGTTGTCTGTGTATATGTAAGAGAGGGAGAGAGAAATTACATCGGGGGGGGTTAGAGAGAGACAGAGACAGAAATTGCATGTGCATGTGCATGTGTGCATGCGAGAGAAACTACATTTGTATGGCCACATGAGATTTTTGGTTAAAAATAAAGCCTGTGTGACGCAGAGTGACCATATACTGAATGCACTTTATGGTTCTATGCATCTATAGCATATCATCCTGCTGACCTCTGGCTGGAGTAAGGGGAGTAGGTGGAGAGGAGAGGAAAGGAGACTGTTAGGAGGATGTATGGAGCAGAGAGGAATAGTGTGCTGTCACTGGGCAGGGAGAGCAGTGGAAGCTGCAGACAGGTGGGCATGTAAGTTTATATGGGAATGTACATTTTCACTCAGTCATAATAAAAAAAAAAGAAGGCCTGTGGTAAAATAAACTGCACTTAAATCAAAACAGTCCTCACTCAATGGCATGCTGAGTCCATACAGACCTGACTAATTGTATCTTTCACTTTAGAAAATAATTCCTTTCAAGCCCAACAGCCCAAGTTACCGTATCTTTTATAATCACTAGCTGCAATTAACTTAAAAAAATATACAGTATATGGTTACTTGACTAGAGAGAGACATAAACAACTAAGAGACCCAGCCACACCAGATTTCTACATGTCCAAAAATATTCTGACACTCAGACAGCAATTGGAAGATGAAAAAACAGCTTGGACAAATACCCAAGAAGATTTTCAGTTCCCTGAAAACAGGACACAGATCACTCCTCTTCAATGGATAAACACATGATATGTAGTATATACTGACTAAAACAAGTACAAAGGTATACTAAAAGCTAGTAAGACTAATGTCAATTACAATATGAGAAAATAATCATTCTCATTCATAAATCCTCACAACTGAAGACATTTTATTTCTTTAGGTTAAAAAATATCATCAATAGACCATATATTGGATGCACTTTATGGTTGTTTATGGATATCATCCTGCTGACCTCTGGCTGGAGGAAGGAGAGTGGGTGGAGCGGAGAGGACAGAAGACTGTTAGGAGGATGAGACATGTATGGAACAGAGAGGAATAGTGTGCTGTCACAGGGCAGGGAGAGCAGTGGAAGCTGCATATAGGTGGGCATGTAAATTTATACGGGGATGTACATTTTCACTCAGTCATATTAAATAAAAAAGAATATCATCAATAAAACATGTACAATGCAACCAATGGACTACGCAGATATATAAAATCTCTAGTATTTACTGACATACTTCATGAGATGACTGAAAGTAATGCCACCAATAATTCTATCAAACGCTGATTAAAAATTAACAAGGTTAATCTGAAGAAATCTGTGCCCTTTCCTTTTTGATCCCATTATTCAATGAATACATATGCCGCACACTGTAAGCCGCTTTATTTATGAGGACTATCAATTATGTTTATGAACTCATCCCAAAAAAGTGCTACATATTTCATTGCTGAATATCACTATGGCCACCTTTGAAGTACCCCCCTTGGGAAACTATTCACCAACTCCAGTAATTAGTCCACCCTTCAGAGCAATTTGGGAATTCTTTTTTGGATTGGTCATCAGAGCCGTCATCGTATTACCCTTGATGTCCTTACTGTCATCAAAATGTCTTCCTTTCCATATTTCCTTTGTCTTTGGGTACAGAAAAAAAGTCATTCGGGGCCAGATCACGTGAGTAGGGAAGGTGTTCCAATGGTTATTTGTTTACTGGCAAAAAACTCCCTCAATTATACAATTAAGTTCACAAACTTGTCACCACACCACTGTGTCCAATAACCATTCCAGAATGAGTTCCAAACTGCTTTGAAGAATGGACTAGGTGGCACAGGTGCATAGCTTCCCAAGGGGAGCACTTCAAAGGTGACTGCAGTGATGTTCAGCAATGAGGTATGCAGCACTTAAAACAATTAAGTTTGTGGACCTAATTACCAGACCTCCTATGTTATTAACATAGCCCAATGTTGTCTAAGAAGCAAACTAAATGAATAAATGTCCTTAACTTAGCATGCAATGTGCTGCTCGACAAAGCAAAATAAAAGGGTAACACAGGGCAGGGAGACTAGAATGAGATGAATGGTCAAATGAGACTGAGAAATGCTTATTAAAACAAAGTTTTAAAAGGCATCTGCCTATGTTACATACCATACATAAAATCAATACAAAATGGATCAAGTATCTAAATGTGAAAACTAAAACCAAAAAATTCTTAGATGAAAATACAGGGCATGTGGCCACTAGTTTTTAATGACAGAATATCAAATACCACAACCACAGTGGGTGCAATAAAAAGCAAGTAAATGATGTACAGAGCAGAGAGGAATAGTGTGCTGTCACCGGACAGGGAGAGCAGTGGAAGCTGCACATAGGTGCGCATGTAAATTTATACGGGAATGTACATTTTCACTCAGTTATATTAAATTAAAAAAAAAGCAGGCAAATGAAACCTCATAAAAATTAACAATGTACTTTTGTTCAAACCAGGACTTTACAGAAGTGAAGAGACACCCCACAGACCAAAAGAAAACCTGCAGGCACTGTAATATTGATTGTGGTGTAAAATTCAAAATATGTAAAAAGTTTCAACTGAACAAAAAGGGATAAAGGACTTTGCACTTCACCAAAGAGGATATTCAAAAGGCTACAAGCAAATGAAAAGATGGTCAACATCATTAGTCATTAAAAATGAAAACAAAACCATTGCAATCAGCTGATTCTGACTCATGGTAATACCATGTGTTACACCGTAGGCCTGCTCCACAGGGTAAGTGTTGAAGGTTTGCAATCAGCTGCTAACCAAAAACCTGGCAGTTCAAATCACCCAGCAGCCCAGCAGAAGTAAAGGCCTGGCAATCTGCTTCCATAATGATTATAGCTAAGAAAATCCTATAGGCAGTTCCACTCCATAATACTCTATAGTCAACTTTATCACAGCTCATGACAATGTTGACAGAAGCAGTTCACTAAGCCTTTCTTTCACAGAGCTGCTGGGTGGATCTGAATTGCCAACTTTTAGGTCAGCAGCTACTAGGGACATGCAACTCAAACCTCAATGGAATAAAACTCCCATTAGGGGGTGATCATCAGGAAAAAAACAACAGGTATGCTAAGGCTGTGGAGAAGCCTGAGCCTTCATTCATTCGTTGTGGGAAAGTAAAATGCCATAGCTTCTACAGAGAACAGCCTGACAGTTCCTCAAAAAGTTCAAACATAGAACTATGGTATGAGCTAACAACCCCAATTCTAGGTATATACTGAGATCTGAAAGCAGAAATATAAACAGAAGCCTGTACACCACAGTTCACTGCTAACTTTTCACAACAGCTAAAAGGTACAAACAGCCAATAGATGAATGGATAAACAAAATGTGCTATGGGCAGTCTACTTTGTCCTATAGGGCTGTTATGAGTCAATATCACTACAGCAATGGATCTGACCAGGCATAGGAGGGAGAGGACAAACGGGGAGTTTTTGCTTTCAGAGCACTGAGTTCATGTTAATGGTGGTGGGGTGAGTTTACGTGAATGGTGACAGAATAATTTGGAAAAGGACAGTGACAATGTTAGCACAACATGAAAAACATCATCAATTATCACTGAGTCATACAAGTAAAAATCATCTGTGTATATTTCATCACAATTTTATAAAAAGTCTTCCGCAGCAATTCTCGGTACGTGTGGCTTTTCTGCTCTGTGAATTTCAGAGTGGGGGAATTTACAGTTTCGTTTTCCCAACTTCCATGTTGTTCTTAGTATCTCTTCCAATACTCCACACTCTGAAACACTACACTAAAGCTTGAGTGGATGAGCTCATATATAAATGAACTGCTATCTGAAAATAATGAAAACAAATGTACCTTCTGGTCTCATTAATAAAACCTGTCAAAATCTACCTACACACATTGTGTGAAGATTACATAAATACATTAAGTTTTGGAATATTTTTATCCTCTGCTGGATAATGTAAATGCACACCATACACCATCTAGACTCAAGAATTATGCACAAATAACCTGAAAGTCTTTCTCACTGGCTAGTATCTACTTTAATGGTATGGATTCTATTAATACTCAACAGTAAGGGTAATTCAAAAGCAAGAGCAACAGATTAGTCTGCCAATTAGTCATATGAATTTAACATATCAAAACACTGGGTTTGTTTTTCTACAGAAATGTATTACCTACTTTCCAGGTCATTTTCCCCCAAAGTGTGGAAAAGTCTGTGGTAAAGCTTAACGAGATGACCAATGAAGTCATACATACAGTAATATATCTGCCAATACTTTAAAATTAGTGCTTTAGTATTCATTCACAAAGCAGAACTTTATATTCTTTTATTTATCTTCCATTTTTGTCAAACGGAACAGCCACAGTCTAGTGGTAGATACTAAGTAACAGTAAGTGGTTAACAATGTACTGGAAATGTAGTATTCATTTTGCAGGAAATGACACCTGTGTATGTTTCATACAGTCAACAAGTATTCAAGTATTTTACTGAGCACTTATAATGTGCCAGGAAGTGTGCTTTTAAAAAAGTGTAAAACATAGCTCCTACCCTCTAAGAGCTTACAATCTGTTAGTCAGAAGACAAAACAAACAATAAATCCTTTTTTTTAAAAGTCATTTATGTGCCAGAGTAAATAAAAATGTAGAGAGTCACGAGTAGATCACCTATAAGAAAATCTGGGGACAGCCCTGAAGCAAGAAAACCAGACTAAACGTTTAGACTAGACTTGCAGGAATAGAAGTAGTGTCTGTGACAGTCCCCCTTACTCACTATGCAATGTAAGAACAAGAAAATCACACTTGTAAAAAGCAATCATTCATTTATAATTTTACTGACTAAAGGTCAAAAAAATAGCAGGGGATAATCAGAACTAAAGAGGTTTACCTAAAATTTTCAACTTTTTTATTTTCATACCAACCCATAAAATCTCACGTATCACCAACTCTTACGAAATGATGTGAATTAAATCATCAACTATTACAACAGAAAGAGACCCTATTAGGTTTCCTACTCTACTCTTCTTGTCAAAAGAAAAATTAAGATTTACGGGATGAAAACAAATACACCTACCACACTACAACAACAAAAACTAGTCAGCTACTAATACTACTGGGCATGAGTGAATGAAAAACCATCTGTACAGAAAGAAAAACAAGATGAGGAAACATTTTAAAAGTGAATCATACTCTCTAGAACTGAATGAAACAGAACCTCAACATAACTGTATCTTACAATCACTGTTAAAATTTCTATCATCACCATACACAAATAAATTCTTTTATCTTTATTAACATGGTTTAACCAGTGATTCCTCCAAGAATTATACTTAGTTCACATGTTACTTAAGGTTTATATGACATGTTAAGATTTCCTTACAGCTGTACAATCCCATACTTATGTACAAGTAGAAGCACAACTTTCCAAAATGAAATTTTTGTACAGTAAGAGCCAAATTTAACCTACAAGATATATTGAGATAAATCTGGAAAACATACTATCAGGCTCCATTTGACATTTCAAATTATTTATTACTACTAGTAGACTCCACCTGAATTTTAAAAGGCTGTTGTAATTCACACACACACACACACAAAGACAACACAGCCTCTTTAAATAACTTACTCCATTTGTAAACTCTGCTTCCTAGAACTGTTATGCTGTCAAGTCTGTACATTATTTTACAAACATGTTTTAAAATTACTTCACATGCAGTAATACTCCAAAGACCACAAGCATTTATCAAGTAAAACCACCACCAGTTTTAGTTTTGAGCATGAGATCCCAGCAAGAGACCATAACGTGAACTAGCAAACATACCAAAAGTTTCTGTAACTTTCATTCCTAACTCTTAAGAATTTGTGAATTAAGTGACTTTTAAAAACTGGATGACAGAACTCTACCCAACTTTGTATCACTGCTGTGGACTACTCAGGCTCCCAGCTTCCTACTTTCGTCACTTACTGCTCATTAATATTTCTGAGGGTAGGCTGACAGAAAAAAAAAGATGGAGGGAAAAAAAGGTTCAATTCTGTTATTACGAATGATCAACTTTGGTATCTGAGAGAATGTCCAATATGCTTTACATATTTTCCAATTACTTGAGCTAAAATAAGAATTAGCTTTACTCAGATTTGGGCCCCATATTTATTTCCTTAATATACTGCCCCAAAACCTTAAGGAAAAAGAAGGGAATTACTTAATTTTGAGAAAAAAAAACAACAGATATTCTCTTGGGATCCTCAGAGCTGGACTCCTAAGGCATTTATTTATTAAGCTCACAGCAGCCATTATCGAGAGGCAGACACCTAAACATTGAAATAGATAAACTTAAAGGCACATGATTTACATTGGCCCTAGGAAAAGAGTGGAAAGTCGTATGACAAAACTCATAGTGCGAGAACAGAAGTGCACCAAATAGCACCTAGTACACTTACTAGAAGATGGTCACTAATATACCTAAACAGAAAGGGCCCTAATGCAAAGTATGACCAGCTTTTGTCAATGAAACACAAGAAAGTACTTTGAAGAAAAAAATGATAACACCTGCAGTATACCGGAAATGACTAGGCGATATCCTGGTTTTGGCAGTGCAATAAGCACCACTACAGCAAGGGTAAGCAGGTCAATCCCTTGCAAAACTTACCTTGATTGGCCCAATGGAAACAGAAGGCCCCAGAAAAGAGAGAAGCATCTGGCAGTAGCAAATTGTTTTATTTTATCTTTCTGTGGAAAGAAACTAATTTTAAATAAGAACCAGAGCATTTCGAGAATAAATATTTTTAAAGCTCATTATCTAGTTAGAGCGGCTCTATCAAGAAAACAAGAGCTCCTTGCAGCTTAGAGATGGAAAGAAACAAAAGAGGAATCAGAATTGTTTCTCCATCACACAGGGATTTTTAATTTAAATTTTAAATGCCATTCTACAGTCACAGAATAACCAGTTCTTTTATTTAAAGAACACCTGTAGGCAGAATCTTTGGGCCTGTGCCTTTGAATAAAGATTTTTATAAAAAATTAAGGGCTAGGTTTCAAATAAAAAAGAAAAAAACCACTTGAAATCAGGCCCTTCCACTCTTAAGCTTAACTAAAGAGAGAAAGAGACACAGAAAAAGCTCCTTTCACCCACTTTAACTGCACCATTAACTTTAAACTATCACAACTTAAATCATTATTTTTAAAAAAAGTACTAAACAGCAAAAGATTAAACGTAACTGACTAGCTTTTCAAAATATTTTGTTAGCCTAAATTTCTGACAACTTATCAGTGTAACTCAAACGGAAATACTGCAGCCACGTAAAGAACCTGTGTATTATAGGACTTAATACAGAAGACATGAAACTACTCAGAAAATTGAAGCTGTTAGCTTTCTTGAATGCTACCCTAGGAACTCACTTCTATCGAAGTCACTTAGCACTAAAATCTGATCCAAATCACTCCCACAACACATGCACTTACAACTTATGCTAAAAGATGGAAGGGATCGCTCAGAAGCCAGGGTGCAGAGACAACAGAAATTTTGCTTAAACAAACCAGTATAAATGGAAAATGGCCTACCTATTTAACACTGTCCAATGAAGAACTAGAATTACAAAGTAGAAATCTCAACAGCCCCACCTCCAACATACACACACAAGAGGAAGGTATCTCAGGGAGAAAATACAAGACTTATTCTCAGTCAGTGGATTAAACAATTCCTATTTTCAGATCCTACGTATTTATCTTCTACAGCCCAGCCCACAAACATGTTTATATATCAGATATTGATTCTTAAAACATTCACTTAATGAGCTTTAAAAAAGGCCATTCAACTAAAAACCTAGATACAACCTTATTAATTTTAAATTGCAAAAAAGAAAGTTTTCTTGAGGTAGAAAATAACGTTTCCATAAAGAGAAGTTTTCCAATACATTCAAAATATGGTTAGCCATCATTCAACATCTGCTACATTTGAAAACATTATTTTGGCATAACCTAATCCTTAAACAACTGGAAGGGTTTACCCAGACTTCATCTTGACACACCACCAGAAGACCAAAAAAAAAAGGGAAACAACAAACAAACCAACCAAAAATACAGAAGCACTCTTACTTGTCCCATTGGTGGTCCTCCCATAGGAGGCATCATTTGTGGCATCATTCCATGAGGTACAGGTGGCATGTTCGCTCTCTGACCCATAGGGTGCATTCCCATCGGGGCATAGTGCATGCCAGGGTGTCCCATCTGAAAAATGATGACAACCAAAAGTTAGCAGGTAACAGCAAGAACTTCTCAAAAATCTCAACAAATGGGTTACCCGCAGTGGTTAATATATGTAACACATCACAGAATTAGTTTACATTATCTTGTACTGAACAAAGAAATCTTGGTTGCCTAAGGCTGCTAACCAAAAAGCTAGCAGTTCAAATCCACCAGGTGCTCCTTGGAAATTCTATGGGGCAGTTCTACTCTGCCTCAAATGTCTGTACGAGTCGGCCGAATTAACTCGACAGCAGTGGGCTTTGTCTTAAACAGAAAAATGCACTATGGTTCGATAAACTTACCGATGACCAAATTTCTGAATAAAATGTAAAAATTTAAAACCATCATGGATCGTTACATCAATTTAAAATGCAGGAAGTGATTTAGTAAGTTACTAAACAGACTTACTGAACTTGCACGAAATTTATGGAACAATTAGTCTAAAAACTCTAATGGTAAAAACCACAACCCTGTTCTGTTTCACCAACATAAAATACAGTCATCGACTGCTATTTTATACGGCTTCTTCCTAAACTCGTTACTTTCAACGACTTTAAAACGACCAATATACCAAATTCACTAACGAGGACTTAGAACAGATAGGTACCCAGGGACACTTCAATCCTAACAAACACGCCTACTATTTCCTAATATAACCCTTAAAACAGATAAAATTCTTCTGGGAAAAAAGTAACCGACTAATTTGTTCCCTTTACTGCTTTTTAACAAGACAACTACTTCCACCACCTATGTGTCCATTGTTCCAGGTCTTACAACCAGGCAATTATCCCCTGCCAACTCTCCCACTGCAGACACCACTACTACTTAGTGAAAACAGATTTTGGCAGCCTCTTTTAAAGAATACAAACCCAATTTCCGTTTCCCTCTTCCTGCCAAATCCGGCCGCCCCTCCAAGACGCTTACCCCGCCCAGGGCCCCGCATCTGCACCACGCCTCTGCCTAGGCCAAGCCCACCGGGAACTTCCAGGGTCTACAGCCTTTCCTTTGTGCGTCCCCGCCCTCCATTACTCTGCAACGCAACATATCCCACCATCTCGAACTCTTCCTTCGTCCACTCTTATCTTCTCATCTTTGCAAAGCTTCCTGTCTTTCTGACTCCGTTTTTCATTGTGCCACTTTCCCCCTGCCCCACCGATCCCTTACCGAGGGCCGGCTCCTCAGGAAGCCGTCAGTAGAGACCCAAGAGCTGGAGCAGAGGCTTGAGCCGGACAATCTCCGCTCCCCGTTCCCGGGACCCCGCGACGGAGGATGGCTCTCCATTTCACTCACCATGAGGCCTCCACGCTCTGCTCCCGTCCCCGGCCTCATCGTCGGACTCAGACTGCTCCGCCGGCGGCCACTGCCGCTACACATGCCAACAAGAAGCGATCTGAGTGGCTGGCGCCCGCCGGGGCCAAAGGTTAAAGGCTGCGCGGCGCTTCGGGGAGGGATCAGCGGCGCCAATAAGCTGACAGGCTTCCCCGAAGTCCAATCGGAGTGCGCCGCCGGCACGCTGCTCTGCGACGATTCGCCCCCAGCCTCACTCGGCGTCGCCTGCATGGAGGGGGGGAGGGGGACGGAGGAAGTTTCTGCTCCGAGTCCTCTGCCGGGAAAACTTCACCAACTTCCCCTGGGGACGAGAAGAGTGTCCCAGCTTCTCGAGTTTAGAATGTCTCACTTCTCCATAGAGCGTGGGGCAGCGGGGGCCTGCCGCCTTCACCGCCCCCACCCAAGTTACATACGCCGCACAAACCTGAGGCCGCCAGGGGTACGGTGGGGTGGGGGTGGGGTAGGCAGCTTCTAGCGTTAGCGGTTGCTGGGGCCAGAAGGCGCGAGCGCTGTGCACGAGGCAGACAGAGAGGGGAGGGAGCAGATAAGGCGGGAGAAGGGGTTCGAGGTCGGTAAGGAGGGCGCTAGCGGAGGCAAAGGAGAAGTAGAGGTGTGCACTAGTGATAGCGGCGGGGAAAAAAAGGATGCGAAAGAGCTAGGAATGGGCGGCTAACGAAAGACACGACTGCCTGGCGGTGAGCGGCTGTTAAGGGGGAAAGCAGGGAAGAATACAAGCAGAGGGAAGATAGGAGAAAGCAGACAGCTTCGGGAACGTGTATCGGAGCGGCATGGGCGGGCGCTAGGACCAGGTTTCGGAAAGATGCGGCATTTGGGGCTACCACGACGCGCGCCTGCCTGGAGGTGACGCGGTGGCGGAGGTCTTCGGCCTGAACGAAGTGCTGCAGGAGGCAAGCACTAGACTACGTTAGTCCTCGGGTTTCCTTCCCCTCTGCGCTTCTTTTCTCTTCCGGGCAGTTGCTAGACTAAAGGTTGGGGTCTGGTCCAGAGGTGTTTGGGCTGTTCAGGGACCCTGCCAGTCGCTTCCTGCCCGCTACGGACCCGTACTCACCCCTGCGCTCTGTAGTTGGGTGGTGGAGACCGCAGTGGGGTCCGGTCGCTGATTGGCTGTTGAGGTCTCCGAGAGTAGGAGCCGCTCCGCCTCCGTGGGCCTCACTGTCTTTCCCGCCATGTCGTTTGTGGAGAGCGGGAGCGTCTTGGCTTTGCGCCGCCGCCGCCTAGGCCCTTCGGCCCAACTCAGTCGGCCGGTGTATTCAGCCTTCTCTCAGGGGGATGATTGGGGTGAGGACGAGGGTGAGGTCGATGAAGACAGGAAATGTGACCAAGTGGCTCGTGACCTACGAGCGGAGTTCTCGGCCGGCGGGTCGTCGGAGCTCGGGAAGGGCTTGCAGCTCCCGCCAGATGGGGACGGGTCGCCGGTTCTGCCGGATAAACGCAATGGCCTCTTCCCAGCAGCTGTGGGCGGCCGATCTCTCTCTCGGCGGTGGCCTGTCCAGATTCTCTCTGTGCTCTGTTCGCTGCTGTTCGCTGCCCTCCTCGGTTTCCTCCTTGCCATCGCCTACCTGATCGTAAAAGGTACTGAAGCCCCAGCCCAAATCAGAATTTGAACTTCTGGCAGAGCAGAAGTTGGGCCTGGAAGCTTTTCTCGTCTCCTCTATCTCTTTCCCGACAAGCTGGTGGCACCTTTCACTCAGAGTCTTCATGTGCACATTTCTTTGATCTTACCCTTTGTCTGCTCCTTCCCAAGGTGGAAGACCCCATTGCTTGATAAGGAGACCCTTTAAAAAAAAAAAAAAAAGCTTATTTAGTAAATGGGTACTTTTGAAGGTCTACTATTTTAAAATTAGCGACTACATGGGGTGAAATATTGGCGAAATTAAGCAGGTTACAAAACAGCCATCATTGAAAGGAAACAGTAAAGAATGTATAATTAAAAAGGCTATAGGAGTTAAATGGCTTTGGTCCATCCAACTCTATGTACACTCAAAGAATTCCTGGAGGACAAAGTTCTGGTCCCCAACTCCAATGCCTACTTCGATCGGTGAAATAGTCTCAGCTTCATGTCAGATTTGTAGTTGGGTGTAGTAAGTAAAGTTTCACTACAGCGGCCATAGCGTAATTTTTTCTCTTAACTAGTGTCTGAAGTTGGGTTATTGACCAGATTGGAATAAAAGTAGATGTGCCTTGAAAGATTTTGCAGAGGCTCCTACGGATGTGTTCTGGTGAAAGCGTCATACTGCTTTTCAGTAACAGATCTGGCTAGTGAGTGTGACTTTGCTGTGTAACCCTAGCAGCACCCCTAATCTATGACAGCATAGTCTGCTTATTCAACCCTATATTTCTCGTGTCCATTCAGCCAGCTCTTGTCCCCATCTGCCCTGTCATCTCGTTCTGGACAGGAGCTGCTGCTTTTAGCTTCAAGTATCTCCTTAAACCAAGAAGCACACACTGCCAGGATCATTTTATGTCTTATAGTCCAGTCCAGTCTTTGAAGTGTTGGCTTCATTAATGGTTTCAGTTCTGGGCTAATGGAGTCCAGGGACCGTGTCTTTCAGACACCTTCCAGTCTGTCAGGCCATAACCTCTGGTCTTTTTTATGGAGTTGAAGTTCCTCACACCCATTTTTCTCCTGGTGTATCAGAGACTGTTGCATTCCTTGTAAGGGCAGTCATTGGTAGTGGCCAGGCACCGTTTTGTTTTCGGGTCTGATGTTGCTGTAGTCTGGAACATCTAGCCCTTTCTTTCTCTTCGGCTCATATTGTCCTTATGTCTTTCATTCTCCTCTGCTCCAGGTGGTTTGGGACCAATGGATGCTTCTTAGATGGCTGCTTGCTAGCTTTTCAGACCCAGATGTTTTGGCCAAATTAGTCTATAGAACACACCCAGCACATCACTCAAGTATCAGTTTCACTTCAGTATTTTTCTTTTCAGCCTCTGATGGCTGCGGATGGCATCTAACAGTTTACAATGCTTGATTATAAGAAGAGAGTCTGATAAGTTAATGTGTATTGACCTCTCCATGAAATAGTTTAGGATGTAAATAGTCAGTGTTAACTGTGTAACTGCCAGTGTTTCATTACTTTATCACTGCTTCCTCTCCTTTTTCACAGCAACTCTGAGAAAGAGTTTCATAGGTACAAATTTTACCCCATATCCAAGTAGTGTTCCTGTGAAACCTTTCCTAAGCTGAAATGGCATAAAACAAAGAAACAATTACAATTAACTTACATAAGAAAAATTTTTGAGCATTTCCTAGACCTGAAAAATGACCTTCCAAATCATACCAAATAACACATAAGACTTAAAAGAACACTAACATGTAGTGAAAGCAGGAATGGTATATGGTGCTGAGTGTAGATGTCAGGAAAGGAGCATGGTGATGCCATTCACCATTCAGAACACATGCTGAACAATACTTCCACTTCTCGCCTTTTTTGTGTGTGTGAAAGCAAAAATCGTCTAAATTTTGGGGGGTTAGTGAAAATTAGTAGTGTAGATCTTTCATAAAAGTGAAGTGGCATAAAGCACGCTTTTGAAAAGCAAGTGGCACCTGTACTTTCTCTTCTGATCTGAAAGACAGGCATTGCATCATAAAGGCATAAAATTGTAAAAGGAACGGAAGAAAGACCTAGTGTGTGTGCAATTCCAGTTACTTAAAATGTTTTTACAACAACCCTGTGGAGAAAACATTAGCTTTCCTATTTATAAGCAGTTGATTTCCATGGAAGTCTTGTTTGCCTGCTGAAGATCACGTAGCTAGTGAGTACAATCAGAATTTGAACTCAGTTCTTTGACTCCAGAGTACTTTCCACAACTCCACAGTGTCTCCCAAGTCTTTGATTATACTCTTCAAATTACAAAACAATTCTATTATGTACCTAATTCCCGGTTTGTATTTACAGAGTTGCATGCTGAGAGTCTGAAGAATGAAGATGGTGTAGGCACTGGGCTGTTAGGTATGGACTTAATTGACACATACTTTGAGTTTAGGTCGACTTTTATTTTTCAGAATACATTTAAATTGTACAAAATTGTAGGTGAAATGCCTAATATGTTCGTACGTGCAGTTGATTCAATCTTATGTGTGTGGGTTTTTTGTATTATTTCATGTACATGTGTCTGAATACATACTAGTATCTGTTTTAAAATTTAAAAAGTACCTGTTAAGTACAGCTGTATGTGATTCGAGTTCTTAGGTGGCATAGTCAGGTGCCTGACTACTAGCCAAAAGTTGATGATTTGAGCCTACCCAGAGATACCTAGGAAGTTAAAGCCTGGTAATTTGCTTTTAAAAAGTCACAGCCTTGAAAACTCAATGGAGCACTTCTACTCTGCACACTAGGGTTGCCATGAGTCAAACTCAGCTCAGCAGCAGCTAGTAATGTGATGTGACTCAAGTCCAGGGAATACTGAAATTTTTCTAGTTGACTTTGGAGAGAGATCTCAGGAATTAAAGACAAAAAAACCTTTTGAAAAGCTTAGCAAAGATAACATTCTAAGCAGAACTTTCCAAATATTTAAGTTCAGATTTCTTTATAAGCAGCCTTTTTTTAAAAAAAAAAAAAAAGACATACTGGGCATAGTTGCATAAGTTAATGACAAGGAAAGAGTTGGACCTGACTATGTGGAGTACATTGAAACGAAAACTAAACCCACTACTGTTGAGGTGATTCTGACTGATAGTGACCGTATAGGACAGGTAGAACTGCCCTATAGAGTTTCCACGGAGTGCCTAGTGGATTCAAACTTGCCAACATTTTGATTGGCAGTCATAGCATTTAGCCACTCTGCCACCAGGGTTTCTATGAAGTGAGTTAGTTTACAAAGGAATCCAGTGATGGCTGTTTACCAAAAAGTCAGTAGTTCAAACCCATCAGCTGCTGCAAGGGAGAAAGATGTGGCAGTCTTGTTTGCAGAAGGCTTTACATACAGCCTTGGAAACTGTTCTGTAGGGTCTCAGTGAGTGAGAGTTCAATCAGTGATGAGTGTGGGCTGGTTTACAGATTTCCAATGAAAAGCTTACATGGATTATCCCCTATTTTCCCTCCACGAACAGCTCAGAACCCTGGTGGCACAGTGGTTATGAACTTGGTAGCTGAACAAAAGGTTGGCAGTTGAAATCCATCAACCGCTTCTTGAAACTGGGGCAATTCTGCTCTGTCCTGTAGGGTCACTGTGAGTTGGAAATCAGCTGGACAGTAGTGGGGTTAGGCTTTAGGGTTTACCAAGTGCTCAGAATTTCACCTGTTGGGCATTTTTGGAATATTTTATCCTATATACTGTATTCCATTTGACTGATCATTCTAAATTAAAAAGAAAAAGTTATACAGAATATCCTGCATATCTTGTAGCCTGGTGGAAATTATAGCCAAACTAATCTACAGAGCCCCAGTGGTATAGTGGTTAAGAGGTCAGGAGTTCAAATCCACCAGTGATCCTTGGAAACCCTATAAGGTAGTTCTGTGTTCTAGAGAGTCACTGTCAGTTTGAATTGACATAGTAGTAATGGAGTCAGGTAGTTGTTGTAACATATGTAGTACAGTGTTGGGAAATAGGAAGATCATATCTAAGACTTTGCTAACTACATGAATCTACTGGAAAAACTCAGGATTGAACAGAAATTGTCTTTATGGGCCCAAAATAAACCGTTGTGCCAAAATAGGGGTCTTTGTTTTGAACCAGTGTTTCAGTAATCAGAGAGTATATTTAATACCACCTAATAGAATACTTCAATCAGTTTCTTGGATATTAATTTTAGGGTAAGCATAGTTAAATTTATGGTAAATACATCTACTATAACATGCAATAAAGGATACTCTTATCAGCAGAAAAGTTTCCTGACAATCTATGATTCAGAGAAGCAGTGCCAAAATTACAAAGTTCTTACTGTCAGATAGAAATGACATAGGTAACGCTTGCCTGTACATGTTCCTAGCCTTGAATTCTGTTGTATGAAGGGGAAAAATACAAGTAGCATCTTCAGCCTCTACTTAAAAGTCGACTTGAGGCAGTTCATAGTTGAAAAAGATAAGCCAGTATTTCTCTCAGACTTCAGCTTGCCTTCAACTCTGGATCAACTTTGATGTGATTAAACTAGGTACTGAGAGAGATCAGTTCGTTGCCTTAACATTTGAGAAAACACCGGAGAAATTATATTCTTAAAACTGGCATAAAAATGTTCACATGATGAAACAACACTGAGTCTTTAAAAAGCTATCTATTAAGAAAAGTGGCAGTGAAGCCTTTTATCAGATGAAAATGATTTTATTGTATTGTTTTGCTTTGGTTATGAGGAATTTCATAGCTAATGTAATGTTTGATTGTTTTATGTAGTACTCTATCTTTTGACATAATTACTATTGTCTTTACATGCTGTTGTCATCTTTGTATTTTTGCAATTCGTGTTTACATAAGATACACTGCCGCAGTGGTTTGCTTGAAAGCAGGTTAGCTATTAGAAGAAAGTAATGTACACACAGTAACTGTTCTACCACCGAAGAGGTCTCTTTCTAGACAAAGTGATAAAAATGTTGCATGTTTTTTGTTGTAGTTTAATCTATGCAAATGTTTTGGTTGCAGTTTAATCCTAGTCCAAGGTTGGCACAGCTCAGTAAACAAACTACAGCCATGATTCTCATTTCAGTATGTGTGAGAATCCCTGGAGTCCTTGTTTAAGAAGACCTTTGGAGGCCATATATTTTGACAGAGCCTAGGTTGAGCCCCAAAGATCATTATTTTTTACAGGAAGTTCTGATGTAGGTAGACCTAGCACCATAGTTCAGAAATACTTTTGCAGGCCTAGAGCAATTTTCATAATGTATCTGAAGATGCTGAGTGTCCTTGTCAGCCTCAGCAGACTAACAAGAAAAAATAGAAGCCCAAATGTCTGTTAAAAAACTAATTTCCAGGGACCTGAGACATTGTAATCCTCTTGTTATTATTTGTTTTCCTGCAGGAAATTGGAAGTCATGTTTATAAGTTAATAAATAAAGCTATACAGTTAGCATGTCAGAGCATTTAGGAATTTAATTGTTCCTTTGGAAACCCTCGTGGCATAGTGTGTAAGTGTTGCAGCTGCTAAACAAAAGGTTGGCAGTTCAAATCAGCCACGTGGTCCTTGGAAACTATAAGGCACTTCTACTCTGTCTTATAGGATCACTTTGAGTTGGCATTGACTAATGACAGTGTGGGTTTTTTTTTTTTTTTTTTTTTGGTTTAATATGATTATATTATAACAGCATTCAAACTTTTCACAGATATAATAATCACCTAGAGGCCATTATTAAAATGTTAAAATTCATTTTGCAGGGTTTCACTTCACAAGTTTTGATTTAGTGGGTCTGGGATTGAGCCTGAAAATTTGCATTTCTGATCGGTTGTCAGATAATGCTGATAGTGATGCTTTTAGTGCAGGAGCTGTACTTTGAAAATTGTTGGTTTAGTGGTCCCCAAAGCTGACTTGTGAAAAAGAAAAGACTGGAGATCTTCTTTTTGATTATGCAGAATCTCAGGCTCTTTTACTTACTCATTCAGTGTCACTTAAGTGTGCTTAATCCTTATTATACCACCAGGCCTATTGCACCCACTTCTCGTATTTTAATTTTCTTGAGCAATTCTATTTGTTAAAACTAGAAACCAAACCCTCTGCCTTTTGAGTCACTTCCAACTCACAGCAATCCTATAGACAGAGTAGAACTGCCCCAAAGAGTTTCCAAGGAGTACCTGGTAGATTTGAACTGCCAGCCTTCTGGTTTGTAGATGTAGCAGTTAACTACTATGCCACCAGAGTTGATATTTTGATATTTTTTTACAGGGGTCTTGCAGAGAATAAAGAGAAAATTAAGTTAAATTTTCAGTAGTGTACAACTTGATCTTCAAATTGCCCTGCTGGTCTGTTGGATCCTTTTATAAACGTAATATACATTATGGTAACTTTAAAAACAAAAAAGCTAAGCCCGTTACCAGCAAGTCAGTTCTGACTCAATGGTAACCCTATAGGACAGAGGAGGACTGACCAACAGGCTTTTCAAGGCTGTAATCCCAGGCACACTTTCCCATTTTTCTCCTATAGAGTTAATGATAGGTTTGAACTGCCACCTTTCTGTTAATGGAGAAGTGCTTTAGCCGCTGTGCCACCAGTGCTCCTTAGTGGGATCTTAGTGATCATATTTTTCCTAAATCTTGAATCCACTATACTTACTGCCATAGAGTCGAGTCCAACTCATAGGGACTCTATAGGACAGTAGAACTGCCCCAAATGGTTACCAGGGAGCACCTGGTAGATTTGAACAGCCAGCCTTTCATTTAGCAACCATGGTACTTAACCACTATACCGCCAGCACTTGCAAAAATCTTGAAACATCTTGCTGTTTTATTATTAATATTATTGACAATTATTCTCACCTATGCTAGAAAGAGTCAGGATGGCTTGGTGGCACAGATGGTTAAGTACTTGACTTCTTACTACTAAAATTGGCAGTTTGAACCCACACAGTGCCTCCATGGGAGAAAGCACTGGTGATCTACTCCTGTAAAGATGACAGCCAAGAAAACCCTATGAAGCAGTTCCAAAACACTGTCACATGGGGTCACTGAGTCCAAAAGAACTTGATGCTACCTGTTGATATTAGTGTGCTAAAAAGAATAAAATAATATCAAAACAGAAGAATGTTGGAATCCGTCAGAACAAAGGCATACACACTAGGGCCCACAGGTCAAATCAGACCTCTTTTGTAAATAGAGTTTTATTGGAACACAGCTTCTTCACTTTCTTTGTGTGTTATCTGTGGCTGCTTCCATACTATAACTGCAGGAATGAGTAGTTGTGGCAGAGTCTTTGTGGCTGCAAAGTGAATAATACTCAGTACCTGGAGCTTTACAGAAAAAGATTGCTGACACAGCCTAGTGGATGATTCAGTAGTGGAAAAATGCACACTATTGCATTATCTTTAAGTTTACATATTTCATTGCCCGAAGTATTGCATCATTTTTCAAGAAGATAATAAAAGAATACAGGAGATCCTGCCTTATATATACTTCTTTTATTAAACACAGTGCAGAAATAATAATTCATTTTCTACTGTAAATGGGTAAGAGGGACAAATTCAGAGAGATTTCACAATATTAAATGAATCAAGAGAGGAATGCAAAGGGAAAGTAAGTAGTACATTCCAAAGTAAACAAAAAGCCACCACTGCTTCTGAGTTGATTTCTGACTTATAGGGACCCCTTAGGGTTTCCAAGGCTATAAATCGGCCACCTTCTTTTTACTGTGTGGAGCCACTGGAGGTTTCAAGCTACTACACCAGCCTTTTGGTTAGTACTTGATCACTGAAACCACTGTACCACCAGAGCGGTTTCAGCAGCACATTAGACCTTAATGATAAAGAAACCTGGGTGACATAGTGGGTTAAGTCCTATACCTACTAACCAAAAGGTCAGCAGTTCAAATTCGCCAGGTGGTCCTCAGAAACTCTATGGGACAGGTCTACCCTGACATCTAGGGTCGCTATGAGTCGCAACTCAACAGCAGTGAGTTTTTCTTTTTTAATGATGACGAAATGGATCATACAAGTGAAATCTCAAAACTAGTCTCCTAAAATTTTTGCTAAGTCAAGAAATCAGTGTGAACAATGTATTTCTAAGAGCAAAGATATCCAGCTGATCATTGTACAGAAGGGACTTAAGGCATTGTTCTACAGGAACATGAAACATCCCCTTTTGCAGTATTTCATTTTTTTATGATGTTTGGGTGCTCTAATTTGTTACTAAGAAAAAGGCTAGAGGTAGGTTTGTATACAAAGGTGATTACAAATGGAAAAAATGAAAAAATGTTTTGCAAATTATGGAACAAAGAAGATAATTGTTCTCCCTCAAAATGATGAGTCACAAAAGATTTTTTTAAATTACTTAGTGTTTTCTCTTTAAAACCAGAAAATAGGAATAAAAATTTGAGTTTGCTCTGTTAATTTCTTATTAAATCTCTGACAGTGTTTCTGTTTTTGTTGTTTTAACTGCCTCTTTATTCACCTGTAAATTATAAAATGTCCTTAAAAGGGAATGAAAGAGTCTGTTGGACCCAGATGAGAAATAGCAGTGACTTTTTCCTGTGGTATACTGACAATTAAACAAGCTTCACAGGTGAATGTAGGTGAATCAAGATTGTCCAAGAGTTCATTGTTTTATAGTTAGGTGGTATGTACATTAGGATTGTTTATATTCTTTTGTTTGTGCTTAAAATTGGTCATCATAAAAATTGTTTGGAAAGTTCCTCTTGTGAATGGTGATTTACAAAGGTTGCAAACTGCAGTTTTTACTTGTCTTTCAAATCTAGTCACTTTTATCAAAATGTTCCTTTGTGTTTCCTCCTCGTTTTCAGTAGAAGGGGCAGTGGAATTGCTGCATACTGGGTTGCAGGCAGAGCTATGATGCAGCAATAGCATTTGGCTGATAACCAAAAGGTCAGCATATCGAATCCACCAGCTGCTCCATGGAAACCCTGTAGGGCAGTTCAACTCTGTCCTGTAGGGTAGCTATGAACTGGAATAGATTCAACAGTAATAGATTGTTGGATTTTTAGGATTTGGGGTAGGGAGGCGATTGAGTAGGAGACCTTTACCGGTGTCTTACTATGCACCACAGTATTCAGATTTTACTGGCAGAGGAGAAAAGACCTCTTTTCCTCGGCTCTTGAACTTGGAGATAATAAACATAAAGATCCAGGTCTATCCACTCTTCTGCCTTTGCATTCGAGGAGATATGTTGGAAATTGAACTCTTTTGTGAAGTGTGGGTCAGTATAGGGTGGGTAACCAATTACGAAATTATTTAAGTTATCTGTCATCCTTTTAAATTGGAAAACTACAGAATCTGATGAAGTTGAGAAAAGTCGCTTGTATAATGTTTCTCAGTTGTTGATTAATTTTATGCCTATGAGTACATTTAACCTTTTGTTAGTAGCTGACTGATTACAAGTTCTGAAATTACCTTCTACTTTTATTACTGTGACATAAATTAATTTTAAAAGTTTCTCACCGGAAAAAAAAATTATAGCAAAGTTTCCCACAAGTATGTCTTTCCAGATTCTTTTTTTGTTCATTTACATATATGTAGCCGTCTAAAATTCATGTTTTTAATCACTGTAGAACAAAAGTGGTTAGAATCATATTCTGCAGTTTTATTGAAATGTTTTGGAGTTCATTAACAGTGTTATGTAAATCTACTTCATTGTAGTACTGCATTGTATTTCATAATGTAATACTTTAAACAGTTACTGACATTTAATTTCTTGACAATTTTTCATTATTCTAAACAATTTCAAACCCTGAGTTTGTCAAGTAATAAATGTCAGGAGCTCTAAAACAGGACTTGTAAGTTCTCAGTGTGGTTTGTCACATTAAATCCTATTGTTTACTTATGGTGGGAAGTTTTATGAAGCATGTGTAATTTGTAAACAGTACTGGTAATGGGAACATGGGACATTTTTACCCCAGTTTTTCTGCTTAAGTTTAAATTGCACACTACTCCCTTTGTATCTCTTCACAACATTTCTGAAAATCACCTCATCTCTATAAGCCCCAAACTACTAAACATAATATTAAGAACATATAATAATCCTTTTTGTTAGGTTTTATAGGAACAGAGAAAGTTGCAAACATAACTTCACCCTGAGATAAAATCACTTATTTTGAAAAATGAGCCAAATAATACCCATAGATATGTATATAGGAACCTCCAGCAAAAGGATTGGAATCAGAATACCTTCATCTTTGCTTTAGGAAAAAACACTGAGTCCAAGAAGTTTCAAATGATGGAAAAGATGAATTTCCTATTCTTTATAAACTATAAAAACACCACCAGGGTTTCCGTAGAGGAAAAAAAAAGGGCTTTGTGTTTATCTCAAGACTTGTGTCCTTTGATAGAGCAGCTGCAAAGATATTCTTGTATAAATGTACACAGAAGAACAACTGTTACTTGTAGAATTGTTTTTGTAGTAACAAATTAGAAATGTTTAAAAATGTAGTGGAACCTTGGTACATGTACTGTTATATGAAGAGCTTTCAACATAGATTGTTACATGGAAAACAAAGTGCAGAACAGTTTCCATGGTGAGACTCTCATTGTATAGGTTACATATATTTATACTTATGTATATGGAGTACTGGTGGGTACTAACATTTTAATACACTTGGCTGCACTTAAAAGTTGGCAGTCAGATTCTCCCAGAGACATCATGGAAGAAAGGCCTGGTGATCTGCTTCTGAAAGGTTCACTGAAAACCATGTGGAGTACAGTTCCTCTTTGACACTCATGGAGTTTCCATGAGTAGGAATCAGCTCCAGCAACATATTACTTGTGTGTGTGTGTGTGTGTGTGTGTGTTTATACTCTCTGAATCTAACTATCTGTAAATATTACCTAGATAACTTTAATTTTTGGAAAGATGCACAAAAACTTGATTGCATTTAGGAGTAGAAATGGTGAGTTATGGAAGGAAGAGTATTTTTTTCACCTTTTAAATACATATGAATTTTTCAGTAAAATGGTTTCAGAAAACATCAAATTTTTAGCGTTAGGATTTTGTAGATACTGACTTGTAAAGAATTCAGCTGTCGGAGTTGGTTTTCTGCTTCTTCATAAGTAAGTTGAGTAATTTTCAGAATCAAATACTTCTAGACCACAGTGTTGCAATATTTGTGTTAATTTATCAGTGGTGCAACTTAGAGAATCTAAAAAAAATTAAATACAGCCATTGTGAAACAAGCACTTAGATCATTGAATGTTAGTCATTTTTTAAAACAATCAAGAATGCTCTTTAAATGTCAAGGTACCTTGTTAAAGCATCTGAAAAAAAAAATGGATGGGCTCTGGAAAGCCGTGTATGTCATTATTTTAATCTGTTATTTTGTCTTTTCTTCATTTTTGGGGGGCATCTAGAAGTTGAGTCATTGCACGACAGTTTCCAAATAGATATTTGCTATTTCTTCTATTAATTACTATTTTTATTCTTGAGACTTTACATACTGTGTGTCAGAGTTGAAGCTGTGTTATCACAGTGGTTAAGAAATCGGCTGTTGTACAGAAAGCCTACAGAAGCCACCAGCTGCTCCTTGGCAACTGTACGGGGCAGGTCGGTTCTGTCCTGGAGGGTTGCTATGAGCCGGAATCATCTGATAGCATCCAGTTTCTTTGTTACGTCTAACTTAGAGTAATCCCGTCAGTTATTTACTCCCCTTTAAAGAGCTGCTTGTCTAAATAATAGCAAATGACAACTAAGTGGTAATATAAATCCACTGCTGTTGATTCTGATTTATAGCAACCCTCTAGGACAGTAGAACTGCTTCATAGGGTTTCCAAGGCTATAATTTTCACAGAAGCAGACTGACAACATCTCTCTCCATGGATCAGCTGGTGGGTTTGAACCGCTAACCTTCAGTTAGCAGCCATACACTATTTGACAGTATATTAGAAAACAAAACCTGTTGCCATCAAATCAATTCTAATGCCTAGCAACCGTACGCAACAGAGCAGAATTGCCCCACGGAGTTTCCAGGGAATACCTAGTGATGTTTTGAACTGCTGGCGTTTGGCTAGCAACTGTAACACTTAACCACTATGCCACTGGCCTACCCATGAAACTGTTACAAGCTTAGAATTTCTATTTTGACCCCTTCATTGAATTGGCAGGCAAATTCTCTCTTCACTAAGATTCAGCTGCCCAATTTTGGATTGGATTACGGTTCTAGAAGCTGAGACCGCCAGGGTCCTGGGATGGGGTTCACAGTCGGGATATTTGCTCCTCACAGTCTTTGACTCCATTATTAGAGCGGTCTTCCTCTTTTTTGCTGCTTTTATCAAGCGTGGTGCCCTCCAGAGTTCTTGTAATTATATTGCAACGTAACCAAACTTACGGTATATTTTTTCCTTTCTACTTTGCCACATCTCTCTTCTTAGGCAGTGAACACAGAGCCTGTCTTTTCTCCTTGAGATTGGGGAGGGAACTGTTAGGAGAAAAAAATAGGTTAATCTTTAAAAAATAATTTGCCACTATTAGGCTTAATTGCATATTTTTAAACAGGTTTTTGAGTCTATTGCTGTATTTCTGCAGGTTTACAGTCAAATGTACATAGTTCTTACCTGTTTGGTAAAATAAAGGCATCTCATTTTGTGCAGCCAGAAAACTTGGTAATTTAGAAATCATTCACTAGTGTTTTCAGCTTTTCTTTTACTCCTGAAGCATAGGACACATGCTTATCAGTGATAGTGGCTTGGTAAAGCTGTCTCAAGGATACAGTTTCAAAATGCTTCTTCAAAGAGTCTGACACAACTTCCATGCCTTTTCTCCATTCAAAAATAACTTTTTGATAGGTACAATAGGCTTGTGGTTCAAAATTCAGAATATTAATAAATTCTGAAAAGACTTCCTTAAATCTTTGTACCCCAACCACTTATTTCTATCCCTCCACAAAGAACCACCATTTAATTCTTACATATCCTTCCCCAAAAATGTTAATATGCAATGTTTATGTGTAAGAGTCCTTGAGTGGCACAACAGTTAAGTGCTCAACTACTGGCCATAAGATGGACAGTTGGAACCCACCCAGAGACACCTCAGAAGACAGACTGGGTGATCTATTTCCAAAAAGTCACGGACTTGAAAACTCCATCCAACTGCACATGCGGGATTGCCAAGACTCAGAATCAACAACTAACAACAATATATGTGTATTTGTTTCACCTTACGTATGTATAACAAATATGCGTGTACATTTATTTACCCCCTTTTTAATGCAGATATCTATCACTATTTTGGATAATAAGTGTTGGCTCACCAGTATGTCTTGGGAGTCTTGCCATGTCAGTACATAAAGAGCTTGCTCTTTTTTAGAAACTATAGTATTCCGTTCTGTGGTTGTACATAATGAGTCCTCTCCCCCCCCCATGATCATTTAAGGTATCTCCAGTCTTGACTATTGTAAACAGTATTACAGTGAATAATCTTGTGTATACATGAGTTTGCATACATAGGAATACATTTTTAGAACAAAGACATACAAGTAGAATTACTGAGTTAAAGGATATGTGTATGTCATTTTAATAGATGCTGCCAAATTTCCCTTTTTGCAAATAGCAGATTTCCCAGCAGCCATGTATGAACATTCCTGTTTTACTCAGATCCTCACTTTCATAGAATATGTTAATCAAACTTGAGGTTTTCTTCCATGTGACAGTGAAAATGATACCTAATGCCTTTAATTGTTAGTAATACCGAATTCAGCATCTTTTCCTATATTTGGTATCAGTCCTGTATTCATTTCCTAGGTCTGCGTTAACAAAGTACCACAAGCTGGATGGTCTGTAAAATTTATTATTTCACACTTCTGGAGGCTAGGATTCTGAAATCAGGGTGTTGGTGATGTTGGTGCCTTGTACAGGCTCTGAGGGAGAAGGTTCGATGCCTCTTTTCCTAACTTAGAGTGATCATGTACAATCCTTACTCCATCTTCTTCCTCTTCACATACCCACCCTCCTTCTACATCTTCGGTTCCTCTTTGAAAAGGACACTACTCGTTAGATTAGGACACACCCTACAACCTAATATGATAGTGTTGTCAAAGACCTTGTATCTAAATAAGGTCATGTTCACAAGTACCAGGGGTTAGGACTTCAACAGATCTTTTCAGGAAATACTGTTCAATTCATAAAAGTTCTTTTTCTGTGATTACAGTCTTTGCTTATTTTCATACTGAGTTTTTGATTGCTGATCTTTTCCTTATTGCTAAAAATTTTGTTACAGAGTAATTCTCTGTGATGTGCACTGCAAATATATATCTTTCCTGTATTCAAAACAAGCACAGATAATCTCTGACTTAACAGTGCTTTTGAGTTAAGTTGAATTGTGCTTACAAGCTGTGGTCTTGTTTTTGTGGGGGGGGTTTGGGTTTTTTGATACATTGTATCATTGTAATATGTACTTGATTACAGTGTCACAGCATATAATTTGCTGATGTCATCATACATGTAATGTTTCCGGTCTCCAATAAGGATCAGATGTACAAAGATACTGATAATAAAAGGCAATAATAATAAAAACTAAAAATTGAATTTAACATCAGAAGTGGCTTACAATGGAGTTGTAGAGACAGAACCCAGTGTAAGTTGGGTACTACCTGTATTTTAAAAAATTTGACATTTGACTTGCCATGAAGGCATGTATGTGTGCACACGCAATTAATAGGTCTTATTTATGGTACGTGACTTTTGTATTATAGTTAGAAAAGCCTTTCTTGCTCTAAAACTATAAATAGTTTTCCAGTGATTGATTCTACAGTTATATTTCATTTTCACAATTAGATCATAGAATTTATCCTGGTGTACGATGTGGCTGTGGATTCAGTATTTTTTTTCCTTTCTTCAGATGGTCACCCAGTTGAGTCAATAACAGTTTTTATTGATCTGTTTGGGCCTACTTCTAGGTTTTCTATTCCATTGTTTTGTCTGTGTATCAGTGCTGCATTGTATGAACTACAAGATCGTATGTTTCAGTATCTGTTAGGATTAGCTTAAGGACCCCTGTTGGCATAGTGGTTAATGCACTTGGCTGCTAACTGAAAGGTCACTGGTTTGAATCCATCAGTTGCTCTATGGGAGAAAGATGTGGCATTTTCCTGCTTTTTTTTTCCTTTAGGTCTAGTCTACTTTTGGATATTGTTTGTTACTTGATACGAATTTTAGAGTTAGCTTTCCTTATTGTGCTGATTACTGCTCTCCCCAAAGGAAACACATGGACACACATGCATGAGATTCTCTTGGTATTTCTGTTGGGATTACGTTAATTTCATGATTGATTTAGAGAATAACTGGTGTTCATATGACCAGTCTTCCTATCCAAGAATATCGTGTCACTTTCCATTGTTGAAGTTCCCTTGATATTCCTTGAAATCATTTCTGAATTTACTGTATGTAGCTCTTGCACATTTCTTAAAGAGATTATTCCTATGCTTTATCTTTTTTTTCTTGTTATGTTAAGTAGGCTTTTCTCCCATTATGTCACCTAATTTGTTTTTTCTATACGTGGAAGCTGTTGACTTCTTGTGTTAATGTAATCCCCAAACACCTTCATGAGTATATTTATGTTTAGCTATAAGTTGTAGTAATTTTACCATGTTTCCAGTTTACTTCTCCCTGATACATTTCCCACATAACAGAGAGGAATTTGTTTTCCCCCACGTTTTATTTTGAAACATAATATTGATATCACAACCAGTCTCATCAGAAAATTATTTAACTAATGAGGCAGTTAAGCTCATTGCCATTGTGAATACAAGTTTTTCTAAATTTTAATTTCTGCTTGAAAATTGAATTTTACAGCATTTTGTAAGATTGTACTTTAGATGAAGATTTACAGAACTAGTTTCTCCCTGAACAGTTAGTACACATGTTGGGTTTTGATAGTTGTCAACCCCACGAAATGTCAACACCCTCCCTTCTTCATCTTGATTTCCCTCTTACCAGCTCTACTGCCCTTTCTGCCTACTTGTCGTTTCCCCTGAGCCAGTGTGTCCATTGAATTTCATTTTGTTTTATGGGCCTAATCTTTGGCTAAGAGTGAACCTCACAAATGACTTTACTATTGAGCTAACAGGGTGTCTAGGCCATATTCTCTGTGTTTCAGTAATCTATGTCATGCTGCTATGTTTGGTCTTGTTTTTGAAGTTGAATTATTTCCTACATTTTTCTTCAGTTATGTCCAGGACCTTCTTTTATGAGCCCTGTCAGAACAGTTAGTGGTGGCAGCCATGCATATACAGGTATCTTTTATAAACATAAATGAACTCATGTCACTCCTTTGATTCGGTACTACTGCATTTTGGGGATTAAGTGCCTGTGTACCTACATCTTGAACTTCATGTTCTACCTCTCTTTACCTTCTGTCATCCTCTCCCTGCACTGCCCTTTCTGTTCCTTAATCTTAACTAAGTAGCTTCTCACTTCATGGCTTTGCCCAATCTGTGTCTCTGCTAAGGGAAAAACTATTCTAGGCAGAGGGACAAGGCAAAAGCACTGCAGTGACATTTGCCTCATTCACATTTGAAAAGGTTCACATTCTCAATCTTGAGTTCTGATGTTACCGCCTTGGGAAGGTAACCAGTTATTCAAAAGAATTATAATCTATAGTTGTTTATTGGTTTGTTTATATGTTAATTAACTCTGCTTCACCAGAATTATTCTTTGAAGACAGTAAGATTGTCTATTTTGTCCGCCACCCCATTTCTATCAGCTGAGTAACACATACGACGTCTGACAGTTAAGTTCATTAACTCACCCTGGAAAAAGTGCTACATATTTCACTGCTGAATATCAATCACTACCTTCACTTTCGAAATGCTCCCCTTGGGAATCTGTACACTGACGCCAGCGCCTATTCTACCCTTCAGAACAATTTTGGAACTCCTTCTGGAGTGGCCATCAGAGCTGTCGTCGTATTACCCTTGATGTCCTGAATGTCATCGAAATGTCTTCCTTTCAATATTTCCTTTATCTTTGGGTAAGCAAGAAAAAGTTAGTGGGGGCCAGATCAGATGAATGGGGTAGGTGTTGCAATACGGTTCTTTGTTTACTGGTTTAAAAACTCCCTCACAGACAACTATGCAGTTAAGTTTGCAAACTTGCCACCATGCACAATAGCCATTCCAGAAAGAGTTCCAAAACTGCCTTGAAAGGTGGACTAGGCACTGGCATCAGTGCATAACTTCCTAAGGGGAATATGTCATCAAAGCTGAATGTAGTGACATTCAGCAGTGAGTTATGTAGCACTTAGAACAATTAAGGTCACAAACTTGTCAGACCTCATAATAGCACCTTCAATACATTTTGTTGAATGATTGAATAAATTACGAAAACTTGACATCAGAGTTGTACTCCTTATTGAAGATACAAGGGTAGCAACTTAGTAGTATTCTCAGTGTCACATTAAACATTTATATCTGGATTTAGTGTCTCACTAGAATAGATCATTCTCTCAATATCCTTAAGGAGGTAGGAATAAAACTCAGTAACTGATGGATGAATAGCATCTAAAACTTCAAATTAATTTATTAGTTTGTCATTTTGAAGGAGCCCTAGTAGCACAATGTTTAAGTGCTCAGCTGCTACTGAAAGGTTGGTGGTTGAACCCACCTAGTAGTTCCACAGGAGGAAGACCTGGCAATCTGCTCCCCAAAAGATTATAGCCTAGAAAACCCTGGGGGGGGGGCAGTTCTGCTCTATCACCTGCTATCAATAGATCAGTTACTCTGAGTGGAAGCTGACTCAACACCTCCCAGCAGCATTGTTATGTTGTTGATTTTTCCATTGTTTCACTTCTGAACCCTCTCTCTTTCCCTTGAATGCAGTATGGTACCATGTTTTTGATGTGATTTTTGTGGGAAAATGCAGTTCCAGGCAGACCAAATTGATAATCCTAACTCGTTTGTAAACTAGGCATTAACTCTTATTCATATTATTATCAAGGTTAAAGAATTGCTACATTTATAAGGAAGCTGTAAAGAAGTGACACTCCAAAATTGATTTGTATGTCAAAAGTGAAATGAATCACTTAGTAATAAAGAGATATCAAGATATGATTCATGAAGTTAAGTAGAAAAATGTCAAGACATCTTAACAGTGCAGTGTTCTAACCATTTTTTTATAGCACATTTCTGTAAAATTGAAGGTAAGAGTTACGTCAAGATGAATTTATGGTGGTTTCCACATATTAAAATATAAAATGATACAGGTTCCAGTGATGCTTTAGTGTTTTGCACTTGTGAATGGCTTATCTTGTACTAAACAAATAATTTAGAAGATGAGAAATAAATATGATCATTCTGAGCATGGACATACTAGTTTAAGTTTTTTTGCCATTAGTAATTCAGTTTTTTGCCCTTCTCTTCTCATTAAGGATTCTGGACTCTGCTTATAATATCCCTAACTGCTGGATTCTCCTGTTGCAGCTTTTCTTGGACAGTGACTTACTTTGATTCTTTTGAACCAGGAATGTTTCCTCCTACTCCTCTTTCACCAGCCAGGTTCAAGTAAGTATTGCTGTCTCTGTTTCTATTTTAACTCATTCCAACTCTGCTGAAAATACTGAAATAAATAGAAAAGGCCGCTGCTTTGTCAGATGAGATGCGGAGGCCCTAGTCATTCATCTGTGAAACATAAAGGACACAGTGCTTTTTACCTTATAGTTGCAGCCTTTTTAAAACTGGATACAAGTATTTTCAACGTATTTAGATAAGGCAGTGTTCTGTAAAAAATGAAATTTGAGAAACAGTATAAGAATTGAGAAACTTTGATGACTTGCTTTGGGGTGGAATCTCATTTACAACATTTTTATGATGGCAATTTAATGTCAGCAGTTTGAAAGTTTGACTAGATACATGTGTCAGTGATCAGACTTATGAAAGCTTAATAATTGGATTGGATTTTTCTTCAGAATTTACAATTTGTTTAATAATTAACAAGCTTTTATGTCACCTAATTTTTATGTGTAGGCCAGATTAGTTGCTTTTCATAGTGGAACAATATTAAGTTTCTTTAGACTGTATTTCATATCACAAGGAGTTTTGGAAAATTTAGTAGGTAGTGTTTGAATTCAATATATTTGTGCTAGGAAAACTTAAGTTTTAAATATTAACTTCCAGGTAAGAGTTTCTAAGGCCTCTACTTTATTCTACCTATTAAGGGTGGCCTGAGTGAATAGGGAGACAGAAAATAAGTTCTGTTAAAGGTACTGATGTTATTATACTATATGGTTGTTAACTATTGTTACTGTCAGCTGCAGCCCACCTCATGGGCCTGTTGTAGAGATTAAATAAGCAAATCTATGAGGAACTATGTAAATATGAATTTATGCTAATGATAATTGTTAATAATCACTGGTACCACTGATTCTCATTATTAGTAAATGCGTATATATTTTTGTCTTATAAATGTATCTTTAAAATGGGTTGCCTTCACTTCAGCTGAAATGTAAATATACTTTTAAAAGGCTTAATAATTATCTGTATATGGAACATACATTTATACCCACTAATAAATATCCTTTTTGTATGTGGCATGGATGGTGATTAATAATCTAAATATATCCCATATCTTACTTGGGTATAATTCATAGGAAAATTTATTTTGCTAAGTGATACAGTATTCAATTTAAATTTGCTTTCATTTGCTGTCTGTTAACATCAGTTACTTTAACAAGAGGTGTAAATCTAATACAATGAGACTCAAGTCAAACAAACTTAACCCTTTTATTTATTTATATCGCATCTCTTCCCCTGAATTCTTGTTTTACATTTCCAGCTACCTGGTATATCTTATTAACTGGATTTCAAAAGTCGCCTTCCACTTATAGTGATTAAAACCCTAGTCTTGGTCTTACAGACACATCCACCAGTTTACCAAGGCCTGTAACTCTTGCCTGCTAAATATATTCAATCACTGTGTCCAGTCATTCCTGCCTCTTGAAATGTCTTTGAAAGATAAGTTCTTTCTTTAAGGCGTTGGGCGTTATACTTGACTCCTTAGTTTCCTGTTCTCTAAGCTCTCTCTTTTCACATTTGCTCTGCATTTTTCTGTCTTTCTAAAAATAGCTGTAGTCACAGCTCTCCCTTGTCTGAGTCTTCAGTTTGTAAAGTGCACCTCCTAAGTAAAGCATATCAAATCCTTCTTGCAGTGACCCCACTCTCCTTTTCTAGCTTCATCCTCAGCTATTTCAATATGTGCTACACTGTAGCCACATACAAAATCAGCTTAGCATCCCCCAGGTAAACTATGTACTTAAGAATTGTCAGAAAATACTGTATGAGACCTCTACGATAAGATCTCAAAAACAGACTTGTGTATAGAAGAAAAGACTCTTTGACAGCTGCAAGGGAGGGGAGGGAGGGAGGGAAGTCAAGTGGGGGAGGGCTTAGTTTAGGTAGTTACTAGAAATCTAGTTGGAAGAAAGCGGTGACAGCACACATTAGGAACAAGAACAACATTAAGTGGACTTCAGCATAACTTGAGTACTCCTTCCATCTTAACTCAATACTGCAAGGATAGAGTAGCTGGGGCGGGGGGCGGGGGACCATGCTCTTAGGTGAATTCCAGGCCAATTGGCACAACTAGCGTTTTGCTAAGAGAGCTCTCTGCACCCCACATTGGTGTGTGGCGTCTGGGGTCTTAAAAGCTGCCAAGCTGCCATCTGAGGGCACAGCAAATGGTCCCAACTCAGCAGGAACGGATGCTCACCGAGGGCCAAAATGGCATGCGGTAAAGACAACCGAGAAGACAGAGAGACCCACAAGAGTTGGTGCCTACATCGACCTGGGACCGGAAGAACCGGATGGTGCCCGGCCACCACCAGTGATAGCCATGACGGAGCTCACAGAGAGGAGCCTCACTGGCAACACAAGAATAAAAAGAGGTGCATCATGAGATCTCCACTAAAAGACCTCAATTGATGGTCTAGCGGTTTTGGGGTTCCTCTGAGAGCATGGCCCCCGGCCCTGATGCTGCCCGTTCCCATAAATTATAACAAAGGTCCACTCTTTGGACAGGAATGGAATGGACTTGGCAATGCAGAGTAACCATATGTTGGAAGCACTTTATGGTTCTATACATCTATAGGATATCATCTTGCTGACCTCTGGCTGGAGGAAAGGGAGTGGACGGAGAGGAGGGGAAAGGAGACTGTTGGGAGGATGAGACATGTATGGAGCAGAGAGGAATAGTGTGCGGTCACCGGACAGGGAGAGCAGTGGAAGCTGCATATAGGGGGGCATGTAAATTTACATGTGAATGTACATTTTTACTCAGTTATGTTAAATAAAAAAAAAGAAAAAAAAAAAAGAATTGTCAGAATACATATATTCTCTCCGTCACCAGTAGAGAGAGTTCTTGTACAGGGAAACAACTTCTCTAGCTTTTGAGAAAGTTGGAATCTGGAGACTTCCTTTTGTTAGAGGAGTCAGACTGCTCTTCATTAGCAAGTAACATCATACTTTGATAACTGATATGCATTCTCTTGTTACCTAAATAATGATATTAATAGAAACATTTTTCTTAATTTTCGTTTTGTTGAAAATTAAAAAGAGAAAACAAGCAATGAGAATGACCCACAATTAGAAAAGTAAACTTTTTCTTTCTGCATGTTTTGAAGTTGATATCACAGTGTACACACTGTTTTGTAATCTTTTTTATCGTGATTGACTGAAAGTATACAATCCAAATTAAATTTGCATGTCCACCTGTCTGCAGCTCCTTCTGCTCTCCACGCCCACTGATAGCAAACTCCTCCTTTTCGTTCTGTATATATCATATCCTCTTAACAATCTCCTGTCCCCTCATCTTCATCCTCTTCTCTCCCTTCTAGTAAGAGGCCAGTAGGACAGCATAAGAACACACACCACATAGTCACATCGTGTCCATGAGTCCAGTCGATTCCTGTCTGACAGGTTGACCTCACTAATGTTTTGTGGTCAGGGGCAGCATCATGTCTAGGGTCTATCCATGCTCCCAGGGGAACCCGCAGACCTCTGGACCATCGATTGCAGTCTTTTAGTGAAGTTCTTGAGGTGCATTTCCCTTTTTGTCGTGTTGCCACGGGGACTCAACATTGTGTGCCCCATCACAGCTGTGTTTGGTTCTGGCCAGGCACCATCTGGTTCTTCTGGTCACAGTAATTTACTTTTTTATTTAACATTACATTGGAACATTTTCCATTCAGTGTTTCTATTGAATTTTCAACATTTTAAATACCCTTTAAAGAACAATCATCATCATATATATTCAATTTTTGGTTTAAAAGAAATCTACTAATGTTAATTAATGGAAACTGGAGTAACAATTTACTAAACAAGGGTCTGCTTAGCTAAGTAGAAACTAAAAGAAAGATAAAATGAAGACTTTCTCAGATTAAGCTTATTCATTTAAAATATCCTTTATTTGTAATTCTATGACTAGCAAACACGAAAAGAACCAAAAAAAAAAACTTCAAATCTAATTGGTTTAATTAAAACATTTTGCTGTCATTTGTAGTTAAGCACATGGGCTTTTTTTTTAAAAAAAAGAAAATACAATAAAAAAACCAGAATACTGACTTGGTATGGAAAAAAATTGAGAAGACTGTGTTTACCAGGGCTTTCAATGTGTTCCCCTAGAAATGTGTAAATTCATGCTAGAGTAGGGAAGACAAAAATTAGCATTGTTAAATATTCAAAGAAACATTTAGTGAAGTACAGTTATTTGGATCAGTAATTCACTAGAAGAGGTAGAGTTTACAAATAGTACCCTTTCCTTGTGTTTTTTTTTCCTTCCCATAGTTACTCTTCTATACTTACTCTGTTAGATACTTCTTTTACATAAACACATAAACTTTTAGGAAATAGAAGAGTTAAAAAATTTTGTAAGTTGTATTTTTGAGACAGGTACTTAGTGGACTTCAGTAGGCATATTTTTTTTAACTTAATGTTTTATTAAAAAGATATCCTGCAGCGTTAAATACACAGACTGCTCTCGGTCCGACATAGTTGTGAATGCATAGAGGACTTCAACTGAGTTGTTACTAAACAGTTTGTTAGAGTGTTAAAGCACAGTGGCAAAGTACAGTTTCCTTGAAAATACAGTTGTTCCCCCTTTCTGCTTTATAATTCATCATCCTGCTCTTTCTACACTGCCTAATAAGCATCTCTGGTTTACTTCTCATCAGTCTGCCCTGTGTGTTCATTAGGTTTTGTCAGTGGTTTCCAAGCAGGCAACTTCAATGTGTGTGTATAGCCAGTATTTCATGTTATGATTATTAGTTTAAATTATGGTTTCCAGGAGTTAATGCATCTAAGTATATGGCCTAACCATGCAAAAATAATCGATACATAGAGAACCCAGATTGAGAAATAATCGCGGAGTTCCTTCTAGACTGGGTGATGGCAATCCCAAAACTTCTATTTAAGTCTTCCTGATGGAGGAGGGTCACTATGAGTTGGAGTCGACTCATTGCTGGTGGGTTTGATTTTTGTCTGGGACAGGGAAGGAAGTGGAAGATGGATTGGGAATTGAAGCTGCCTTTAGTTTAACAAGTAAACTTTTTTAACTGACAGTGTAGGATTGCTAGAGATACTTTAAAGATTCCCATTACAAATACAGGAGAAGTAAGTCCTCCCTAAGCCATTCATGGAAAGTCTGGTGGTGATGTGGTTAAGTGCCATGACTGCTAACCATGAGGTGTTGGTGGTTTGAATTTGCCAGGCACTCCTTGGAAACTCGGTGGGGCAGTTCTGCTCTGACCTGTAGAGTCACTGAGTTGGAATCAGCCTGATGGCAGTGAGTCTTTTTTAAGACCTTCACAGGTGTTATCGTTAGTCTAGGTCCTCTAGTTTTTAGTAGATGAAGAAACTGAGTCCTGGGGAGTTTAGATGACCTGCACAAAGTAAAATAATTCATATGTGACAGTTAGAACCTTGACTGCAAGTTTAGTGTTTTCATTTTGCATTATAGTTTCAGAAACCCTAGTGGCATAGTGTTTAAGCTGTATGGCTACTAACTAGAAGCTCGGTAGTTCATATCCACCAGGTGTTCCTTGGAAACCCTATGGGGCAGTTCTACTCTGTCCTATCAGGTCACTATGAGTTGGAATTGACAGTAACAAGTTTGGTTTTTGGTTTTTCACTAATGGATACAGCATCATTTTATTAATAACTAACTGGCACTTTGAAATTTTGCTCTGTGTTAATTTTCTCATGCAATATTGTTAAATCCAACCAAAATCTCTTCTTAATATCTCACTGTTCTGTTCATTTTTTTCTTCCAGTGACCAGTGGTGGTCATGCTCTATTGCATTTGACATTACCAGCGCACAAGCCCCATCTAGTGGTAAATATATGGAGTTGCAGATTTATACCAAACTCACTGCTTCAAATCTGTTCCAATTCAAAGCGACCATATAGGACAGAGTAAATTGCTCCATAGAGTTTCCGGGGAGTACCTAGTGGATTCAACCTGCTAACCTTTTTGTTAACAGACCTAACACTTAACCACTACGCCACCAGAATTTCCTGCAAGTTCATAGTTAATGTAAAAACCAAACTTAACCCACTGCTGTGGAGTTGATTCTTACTCATAACAACCCTATAGGACATAGTAGAACTTCCCCATAGGGTTTCTTAGCCTGTAATCTTTATGGAAGAAGATTGCCGTGTCTTTATCCCATAGAGTGGATGGTGGGTTCAAACTGACAACCTTTCAGTTAGTAGCTGGGCATTTACTGTCACCAGGGCTCCTGTATAAACAGCATGAGACGTTGTATGACCTCCCACAACCCCAAAAGGGGAGAGGAGAACCAAGATCATGAGTGCAAGGCTGACACCACCCATTCCCTCACACAGCACTCTCTCTTCTCTGTTGGCTTTGTTAATTTGCAGTGGCTACAGAGAACTCAAAGTTCAGTGTAAGGGAAGTAACAGTTACACTTCAGGCTCAGAAACACTCAGGATACAGTCTTTCATCAGGACAGCCTCTTCCCAACTGTGTTCACAGGCATGCCTATCCCTGGCCCCAGGCCTCCCCTCAAAGGCACTCAGCTTTCTCTTTCTCTCTCTCCCCGTGTGCCTTAGCCTGCTGATGGGTCTCTCCTAATACAGGCTTCACACTGTATTCATAGTTACAGCTTGTTCTCTCATTCTCTGTCACTCTGCTCTCTGGAATTGGCTCTCTTTTCAAGCCAAAATGACCAAATTATCTTATGTGCACAGCCCTACCCAGTCTCCTCAGTTGGAGATCGTGGCAAGAAAGGCCATAATAAGTAATTCATCACACTGCTACAGCTCCCTAGAAAATGAAAACTACTACCTAGTAGGGCATTTCTACTCTGTCACATGGGGTAACTGTGAGTTGAAATTATTAACAACAGTTCCAAAAATAAACTGCCCAGAAAATGATAGTGTTGAAATGATGATTGAACTAAAAAGTACAGTGCAGAAAGTTCATTAGTTTTTTAATTAAGAATGAAAATATTTAGTAAAAATGGTATGTGAAAATAGTGAAATGAGTCATTCAATTTGCCTACCACATACAACTTTTTATATGGAGTCAAGAGAGTTAAAAGTGTTTTATTGCCATCAATAGTGATAATTATAAAATATTACCACTGACATGGAAAAAATGCCTAGTATTTAGCTCAAAGGTCAAAGTTAACAATGTATACCCCTATAATCTTTGACTCGACACTTGGCTTTAACTTTGAAGGGAGCCAAAATTAAACTGGGTGGTCCAAAATAAGATTTCCAAGAAAAAATTGTTTTAAAACTAGAGTTAATTTGTATGACCCAAGGATATAAAGTGGCAAGTATCCATAAGGGGGTATCTAGTGATTTCTTTAGTAAATTAGATGAAATCATTATAAGGGGAATTACTAATGCCAGTAAAGCTTAAGATAAAATGATAGTTTTTTCAGAGGATATACCTGCAAAGACTTATTATTTCTAAGGAGGGAAAGCAGTTCTATACTTAAAGATATTTAGGATGGGCTGACTCCACTGAAAAGATGGCAGTGGGAACCTACCCAGCTGCTCTGAGGGAAGAAAACCTGGCCAAGAAAACCATACAGGGCACTTCTACTCTGTCACATGGGGTCATTATGAGTCAAAATGAACTTGAGGGCTCATAACAACAACAACTGTATTACAGTAATGAAATGCTGTTGCTGAAAACACGTTTGAAACGTATGGTGGTAAAAAGTTTTACAAAAGTAAGATTTCTAGTGAACTGGATATCTGTGTCAAGTTCACTAGCAGTCTTACTTTTATTATTGAATTGTGTTCAGAAACTGATTTTCAATTATTTCACTCTGTTGAGAAATACAGCAATAACATGTTTTCACGTGACAGCATTGTAAATTTAGGAGATTGTTACAGTTCTTTGTAAATTCTGTTTATTTCTATTCTAACATCACAAATTAAAAGCCTTAAGATAAGAGGACTAACCAAAAGACCAAAATCATTAGATTTCTCATAAATCTTATAACTAAAGATAAGCCTTTTTAAGGCTAGAATGAATTGTTTTAAAAAGAATGGTTTCAACTTTGAACATAAAAATCATCCCTCAGATAACCATTTTGGATAATCAGAAATCAAGCAAAAATACGATGAACTATGTTTTTATTATAATTCAGCTATGAGTTTTAAATCGGAGTTAGGGTATGTACTTCAAGTACCGCCAATTTCTAGAATGAGGTTCATTGGGAGATACACTGGAATTCCTATTTTGTAGAACACAGGACATAAATTCACTATTTTATATTGTTGGAAAGGTTGACATAGGCTATCTTTCTTCTTTAAAAACATTATTGGTTGTATTTACAGTTTATCTGATATCAGGTTCATAGTCAGAATGCAGGGAAATGTTAGTTGCTGGTATGTTACTGATTTCTATGAATGCTAAGGTACAGAGTGATGTCTCTTCACCATTTGCTTGTAGCTTGCTTAAAATATAATCTATAGAATTATATTGGCAATCTATAGTATTTCATACTTAACTATGCAAACCAGGGGATACCTGCCGCCTTCCTGATGCTGATGTTCTTTCTTAGGTGGATCATTCTAATACATCTACTTTTCTCTCAGCTGCAGATGATACTTGATAAATATCTAGATACTCAGTTTGAGAAAACGTATGTTTTTGATTTAATTTATACATAAATTAGAAGTTAATGAGAAAGAAAAACAAGTTGATTTTTTGAGTTAGTTTTTTGGTAAACTGCTTCGGGCAACTATTTTACAAACTAAAAATTAACGTGATCTGACACACTATGCATGTGTCACTTTCTGTTAAAACTTTCTGGTCTAGTTAATGCTGGAATGTTTACATTTCCATGACATCTGTGTATAAATATGTATTTGTTGTTACTGTTGTAGCAGACTGCAGACTCTGAGCTAAATATCTAATAAGAGATTTTCCTGTAAGTTTTAGTATATAAGGTTGGCATTACTGTATTATAATACCCTCTTTCTGTTCAACATTAGGTTTATTTGTGTATGTATGAATGTTGTTAAAGGGTTTTCTCTACCTTATTCCTGACATGGATGGGGTTAGCTGTTGCGGGGAATGGGGCAAATAGAATAGTAACAGAAAAGGGTTATCCATTCTTAACCCTAGTAATAGAAAAGGGTTATCCATTCTTAACTCAGGCAGTGATGTAAGCCTTGAAGGTCAAGTTGAGTGTGTGATTTAATATTTATATTAGAAGTTTCTTTCCCATGGACACTAGATTTGACACTGAGTATAATGAATTGGTCCACTACTCTTTCATAGAGCTTTTGGAGAGCTGCCTCTTTGAGGAATCAGATTCTTTATTGCCATGAACTAATGAAACAGATGTCAGATAGCTGATTGTAGTAGGACAGAGAAACTACTGGCAAAAGAGATAGATGGAGAACTTGGTTTGGTATTTTAGTATTGTGATGTTTCATTCTCTGGGGCTATGTTTAGAACCATCATTTGCAATACTGTCACTGTCATTGTATTCACAGCACTGTACTGTGGCTTCTCAAAGTAAAGGGTTAAGATACATGCATGCCTTCTACAATACATGGTTATTACTCTGAATAGAAACATAAATAAATGTTAAGAATCCTGTAGGAAATCGTATTAACTATTCTTGGTGTCCTAGTTGTTTTCATAAAGTAATATAGCTCATGAGTGTTCATTTGCTTTGCATCTGTTTGCGATAGCTCTTGCTTACTGATAATTATATATGTGCTGCTGAAAAGAAAAAACAAGCCATGTGCACAGAGCTGCATTGAAAAAAAATACTGAGCAGTAGCACTTAACTGTGTTCTGCTTGGAACGTTTTCTGTGTGTTTACTGGTCTTTGAAATTACAAGAGGCAGCCTAGTATGTTATAAAGGATGCAGAGAAATCAAAAGAACTTCCAAATCCAGGCTGTACCATACAATGCCAGGAAAAATTTGAAGAAGTCACTTAGCCTTTCTGGATATTAATTTCCTCATCTGTAGAAGGGTATAAAAAATGGTATCTAGCATTTGCCCATTCTCCCCTTTTCACTGTGTAGAACTTAACTGATAATCAGTTATATCAGTAATGATGTGCAGTTGTCACTCATATTTGGTACCACCTTTCCCATTTCTATAAAGAAAAAAGGACTATTTCATAAAAATGAGAACATACTTTTTGTATGACTGTTTCATTCCACATAATGTCCTCCAGGTTCATCTACAATGTAGGATGTTTCAGGAACTCATTTTTCTTCATTGCAGATTAGTATTACATTGTATTTCATTTATCTGTTGATGAGTACGTAGGTTGTTTCCATCTTAATGTGCTGTTGCCAGTAGTGCTGCAGTGAACTAAGTGTGCATATGTCTGTTTATGTCATTTCTGTTAGATCCCTAGGGTATTATAGCTTTTTACTCCAGAAGAGCAAGAAAACCCAAACTCAGTACGACTGAGTCAACTCTGACCCATAGCAACCCTATAGGTCAGAGTAGAACTGTCCTATAGAGTTTCCAAGAAGCACCTGGCAGATTGGAACTGCTAACCTTTTGGTTAGCAGCGAGAGCGCTTAACCACTATGTCATCAGGGTTTCTGGCCTTTTACTAGCCTCTCTCAAAAGAAGAAAAGTACAGGACAGAATTTCAGATTTTCATGGACTCCATACTTTCTGGAGACCTGGAGGCTAGAACTCCTGAAATTGTTGCCCTGAGATAATCTTTAGAGCTTAAACCAAAAATACCCCTTGAAGCCCTCTTTTAAAACAAAGAAATACTTCAGTTAGTAAAGAATGCCTTCCTGGAACATTGTGCTTCTTTAAAGAACTGTCTGTGTCGGATCAAATTAACAGCAACTTGGAAGATAAGAACCTTAGGGGCAATTTAAATTTTCCTCAGTGGGTAAAGAACAACTCAGAGAAAGAGAGTGAGAATGGCTGAACAACGTACAGTGTAGTCAGTGCCACTAAATTGTACATGGAGAAAATATTGAATTGGGGTATATTTCACAATGGGTACTCTGAACAACAACAATAAAATTTTTAAAAACTTCAAAAAAAACAAAAAAGAATGGAAAGGGAATTTAAAAACTTATTAACTAAGGAACGTTAGAATATGAAGTAAGGGGTGAATGCATTATGTGTTGTTTTTTCCTTAATGAGAGACACAGCAAAAAGATGAAATTAGGGATACCTTCTATTTGAAATTCCAGCCCTATTAATAACACTGGAAATGTTCATTGGAATACACACAATTTCACCTCACCTTCAGCAATTCCAATAAATGATGTCTAGGACAAAATAAGTTATATGAGTTTGTATTTCTGAAAGAAACATAAAAGGAAATGGCTTATAAGTAACTGAAAGATGGTGTTTAGTATTTTTCTCAGAATTTGGGTTGTAGGGATTAAGAAGTTTTGATTCCAGATGAAGAATTGATAGCTATTCTAACCAAAACGCACACAGGTTAAAATTCTTTAGGAATTTGTAGTTGCTCAGCTAGGGCAAGAAAAGTAAATAAAAGGCAGCTCATATATGTGAATGGGCAGTAGATTAGTAAGTATGTCCTGCTCCCTACTGAACCAGGTTGACAGAGAAACAAATAGCCAGTTTGTTCTTGATATAACCTTTTATTCTGGCAAGGACCGAGAGCTTTTTACTTAAAGCAAAATTAGTTGGCAGTGAAGTTACTGTCTACAATTGTAGGGATTGTGACATAAAAATATCTCTGAAATCTGGGTATACACATGAGGGGAAAAAAGATACAGGAATAAATATGGTATTAAAAAAACCACTGTCATTGAGTCAATTCCAGCTCAGCAACCCTGTAGGTCAGAGTGGGCCTACTCTGTAGGATTTCTAAGGACCAGCTCGTAGATTTGAACTGCCAACTTTTTGGTTAGCAGCCAAGAACTTAATCACTGAGCCACTAAAGAATGAAGATTTTAAAGAGCAGGATTAGGGGTTTTGCCACTGTGGTGTGGAGGTCAGTCAACCAAGGCAAGAAGAAAAGCAGTCAACAACCTGTGAGATGACAGGAGGCGTGGCTTCATTCTGTTGGTCTACTGTGTTCACAAGGGCAGTTTATTGGACACTTTTGACAGTGGTTTATTGAAAGTGTTACTTTGTGCTTCCAACCTAAGGGTGTCGTCATTTAAGTTGACATGTCGTTGAATCCATTGGAAGCTTAAATTTTAAATGTTATACTTCTGAAATGTGAAAATTATTAAAATTTAATTGTTTTATGATGTATTCACTTTACAAGATACTACTAAATATTTATGTAAATCTATTTCTAGAAGTTGCGTTTCCAGAGTACAAAATCTGGAGATAAATAGTGGAGGTGTAGGTTCTCCTTAGTCGGTGACAAAGGGAGAAATCATTATGAACAAACAGGAACTAGGTAATACCAAACAAACACCCGCTTACATAAACCTGTAATTCTCCTATCTAGCTACTGGTACTGTTTGTATAATGTTGATGTTTGCCTTTTTATTGTTGTAGATTTGGGTTGGGGTTAGGTTTAGATGTTTTACTTAGAAGAAAACGAGAATTGGAGTAGCTAGTCAAGACAACTGTTAAAAGTCTCATCTGTAGCTAGGCCTTCTTCTCTCTATTATATTCACACTTATATGATACTTAAAGCAACAGGAAACAGTGTCATCACACAAAAATCATTGGTTTCTGTGCATCAGCCGTGAGCAAGCTGAAAAGCAAATCAAGACAATAATACCATTAACATTAGTAGCTAAAAAAATGAAATACAGCAGCTAAATTTCACAAGAAATGTGAAAGTTTTGTATGCTGAAAACTATAAAACATTACTAAAAGTTTTTTAAAGGCCTAAATAGATGCAAAGATATTTCATGTGCATGGCTTGGACAGCTTAATATAGTTATCAGAACTACTCAAAGCAATCTAGAAATTGAGTTAATTGGCCATGAAAATTCCAGCAGCGTTCTTTACAGAAAAGGAAAAGCCAGTCCTCAAATTTATATGGGAGGGTAAAGAGCCATGAATAGCCAAAGCGATCTTGGAAAAAAACAGTAAAATAGAAGGACTCTCAGAACATACTGTAAAGCTACAGCAGTTGAAACATCCTGGTAGTCATGTAAGGATCAAGAAGGATAAATACATTGACCAATAGAATAAAATTGGAGTCCAGAAATAAATCTATGCATCTGTGTGAGGTGGTTTTTGACAGGGATACTAAGTCTGTTTAATGAAGAAAAGAGAATTTCTTCAGTGAAATGGTGCTGGGAAAACTAGACTTGCATAAACAAAAGAATGAAGCAGGATCCATACCTCACACCATACACAAAAACCACTTCATAGTGGATCAAGGACCCAAATATTAGAATTAAATCATAAAACTATCTCCTAGAAGACATGAGGATATTGCTGTGGGACCTAGTTCGTAAAGTGGATTCACCTCATAAAAGTTAAGAACACTTGCTCATCAAAGAATTGTATCAACAAAGTGAAGAGACAGCTTACAGAATGGGAGAAAATTGAGGGGAACCATGTATCTGATAACGGTTTAATATCCAGGGTATGTAAAGTACACCCACAACTTAACAACAAAGAAACAACGCAGTTGAAAAATGTTCAAAAGACTTGAGTAGACATTTCACCGAAAAGAAAATACAGCTGGCCGAATAAGCACATGAAAAGATGCTTAATGTCATTATCCCTTTAACCAAAACCCGCTGCTTTGAAATCAGTTCTGACTCACTAGTGACTCTAGGACAAAGTAAAATGGACTCCCTCTCCCCTGTGGAGCTTCAAAGGCTGTAAATCTTGAGAGAAGCGGAGAATGCCACATCATTCTGTGGAGCAGCGGGTGGGTTTGAACTGCCAACCTTTGAGTTAGTAGCTGAACACTAACCATCTTGCCACCAGGGTTCCTCCACTAGTTATTCATTGTTCTTAGATGCCGTGGAGTCAGTTCTGACATTAGCCATTAAACCCAGTGCTGTCAAGTCGATTCTGACTCATGGCAACCCTATAGGACAGTAGAACTGCTGCCCCATAGAGTTTCCAGGGAGTACCTGGTGGATTTGAACTGCTGCCTTTTTGACTGGCAGCTGTAGCTCTTACCCGCTACACCACCAAGGTATCCACATTAGCCATTGCCAAAAAAAAAACTGCTGTTGAGTTGATTCCGACTCATACTCAAAACCACAATGAAATACTGACTCCTACTAAAGCAAAAACCTCATTGTTGTTAACTCTGACTCATAAAAATCCTGTAGGACAAAGGAGAGCTGCCCCATAGATTTTCCAAGGAGCACCTTAGTAGATTCAAAGATGTTAACCTCTTGGTTAGATCCCTTTTCTTCACTTTCTCAATAAATTTACAGAACTATCATTCAAAAATTCTGTATACTCTATTCAACCTTTATAAGCTCTTTACCTTTTTATGTTGCCATTTTCCTAGCAGTGTGTACCTGTGTCATACCATGAAATTAAAAGGGTATGAATCACTTGGCAACAATAAGAATCATTCTGAAATCCACAGTAGACGCAATGACCAAACTATGAGTAAAGCAGTGCAATAAATGCCTTGGACCTGTTAGATTTTGATTTTCAGTTTGTGTAAGACCAATACTGCCTTGTTTTACACACATACATTAAATTTTAAAAGGTAGACTGTATAGATCACAAGTACCTCCTGAGCCATATGCATAGTGACCAGTGCTGGAATTGGAGGTATCACTCATATAAGCTGAAGATGGGGATTAGTATTGTATCTCATCATACTCTGTAGAACTTGTGGGATCACAAGTGAGGTATAGGTAATAAAAAGAACCAGTACTCTGGACCATTTATTAAAATACATTATTTTACCTGCTTTGTAAGTCACTGATCATGTGATTATGTAAATCTCAGTAAAATTGAGTTATACAAGCATTGTAGAAGTTAAAACTTTCTGAAGTGTAGTAAACTATAGAAGTTTTTCTGTTTTAGTGGTTGTGTGAATATCACACGCTAGTAAAATAGAATAACAACTCTGAAAAGTCTTGTTTCATGATTAACTTTCTTTTGTGAGTGTTAATTTAAATGTTTTTTCAGGCCATGTTTTTTATAATGGATAATAATGCTGATAAATTTTATGATTAGGTTCATGTTCACTAACCACTATGTTTGAGGAATTTTTATTGTACTGTGTGGTAAGTAATATAGCTATTTCTTAATGGCAGATGAGAAGTATGTTAAACTAGCCCCTGATTAAGTGAAAAAAAGTTGAGTGGAGAGAGTAAATAATAACTCCATTGACCACAGTAGGGGCCAGCAGGGTCTTTTGTAGCCCCAGGTGGGACAAAAAGGAGTTGTTCTTTGAAGAGTGTACCTTCTTCACCCTCTGCCACAGGTCTTGTGGGACTAGACTCAATATTAGAAGATTGTCTTCAAGTGTTGATTCTCATCGAAGCACCTCTCTGACTTTGGCCTCTCCTCAGATAAGGAGGGGAGAATATGGGCATTATGACTGTCTCACCCCAGTACCCTGTTGCTTATGACGTGAAGCTTTTCTGCCACTGCACCTACCTGCATGTCCTCAGCTTCCATTGCTTCAGTGAAGAGAGGATTTTGCTCTGCCTCTTGTTGCCATGTGGACACTACTTTCTCTTCTTTTTACTATGTCTTACCCTGAATGGCATCACTAGGAAGGGGCAGGGAGTGCATAGTGCATTGGGCGACACTGTCAGAGGGAGTGACATCGAAATGTCTTCAGGATTTTTTTGCAGTGTTTCAGTAGAAATTTATTATTTTTTATAAAAATATCACTGTAATGGTGAGGCAAGCAGATAGAGTTGCAGAGGCAAGTACTTGGTATTTCATATTGAAAATTTACTTGGATTGAAAACTTGCACTTAATCACAATAAAAAAAATTTTTTTTTTAAGTCTGTAGTTAGACTAGCTCGGTGTTTCATATTAAAAATTGACTTGGATTGAAAACTTGCACCTAATCACAATAAATTTTTTTTTTTAAAGTCTGTAGTTAGACTAGCAAAAACATTTTCTGAAAACACAGCTTGCATATATCAGGATAGCTACACGGCTAAGAAGCTGCTCATTTTTTGAATGAGCTTTCTAAGATGTACTTCTATCAGATGTATTATCCTGTTACAGTAACTCTGAATCATGTGGTTTCATCTGCATGTGTTGTAAGTACTCACTACTGTTTTTGTAGCTGCCAGTGTTTTTACAGTCACTGATTTTGTCAAATATTTTGGTGTTTTAGCTATATAATATTGTGTTGATTAGTATTTATGATCCTGTATCAGTAACCTTTTTTTGAAAATGAAGTAGTAATTAAAGAAAAAGGAGAAAAGTCAAAACAGGCTTCTGCTTAGTTACTAATAAGATTGTAACTAGTTCAGTGTAGACAGATTTTACAAAATTTTCTTAATATTCATAATGTAAGAAATATTAATTTGAGCAATTTATAGCTGTATTATGTGATTAAAACTGGTAGTAAACATTACTAAGTATTCTATATGGTCTGGTAATACAGAAGAGGTCCATGGGGTTGGGGTGACCACTGTAAGTTACCACACAGTATAACACCAACTCCAGTGATGCTGCTGCTCCTCGTATTTAAAATTATTAAAGGATAGAGAGGATAGAGTGAACAGATGTTAAGAGAGAAAATCTTTGCATAACGTTCCTCAATTGTTGCTTATTAAAAAAAAACAAACTCAAGGACAAATATTCTATGAGACCTCTACGATAAGATGTCAAAAACAGACTTGTGTATAGAAGAAAAGACTCTTTGACAGCTGCAAGGGAGGTGAGGGGGGAGGGTTTAGATAGTTGCTAGAAATCTGGTTGGGAGAAAACAGTGATAGCACACATTAGAAACAAGAACAACATTAAGTGGACTTCAGCATAACTTGAGTACTCTCTCCATCTTAACCCAATATTGCAAGGATAGAGTAGCTGGGGCAGGGGGCAGGGGACCATGTTCTGAGGCGAATTGACACAACTAGCGTTTTGCTAAGAGAGCTCTCTACACCCCACATTGGTGTGTGGCGTTTGGGGTCTTAAAAGCTGCCAAACTGCCATCCAAGGACACAGCAAATGGTCCCAACTCAGCCGGAATGGATGCTCACCGAGGACCAAAATGACATGCGGTAAAGACAACCTGGAAGACAGAGAGACCCACAAGAGTGGGTGCCTACATCGACTTGGGACCGGAAGAACCAGACGGTGCCCAGCCACCACCAGTGATAGCCACGATGGAGCTCACAGAGAGGAGTCTCACTGGCAACACAAGAATAAAAAGGGGTGCATCCTGAGATCTCCACTAAAAGACCTCAATTGATAGTCCAGCAGTTTTGGGGTTCCCCTGAGAGCATGGCCCCCAGCCTTGATGCTGCCCTTACCCATAAACTATAACGAAGGTCCACTCTTTGGACAGGAATGGATTGGACTTGGCAATGCAGAGTGACCATATATTGGATGCACTTTATGGTTCTATACATCTATAGGATATCATCTTGCTGACCTCTGGCCGGAGGAAGGGGAGTGGATGGAGAGGAGGGGAAAGGAGACTGTTGGGAGGATGAGACATGTATGGAGCAGAGAGGAATAGTGTGCAGTCACCGGACAGGGAGAGCAGTGGAAGCTGCATATAGGTGGGTATGTAAATTTATACGGGAATGTACATTTTCACTCAGTCATGTTAAATCAAAAAAAAAAAAAAACTCATTGCTATCTAGTCAGTCTCAACTCACGAACTACCTATCAGAGAGGTAGAACTGTGCTTTCAAATTTCCAAGGTTGACGGTACCATGGTTAAGTGCTAAGCTGCTAACTGAAAGGTGGTTGAGATTCACCAGTCACAGTGTAGGAGAAAGATGTGGCAATCTGCTTCCATAAAAATGGCAGGCTTGGAAACCCTATAGGGCAGTTTTGATCTGTCCTACAGAGTCACTGGGAGTCTGAATCAAGTCAGCAGCAACGTGTTTGGTTTTTGGTTAATCTTTATGGAAGCAGATTGCCATACCTTTCTCCCTTGGAGAGATTCGAACTGCTGGCCTTTCCGCCAGAAGCTCTGAGTGTAATCATTATACCACTAGGAGTAGTTTGGTTTGTTTAATTTCATTGAAAGATGCTTCAGTTAATGGCCCATTCAGTGAAGAATTAAAACCATCTGTTTAAAACATACCTAAACTAATCACATATGGACTTATGCTGTTTTTAGTGATCAAAGACTCTAAAAATGGTAAAAACAAGACGTACTTGAAATAGTATATATTTTAAATTAGAGCTAAATGGACTAAACAGCAGGAAACATACCACTGACACAACAAGGTTTATGTCTTAGAATTAAGTTTGGAGTATATACAGTGACTATGAACATTGCACTCTGAATAAAGAAATTCAAATATTGGATAACTAAGATAATTTTTGACAGAACTCACTAATTACTAATCATTCAAATATCCAGTATTCTTTCTTGGGTACTCATGTATAAAATACTTGAGCAAAATCTATTCCCAGGTTGTAAGCATTTTAAAAAGGAGTGCTGGTGGTTTGCACTGCACACAGCTACTGAACAAAAGGTTGGTGGTTCAAACCTACCAGCTGCTCCATGGGATGTGGCAGTCAGCTTCCATGGGGCCGTTCTGTCTTGTAAGGTCACTATGAGTCAGAATCAATTTGATGACATTTTTCAGCATTTTAAATAAATTGATGGTATTTCTGTTATACTAAATGACATTTTCGTGTTGTTTCTGTTTTTCACTCCCTAGAAGACTGACTGGACATTCCTTCCACATGGGCTACAGCATGGCGATTTTGAATGGCATTGTTGCTGCTCTTACAGTAGCATGGTGCCTCATGTAAACTTACACTGGAACAACACTGTTGACAAAACTCAGTTACGATTTGTAACAACAGGGAAGATTATCACTGCCTGTCCAGAGGACTGATGAACCTGAGGTTCATAATGTGGTTGAGATATGTGTCATAATTATTACCATTTATGGAGGACTTTTTTAAGCATGATGGTAAAATCTAGGCATTGGGAGTATCTGAGTATTAAGTTTCAAGTACTTTCGTAAAAGTGTAAGATGTTTACTTCATCTTTTTTACATTTGTATGTGTAATTATTGCAAATTGTAGAAAAAAATGTAATGGAAATCAGACGAGAACAGGACAATGCCTACCTTTACGTGTATATAGTATAGTCCATTTTTCCTAAGAAATACTGATCTTGCTATTTAACTGAGAAGTATTTCTTATTTATACATTTTATTGGGAAAGCAAATAATGCCTACTAATTTGACATTTTATAGTAGCTACTTAAAATCAGAATATTTAGTTTTTAATATTCATGTATTCACTAGAAGGTGCATTTATATTTCTTATGGGGCATACATTTTGGGGTATTTCTGTTTATATATTTTCCTACTGGAAACTGAATTTGTATGTTTTTGAAATTGCTTCTTGTAGGCAGTAAGTGATATTTTTAGCTGGTGCAAACCTAATGCCCACTCTTTTTTTAAAGTGTTTTGTCTCTTTCAAAAAAAAAAAAAGCGCATTGATCTGAGCAGTCTGATCATGTTCGCTTATGTGTAAGAAGAAATGGCTGAAAAAGGTAAATTATTTAAGTCATTAAATTATTGCAAAGTTGAAACTGTTCACTATTTCTGTTTCCACAATTCCAAATATTTATCTTGGTGTGTATGTGGTTACTTAAACAGAATGTGTATTATTTTGTACTTAATAAATATAAACCTGAAATTTTTATATTTAGAAATGTTGAACTAGTTTTTTTTGTTGTTGTTTAATCTCAAAAATTTAGTTACCAAAGAAGAAAAAGTATTTTGGTATACACATACAGGAATATACTTAACCTTGTTTTTATGGAAATAACACACACCTTCTATATTTGTGTCTTAGTCATCTGATGCAGCTGTAAGAGAAATACAAGTAGATAGCTTTAACAAGGAAAATTTTTTTCTCTCACAATTAGTTGGTTGAAAGTCCAAATTCAGGGTGTTAGCTTCCAAGAAAGGTCTTTGTCATCAGTCTTCCCCTGGACTTGGAACTTCTCCACACGATCACCCCAGGTCCAAAGGACATATCTGTTCCTGGCACTGATTTCTTGGTGGTATGAGGTCTTCCTTTCTCTGCTCACTTCTACTTTGTATGCTCACTTCTACTTTACATCTCAAAAGAGATTGGCTCAAGACACAGACCAATCTTGTAAATTGAGTCCTGCCTTTTCAACATAACTGCCACCCATACCTCTTCATTAACATCATAAAGGCAGGATTTGCAACACACCAGAAAATCACATCAAGTGACGAAGATAATCACACGGTATTCTGGAATTGTGGCTTAGCCTAGTTGATAGACGTATTTTTGAGGGACATAGTTCAATCCATGACAATTTGCCAACTGTCCCCACCCCACACAAGGTATTTTTGGAAGTGCTGCTATGCATTTTTTAGGGTGCAGCTGACAAGCAAACATAGAACATACATATTATTTGCATAAAACTATTGTATGTACTTACACGTGCTTATGTGTGTGTAGATGTGTATAGTTACGTAATTTTCTGTTTAAATGTTCTATAACTGGTATTTTTATTTTCACAGTAATTAAGCCTGAATTTTTCCCACACACTAAATTATTCAGTGTTTAGAAAATCACCTCAGTTTTAGAAAGATAGACTTTTTACCCAGCTTTTCTGTGGCCATAGAAAAACTTATATTAAGAAGGCATTGTGTAGCCAAACTGCTTATTCAGGTTAAGTGGGAAAAGAATACATGCAGCACATTCCTCTGTTACGCACTGAGTAGTGATACAGACTAAATGATTTAAGGAGCTTTCTAAATGCCTAGTACTTTTCTGTTATTCAAAACTCTTTGGTTAGAAATGACAAATGCTGTTCCAAATTTAAGTTACATTGTTTGGAAGGTTTAGACTAATACACATATATATAAAATATCAATCCTACAGGTTAGTTATTCCTCAGTGCTAACAATAATCCTTGCAATGAATCTATTTTCACACAGACACACCAAATCTGAAAGGCTGTTCCATTGCAAAATAACTACATCAGTTTTTCTTTCCATCAGTGTAAGCCCATATTTGGATAGTTCCTTCCACAGTCTTTGTGTCTGATGACTAAGAAATAGAGTCTGTACATAAAAGATTATTCAAAAACTAAAACCAGAGGTGGAGTCAAGATGGTGGACTAGACACGTATCTCCTTAACTCACTCCAAAAACTAAGGCCAGGATTGATAATTAAACAGAGCCTTCTGGACACCCAGTGAGCCCCAGGAATGGCATAGGGCTGTGATTTTGGAATACATGACGCTGAACAGGAAATTTCTTCTTTTTTGCTGACCCCTGCCTTTGTTGAATGGCTGACTTTTGCTGACTGAAGGTAAGTGCCAGCTTTAACTTTTTTCCTTTTTGTTAGCCTGTGGCAGTGATTGGACTACTGACATGACCAGCGGGTGAAACAGCCACACTTTGAGAGCCTGGCTGTGGATTCTGAGCACCACAGCCCCTCCACCCCTCTTTCTGAACCTCTGCCGTTGATTCTGCTGTTTCCCAGCCAGCGGGAGCCTCTGTGAGATGCCATCTTGCCTGACTGGGAGGTGCAGCTACCAGATGCAGGCCTCCTTGGGGGCTAATTCCCAGGCTAGGATGCAGTGCCAGCCTGGGGAGCACTTCTGCAGAAGAAAAGCTGTGTTTAGTGCAGTTTATGCTTCGGGTAGGGTCCAGCACCTGGTGACAGCAGAGCAGTAGCCTGTCCATACTTTGAACTAGATCTCCATAAGTAGGGCTATGTCTTTGCCAGCCAGGAGGTGGAGCCTGCTATCATAGAGAATCCACTGGACCCAGTCGTGGAGTACATAGAGCTAAATAGTGATCAACTTCTACTTCAGCTCCTATTAAGGCAACTCCAGAGAAATTAACCTCTAGATACCAAAAAAGCAACAGACCTTGGCCCAACACTTAAGGAAAAATCCAACCATGGCTCCAGAAACCTCCGAAAAGAAAGAACCAAAGAACTTCCCAGATGAAGAAGCCTTTCTGAAACTTTCAGAGGTTGAGTACAAAAGAACTATATACAGAGCCCTCCTAGACATTATACAAAATTTAGCAAACCAAAATGAAAAACAAGCTATTTGAACTGATGGAATTCCAGCATCCTGAAATCCAACAGATCTTTAACAAAATTAAAGAATCAGAAAACTCAAAGCCAAGAGAACAGAGTTGAACAAATGGAAAACAGATTTTCTGACTTGCGAGACAGAACTACTGGCACCAGCATTTTTTAGGAGAAATCAGAGAAAAGACACACAAAAAATGAAGAAGCATTAATAAACATGTGGGACTCTATCAAGATGACCAATCTACAATTAATTGGAATTCCTGAACGGAAAGGGACACCTGAAAACACCAGGATTCTTGCTGACAGAAAACTTCCCAGAAATTATGAAAGAAGAGAACATAATTACCCGAGATGTGTATTGATTGCTATACAATACAGACTCCAAAAGAAAGACTCCAAGACCTAATCAAGCTTAACAAAATGAAACAAGCAGAAACTCTTAAAGGCAGCAAGACTCAAAGCAAAAGCTAACATTCAGAGGGAAGCCCCTGTAGGCTTTCGTCTGACTTCTTGGCAGAAACCATGTTGGCAACGGAGGCAATGGGGTGACACATTCAAAGCCCTGAAGGAGAAAAACTTCCAAGAATTATATATCCTGCAAAGCTGTCTTTCAAATATGAAAATGAAATTAAGACCTTCACAGATAAACAGAAACTCAGAGGCTTTGTAAAAACCAAACCAAAGCTACAAGAAAGACTGAACAAAGCTCTTGGCTTAGAAGAGCAAAACCATTAACTCTTATTTTAGAACACAATACAGGACATATCTAGAAACTTAGTTAGGGAAGACACAAAACCCCAACCAAAGTTATAATACCAAAAGAAGTGGCCCAGTGATCATATCATGAAAACTATGATACCATCACATTAAAAAGAGGGATATAGTACAGTAGTTATAGTCCATCCAGATGGAGAGGAAAGTAACAAGATATTTAGAAGTTAAAGCAGGTTTAAACATACATTATTAAGGGGGATCATAGGGAGTGCCACAAAGCATAACAAAGAAGCAACATATCAAAACAAGAAACACAATATAGGCATCTCAACAAACAAAACCAACACTGAAAAGTGTGAAAAATCAACCCATAAACAAGAATGTCCCAGAATAGTAAGAGCAACAGAGAAAACATCAACACAAAAGTAAATACAGCAAAATGACAGCACTAAACACATATCTATCAACAATGACATTGAAGGTAAATGCACTGAGCGCTCCAGTAAAGAGAGAACAAATCACATCTTGGGTCAAAAGACACCGCCCATTTCTATGCTGTTTACAAGAAACTCACCTTAGATTTAAAGATACGGACAAGCTGAAAATTAAAAGATGGAATAATATATACCAAGCTACCAATATACAAAGAAGAGCAGGTGTGGCAATCCTAATCTAATCAGATAAAATAGATTATACTGTTAAAAAAAAAAAAAAAGAAAGAAAGAAAACCTCAATAAAGACACAGAAGACCTTATTGCGGCAATTAACCAACTAGACCTCATCAACATATACAGAACTTTCCATTACTTTGAGTGAAATTAGGTAGTGGCACAAGGACAAATATGGTATGAGACCCCTACTTTAAGGACTTGAAAACTGACTTGTATGGAAGAAAAGACTGATGGCTGCAAAGGAGGGGAGGGAGGGAAGGAGAGGGCTGGTTATACGTTAGATGGTTGATAGAAATTTGGTTGGGTGAAATCAGTGACAGCATACATTAGAAAGAAGATCAATTTAACTGGATTTAAACATAACCTGAAAACTCTTCCAATGTTAACCCAATAGGTAAGGGCAGAATAGCAGATGTGAGGGTCCAGGGACCATGCTCTCAGAGGACATCGAGGCCAGTTGGTATAACTAGCCTATTGCTAAGAGAGTCATCTCTACCTCATTCTGGTGAGTGGCGTCTGGGGTCTTAAAAAATTAGCAAGCTGCCATCCGAGGTTGGTCCCAACTCAGCAGGAACAGATGATCACCACCAACAAAAATGACACAGGGGCAAAAGAACCCAAAAGACAGACCCAAGTAAATGGATGACTATATCAACATGTGACAAGAACTAGATGGTGCTCAGCCACCTTCAGTGACAGCTGTGATGGGGCTCACAAAATTGAGTCCCAGAGGCAATACGAGAATAAGAAGGGGTGCACCCCAAAAACTCCACTGAAAGACTACAATTGATGATCCAAAAGCCTAGGAGTTCCTCTGGGAGCATGGCCTCTAGACCTGAAGCTGCCCCTAATCATAAATCAAAACTGAGGTCCACACAGAATGACCGTATGATGTGTGCATTTTATGGTTCTATATATCTATAGGATGTCGCCCAACTGGCCTCTTATTAGAGGGGCATGGAGAAGAGGGGACAGGGGATTGTTTACAGATTAAGACTTGTATAGTACAAAAAGGAGGAGTGTGCTGCTACCAGGCAAGGAGAGCAGTAGGAGCTGCACATAGGCGGGCATGCGAATTTAAACCGGATTGTGCACTTTCACTCAATCACAATAAATAAAAAAAATTTTTTTTAAAAACCAACTAAACGCAATTATAAAGAATAATGATGATTCCAGGAAACATCTCATAACCTGGTTTCAACTGGAAGATATTATGTTGAGTGAAAGTAGTCAGCGACAAAAGGACAAATATTGTATGAGACCTCTACGTTAAGATCTCAAAAACAGACTTGTGTATAGAAGAAGACTCTTTGACAGCTGCAAGGGATGGGAGGGAGCGAGGGTGGGGGGGTGCTTAGATTAGATAGTTGGTAGAAATCTGGTTGGGTGAAATTGGTGACAGCACACATTAGAAATAAGAACAATATTAAGTGGACTTCAGCATAACTTGAATACTCCTTCATCTTAACCCAATATTGCAAGGATGGAGTAGCTGGGGCAGGGGACTCTTAGGCGAAATTGAGGCCAATTGGCACAACTAGCATTTTGCTAAGAGGGCTTTCTGCACCCCACATTGGTGAGTGGTGTCTGGGGTCTTAAAAGCTGCCAAGCTGCCATCCGAGGGCACAGCAAATGGTCCCAAATCAGCAGGAAAGGATACCGAGGACCAATATGACATGGGGTAAAGACAACACAGAAGACAGACAGACCCACATGAGTGGGTGCCTACATCGACTGGGGACCAGAAGAACCGGAGGGTTCCCAGCCACCACTAGTGATAGCTGCGATGGAGCTCAGTAAGTTGAGTCTCACTGGCAACACAAAAAAGGGGTGCATCCTGAGATCGTCACTAAAAGACCGCAATTGATGATCCAGCGGTTTCAGGGTTCCCTTGAGAGCATAGCCCCTGGCCCTGATGCTACCTTTGCCCATAAATCATAATGAAGTTCTACTCTTCAGACACGAATGGACTGGACTTGGTGATGCAGAGTGACCATATATTGGATGCACTTTATGGTTCTATACATCTATAGGATATCATTCTGCTGACCTCAGGCTGGAGGAAGGAGAGTGGGTAGAGAGGAGGGCAAAGGAGACTGTTGAGAGGATGAGACAATGTATGAAGCAGAGAGGAATAGTGTGCTATCACTGGACAGGGAGAGCAGTGGAAGCTGCATATAGATGGGCATGTAAATTTACACAGGAATGTACATTTTCACTCAGTCATATTAAATTTAAATAAATAAATAAATAAACTCAGCAGCTGTCTCTGCAAAAAAAAAAACAAACAACTAAAACCAAACCCATAGCTGTCAATTTGATTCTGACTCACTGGAACCCTGTAAGACAGGGAACTGTCCCGTTGGGTTTCCAAGGAGTGACAGGTGGATTTGAGCTATCTGCTACACAACAAGGGCTCCGTAAGACAGTAACTATTTCTTCTATACTAGAACTCCCATCCTTTGAAAAATTTCTCCCTGTCCCTAGTCTAGCATAGGGTTTAAACATGAACCATTCTACTCCCATACGCAGAGTAGCTAAGGCTAGGTCTAACCCAAGCTGGGTGAATCCTAGTTCTTATCGTGTATGTGAGTTTGTGTGTGTGTCCACATGTGTGTGTATATGTATACACACACACACACACACACACACACATATATACACACAAGGACTGCCAATTAAGCTCATGAATTCATCCTAGAAACACTGCTGTATACCTTGTGGCTGAATATCACTACGGTCAACTTTGAAGTACTCCTGTTATACTTCAAAGTTGACCATAGTGATATTCAGCAATGAGGTATACACTTTCCTCTTGGGAAGTATGTACCAACACCGGCACCTAGTCCACCCTTCAAAGCAATTTTCAACTCTTTCCGGAATAGCCATCAGAACTGTCGTCATATTACCCTTAATGTCCTGAACATCATCAAAATGTCTTCCTTTCAATATTTATCGCCAGGTAAAGAAAAACATCATTTGGAGGCCAGATCAGGTGAGTAGACAGGGTGTTCCAATATAGTTTGTTACAGTCTGAAAACTCCCTCACAGATGACTACAAAATTAAGTTTGTGAACTGGGTGCAATGGCCAGAAAGAGTGCCAAAATTGCTTTGAAGAGTGGACTAGACAGTGGTGTCAGTACATTGCTTCCCAAGGGGAGTACTTCAAAGGTAACCACAGTGATATCCAGCAATGACGTATGTAGCACTTGCACAATTAAGTTCCCAAACTTAACAGTTGGGACAGCTATACATAAACCCTGGTGGCATAGTGATTAAGTCCTATGGCTACTAACAAAGGTTGGCAGTTCAAATCAACTAGTTGTTCCTTGGAAACTATGTGGCAGTTCTAGTCTGCCCTATAGAGTCACTATGAATCAGAATTAACAGCAACAGGTGTATACAGTCAGGCTAGTATCCCATGTAATTTTTGAATTTATATGATTTGAAGCTGGAAAAGTACAAGCCCAGAAGTTACCATATTTCAGACAAGCTCAGTAAAAGAATTCGGCTGACATGGACACTGCTAATGATGTTCCTCTGGTTGCTGAAACCCAGTGGTGTTCCTTCCATTCTTGAGATTTCATTACAAGAGCCAATAAATTCTCCTCTTAGCACGTGCTATTCACATTAGCTTTTTATTTGCAACAAAAGGAGTCAAAATGAGTTGGCCCACATCTGGGATCTCTGGTATGATTCTAAATGAGATGGTCTCATCTCTTTATGTGTGTACCTTATAATTTATGTTGCAATATTCCATTCTGTTACTTGTGAAGGATTCAGCAGGTATAAGTGTGCCTGTTGCTAACAATTAGTGACCTCAAAGAAGTTCTGGAATAAGCTAAAACCACTTGTTAATCTATATGCTGTTTCACCATGAATTTTTTTATGTTCTCCAATTCAATTCTACCTTAAGAGTTACCAGAATATGACTTTAGATATGTAAGATACAATGAATCTTCACTTATAAGAGATAATGAGTTTAAAATACAGTACTCTTAACTTAAAATTTTAATATTTCTCAGTTTTCTGATAGGTAAAATGGTGCTAATCTTTAACAAAGGCTCTTCCAATAAGGATATGCTATTTTTGACAGCTCATGGCAGTGATATTTGTGACATTACAGCAGCCATATTTACCACATTTTTATTTTATTAGTCTTGACAAATAGCCATGAAAAGTTACACAATTCCATGACACATAGAAATTATTAGCAAAATGAGTGTTATACTTACCAGACATTCTGTGCACTATGTGAAATTTACATTTGCATGATCATCCCACCAAGAGCAACTGAACATTTAATAAAAGAAATCAAGACATGGGGGTTTGTTGTCAATCAGACAACACCTGTGCCTCAACGAATTGCACACTCCAATGAAAATATTGCCACTGGTTGTCAGAGTGTACATGAGAATCCATCCCAATCAATGTCTGCCTGCACAAAAACTGGGCTTTTTGTCAACCACAATATGGCAAATCTTTCACCTGGACTTGAAGCTTTATTCTCACAAAATTATTTTAGCTCAAGAACTGAAGTCCAATAACCATAGACTGCACTGTACATTTGTTGACTGGGCTCTGGTACAACTGGAATTGACCCTGCTTTTGGCCAAAAAATCATCAGAGGGGATGCCCACTTTTGGATGAATGGTTTTGTTAAGAAAACTGTTGCATTTGGAGCAATGAGAATCCAATGGAGAGTCAAGAATGTCCACTTCATCCCCCATTTTAGTCCAGTGGAATCACTGGCCCTCATTTTTTCCAAGATAAATGAAGAGAGGCTATGATTGTCAATGGCGAAAGATAGAGGGCTATGATAACTGGCTATTTCTGGCTTCATTTGGAAGGTGTCGTAGCAACCATTTACCCACAGTTCGTTTCCACATATAATGCCATCAAATGTACTTCAAAGTAATAAAACAATTAAAATTGTTCCCACTTACAAACTTCTGTTATTCAAGTTCAAAGATGCCATCCGAGCCAAGTGCCAGTCCAAAGACAGGACACCCTTATTGGAACACCCCTTACTTGGATTTGAATGATAATAAATACACTGCACGTCAGTGCAGAACCCAGGTAAAACATTACATTAAAGGAATTTACAGCTGTCATACATTATCAAGACACACATAAGCTAAGAACGCCAAAAAGAAAAAAAAGAAAGAAAGAAAGAAAGAAAATAGGCAAAAGCAGTGTAAATCCAGCATATTGAGGAAAATGGAACTAGGAAAGATAAGGCACAGTCTATAGAGAACAACAGTAGCAGAAATCAGGGAACCTGGAACAGAAGTGGGTGCTTTGAAAAGAGAATGTAGAGATGGTAAAACAGAAACCCTGGAGATATAGTGCTTAAGTGCTCTGAGTGCTAACCAAAAGGCTAGCAGTTTAAGGCCACCAGGCACTCCTTGGAAGCTTTATAGGGCAGTGCTACTCTGTTATAGAGGGTCACTATGAGTCAGAATCAACTTTACAGCAGTGGGTTTGGGGTATTTTTGTTGCAGTAAAACAGATTACAAGAAGATTTTCTGTCTGGTTTTCTCATTTATGCCAATTTTATTTGCTCTTATTTTCAGTACTTGATTGCAAGCAACAGAAATCATCTAAACTATCTTAATCCAAAGGAAATTTGTGGGGAGGCAGGGCCAAAATGGTGGACTAGTCACATGTCTCCTCAATTTCTTCTGAGAACTAAGGCCTTGAAAAACAACTGAATGGAGCAGAGTGGACATTCTATGAGCCCTGAGATTAGGCGTACGGTTGTGAGATCGGACTGGGTGACACGAAGGGGAAAACTACCTTTGCCAGAGGCAAAATGGCAGTGCAAAGAGTCCTGCCAGCACAGCAGCTGAGAGGCTTATAGGAACAGATGCCATCTTGGTTAACCAGGAGACTGGGACTGGGACTGCTGAACTTGAAAGCCTGGCAGGGGCTGGCTGCTGTGCTGAGCTGCAGGCCCTAAATAGACAGCATCTTTCACAGCAGAGGTGTCATGGTTTGAATTGTGTCCCCCCAAAAATGTGTGCAGCCATGTGGCTGGGATATGGTTCCCAGTATCTTGGAAATGTCCTCCATTGTGCGGTTTTGCTAACCTGTATGTTAAAGGATTAGGGTGGGGCTGTGAATTCCTGCTATGGGGGAAGTTTCCCTGGAGTATGGCTTGCCCCACCCTTAATGCTTTTAGCTTGCAAGGAATAAAAGGAAAAAGAACCAAGGACAATTTGAGAACCTCGCTACCATCAAGCAAGCAGCACCGGGAGCAGAGCACGTCCTTCAGACCAGAGGTTCTTGTGTGAGGATGCTCCCTGGACAATGACTGATGCAATACCGGACTTTCCTCCAGAGCCGTCAAGGGGAAAGTCTTTCCCTGGAGCGGACACCCTGAATATGGACTTGCAACCTACCAGACTGTGTAAGAATAAATCTTTCTTTGTTAAAGCCATCCACTCTGTGGTATTTCTGTTAGAGCAGCCCTAGCTGACTAAAACAGAATTGGTACCAGGAGTGGGGTGCTGCTCTAGCAAATACCTAAAATGTGGAAGCCACTTTGAAACTGCGAATGGATAGAAGATTCAGAAGGAACGAAGAAGGCACAGATGGTGAGAAACAACAGAGGACCGGCAGCAGCGGCAGCGGCAGCAGCGGCAGCGGCAGCAGCAGAACCAGAGGCAGCGCTGGAGCCGACCCGTGGAGCGAGAGAGGTCAGTGCCTGCGCAGAGTTTTCCTCGCGGAACGGGGTGCCTCTGGGCACTTGAATCGGTGAGCTGGCCTTGCTGACCCACGGAGTGAGAGAGTTGAGTGCCTTTGGGCAGGACGCTTTCCAGCAAGAGTGGGGTGCCTCCGGGCACTTAAACCAGTGGAGCTACAGAGCTTTGGAACACTTGCCCGGCAGGGCAGATGTGGGCCTGAGGCCCAGGCCATGTGGCCATAGGAAGCTGAAGCTGAAGAGGCAGATAGCGTGAGAAGCTGAGCTGCCTCAGTCTCAAGAGGTATGGCCATGACCTTAGGGGTTTGAAAGGGTGGAACCATGGCGTGCTGTGTTCGTAAGGGTGGAATTGCCACTCAGTTGGGCTTAGGGTGCTCCTAAAGCCAATGGGACAGAGTTTCTGTCCAAGTGGGCCTTGAAGGCAGAGTTGTAGCACGGGGCTGGAGGTCTCCACTCAGAAACCTGAGAGTGTGGCCGATACCTAGAGTCTGGAGAGCATTGCTGTTGTGTAGAATGTCTCAGAAAATGTAAGAGTATTTCCAAAGCTTTGAGGGCTAATGTAATGTGTTCTGTTGACTTGCCTGTTGCCTGTTAATGCCTTCTAAGTTTCACAGATGTAGAAGAGTTTTTGTATTTTGGACTTGGAACTGATTTAAGACTTCTGTTATATGGATGGACATAATTTTGCTATGGTGAGATGAATGTGTTAAATGTTTTGTGATGTGATTTTTGGGTTGTCAAAGGGTGGGGTGTCATGGTTTGAATTGTGTCCCCCCAAAAATGTGTGCAGCCATGTGGCTGGGATATGGTTCCCAGTATCTTGGAAATGTCCTCCATTGTGCGGTTTTGCTAACCTGTATGTTAAAGGATTAGGGTGGGGCTGTGAATTCCTGCTATGGGGGAAGTTTCCCTGGAGTATGGCTTGCCCCACCCTTAATGCTTTTAGCTTGCAAGGAATAAAAGGAAAAAGAACCAAGGACAATTTGAGAACCTCGCTACCATCAAGCAAGCAGCACCGGGAGCAGAGCACGTCCTTCAGACCAGAGGTTCTTGTGTGAGGATGCTCCCTGGACAATGACTGATGCAATACCGGACTTTCCTCCAGAGCCGTCAAGGGGAAAGTCTTTCCCTGGAGCGGACACCCTGAATATGGACTTGCAACCTACCAGACTGTGTAAGAATAAATCTTTCTTTGTTAAAGCCATCCACTCTGTGGTATTTCTGTTAGAGCAGCCCTAGCTGACTAAAACAAGAGGCTATGGTCAAGACAGTCACATCTAGAGAATGCAGCAGCAACTGACAGCTGAGAGTATCAGTGCCATTACCCCTTCTCTGAGCTGTGCCACAGATTCTCCTGGCTTAGCGCAGGAAGGGTGGCACAAACAAGACACCATCTCAGTCAGCTGAGAGGGTGAGTCAGCTATGCCTGAGGGCCTGGCTAGGGCTGGCTGCCACACTGAGTAACAGTGCGTAACTGCAGAATGCCTCTCCCAGCAGAAAAGCTGTTTTTAAGACAATTGTACCTAGAGAATGTAGTGGCAGCTGGCAGCCAAGTGTAGCGGTGCCATCCCTGCTTTAAGCCACATCATAGCATTTGCAAGCACAGCTCCTGAGAGTCTCCACAAGTAGGTTGCCATTTTTGTCAGCTAGGAGGCAGGGCCTGCCACCCCTGAAGGCCTGGCTGGTACCAGCTACTGCTGGACAGTGCCTCTGTTAGCAGAAAAACAGTACTCAAGAAAATCATATCTAGAGAATGTGGTGGTGGCTGGCAGCCAAGTGTGGAGGCACCATTTCCCCTTCCTTCATTGAGCCATGCCATCGTGTCTGCTGACACTCCCCCAAGAGACTCCAAAAGTAGGGCACGGTATTTGTCAGCCAGGAGACTGCTTGCTACCCCTGAGTGCCCGCCTACAACTGGACAGCTCAATCTCTCAGCAGAAAAGCAGTTTTTAAGATACACATCTAGAGAATACAACAGTGGCTGATAGCCACATGTAGTATGCCACAGCATCTGCTAGCATGACTCCAGAGAGTTGGAACAAGTAGGTTGCCATTTTTGTCAGCCAGGAGGCAGGGTCTGCTAGCCCTGAGGGCCCAGCTGGGCCCAGCTTCCAAGTTGAGCAGCATCACCAGGCTGAACAACATCTCTCTCACCAGAGAAGCTGTACTTAAGTCAGCTATACCTAGAGAACAGAGCAGCAGCTGGCAGCAACATCTAGCCATGCCCTTACTCTCTTCTTAGAGTTACACCATAGTTTCTGTTGGAGCAACACCAGAGAAGCTGACCAGCTTTTTGATGGCATGAAGACAACAATCAATATCTAACCATCTGAAGAAGCAAACCACCATGGCTCCAGAAAAACTCCCAAAACAATAAAAAAAACTTTCCAGATGCAGAAGCCTTCCTGAAATTATCAGATGTAGTACACAAAAAAATTATGCGTGCAGCCCTTCTAGAGATTAAACAAAGTGCAGCAGAACAAAATGAAAAATTAAGCAAGCCATATGAACTGCTAGAACACCAACAATCTGAAATTCAGTGATCAGTAATAAAATTACAGAGTTAGACAATTCAATGCAAAGCCAAAAGAGCAGGATTGAGGAAACGGAATGCAGAATTAGTGAGACTGAATATAAAGTAACAGACACCAGCATTTATGAGGAGAAATTAGATAAAAGAACCAAGAAAACAGAACCATTAAGAAGCATGTGGGAGTCTATCAAGAGGAACAATCTACAAGTAACTAGAGCTCCTGAACAGGGAGGGATAGCAGAAAATACAGAGAGAATTGCTGAAAAGTTGCTGACAGAAAACTTCCCAGACATCGTGAAAGAAGATAATATAGGTAGACCCCAAAAGAAAGATACCAAGACATATTATAATCAACCTTAATAAAACAAAACATAGCAGGAGGCTCTTAAAGGCAGCTAGGCTTAAATCAAAACTAATGTACAAAGGGAAGCCTTGTAGGCTGTCTTCTAACTTCCTCGGCAGAAACCATGTTGGTGACAGAAGGCAGTGGGATGAAACATACAAAGTCTTGAAGGACAACTATTTCCAACCAAGAATTATATATCCTGAAAAATTGTCTCTCAAATATGACAGTGAAATTAAGTTTCTCAGATAAACAGAAGCTTAGAGACTTTCCAAAAAACAAATAAAAATTACAAGAAATTCTGACAGAAGCTCTTCATTTAGAAAATCAATAACATCAAATGTGTACTCAAGGACGCAATGTGGGACACAGCATCCAAGTTAGAGAAGTCTGTTAGAGAAGTCACAAATCTCAATCAAAGCTAAAATGTTAAAAGTGAAACAGAGATCTTAACATGTAAATTATGACATCATCACACCATAAAGAGGGATATATTACAGTATTTATCACCCTTTCAGATGGAGAGGAAGTTGAGATATACAGAAGTTAAAGATAGCTGCAAAGCAAACTAACAATACTACATATCAAAACGAGAAGCATAATGAGGATTCTCAACAGACACAAAACCAACACTGAAAAGGATGAAAAGAAAACTCATAAAGAAAAACAACCCAGAACAAAATATTAACTGAAACAAAGAAAATATCAACAATACAAAAATAAAGGCACCAAAATGACAGCATTAAATACATATCTATCAATAATTGCACTGAATGTAAATGGATCCAATGCTCCAATAAAGAGAAAGAGTAACAGGTTGCATCAAAAACCATGATCTGTCTATATGCTGCTTACAGGAAACACACCTTAGACACAAAGATATGAACAAACTGAAAATCAGAGGATGGAAAAATATACACCAAGCTAACAACATGCAAAGAAGAGCAGCAGTAGCAATGCTAATCCTAGACAAAATAGATTTTAAAGTAAAATCCACCGTAGTGGACAAGGATGATCACTATTTAATACTTAAAGGTTCAATACATAATCGAGATATAACAGTATTAAATACTTATGCACCCAATACCAGAGCATCTAAATGCATCAAACAAATGCTGACCACATTGAAAAATGAGATATATCACTTCACAATAATAGGAGGGGACTTCAACACTCCACTTTCAGTAACTGACAGATCATCCAGAAAAAAAGTTCAATAAAGATACAGAAGATCTTATTGTAACAATCAACCAACTAGACCTCATTGATATTTATGGAACTTTTTAAACAACAACAGATAAGCACATCTTCTTTTCAAATGCACATGGAACATTCTCCAGAATAGACCACCTATTAGGCCATAAAACAAGTCTCAACAAGATCCAAACCACTGAATAACTGCAAAGCGTCTTTTCAGAGTATAAAGCCATGGAAGTTGAAATCAATAGCAGAAATAACATGGGGAGAAATGCAAATTCAGGGAAACTGAACCATACCTTGCTCAAAAATTCATGGTTTGCAGAAGAAATCAGAGACGCAATATAGAAATTCATGGAATCAAATGAGAATTAACACACATCCTATCAGAAACTATGGGATACAGCAAGAACAAAGCTCAGAGGTCAATTTATCTGTATAAATGCACACATCCAGGACGTAGAAAGGGCCCAAATCAAAGAATGAACCCTGCAATTCAAACAAGTAGAAAGAGAAAAATGAAGGAACCCCTCAGGCACCAGAAGAAAACAGATAATAAAAGTTAGAGCAGAACTAAATGAATTACAGAATAGAAAAACAATCGAAAGAATTAACAAAACCAAAGCTGGTATTTTGAAAAGATCAACCAAATAATGAACCATTGACTAAACTCACAAATGAAAAACAGGAAACAAATAACCCAAATAAGAAATGACATGGGAGATGTCACAGCAGACCCAATCAAAATTAAAAGCATCATAACAGAATACTACAAAAAATTGTACTCTAACGGATTTGAAAACCTAGAGGAAATGGACAAATTTTTAGATTCATATCACTTGCCCAGAATTACCACAAGAGGAAGCAGAACAACTCAACAAAATCATCACAAAAGAACAGATTAGAAAGGTAATCAAAAAACAACCAACCAAAAAAAATCCTGGCCCAGAAGACTTCACCAGAGAATTCTGCCTAACTTTAGAGAGGAGTTAATTCCAATACTACTGAAGCTATTTCACAATGTAGAAAAGGATGGAATCTTTCCAAATTCATTCTATGAAGACAGCATAATACTAATACCAAAGCCAGGGAAATATTCCACTAAAAAAGAAAATTACAGACCAATATCACTCATGAACTTAGATGCAAAAATCTTCAACAAAATCCTAGCCAACTGAATTCAACAACATGGCAAAAAAAAATTCATCATGATCAAGTTGGATTCTTACCAGGGGTGGACAGCTGGTTCAAATAAGAAAAACAATCATGTGGTCAAACACATAAGTAATACAAAGGGTAAAAATCACCTGATTTTGTCAACTGATGTAGAAAGGGCATTTGACAGAGTCCAATACCCATGCATGTTAAAAACTCTCAGCAAAATAGGAATAGAAGGGAAATTTCTCAATTCAACAAGGGGTATCTACACAAAGCCAACTGCCAATATCATGCTGAATGGAGAATGACTGAAATAATTTCCTCTGAGAATGGGAACTAGACAAGAATGCCCACTGTCACCACTTCTGTTCAACATTGTGATAGAGGTTCTGGCCAGAGCAATCAGACAAGACAAAGAAATAAAGGACATCCACATCAGTAAAGAAGAAGTACAAACATCCCGATTTATAGATGATATGATCATATACACAGAGAACCCTAAAGAATTCATAACTGGAATTAACAGAAAAGTTCAGCAAATTATCAGGATATAAGATAAATAAATCAGTAAGATTTCTTTACACCAACAAAGAGGTCATCAAAGATGAAATCGCTAAATCAATACCATTTTATAGCCCCAAGAAGACAAAATACCTAGGAATAAATCTAACCAGAGAAGTAAGAGACTTATACAGAGAAAATTACAAGACCTTCCTGCAAGAAGCCAAAAGAGACTTACATCAGTGGAAAAAATTATCTTGGTCATAGATATGAAGACTTAACATTGTGAAAATGTCTATTCTACCCAAAGAGCTCTACATATATAATGCAATCCCAATACAAATTCCAGTGTCATTTTTTTAAGGAGATGGAGAAATGAATCACCAACCTTGTTTGGAAAGGGAAGAAACCCCAGATAAGTAAAGCACTACTGAAGAAGAGAAACACAGTGGGAGGCCTCACACTACCTGACCTTAGAAACTACTACACTGCTATGGTAGTCAGAACAGCCTGCTACTGGTACAAAAAGAGACATATAGAGCAATGAAACACAATAGGGAACCCAGAAACATCACCATCCTCCTATGAACAGTTGATATTCAACAAGGCCCATAGGTTGTAAACTGGGGTCAAAACAGTCTCTTTAACAAACGGTATTGGCATAATTGGATATCCATCCACAGAAAACTAAAATGAGACCCATATCTTACACCTTACACAAAAACTAACTCAAAATGGAACAAAGACCTAAATATCAAATATAAACTGATAAAGATCATGCAACAAAAAATAAGGTCAACAATGGAAGTTCTAATACGTGGCTTAGATGACAAAATCTGACCAACAATGTACAAACAACAGAAGAGAACAATAAATAAGTGGGAACTACTAAAAATCAAACATTTAATGTTCATCCAAAGACCGTATCAAGAGAGTTAAAAGACTACCTATAGAGTGGGAAGTAATATTTGGCAACTACATGTCAGACTGATGTCTGATGTCCATAATCTGCAATGTACTGTAAAATATCAACAAGGAAAAGGTAAATAACCCAATTAAGCAACTGGCAAAGGATATGGACAGACACTTCACCAAAGAAGACATCCAAGAAGCCAAAAGAAGACACACGAGGAAATGCTCACAATCATTAGCTATTAGAGAAATCCAAATCAAAACTACAATATGATACCATCTCACCCCAGTGAGGTTGTTAATACTTCAAAAAACACTAAACAGCAAATCCTGGAGAGGTTGTGGAAAGATTGGAACTCTCCTACACTGCTGGCGGGAATGCAAAAATGGTACAACCTGTTTGGAAAGCAATTTGGCACTTTCTTAAAAACCTAGAAATAGAAATATCATATGATTCAGCAATTTCACTGCTTGGAATATATCCGACAGAAATAATGGCGATCACACAGATACATGCACACAAACGTTTATTGCAGCAGTATTCACAATAGGAAACAGACAGAATCAACCTAGATGCCCATCAACAGATGAATGGATACACAAACTAAGGTACATATGCTCAATGGAACACTACGCAATGATGAAGAACAATGATGGTTTTAGGAAGCATCTTATAACCTGGTTTCAATTAGAAGACAGGCTGAGTGAAATCAGTCGGCTGCAAAAGGGCAAGTAGTATATGAGACCTCTGCTATAAGGACTAACAAATGGACTTAGGTACAGAAGAAAAGACTCTTTGACAGCTACAAGGGTGGGGAGAGGGGGAGAGGGATGTTCATAGAGTAGATAGCTGATAGGAATTCAGTTAGGTGAAAGAAGTGACAGCATGCAGTAGAGAGCAAATCAGTATAACTGGACTACACCATAAACAGAAAGATTTTCTAAACTCAACCCAATATTTCAAAGGATAGAGTAACAGAGACAGGGGTCTGGGGACCATGTTTTCAGGGATATTGAGATCAATTGGTATAACCAGTTTTTTGCTAAGACAGTTTTCTGTACCACATATTGTTTAGTGGCCTCTGGAGTCTTTAAAGCTAGCAAGCTGCCATCTGAAGAACACCAACCCATCTGGAACAGATGACAACAAAGAACATCAAAGACATGAGGAAAACAGAGGCCAGGAGACAAAAGGATACATATGAATGGCAGACTGCATCAGCATGAGACCAGAAGAACCAGATGGTGCCTTGCCACCACCAAAGGCAGCCGTGATGTGGGACATAAGGTAGAGTTCCTGGTGTAGCATGAGAAGAAGAGGTGTGCAGTTCAAGAACTGTACCAAAACACCAGAACTGATGGTCTCACACCCTGAAGGGTCCCCTGGGAACATGGCCCCTAGACTTGTTGCTGGCCCAGACCTGAAACTAGTACTGAAAACAACTCGTCAGACAATAGATGGGACTCAGGGACACGGTGTGACCATGTGTTCTGTGTACTTTATGGTTATATACATTTATAGGAGGCTGTCCTGCTGGTTTCTCTCTAGATGGAAGACAAAAGGGGTAGAGGAAGGGACAGGTGTTCATTAAGAGGATACTAGAAGTAAAGAGTGAAAAGGAAGAAGGAACTGTCAGAGGGTGAGGAGAGCAGATGGAGCTGCAGATAGGTGGGCATGCAAAATTGATTTGGATTGTATAGTTTCACTTAATCATAAGAAAAAAATGAAATGAAAAGAAAATTTGAAGGGAGAGATGCAATGGTTCTCAGAACAGGTGTGTGGGAGTCAAATAAGTGCTAGACAGTCAAGAAAGAGGAAACACAGGATTTATACCAGCAGGTACAGCCCAGTCAGAACAATGTAACAAATTCCTCCTACCATTAGTATTTGTCCTTGCAAGATCTGCTCAAGATTCAGAGTCCTTGGAGTGAGGGTCCTTTTGGCCGAGGTTATTAATGGTCATTTGCCTAGCCCTGCTAGCTTCTGTAACTGAAGGCAATACCTTGAAGTCGTCTCACTAAAGATGTATTTAACAGGGAACTGGGGAACTAGAATTCTTTGGGGTTGGGTGAGTGGTTATCAAGCACTCGAAGACAAATACTCACTACAATTCACTTTGCGTTAATTTCTGCACATACATTCTTCACACTTAAACTTCCAAAAGTACTCATGCCTAACAACACAGTTATCCCTTAAGAGAGAAATACAGTAGCCTTTTTTCCAACATGACACAGCCCTAAAATCCCTCATATACTATATGTATTGGCAAGGTCAGAATCTTCAGGTTACATGCATTTTTCTAATGTTGCCACCTTCTCCTGTGGATACTCTCCAAGTTAATCACCTTATTAAGAACACCAAGGACAGGAACAAGATGGGAAATTTGTTAAAATACATGTTATATATGATGGAACAAGAAAATACAGGATATTGTCTTATTTAAGCACCTGGTTATGGCCTTCTTCTCTTTTCAGTGCATTCTAAATTCAACAAGAAATGATTATGTTCAGTGAAGTTTTTTGAAAAACTAATCATGCAGAAGGATGAGTATGTGTGTGTTGGATAGGCAAAGAAGGTGGATTCTAGTGAATATTCCTCATATTTTGATTACTCCAGTGTCAAAACTTCTTTTGACTGTAATTCCTTATGTGACTGTAGGAGAGAAGGCTCAATATTGCACTACAGAGCACTACAGAAGTCTAAGAGAGTAGATGTTTTCTTTTTGCTCATCCCTAATGGCTAGTGTATGCAACCTAGATGCCACCAATTGGTTATTTCTGCCTGAGTCTTTCCATTGCAAATGAATGATAGAACAAGCAAGAGAAAGTTTAGAATTCATAGCTGTGTTGTTCAGTGGCAGTGATGATGATTTCTAGCAGTGTTCATCAGTGGCTGGGCCAGAATTACAATCCTAACCATACGGTCTTGAAACAACCTTAACTATAATTGCTTCTATTAAGCTTCCATTGATTTCTGGCACTTTATGAGCCTGGTTCACTGGCCTTTCCTTAAATTCTGTGAATTATTTTATGAATTCTAATAAAATTATTTTCTTCATTAGCTTACCAAAATTAGATTCTGATGTTTAAAATCAATCACCCATCATGTATCAACTTAATCACCATTACCTCACCAGAAAACACCCTGAAATAACTTTGTTCCACCATGATTTCTGTCACTTGGACTCATTTCTTATACTACTAATGAAGAACATTATCATGTATTATCCAGGTTTGTTGTTTTCTAATGGCTTGTCTTTCTAAAGTCTTCTAGACTCCTTTTTACATATACAATATCTAAGCCAATGTATATACAACCAAGTGTTGGGTAACTGTTTATGACATTTATTGAACATCTGATCTGTGCATAAAATTACAGTTACATAAAGAAAGACTAATAACCTTAGAAGAAATATCCTCAGCCCTTGTGTGTCTCGTAAATAGACAACAAGAAAACATACTATAAATACATATGTTCCCTATATGAGTACAAAACTAAATTTTTTTTAATACAAACAAAAATGCTAGGAATAGATACGTTTGGATTTCCTTCAGATGGTATCATTAGCAGTGCCATCTGACTTCAGATAAGTAGTGTAGATAAGGGAAAATTATTATAAAATATATTTATCTTTTTATAAGTTAATACATCAAAATAAGACTCAACTGTAAAGTATTTTTAAATATTGAGCTACTGGTATAAATGCATAAATTACATAGGAAACTACAGATCCCTTCTCTGGATAAAGATGCATCCAGAACAATAGTAAAGTCTATCAATCAGAGACTTACCTACATGGAACTAGCTGCTGCAGTGGGTACATCCTGGACTACACAAGCTCATGTTTTCCTTTTGCTGTAAAGAAGATGGCAAGACCAAGTCATTTAGCAGCTTTATGTCTACCCTCAAACGGATGTGAAGATTGAGCTCAGTGTAACATGCGGTGAAGACATGAATTCCTAACAGCAGTTCAGTACTAAAAAAAAATCCTGACTTCCCCTAAAACTTTTTGTAGGTGTTGGCTTTCATCTCAGTTTTTAGCCTGTTTTTCTCTTTCTTCTTAACCTCCATCTTACAATCTGATAGCAAAATTCATATGTCAAAAAGATAAGACTTCATATATCTGTATTTTAGCTGAATAGTAGAACTCCTGGGAAAGTAATAATGAAGGCTAATTCTTAGTGCCCTACTAATCTAATGAAAATTTCCATAAGGTAAAAGTCAGTACACTGAATCTAAAAGTGTACTGAGAGTATAATCTCCCATTTTGCATTAAATGCAACTAATGCTTAATATGTTGGATGTTACCAGTTCCCTTCATATAAAATACGGAGTCATTTATTCTATATCAGTTTTTATGTAAAATTGTACTTTTCAAAAATTTCCTTTTGTGTTAATGTTTGCCTTAGGCTGAGTTCTCTAGGTAAGCAAAACCAGTAGCACACATAATATGTACAGAGAAATATTTATAATAAGGAAACAGCTCATGCAATTGTAGAAGCTAAACTGTCTGAAGTCCTGGATCACAGCACAAGCTTCACATATCAACAGAAGCTGGTGAACCCAATGTCAACTGGTCAGAGATAGGAATTCCAGCTCACAGGCTGTGTAGGTCATCAGATCTCAAGATTACGGGCAAGAATGTGAGGTTTCTGCTGATTCACAGAACTGTAGGGATTCGCAAGTCCAGGATCGGCAGGTCAGGGTACATGACTCTTACTCGCAGGCAGTGAGGGTCAATGAATTCTACATGTGATAGTTCAAGTCCCAGGTACCAGACATGAGAAGAGAGCAGGAGCTACTGGCAACATGAGCAGACGGAAGTAGGTGGGAGAAGGCAGGGAAATGAAGACTGAGGGTGGGTGGTGAGTCATAACAGCTTCCACTGCTGCCACTGTATACAGCTGCCAAAACATTGATCCAGCGAAGTTGACACACAATCTTAACCATCACAATCCACCCTTTGTCAACTTGGCATCTGTCGGCATCTCGCCATACCATCCATAATATGAATTAACACAATTAAAGTCATATTTCTGTCTAACATGATGCAATCAACACATGTACAACTGAAAATGCACTAGCCCCATTCGCATCTTATATCTTGTAGGTAAAGAAAACAAAAATACTTGATACACATAGACAAAGCAGAAATATTCGTAACAATTACAGTCCTTGTTTCTGCAACTGTTCAAGACTGTAACTTGTATTTAGAATTACCTTCTTCTACAATCTGGAAACCCTGGTGGCGTAGTGGGTTAAGTGTTAGGTCTGCTAACCAAAAGGTCAGCAAGTCAAATCTGGCAAGTGCTTCTGGGAAACTCTACGGGTAGTCCTACTCTGACCTCTAGGGTCACTATGAGTTAGGCCCAACCCAACGACAGTGGGTTTGGTTTTTGGTTTTTCTTCTAGAGTCCATTGTTTATTTCCTTTGCCTTCAGCAAGGACCTCAGCTAGTCATTATTCCTTGCCTGGTGAGGTGACCCAAACTTTCATTCCTGAAGGTTCTAGGCTATTAGCAGTCATGTTGGAACTGAGTTGCTGTAGTTTTCATTTGATTTTAATCACAGGACATGGTAATACTAAGAAATGTCTTAAGGGATCTCCCGCATTCCAGACATACTCTTCTTTACCTCTATTATGCAATGTCTATCCAGTTTCACCTTGGTAATCAGGATCAATCACACCAGTCAACATGGTAACTCCCTTCTTTGCTCATTGATCCAGAGGATAAGGAGAACAAAATGGTCTGGTGGCATTTTTAGCTTCCAGTTCAATGGAATCAGTGATACGTATCCAGGTGGCAGCAGTCCTCTCTTTGGAACTAAGATATTTAGATCTGCAGAGCATAAGGTGGTAGGGACAGGAAGCAAAAATCTTGCAAATGGGTCACTACAGGTAATAGTGAGTGGTGCCACTCCCATTTCCACCCTTCAATTCCTGGACCTGTGAATCCTTGCTATGAGAGAAACAGCAGTACATATTGAATGGTGGTTTAGAGCATATACAGCCTCCTGGAGAACATTTCCCCAACCCTGTAAGGTATTGCCACCTAGCTGGTGGCATAACTGGGTCTTTAGGAGGCCGTTCCACCATTCTAGCAAGGCAGCTGTTTCAGGATGATGGAGAACATGGTCAGATCAATGAATTCCACGAGCATGGGTCCACTGCCACATTTTATTGCTGTGAAATGAGTCCCTTGATCACAGGCAATGCTATGAGGGATACCATGACAGTAGATAAGGTATTCTGTAAGCTCATGAAGGGTAGTTTTAGCAGACATATGATGGGCATGCCGGGAAGGCAAATCCAAATCCAGAGTGCGTATTCCAGTAGGTACAAACCCTTGCCCTTTCCAGAAGTGGTTCAATGTAATCGACTTGCCACCAGATTTCTGGCTAATCACCTCAAGGAATAGTGCCATGCTGAGAACTGGCAGACTGGGCACTCAGCAGTGGCTGTAGCCAAGTCAACCTTGGTGAGTGGAAGTCCATCTTGCTGGGCCTGTGCATAACCCTTATCCCTGCCACCATGGCCACTTTGCTCATGAGCCCATTGAGCAATGACAGGAGTAACCAGGAAAGAGGATGACTGGTTCCCACAGAACGCATCATCGTATACACTTGATTGTTAAATCCATCCTCTACTGAGGTAACCCTTTGGTGAGCATCCACGTGAGACACAAATATCTTCTCTTCTCTGGCCCATTCAGAGAGGTCTATCCACATACCTCTTCCCCATAAATCCTTGTGTCCAATCTTCTAATCATGTTCCTCCCAGGTCCCTGACCATCCAGCCAAGCCGTTGGCCACAGCTGATGAATCAGTATACAATCACGTGTATGGCCATTTCTCCTTCCAAGCAAAGTGAACAGGCAGGTACAATACTTGAAGTTCTGCCCATTGGGAGGATTTACCTTCACCACTGCCCTTCAGGGAGGTCCCATAAAGAGGCTGTAGTGCCACTGCTGTCCACTTCTGAGTGGTGCCAGCATATTGCGCTGAACAACCTGTAAACCAGGCACAAGTTTTCTCTTCCTCAGCCAGATAGTCATAAGGAATTTTCCACGAGGCCAGAGGTGCAAACTGGGAGATGGAAAATAATGTGGCAGGAGTGGAGACTACAGGCATTTGGGCCACTTCCTCGTACAAATTACTTGTACCTTCAGGTCCTGCATGGGCCTGATCTCATATATACCACTTCCATTTAATGATGGATTGCAGCTGTGATCCTCCAGCTTTGTGACTCTGTGGGTCAGACAACACCCAGTTCATGACAGGCAGCTGAGGATGCGTAGTGACTTGCTGTCCCATGGTTAAGCATTCAGTCTCTGTTAAGGCCCAGTAACAAGCCAAAACCCATTTTTCAAAAGAAGAGTAGTTATCTGCAGTGGATGGCAGTGCTTTGCTCCAAAATCCTAAAGGCTGTGCTGTGATTCACCAATAGGGGCCTCCTAAAGAATCCAAACTGCATCTCTATCTGCTGCTGACACTTCAAGCACCACTAGATCAGCTGGATCATATGCCCAAGTGGCAGAGCAGCTCACATAGAGGCCTGAACCTGTTGCAGAGCCTTCTCTTTTTCAGGGCCCCATTCAAAAGTAGTAGCTTTTCGAGTTATGTGATAAACAGACCAGAGTAACACACCCAGATGAGGAATATGCTTCCTCCAAAATCCAAAGCAAACCACCAGGCATTGTATCTCCTTTTTAGTTGTTAGAGCTTTCAGGTGCAGTAACTGATCCTTCATGTAGAAGGAATATCTCGACATGCCCCAAACCACTGGACCCTTAAAAATTTCACTGAGTTGGAAGGTGCCTGAATTTTTGTGGGATTAATTTACCACCCTCTAGCACACAAATGTTTGACTAACAAGCCCAGAATCACTGACACTTCTTCCTTGCTAGGTCCAGTCAGTATAATGCTATCAATATAAAGGACCAGACTGATTTTTTTTTTATGACTAAGTGAAAATGTACATTCTCATATAAATTTACATGCCCACCTATATGCAGCTTCCACTGCTCTCCCTGTCCGGTGACAGCACACTATTCCTCTCTGCTCCATACATGTCTCATCCTCCCAACAGTCTCCTTTCCCCTCCTCTCCATCCACTCCCCTTCCTCCAGCCAGAGATCAGCAGGGTGATATCCTACAGATGCATAGAACCATAAAGTGAATCCCATATATGGTCACTCTGCATCGCCAAGTCCAATCCACTCGTGTCCGAAGAGTAGATCTTCGTTATGACTTATGGTCAAGGGCAGGATCAGGGCCAGGGCTATGCTCCCAGGGGAACTCCGAAGCTGCTGGACCATCAATTGCAGGACCATCTCTTTTAGTGGAGATCTCAGGATGCACCCCTTTTTATTCCTGTGTTGCCAGTGAGACTCAACTTAGTGAGCTCCATCGCGGCTATCACTGGTGGTGGCCGGGCAGAGTGATATCTTGTGGAAGAGAGAGGCAATCAAGGTCCCTGTTGACTAAAATTATGACATAGGATTGCAGAGTTAATGTAGTCCTCAGATAGGCAAGTGGAAGTGAATGCAAGCTACTTCTGGTGGTCTTTTGAAACAGGTATGGAGAAGAAGGCATTAGCCAGATCAGCACCTAGATACTAAGGACTAGGAGATGTATTAATTTGCTCAAGCAATGAAACTACATCTGGAACAGCAGCTGCAATGGGGGTCACTATCTGGTTTAGGTTGCAGTAATGTACTGTCATTCTCCAAGGTCTTTCTATTTTGTTTTGTAAGCCAAATAGGCAAACTGAATGGAGATGTGAGAATCACCACTGTGCATGGCGGCAGTAATTTCTGCAGTCCCTTCAGGAATGTGGTACTGCTTTTGGTTTACTATAGTTTTAGGCAGTAGCAGTTCTAGTGGCTTCCATTTGGCTTTTCCCACCATAATAGCCCTTACTCTATTTGTCGGGGACCCAGCGTGGGAGTTCTGCCAGTGGCTGAGTATATCTATTCCAATTATATATTCTGGAACTGGAAAAATCTCTGCTGGATAGGTTCAGTGACCCACTGGACCCACTGTGAGATAAACATGAGCCAAGACTCCATTAATAACCTGATCTCCATATGCTTCCACTCTGACTGGTGGGCCACAGTGACATTTGGGGTCTCCTGAAATTAGTGTCAGTTCACAACCAGTATCCAGGAGTCCCTGAAAAGTCTATCTCCTTTTCCCGAATGAACAGTCACTCTCGTAAAATGTCATAGATCCCTCTGGAGAAGGGTAACAGAAAGATTAACAGTATAAATTTTTGGCAGGGTATTGGAATCCTTCATCAAGGAGACATGGCCTCCCCGTCATGCAGGGGGCTGTAGGTCCTTAAACTCGCTCAAGTCGGGAGCCTGAGGGACCATGACTCTCTTTTCTGATGATTCGAGTTAAGTTTCTGTTCACCTGACCTAGAATTCATCCATTCGCACAGAGTAAGTAAATATTTAGTAGGTTTATCATCTATTTCACTCCTAGGGACACCATGACTAAGAAGGCAACTCGGTAAGTCCATATGAGTCAGACTACTCCAAATACTATTTTGCCTCCACTGTCCATTACCATAAACATGCCTACCTTGTCTTTGTCAATTGAGCGCAGCCATTTGGCCCCTAGTACCACAGGGTCCAATTAGCCCCGTTGTAGTTAGATATCTTAATTCAGTTAGGGCAGCTCCCACTGTCAAATCTGATTTATATAAAATAGCAGTCACAACAGTCTTTAAGGATGCTCGAGCTCCCTTCATGAATTTGTTCCTCACAGTTGTGGTAAAAAGTATGTCCTCTGGGCATTCTGTGTGTGGATTTTAAGGTCTAATCTGATAAATCCATTCTAGCATATCAATTTCCCTAAGTCTTTTGATACCATCTTCTACAGTATACCCAGCCAGGTCTGGTAATTCAACTTGATTTAGTGTATGCCACCACACTACCATGTTTCAGCAATCCAGACAAACAAACTATTAGGTCCTTTCCTAACATCTTGAGCTGAAACACTGAAGAAGAAGAAACCGTGCTCAGTGGACCCATATCAATAAATTCAAACTGATCCATCTTTATATTCCTTGTACCACTATCCTACACCCTTGGCAGTTATTCCCATGCATATTTCCCATGTTTTTGTTTTTACGTTTCAGAGAAGTCAAGCGGTTCTTTTGGAGTATTGTGTACCTTCTCCTAGGTCACATTTTGTACTTCACCTTTTGGGGCTAGTGGGGAATTAAGTCTAGTTATAGGTCTGGAAGCCAAAATTGGTATTGTGGAATTGTTTTTAGAACTTTTAGTGTTGTCTCACAAAGCATCTGCCACGGAGCATACCCCAGGCAGTGACTCAGACAAGGGCTCTTTAGAGGTAGCTGGACCACTGCTAATCTTATTTGATTGGAGTGGAGGGGACAATGGCTTTTCTGGGCAGGGTGCTTTAGCCAACAAACGTGTGAAGCAATCCCTTCCCATGAGTGTGAGTCTGCTTGTAGGAGTGATTCACCAGATACTAGGGCATCTGTGTCTCCAGCTTCCTGATTGTCTACTCACATGTCCCCATTCCAAGTTTCAGGATCCCATTTCCTCCCAATCAATGTTCTCATTTTAACTTCAGACACCTCTTGAGTCTGGAAATTGAGTTGGCACTGCAATCCCACCACTCTAACGATAAGGACCTAGGTTTGGCTTTCAGCAGTACTGGCTCTGCCATTACAGGTAATGAGGTTTTCTTTCAAAGCAAGTGGAAGCTTTGAGGTCTTTTATATGGCACTTGAGCTTTGATTCCGAAGCCTTGAGTTCATCTCTTACCAGTTTGTCTAATGCAAGTAGGACCAGCCAATCAGCTTCCTTATACTTCTCATCCTCACACAACTGCAAAAGGATATCTGCACATATGTTCACCCTAATCCTCATCTTGCATCTGTACCTGATCCACTGTTAGTGATAGTTTGCAGATATGGGCTACCACCTCACCCCATGGACTAGCATGGTACTCTTCACTTCCAGAAGCAGAGTTATAACAGCTTTAATACTAGCTGGACTGGAGAACCACTTTAGAAGACTTATCTTTATAATTTTGTTTCTCTAGAAACACTCCGGGTACCAAATTGTCTTAGGTTGGGTTTAGGAGAGCAAACCCAGTAACATGTTGTCATGGTTGGAATTGTGTCCCCCCAAAAATGTGTGCAGTCACGTAGCTGGGATATGGTTCCCGGTATCTTGGAAATGTCTTCCATTGTGTGGCTTTGCTAACTGTGTGTTAAAAGATTAGGGTGGGGCTACGAATTCTGCATAGGATTACTTCCCTGTCCTGCTGTAGGGGGAGTTTCCCTGGAGTGTGGCTTGTCCCACCCTTAACACTTTCAGATAAAAAGGAAAAAGAAACAAAGGACAATTGAGAACCTTGCTACCATCAAGCAAGCAGCACCGGGAGCAGAGTGCGTCCTTCAGATCAGAGGTTCTTGTGTGAGGATGCTCCCTGGAGAAAGACTGATGCAATACCGGACTTCCCTCCAGAGCCGACAAGGGGAAAGTCTTTCCCTGGAGTGGACACCCTGAATATGGACTTGCAACCTACCGGACTGTGTAAGAATAAATCTCTCTTTGTTAAAGCCATCCACTCTGTGGTATTTCTGTTAGAGCGGCCCTAGCTGACTAAAACACATGTATAGAGAAAGATCTGTAATAAGGAAACACATCATACAATTGTAGAAGCTGAAATGTCCCAAGTCCTGTATCGGAGCACACACCTCACACAGCCATGGAAGTTGGAGAATCCACAGTAGGCAAGTCAGAGATTAGAGTTCCAGATCACAGGCTGTGTAGGTTGGCAGATCTCAAAACGGCTGGCAAGATTGCAAAATTTTTTGCTGATCCATGAAACCGCAGGGGTTGGTGAACCCAGGATCGGCAGGTCAGAGAATGTACTCTCACTTACAGCCTGTGAGGGTCGATGAATCCAGCAGCTGCTAGATCAAGTCCCAGGAATCAGACATAAGGAGAAAGAGCAGGAGCTGCTGGCAACACAAGCAGACAGAAGGTAGGCAGCAGACAACAGGGAACTGAAGACTGAGGGTGGGTGGGGAGGCATCACAAGCCCCACCCCTGCCACCGTATCCAGCCAAGGAGACACATAGTCTTGACAATGTTACCTGATTTGCATCCACGCCCTGGACCAGTCAAGCCAATAAAACATACTCCAAGTAGGCTTATTAGGAGGTATGATATCACTGGAGACTCGACAGCCACACAGGCTGTTCTCCACAGCATCTCGAAAGACAATTTTTACACAAGAGTTTATGTATCACTTAAGCAAGAAATACTTCTTGTTTTTGAACAGATGATCACTAAGGACCAAACCAACATGGGGGAAAGAGAACCCAGAAGACAGGTAGACCCACGTGGCTATATTGACATGTGATCAGAGAAACCAGATGGTGCCTGGCTACCACCAGTGATAGCTGTGATGGGGCTGATGAAGTTGAGTCTCATTGGCAACATGAGAATAAAAAGGGGTAGGTACACCTTGCAAACTCCACTGAAAGACTGCAATTGATGGTCTAGGGACCTCTGGGTTCCCCTGAGAGCACAGCCCCTGGTCCTGATACTGCTCCTGTCCATAAATCATTACTGAAGTCAACTCTTCGGACAGGAATGGATTGGACTCGGCAACACAGAGTGACCATATCATGTGTGCACTTTATGTTCTGTGCATCTATAGGATGTCGTCCTGCTGACCTCTTACTGGAGAGGGTAAAGAGGGTGGAGAGGAGGGGACAGGAGATTGTTAGGATGATATGACATGTATAGAATGAATAGAAGGAGTGTGCTGTCACTGGGCAGGGAGAGCAGCAGGAGCTGCACATAGGAGGGTATGCAAATTCATACTGGATTGTGTACTTTCACTCAATCACAATAAATAAGAAATACTTTATTTTTTAAATACATAGTCCACAGATAACTGCATACATCACAAAACAGTCACAAGAAATTCTTTACTAAACTACAGATATGTATGTCAGACACCTGGACTCTAGGCAAAGACAAAACTTACACAAAAATTCCTCAGCTAGTGAAACCAACCTGCCAAATTTACTCTGAGACAAGGAGCAAGAAAGAAAGTTGTGGATACACAAAATGCCAGGCAGCTTTCCTAACTGCTATTTTCCAGGCAGAAGGCCATTTATTAAGAGAACAAAGAAGAGGGGGGAGACCTAGGTCACAGGAGCTGAGGGGTCTCTGAACCTCTTTGGAAAGACACAAGTACAGAGGCCGGAGTAGTCAGTGCAGTAAAAAACACTTAACAGATTACTTAGAGTATCGTTATGGCATCAGTTATGTGAAGCTCTCGATTACACATTGTGAAAAGGGGAAAACATGTTGCAAGGTATTAGGGTTACAACCATCACAGTGTTCAACAAACAAAGTGAAAGCCATGCTTTTATTTAAATATAATGCAAACGTCCAATAAGCAACATTTCATATAATTGATAGAATAAACTGCTTTAATTAGAAAGACCTACTAGAATAAATCTTTAAAATGTTGCTAAAAAATCCTTCTTGATAGTCAGAAGTAACCTAGATGGGTATTCCTCCACTAACACAAACAACAAAAGAGAACCATAGAAGTGTGGTTTGCAAACTGAAGTCTTTAGTACTTCCTATTTCTTTTGGTTCCCAGTAAGATAAATTTTGGCAGCACAATGAAGAGCCAAGAAATTGTCTTAATGTAAATTCTCAAACTGAAAGAAAATTTCGTTAAACACACATTGAATTGTTCCCACCAAGCCTTCCGACGTTGTTGTTGCTCTTAGGTGCCAAAGAGTAGAAAGGAAAATGTGCTAACTACAATTTTAGTTCTCCTATATCCGTCTGGTGATGTAGTTGTTAAGTGCTATGTCTGCTAACCAAAAAGTTTGGAGATTCAAATCCATGAGATGCTCCTTGGAAACTCTATGGGGCAGTTCTACTCTGACCTAAAGGGTCAGAGTTTGTGTGTGTGTGTAAACATATAAAATATTACATTTTAAATTATATTTATATAACATATTTTATTATGTAAATATACATTATGTAAAATATTATTTTATTATTAATATTATGTTGTATATTCTTTATACATTATATATAATATATTTGTATAAATATATAATTATTTGTACATAATAGACATACATTTATATATAATGTATATAATATATGGTTATATATTATATATAATACATTTATATATACCATACTGTTAAACACCATTTGGCATACACATATATATCACACATTATACATATATATGGTATATACATATACACACACACTATATATATACATATATATATAGACATATATATGTGTACACACACACACACATACACACACTACACTCTTGGCCTTTGAGGTTATTTGACTTATTTCCTATCATAATAAATTATATTCTGTGATGGATATCTGTGGTGTATGAAGATTTTTCTATTTTTATATTGCATACTAAATTAGGATAAATAATATAGAATACATATTTATATAAATATATTCATTAATATTATAATAATATATATTAATAAAAGCATATAATATAAACACACAATATATAAATATAATATATATACACTATTACACACCATATATACCCATATATACACCATTACATATCATATATAAAATAGCCAAGTGCTGTTGAGTTAGATCCAACTCTATATTTTATATATAATATATATTATATTATATATTATATAATATACATTTATTACATGCAAATAATTGTATATTATGTATATAAATATATAATAGAATTATATAAAATACATAATTATATATATTTATTGGACACAAAATTTCCAAGACAATGATAATTTACATAAGAGATGTATTAATATAAACAAAATCAAGCAGCTTTTCATAGGAAACATCTTGAAAAAAAATCAAAATAATTTTAGTGAATTATTGCTACCTCAAGAAAACATATACCCCAACCCAATAATGAAAAATCTTAAGCAAATGGAAATTTCTTAATATTTTGGAATATGAACAATGAAGTCAAAGTATTTTCTCATAATACAAGAAGTAAGTGGTTGATGTTGACAGCAGGAAGATAGAGGGATATAAAAAGAAAAAAAAATTGCTGTTGAGTTAATTCTGACTCAGAGCAACCCTTTTAGGTCAGAGTAGGACTGTCCCACAGAGTTTCCAAGGAGTATCTCGTGGATTTGAATCACAGACCTTTTGGTTAGCAGACATAGCATTTAACCACTACATCACCAGAGGGATGTAGGAGAACTAAAATTGTAGTTAGCACATTCTCCTTTGTACTCTTTGGCACCTAAGAGCAACAACAACATCGGAACGCTTCGTGGGAACAATGCAATGTGTGTTTAATGAAATTTTCTTTCAGTTTGACAATTTATGTTAAGAGCTTTGACCTAGTAATCCTACTTCTACAGCTTTATCCTAAATAAGTATGTAATATAAAATACAAAAATCTGCATACACCACAGATATCCATCACAGGATATAATTTATTATGATATGAAATAAGTGAAATAACCTAAAAGGCCAATAGTGTGGTACAGAAACACAAAAGACTATGGTCTTAGACACCCAGTATGGCTATAACCACAAGTAGATGGCTCGTAGGAGAGAAATTTTACTTTGTCACAGTCCAGTAGGCTAGAAGTCCAAATTCAGGGCATTGGCTCCAGGGGAAGGCTTTCTCTGTTGTCTCTGGAAGAAGGTCCTTGTCATCAGCTTTCTCCTGGACTTGGAGCTGATGAACAGGGACCCACCCCCCCTTCCCCCACCCCCCCTTCCCCCACCCCCCTTCCCCCACCCCCCCGTGTCCTTTCCAAGGGACACACTGTGCTCCCAGGGACTGCTTCTTGGTATGAGGTCCCCAGATCTCTCTGCTAGCTTCTTTGTCTTCTACCCAAGAGACTGCCTGAAGATGCAATACAATTTTACACACTGAATCCTGCTCCACCAACACAACTCCTACCCATCCTCTCTCATTAACATCATAAAGGTTTACAGCATGGAAGAGAATCACACAACACATGGAAGACCATCACAAACCAAAAAAAAAAAAAAAACTCACTGCCATCCAGTTGATTCTGATTCATAGCGACCCTATAGGTCAGAGTAGAATTGCCCCCTAGAGTTTCCAAGGAGCACATGGCAGATTTGAACTGCCAACCTTTGGGTTAGCAGATGTAGCACTAAACCTACTCCGCCACCAGGGTTTTTCCCATGAATCATAGCCTAGCCAAACTGCTACACACATTTTTAGTGGAGTCACAATTCAATCCATAACAATTGTTCCATAATAACTTTAAGCAGCATTTTAAAAATGGCAGTTATGAAGAGTAACACAGAAGACATGTTGTTAAATAAAAAAAGGTAGAAGATAACTTGTATAAAGCTGAATTTTAACTATGGAAAACAAGTGTGTGGAAAGAAAATATGAAAGAGATTCATTGAAATAGTACCAGATTTTCTCTGAGCAGGTAAATGATCCAAAACCCTCTGCCATCAAGTTGATGCTGGTTTCCTTCTTTACAAATTTCTGCATTTTCTATAAATGCATATTATTTGGTAGTTGGAAAATACATCAGATTTTAAACAATAGGAATAAAAAAACCCCAAACTCATTGCTGTCAAGTCAGGTCTGACTCATAGTGACCCTAGAGGTCAGAGGAGAACTGCCCAATAAAGTTTCCAAGGAACACCTGGAGGATTTGAACAGCTGATGTTTTGGTTAGCAGACATAGCACTTAACCCACTAGCCACAAGGGTTTCCAAAAATAGGAATAGTAATTAGCTATTTGTAGTTGTGAGGATTACGTAAAATACTAGATGTGAAATTCTGTGGCACATAATAACTGTTTCTTTAGAAAGATAATTAAGAGAATGGATGGCTTCCCTAGTCAGCAATCAGGGTTGCTTTCATTATTGTCAGAAAACAGTAACAAATAAATCCCTACATAGTGCATAGAATCTAATCCTGTAGCTGTAGTTACATCCTTATTCATTAAATAATTGCTTATAATTGCCAAGAGTAGAAAGCAACCTAGATGGTCACAACAGGCCATTGATTCAATGGCTTTTGTCCACCCATGAACTGGTCTATTAGCCATTAAGAGGTGGATCTGTACAGTAATGAAGATGTCTAAGATACAATTTTGAGTGAAAGTGGCAGAACAATGTATTGTGAAAGCTAAATTGCAAGACAGAATATATTGTATTTTTATCAAAAAACTAAAACAAATATATATACTGTTTATATATATGTGTGTGTGATATACTACTCTTTTAAGATGCTAAATAAGTGACTTGGTACTGAATCTCTTATCTAAAAATCAGAAAAATGCTTCTAGCTAAAGCACTTGATTGCTTTTCAGATTTTAGCTGTTAAAATTTTTAAGATGTCAGTCATCTATTAAGAATGAATAAGTTGATTCTTCATGTTCTCTTCCCAAGGGCACAGAAGTCTTCTCTGGCTGGGTGACTGTGTGAGGATAGGATAATGTGTATCTACTGCATGGCAGACTTGGGCGTAATCTCTAGGGCCACCTGGAGCCATGGTACTGACTGCTGGCCAACATAGGGATGGAACGTGCTGACTGTTAATCTATTGTGTAATGTGCTCTTTGAAGTCCAAAACTCCCTCAGGGGGCATCCTGTACCAGGACTGCTTACTGAGGACGTGTAGATTGATGGGTTTAATTATTATACTTGGTCACATAGCCTGCGTTTTGCCATATCACCAGTTCAGTATAAAACACCCTTCAGCAAACTTGTATCTCAGCTTCCCTGAAACTAAAATATCTCACCCTTTATCTTGGTAGTTTGTATTCTGGTGATGAAGCCTGTCCTTTGTGACCTAGGACCTGGAAACCCTGCCTGGGTATTCTGGATATTCTTAGTGTTCTCTTGCTCCTGCTCCTGTGTACCCTTTACCTGTTAGTTTGTGAGTATACCTTATTAGCCTCACGAAACCTCTTAGTTTTCTCATGCAATGTAAATTGTTGCAGTTTTTCTTTCTTTTTTTTTTTTTTTAGGTTTTTATTTAGCAGTGAAGTCATCTTTATTTTGAATTTTTCATGTTTTAGTAGAAAAAACAGTTGCTGGTGGATTGCGAGACCTATTGCTAGTCCTGGTTGTGTAACATAGCAGTCATGCAGTCATATGACATTTGGCAAGTCATTGACCTCAGATTTCTGAGTAACAGAGCAATCGTATGTCACCCTGGATCATTTTTGAGGTCCCGCTGTATGTCAGTTTGGGTCCACTGGAAACATGCCAAAACAGAATTATAAATGTAAGAATTTTTTGTTTGTTTATTGTGATTGAGTGTAAGTGTACTATTCAGTTTAAACTCACATGCCCACCTATGTGCAGCTCCTGCTGCTCTCCTCATCCAGCAACAGCACACTCCTCCTTTCTGTTCTGTACAAATCATATCCTCTTAACAATCTCCTGTCCCTCATCCTCCACCTTCTTCACTCCCCTTCACTGGCCTCTATTAAGAGGCCAGTAGGAAGACATCTATAAGTGCTTAGAACTACAAAGTGCACACATGATATGGTCACTTTGTGTCCCTGAGTCCAATCCATTCCTGTCTGAGGAGTTGACCTCAGTAACAATCTATAATCAGGGGCAGCATCAGGTCTAGGGGTCACGCTCCAGAAGGAACCCCCAGGCCTTATGATCATCAATTACAGTCTTTCAGTGGAGTTCTCAGGGTGCACCCCTTATTGTTTTCATGTTGCCACTGGGACTCAGTTTTGTGAGCCCTATCACAGATGTCACTGGAGGTGGCCAGGCACCATGTGGTTCTTCTGGTGGCATGTTGATGTAGTCACCCACTCACATGGGTCTTTCTGTCTTCTGCATCCTCTTTCCCCCATGTCATTTTTGTCCTTGGTGATCAGCTGTTCCTGCTAAGTTAGGACCATTTGGTGTACCTCAGTTGGCAGCCCGCTAGTGTTTAAGACTCCAGACGCCATCCACCAATATGGCATGGAGAAGACTCTCTTAGCAATAGACTAGTTATGCCCATTGGTATCGATGTCCCCTGAGAGCATGCTTCCTGGATCCCACCCCTGCTATTCTGTCCTTGCCATATTGGGTTAAGATTGGAAGAATTTTCAGGTTATGTTGAAGTCCATTGAAATTGATCTTCTTTCTAATGTGTGCTGTCACTGATTTCACCCAACCAAATTTCTATCAACTATTTAGTCTATAACCAGCCCTCTCCTTCCCTCCCTCCTCTTCCTTGCAGCCATCAGAGAGTCTTCTGTACGTAAGTCTGTTTTCACATCCTTATTGTAGGAGTCTCATACAATATTTGTCCTTGTAGAAATTTTTTTATTTTTTATTTTTCATTTTATTTTTATTATGATTAAATGAAAGTATATATTCCAAATTCAGTTTGCATGCTCGCCTCTCTGCAACTCTGCTCTCCTCACCCTGTGACAGCACACTCCTTCTTTGCACTCTTCAATTCTAGTAACCTGTCCTGTCCTCTCCACCCTTTGTTTTCCCCTCTAGAAATAAACCAGTGGACGCTCTCTTATAAATGTGTAAAACCAAATGTAAGAAATTTATTGGGAGGAAATACCTGGGTGGGGGAGTAGAAGACAGCAGGAGAGTCATCAGACTGTGATGTCATCTATACTTGTGAAAGAAATAGGGGAAGGAAAGAGGATTAGGTAATAAAGGCCTCAGACCAGGGCACAGTTCTAAACAGGCTTGGCCAAGCCAAGAGAAGTCCCCAAACAGATTAAACCATCCATTACAAAAGTCCTATGCTGGGCAAGAGTGCTCTGCTTCAGTAGCTCTGCTGTTGTTGTCCATCATTGGCTAGGAGCAGCCGCAGAGGAGAATGACCTCAGCCTGAACACTGGGACGGGTTCCAAACGTACAGCAGTTGATGACTATTGGCTACTACAAAATCTCACAGCAGGTTCTCTCTTGAAGGATGATGTGAATGGCACAGCTCTAGGACTGCTACACTTCCCTGGGTCCAACATCCTGAGATATTCACAATTCCTTATTTTCAGTCTAGAAAGTCTACTCTTCAATTGAGAGCCCTAGGCCTAGGTTTAGAAGGTGTGTTGTGCATGTCCCCTGCTTGCGTCAGCCTGCTCAACGTAGATTTCTTTTCTGCCTTCCTCATACTCCTTCTAGCTGCTTATCCTGTAACTCCATCCACCTCCTCCCTCTATTCTGCTAGTGATATTGTAAATGGCACAGACTGAATTTATTTCCCCCAAAAGTATGTGCTGAAATGCTAATCCCTGTACTTGTAAACAGAGGATCCCTGATGGTGTGGTGAAGGGCTCAACTGCTAGCTAAAATGTCGGTGTTTTGAACCCACTGGCTGATGTGACAGTGGGCTTCTGCAAAGATTTACAGCTTTGGAAACCCTATGGGGCAGTTCTACTCTTAAAAGGTTGCTATGAGTCAGAATTGACTTGTCGACAGTGGGTTAGTCAGCTAGCACTTGTAAATATGACCCTGTTTGAAGATCAGTCACATCCACAGTACTTTCCGCAAAATAGAATATTATTTGATTTAGACGTTGTACCAGCATTATATCATGTAGAGGTCATCCCCAGATTACAAATGACTCACTTGTGGACAGTCTGTACTTAAAAATGAACTGCCATAAAGCTGTTACATTAAAAATTTGACTTAAAGACCTACAACAATTCATAATAATGAATGCAAATACTTTGGTTTTTTATTAATTTTATTTATTTATTGTGATTGAGTGAAAGTGTACAATCCCGTTTAAATTTGCATACCTGCCTGTATGTAGCTCCTCCTGCTCTTCTTGTCTGGTGACAGCATACTGCTCCTTTCTGTTCTATACATGTAATATTCTCTTAACAAACTCCTGTCCCCTCCTTTCCACCCTCTCTACTCCCCTCTAGTAAGAGGCCAGTAGGACAACGTCCTATAGGTGCTTAGAACCATAAAGTGCACCCATGATATGGTCACTCTGTGTCGCCAAGTCCAATTTATTGTTGTCCGAGGAGTAACCTCAGTAATGATTTATGATCAGGGGCAGCAACGGATCTAGGGGCTACGCTCCCAGGGGAACCCCAAGGCCTTTGAACCATCAACTGCCGTCTTTTAGTGGAGTTCTCAGGATGCATCCCTTTTTATCCTTGAGTTGCCACTGGGACTTAACTTTGTGAGCCCCATCACAGCTGTCACTGGTGGTGGCTAGGACCATCTGGTTCTTCTGGTCACATGTTGATGCAATCACTCATTCATGTGGGTCTTTCTGTATTTTGGGTTCCCTTTCCCCTGTGTCATTTTTGTCCTTGATGATCATCTGTTCCTGCTGAGTTGGGACCACCTGGCGTACCTCAGTTGGCAGCTTGCTAACTTTTAAGACTCCAGATGCCACTCACCAATATGGGGTGGAGAAGACTCTCTTAGCAATAGGCTAGTTATGCCAATTGGCCTTGATGTCCCCTGAGAGTAGCACATACTACTTTTTGATGTGCATGAAATCACCACACAGTTTACAAACATTTCTTAGGTGTTATGTCCACTACATCCTCTTCTCAGACTAGAACTTCTGAACTGCCACTACCTTATGAGATCATGGAGGTATATGGGGTTGGACAGTGCCTCAATCGTTGTTATGTGGCATGTGGCTGTAGGGGTTTTCTTTTGTTACATTAATGAGGTCACACCAAAGTAGGGTGGGTATAAGTGTAATCATTTTCGAGTAACAAAATGAGCAGAACAGACAGAGAAATACACAGGAGGATACATGAAGAGACAGACACAGCGCAGATGCATCTCTAAGCTCAGGAACCCTGTTAGCAGCTACTATGAGGCTTAGAGACAAAAGTGGGCCTCTTACCAGAGCCATGCCCTGAATTCAGTACTGCAGCCTCCTGTACTGCCAAAAATAATAATAGCAATAAATTTCTGCTCGTTGAAGCTACCATTTGTAGTACTTTTTGTTATTATAGCAATAGGTAACTAGGACAGTAGGTAAGCATGCCAGGACTGGCAGCATCACTTCAGAACTTTTTTGTAAAAGAGTTCTGAACCTTGGCTGCACATTAGAATCACCAGGGAGGCTTCAGAAAGAGCCAGTGCCCAGCACATATCCCAAATTAACTAAATCAGAGTTGCTGGCGGCAGGACCAGGCATATTTTTTAAGATTTGTAGGTGATTCTGTGGAAACCCTGATGGCATAGTGGTTAAGTGCCACAGCTGCTAACCAAAAGGTCAGCATTTCAAATCTGCTGGGTGCTCCTTGGAAACTATGGCACAGTTCCACTCTGTCCTGTGTTGGGTTGCTATGAATCAGCATAGACTTGATGGCAGCAGGTTTCGTAGGTGATTCTGCAGCAGGCACAGTCAGAGCACTCTTGCAAGGACCATTGACCAGGGAAGAAGAATCACAGTCTACATTAATGAAAACAACCCAGTGGTGGTATTTTTGTTTCTTTTCTTTTTTAAAGAGAATCTTAAAACTATTTCTCTTGCATTTTGAATTAGGAATAAGAAATACTAATTTTATCCAATAAGGACAACACAAAAAGTAAAATTCATGCAAAATATCCCCCACAATTTGTCACATCAGAGTCCACCAGACTCCATAGTCATAACTCTTGTTTCCTCACCCTATGAAATTATGATTTCCTCTGTTTTGTGTTTCAGGGAAAGTTATGTTTCAATAATAATGAGAGGTTCAGTCAATTCGAGACTGAGCTGGTTTCTAAAAAAAATTTTTGTTTGAGGTTTGAGGTTGTGTCTTGGTGGAAGAGCTGAATTAGAGTAGTTTTTCAGCAATTCTGGGCTGAGTTTTAGTTGGGATTTGTTTGGTCTTCTGTTGTCCAGCAGATCACTGCTGTCAGAAGACAGGTACTTTTATTAACTGTTTTTCATTCAGGTATTTCTTGTAAAGGATAGTGTGCTAGGGATGAGTGATACAAAGATGAATGAAATGTGACAAGTCTGTTAATGTGAACCAGGGTTAATTAATTAATAGAGCAGCCTTACAATGAATGTGACTCTAACTTTCTTTTTCTTGTTTTAGCATTTTTATTTATTTACTTATTTATTCTTTTTTTATTACAATTGAGTGAAAATGTGCATTTCCACATAAATTTGCATGCTCACCTATATGCAGCTCCTACTGCTCTCCCTGCCCAGTGACAGCACACTCTTCGTCTCTGCTCCATATATGTCCTATCCTCCCAACAGTCTCCTATCCCCTCCTCTTCACCCACTCCCCTTCCTCCAGGAGGAGGTCAGCAGGATGATATCCTATAGATGCAGAGAACCACAAAGTGCCCAGAATATATGGTGACTCTAACTTTCAAAGAGTAAGATATACATATACTTCAATATCATTCATAATAATACTGTTAGGTGTTTTTAGTTTACTTATTTAAAAATGTATACAGAAGCAAATTCATTTTTTTTAAAGAATTTAAAGAAACTATCAGGCAGAAGTAGATTGGAAACAATCGGGAAGAGGTTTTTACATTTTATTGTAAAGAGTAACAGAATTACAAGTAACTATAGACATGGGTTGGGTTTTGTTTCTTAAATAAAAGTATCTATAAAGCCAAGCCAGCCAAGTGCCATCGAGTCTGAGAAGTTTATTTCATCAAGGAATTAAGAAATAATTTGAAGATGTTTTAAAGGTTTTGCCAATGAATTCAAAGTTATCTTCCTGATTTCCCAGTAGTAAAGGAACATGAAACAATATAATTTGACAGCTCTTATCCTTTCCTGGTAGTCCTACCTTGGTTTGAAACAGTGGCCCTGCACTTAAAAAAGCTATTACTTGTGGGTGGAGAGGAGGGGAAAGGAGACTGTTGGGAGGATGAGACATGTATGGAGCAGAGAGGAATAGTGTGCTGTCACCAGGCAAGGAGAGCAGTGGGAGCTGCATATCGGTGGGCATGTGAATTTATATGGGAATGTACGTTTACACTCAGTCATGATAAAAAAGAAAAAAAAAGCTATTACTTTTTTAAAAATACAAATATCTAATTGTGGCAAAGAAGAAGACATCTCTCAGTTCAGTTGGGACAAACTGATCTAAAAGAACACCAAAAGATTCTTAAAAAGATACTCTATCAATCAGAGTTCCAAAAGAGAGACAATTAAAAGATATGTCTTTAAATATCTGTATCCATACTTATCTGTCTGTTTGCGTGTCTCTCTGTTATATAGGCCAGTATACAATGTTGCTGAGGTGAAATCAATTTGAAAGAACCTAACATCTCTTACATAAGCCTGCCCTATTGATTTTGGATCTACCAAGCCAGTCCTCATAAACCTGTAAGCCAATTTTTTGCACTCAATCTCTCTCTCTCTAGGAAATCAGATAGAGAGATAGACAGACCAACAATATATATAGAGGGAGAGATTATAGATATCTACAAAAGCTAAGAAAAGCCTGGTTGCATAACAGCTAAGTGCTACATCTGCTAATCGAAAAGTCAGCACTTGAATCTGCCAGGCACTCCTTGGAAACTCAATGGGGCAGTTCTACTCTGTCCTATAGGGTTGTTATGAGTTGGAATCAACCCAAGGGCATTAGGTTTGGTTTTATAAAAGCTACACCAGCCAAGTCAAGTGGAACATTAGCCAAGTGAACAGACAAGACTGACAATCACAGATACCATTTTACTTCATGTAAACATGTAAAAAAAATGAATAATTTGTTATTTCTAGAGTTGCAAACATACCACCTTAATGTTTTCCAAAGCACAGGAACAATTATGTTTTTTCAAAAGGAGAATGGGAATCCTCTAGGTAAAAATTTGATATTATCAGAAGTTTAAAAACTTTTCAGTTGTATGTAACATCAGAAAAGGAGCCCTGATTGTGTAAATGTCAAAGTGTTCAACCACTAACTGAAAGGTTTGTCAGTTCAAACTCAGCCAGTGGGTCTGCCATGGATTGAGTGGTGTTCCCCCACAAAAGATGTGTAGTAATTTGGATAGGTCATGTTTCCCAGTATAATGTGATTGTCCTCAGTTTTGTGATTTTCCTATGCTGTAAATCCTAATCTCTGCCTGTAGCTAATTAGGCAGGATTACGTTAAAAGAGGAAAAGGGTGGAACTGCAACACCCCTGCTAAAGGAGTTTCCCTGGAGTGTGGCTTGCACCACCTTTTATCCTACAAGAGATAAAAGGAAAGGGAAGCAAGCAGTGAGTTGGGAACCTCATGCCGTCAAGAAAGCAGCACTAGGAGAAGAGCAAGTCCTGCTGACATGAAGTTCCTGGGCCAGGACGTTCCCTGAACAAAGACTGATGCAAAACAAGGACTTCCTTCAGAGCCAACAAAGAGGGAATGCCTTTTCCCTGGAGTCAACACTCCGAATTCACACTTGTAGCCTACTAGACTATGTCAGAAGAAACTTTTCTTTGCCAAAGCCATCCATTTCTGGTATTTCTGTTACAGCAGTACTGGATGACTAAACCAGGATCCATGAAAAAAGACCCAGTAATCTGCTTCCATAAAGATTGCGCCATGAAAATCCTATAGGACAATTCTACTCAGTCACATGGGGTCGCTTTGAGTCAAAATTGGCTTGATGGCAGACGAGGTCATGGAAGTTTCATCAAACATCTACATTCCCTGAATGATGCAATTGCTGGGCTAAAAGATGGGGGGACCATGGTCTTGGGGAACACTTAACTCAATTAGCATAGCATAGTTTATAAAGAAAATGTTCCACATTTTACTTTGGTGAGTAGCATTTGGGGTCTTAAAGGCCTATGAGTGGCCATCTAGGATATCCCATTGGTCTTATCCCTTCAAGAGCAAGGAAAAATGAAGAAAACTAAAGATACAAAGGAAGAGTTAGTCCAAGGATTACTAAGGACCACATCTACAGTGGCCTCCGCCAGACTAAGGCCAGTACAGTTATATGGTGCTCAGCTACCACCATGGACTACTCTGACAGGGATCACAACAGAGGGTCCTAGACAGAGCTGGAGAAAAATGTAGAACAAAACTCTAACTCAAGAAGAAAGACCAGATGTGCCGGCCTCACAGAGACTGGAAAACCCCTGAGAATACGGCCCCTCAACACCCTTTCAGTTCAGTAATGAACTCACTCCTGCGATCTACCCTTCAGTCAAAGACAGGACAGACCCATAAAAGAAAATGAGACTAAAGGGGCATGCCAGCCCAGGGACAAGTACTAGATGGCTGGAGGGGACAAGAAAGCTGGTAATAGGGAAAGCAAAATTGATAAGGGAGAATGTGGGTATGTGGTGGGATCGTTAACCAATGTCAGAAAACAGTATGTATAGTAACTGTTTAATGAGAAACCAGTTTGTTCTGTAAACCTTCATCTAAAGTACAATAAAAAAATGTTTTTAAACTGGTTTGATGGCACCTAACAACCACAACAACATACTGTCAAAAAGCAAAGGCTTTCTTAACATGCTCTTATTCTCTCAACTTCAGTAGAGAAAATTCCTAACTCCTGTATCATGATTCTAAGGAGTACATATTTCATCTTACAGGAGAAATGTCTACATTGGTGATACAGATTCCTATTATTTATTAAAATACTTTTAGCTTATATGTCAATTGCATGTCTGAGCTACACAATCAGGAGCTCACACTCAGAGAAAACAGATGTGCATGCAGGCTAAAAACATTAGAAGAGATGGTCAGTTTTTAGAATTAGAATATAATATCAGAATAATACTCACTTAACAGTGTTATATCATAAACATTTCTTGTTCACTGCATTATATTCTTATTAGTGGGTTTATTTATTTATTTTCTCTGAAGATATTTGCAAGATTTATTTGTCATTATCTTCTTTCGTCTGCATTGTGTCTGCTTTCTCTGGGTCCCCTATTCCTGCTATTTTAGTATCTGTCTTTCATAAGAAGTTTCCCTCAAATGATAATAAGAGCCAACACTTATGAAATAATTATGTATCAGGCACTATGTGAAGCTCTTGTATTAAATCATTCAGTAAGCAGTTTATTCATATTTAAAGTGCTTCACTAAAGACTAACTGGGAACTGTAAGTACAAGGGTGAGGTCTGACAACCGATAGATTTGCAGGAGAGAAGAATTCAATGTAGATCTTAACGATTTGGTTAGAGATTCCCGTAAGTCAGTACATGCGGCCTTTCCCTTGGGCAGTTGAGTTCTTCCATAAAGTAATAATCTTATCTCTTGCTGAATGAACATACACATACCTGCTAATATTGCCCTAGATGGTACAAGCACTTTGTGCTTGACCATTGAAGGCTAACAGTTCAAACCCACTCAATGGTACCATGGGAGAAAAGCCCTGGCAATCTGCTTCTGCTAAGACTACAGCCCAGACAACTCTGTGGAGCAGTTCTACTCTGTAACACATGGGGTTGTTATACGTCAGAGTCGACTTGAAGGCAACCAACAACAACAGGGAACCTTGATGTTGCAACGGATAAGTACTCAGCTGTTAACCGCTTTAGGAGAAAGATTCGGCAGTCAGCTTCCGTAAAGATGGTCCAGGCAGGGACCAACAACATGACACCCACAGACCAACAACATGAAACCTGCCTCTGAAAATAGAGGGTGCCAAGAGACTAAAGAAAGAGGCGGGTGGGCAACTCCATTGTGCAGCGAAGGAATTTATTAGGGTGACTTACATACCAAGATGGAAACCCTGGTGACACAGTTGTTAAGAGTCTGTCTGCTAACCAAAAAGTAGGCAGTTCCACACTACCAGGTGGTCCTTGGAAATCCAATGGAGCAGTTTTACCCTGCCCGATAGGGTTACTATGTGTCAGAAACACCTCAGTGGCAATGGGTTTTATACCAAGACAAGTTCTGGGCATCTGCAGGACAAAATCAGATCTCTGTACCCTGCAGTGGGAGGGCAGAGGTTTTATAGCGGTAGAGGACAATAGTGGCTACATGCAGAGGAATGAAAACCATAGGGCATTCATTTTTGGCCTTGCAGAGTCTGCTTCCCTTCTAGTCTGCTCCTAGAGGCCAGCTCCTACAGTCTGGCACGCTCCCTGCCATAGCCCAAGAGATCACGTTCCTTCCCTGGTGGGAAAAGATACAGAAGTGTGGTTGTCCAGGTGCGGTGTGGTGCGCGTGCATGTGCAAGAGACAGAAAGTTACTGTGTATCCAGACCAGGGAGAAGTCGTTTCTGACAAGGAGAAAGAACTGGCAGAGAGAAAGTGACATAATTCCAACCCTCTGTATCAGAGAATGCTCTGCCCAAGGCCTTTACTTATGTAGCCTGGATGGGAGGAGTAGACACAGACCATTTCCCCAGCAGTCCACCTCCCAACTCGTATCAGGGTGCCAGAAAAGGAAGCAAAGCAGTACTAAGACCTGATTTGCCCATCACCTATTTTGGACATTGAGCTGCATGTCTACACGGTTTGGTGCATAGCTCGGGTGGATGATATGTCTTGGCATCATTTGAAGCAGCAGCTCATGAGGCTCACTAGTAGGACTGTCCTCAGCAGACTGATCATGCCTGCTCGGAGGAGAGATCCCTAGCATTCTAGTTGTGGCTTAATCCAAACCAACTAAATCGATCAAAACTTTGTATTTGTCAAGCATGGCCCCTGGCCCTGATGCTGCCCCTGTCTGTAAATCATAATGGTGGTCAACTCTTTGGTCAGGAATGGATTGGACTTGGTGACTCAGAGTGACCATATCATATGTGCACTTTATGGTTCTATGCATCTATACCATGCTGTCCTACTGACCTCTTACCAGAGGCAGGGGAGAGGGTGGAGAGGAGGGGACAGGAGATTGTTAGGAGCATATGACTTGTATAGAATGGAGAGGAAGAGTGTGCTGTCACTGGGCGGTAAGAGAAGTCGGAGCTGCACATAGGCGGGCATGCAAATTTATATGGAAATGTACATTTCCACTCAATCATAATAAAAAAAAGTAGCCTAAAAAAATCAATTTTAACTTGTGTGCAGAATTTTAAATATATATATATATCTTCTTAATATTTTCATGAATTTTACTCTATTCAAGAGGTGAACAGAAAGCCAATATTCAGAGACCATACTAGAATGTTGTCAGTTTCTGTGCTGGGCACTTTGCATATATCTCATTTAATGTTTAAGAAACAAATTCCTTTCCTGCATAGATTGTCTTGCTAATGAACAAACACAAGTCCACAACCCCATTTCTAACTCTTACTGGACTTCTCCTCCAACCTTTCCTGCAACTAGTAGAGGAGGCACTGGCTATGTTTATAATGTTACTTTCTACCTCATGATCTCAGCTCCTAAAACAGAAAGTAACTATGATAAATACTGAAAGCTTTCTCCATGACATTGTGTACATTTTGCCCTTACACTGTGTCTTTTGGCTAGTACTGAAAAGGTCTTCTCTGTTTTAAAATGAAATTGAATAAAGAAGTGATCACCCTCAAAAAAAAAACACAAAAAACTTTCCATTTGTCCAAAGTCTTCTGTATGTATAACATGTCCTGATTCATTTATGTAAAAACAGCATGTTTTTCCCAACATGGTACATTATATGAACAGTACATGTTTCAGTACAAGTAACACAAAAGCTCCCTTTCTCAGTACAATGAACAAGGTATTCCATTGCCAGAGAAGGCTAACTCAGACGTGGTGTAGTCAGTTAACATATATCAGACCACATGGTCATATTCTGTAGGTTCTCCGTGTCCAGAGTAACATCAAACCCAGTCTTAAAAGTATCATCATCTGAGTCAAACTATCTTGTCTCATTCTGTTTACATTTTTAACACACAGAAATTTCCTCCTAAAGTTGGAGCATTTTCCACAGGCACCTTTCATACTTTAAAAGACGTTTTCCCATGAGTAGTGGAGTCAACTGTGTTCACTTGCCACATCATCTCCTCAGTACACCGTGTTACACATTCAGCTTACTGACAGATCAGGTAGGACAATGTGGGGAGATGGCTTGTCATCTTAGTTCAAATGCAGACAGTGCCAACAGTTGGTCTAATCAATAGCTGTATCTAAAGCCTACATCACTGGGGCCCACAGACAAGTGGCCTACCTATCATTGTGAGGTGATCTGGGAAGAAAAACAGACAACGTACAATTCCCCTCTCATCTTCGCTATCACCCTCAACTTCAGTTGAGGATTGCCAGGGTATAAACATCAATGCTGTCTGTGCTAGTTACGAGGCAGTGACCTCTGTGGGAACTGAGATCTTTTGTCAGCAACGGTTGTATACAAAGAAAAAATTGCATGGAGCAGAAAATTTGACGAAACATAGGGTGCAAATGAGAAATGTCTTTACAGGGAACTGCTACATCAAGACCTTAGACTGCTGGCCTGAGATGTATACTTTAGCACGGGTTGTCTTGCCCTCTCCCATCAGTCATTTAAGCCTGTCCACTGAAGAGCTGAATAACCTCAGTGGCTTGGGGGTGACACAGAATGTAAAGCATTCCTTCATGATCCAGTGGAAGGCTCTGTATATGTAAGATGGTCCTATATAACTTACCTACTGAGAACACCCTGGCCTATCGGCTCAAGAATCTGTCCTGGGGTAAGTTTTAGTGTTGACCAGAGTCTTGTAGGCAGGCCTGTTTCCTATGCTGTTCAGTGACAGTCCATGCACACGGGCCCAGTCTAGGGTGGTGTGTGACTCTCCACAGGCCATCTTCTCTTAAATCCAGGAGTAGTCAGTTACTCCCCTCTTTGCCCTGGAGTAGAGGTTGCTTCAGACTCTGTAGTCAGCTGGAAAGAGCAGTATGTTCATTGATTTTAGCTCATTTTCTTACCATCTGTATCTTTCTTAATATATGGAAGCTGCAAAATATTCAGTTTATGAAGGCTTCTGGTTACTTAAGTTCTAATAATTGATATTGCACCGTACTTTAAATTTATCTTAAAATTGTTGCCCAATTTTACAATAGGTCTTCTGCCTTTATATCAGTTAGTCTTAATGACTGGCTCAGGTTGCTCATAAAAGTAATGAACCATTCATTTATTTAATCCGTCTCAATAGCTGATGCAGTTCACTGAACCCAGTGGTTGAGTTGGTGTGATTGATACTGTATGTAAGTGTAGCTGAAATAAAGTTGACAGTCACATTCAGGAGCCTGGTTTATCTTGCAGCACTGTAAGCCGTGGGTTAAAAGGGACTGTGGGGAGTTTTCTCAAGGGTTGGGGACACCTAAATACATAGAGTTTAGGTTCTTCATACCCATTCCAACCAGAGCAGTTCATCTATTTCACTTATTGATATCTCTCATCAAATGTTCTCTGAACACTTTCAGGTCTGAAAACAAATTTAAAAAATTACTGATAAAAACATAAAAACAGTCAATGTCACCGTAGTTCTCAATTGCATCATCGTTCCGCACTCCATTTATTATTTTCTTCAACAAATATTTACGAAGCATTTACTTGTGCTAGTGACTAACTTGAGTTTTGATGAGAATCCCCAAAGGCACTAGTAGTTAGACATTCTGTATACCAAAAGGTATGCTCAGTGTAAGAAAAAAAAAAAGACAATTTTCTTAGGCTTTTCCAGCCTGTACAGTTTCCATTTCCTTTGTTCTCAAGATAACCAAATAGATAAGAAAAATTAATTTTTGAAAAGTTTGCAGTAATAAGAAACCAGAATGCCAGTAGTGTTTGTATTCTATGGTTTAATGTCTATATGACGCTGCCCAACTGGTCTCTTTTTAGAGGGGAGAAGAGAGACTGGAGAGGAGTAGACAGGTTCTGCCCGGGTGGATACTGCAAGTGAAGAATGGAGGGGATAAGCGTGCTGTCACAGGGTGAGGAGAGTAGACAGAGTTGCACAGAGGTGGGTACTCGCGGTTTTGTATGGCCAATTGATTTAGATTGTAAACTTTCACTTAATCACAATAAAAACTTTTTTAAAAAAGAAATTGTTTCATGAAAACATAATAATAATAAACTGGAAAATCAAATATGATTATTATTCAGAATTTAGTTAAGGAAAATAGCATGCTATGGAACCAACACTGACCTCTACTATGTACTGAGTGTTGTCATAAACGGAGAAAGAATTGAGGTTGTCAAGAATTTCATTTTACTTGGGTCCACAATCAATGCCCTTGGAAGCAGCAGTCAAGAAATCAAAAGATGCAATGTATTGGGAAAATCTGCTGCAAAGGACCTCTTCAAAGTATTCAAAAGTAAGGATGTCACCTTGAAGGCTAATGTGCACCTGACCCAAGCCATGGTATTTTCCGTTGCATCGTATACCTGCGAAAGTTGGACCATGAACAAAGAAGACAGAAGAATTGACGTCTTTGAATTGTGGTGTTGGAGGAGAATGCTGAATATGCGACGGAATGCCTAAAGAATAAACAGATCTGTTCTGGAAGTACAACCAGAGTGCTCCTTGGAAACCAAGATGGCAAGACTGCGTCTTACATGCTTTGAAGATGTTGTCAGGAAAGATCAGTTCCGAGAAGGACATCATGTTTGGTAGAGTGGAGGGTCAGCAAAAAAGAGGAAGATCCTCGAAGAGATGGATTGACACAGTGGCTGCAACAACTGGCTTAAGCACAAAAACGAGTTTGGAAATGGTGCAAGACCAGGCAGTGTTTCGTTCTGTTGTTGTTCATAGGGTCACTATGAGTAGGAACTGACTTGATGGCACCTAGCAACATCAACAACATGTTGTTTCCTCCAAAAAGACATGTTGAAGTCTGCATAGATTGAATTGTGTCTCTCCAAAAATGTGTGTAGCAGTTTGGCTAGGCTGTGATTCCTGGTATTGTGTGCTGTTTCTATATATTGTAAATTCTGCAGGCAGCTGTTGTTGGTGGCACAGGCCTCAATGTTAAGACTGTATTGTGCCTTGAGGCAGTCTCTTGGGCTATATAGCAAAGGGAGACAAGCAAAGACTTGGAGACCTCAAGAAGCAGTCCTGGGAACACAGGATGTCCTTTGGAAAGGAGCTGAGTCCTTGTTGTATCATGAATTGAATTGTGTCCCCCGCAACATGTGTGTAGCCATGTGGCTGAGTCATGATTCCCAATATTTTATAATTGTCTTCCCCTTTGTGGTTTTTATACTGTATGTTAAAGGATTAGGGTGGGACTGTAAATCCCTTCATAAGATCACCTCCCTGCCCTACTGTAAAGAGAGTTTCCTAGAGTATGGCTTGCACTACCCTTTATCCTTTCATCCTACAAGAGATAAGAGGAAAAGGAAGCAAGCAGAGAACTGGAAACTTTGCACCATCAAGAAAGCAACACCAGGAGAAGAGCATGTCCTTCAGACCTGAGGTTCCTGTGCCAAGATGCTTCCTGGACAAAGACTGATGCAACACAAGGACTTTCCTCCAGAGCCAACAGAGGGGAAAGCCTTCCCCTGGAGCAGACATCCCTGAATTTGGACTTGTAGCCTACCAGACTGTGTAAAAATGAACTTTGCTTTGTTAAAGCCATTCACTTAGTGTATTTCTGTTAGAGCAGTACCAGCCTGAAACACTGTGTATCAGAAACTCCCAGTCCAGGGGAAGATGGATGACAAAGACCTTCCTCCAGAGCTAACAGAGAAAGATTTCCTCTGGAACAGGAGCCCAGAATTTGGACTTATAGCTTCCTATAGAACAAAAATTTAATCCTATAGAATAAAATTTCTCTTTTTAAAGCTATTCACTGGTAGTATTCCTGTTAGAGTTATATCAGATGACTAAAACAAAGTCCTAATCCCTGAGATGTGTGAATGTGACCCTATTTGGACATAGTTTCTTTGCAGATGTAATCAAGTTAAGATGAAGTTATTGGATTAGGTTGGACCCTAATCCAACCAGTACCCTTATAAAACAAAGGAAATTTAGATACAGTAAATACAGATAGGCAAGGAGAATGCTAAATGAGGGCAAGGCAAAAATTGCAGTGATGGAATGCCAGGGATTGCCAGCAAACACCATAAAGCCTTTAGAAAGATTATGGCCCTGATGACACTTTGATTTCAGACCTCTAACCTCTAGAACCAGTCGCCATGAGTTGGACCTGACTCCAGGGCACTGGGTTTTGGGGTACCCTGTAGAACTGAGAGAGCACATTCCTGTTGTTTTAAGCCACATAGTTTGTCTAAGTTTTAGCCTCATGAAGAGGCAGGCTTATAGCAAAGGGAGTTTTATATAGTACTTATGAGGTCTGACAATTACATTCGTGAACTCATCCTAGAAAAGTGCTTTGTATCTCATTGCTGAATATCACTATGGTCACTTTTAAAGTACCTCCCTTGGGAAGCTATGCACTGATTCCAGTGCTTAGTCCACTCTTCAAAGTAATTTTGGAACTCTTTTTCTGGAATGGCCATCAGAGCTGTCATTGTATTACCCTTGATATCCTGAATGTTATCAAAATGTCTTCCTTTCAGTATTTATTTAGGGTAAAGAAAAGTTCATTGTGGGCCATATCAGGTGAGTAGCTACAGTGTTGCAATACAGTTATTTGTTTACTGGCTAAAAACTCCCTTACAGACAGTGCTGTGTGAGCTGGTACATTGTGATGCAGGAGCCATGAGTTGTTGGTGAAAATTCAGGTTGTTTTCCTCTAACTTTTTTCAGGCAGCCTTTTCTGCACCTCCAAATAATAAACTTGGTTACCTTTGTCCAGTTAGTACCAATTCATAATGAACAATCCCTCTGATATCATAAAAGGTTAGCAACATTCTTGTGACTCGATTTGGACTTACAGAACTTTTTTGGTTGTAGAAAATTGTCTGACTTCCACTGTGCGCTTTGACACTTTGTTCCAAGGCCACATTGGTTGGTACACTCATGTTTCATTACCAGTGATAACACAGGCCAAAACATCGTCCTGCCTCTCCAAAAGGACATGGCAAACTTCAGCTCTCCTTTGCTTGCATTCATAAGTGAGCTCCTTCAGGAACATTTTTTGCACATACTTTTCTCAAGCCAAGATTTTTAGTTAAGATTTTCCTGTTTCTCTATCATTGTTTACGTGGTCTGCTGTGCTTCTCTCAGTCAGCTGACAATATTGATACACAGTTGGATGAATTTTTGCAATGTTTTAGTCAGTTCTGCTCGTTACTGGCCACTTTGACCTCTCCTCACCAGTAGTGCTTTCTCTCCCCTCAGAAAAACATTTAATCCAATCATACACTGTCATTTTCTTCATGGCATTATCCCCATAAACTTGGACTAGCATGTCCCTGATTTCACTTCTACTCTTACCAGTGATCAACAAGAAATTTAATGTTTGTTTGTTGCTCTAATTCAAGCTCTGACATTCTCATGATGGCACACAAAAACATGCAACAACAATAATGAATGTTGGTCAGCAAAGCACCACCACACATCAACACAAACACAGCTGTGAGACACTGATATACCACGGTTATGAAACCTTACCGAGTTGTTTGTACGGTGCTCCAAAAGTAAGCACACAGTGGCAAGTTCACAAACTTAATTGTCCGACCTTGTATTAAGAACTTTGCATATTTTAGTCAACTTAATTTACTTTCTTTGATGAATTCTATTATTACTCCCATTTTACAAATGATGAAATTGAAGCCCAGACAAAAGTGGCTTGCTCCTGACACACAATTATTAAAAGACAGTGTTGGACTATAAACCTAGACCCTTAGTTCACTTGCATAACCACTGCCTTCGTCTGTTTTGTCTTCCTTTCCCCCAAAATATATGAGCTCTCTGCCTTCTGTTTTGTTATGAATTTCCTCCAGCCAAATTCCTGTCCTCTCTTTCCTTTTATGCAAACCACCACCATCCACTGCCACGCAGACCCCTAATTCCCTAAGCAAACACCTCAGAATCTCATTCCTACTTCAAGTAGCTCACCAAAATATTTCTCAGAGGAATTTTGTTGAGTAGGCTTGTTCTATATCTTTTTTTTCTCTTTTTATTATGATCAAGTGAACGTTGCCTGTCTGCAACTCCATCTGCTGTCCTCACCCTGTGACAGCATGCTCCTCATTCTCACTCTTCTAGTATCCTCTTAATGAATGCCTGTTCCCTCCTCTCCACTCTCTCCTCTCCCCTCTAGAATAAATCAGTAGCACAGCCTTCTATAAATGTGTAAGATCATAAAGTACACACACCTGAGTTCAGGTCATTCTTGTCTGAAGAGTTGACCTCAGTACTAGTTTCAGATCAGGGCCAACATCAAGTCTAAGGGGCTATGTTTCCAGGGGACCCCTCAAGCTGTTGGACCACAAATTCTGGACTGTTAGGTGAGTTCTTGAACTGCACACCTCTTTTTCTCTTGTTACCTCAGGGACTCTACATTGTGTTCCCCATCATAGCTGCCTTTGTTGGTGGCCAGGCACCATCTGGTTCTTCTGTTTCCTGCTGATGAAGTCTCCCATTTACATGGGTTCGTCTGTCTCCTGGGCTCATTTTTCCTTGTATCTCTGATGTTCTTGGTCGTCATCTGTTCCAGGTGAGTTGGGACAATTTGGTATTCCTCAGATAACAGCTTGCTGGCTTTTATGATGCCAGATGTCATTCATCAATATGGGGTGCACAAGATTCTCTTAGGAAAACAACTAGTTATGCTAATTGACCTCAATGTCCCCTGAAAACAGGGTCCCCAGACTCCTGTCCCTGCTACCCTATGCTTTGAAATACTCGGTTGAGTTTTGAAAATCTTTTTCATTTATGGTGTAGTTGTTATACTGATTTGCCTTCTACTGCGTGCTGTTACTCCCTTCATCTAAGCAAATTCCTGTCTACTATCTATGGATATCCCTCTCCCTCCCTCCCCAGTCTTGCAGCCATCAAAGAGTCCTTTCTTCTGTACATAAGTCCATCTGTAATTCCTTATAGAAGAAGTATCATACAATACTTGTTCTTTTGCAACTGGCTGATTTCACTCAGCATAATCTCTTCTAGTTGAAATCAGGTTATGAGATGCTTCCAAAAATCATCATTGTTCTTTATCATCGCATAGTGTTCCACTGAGTATTTGTACCATAGTTTGTTTATCCATCGCTCTGTTGCTGGGCACCTAAGTTGATTCTGTCTTTTTGCTGTTGTGGACAGTGCTGCAATAAACATTCATGTGCATGTATCTGTTTGTGTGACTGCCTTTGTTTCTGTAGAATATATTACAAGCAGTAGGATTGCTGGATCATATGGTATTTCTACTTGTAGTTTTTAGTTTTTTTTTTTTATTTTTCATTTAACATGACTGAGTGAAAATGTACATTCCCATAAAAATTTACATGCCCACCTATATGCAGCTTCCACTGCTCTCCCTGTCCGGTGACAGCACACTATTCCTCTCTGCTCCATACATGTCTCATCCTCCCAACAGCCTCCTTTCCGCTCCTCTCCACCCACTCTACTTCCACCAGCCAGAGGTCAGCAGGATGATATCCTATAGATGTATAGAACCATAAAGTGCAACCAATATATGGTCACTCTGCATTGCCAAGTCCAATCCATTCCTGTCCAAAGAGTGGACCTTTGTTATAATTTATGGGTAAGGACAACATCAGGGCCGGGGGCCATGCTCTCAGGGGAACCCCAAAACCGCTGGACCATCAATTGAGGTCTTTTAGTGGAGATCTCAGGATGCACCCCTTTTTATTCTTGTGTTGCCAGTGAGACTCAACCTAGTGAGCTCCATCGTAGCTATCACTGGTGGTGGCCGGGCACCATCCAGTTCTTCTGATCCCAAGTCGATGTAGGCACCCACTCTTGCGGGTCTCTCTGTCTTCTAGGTTGTCTTTAACGCATGTCATTTTGGTCCTCGGTGAGCATCCGTTCCTGCTGAGTTGGGACCATTTGCTGTGTCCTCGGATGGCAGCTTGGAAGCTTTTAAGACCCCAGACACCACTCACCAATGTGGAGTGCAGAAAGCTCTCTTAGCAAAATGCTAGTTGTGCCAATTGGCCTCGATTTCGCCTAAGAGCATGGTCCCCTGCCCCCTGCCCCAGCTACTCTATCCCTGCAATATTGGGTTAAGATGGAAGAAGTACTCAAGTTATGCTGAAGTCCACTTAACGTTGTTCTTGTTTCTAATGTGTGCTATCACTGCTTTCTCCCAACCGGATTTGTAGCAACTATCTAAACTAAACCCTCCCCCCCTCACTTTCCTTCCCTTACCTCTCTTGCAGCTGTCAAAGAGTCTTTTCTTGTATACACAAGTCTGTTTTTGAGATCTTATCGTAGGGGTCTCATACAGTATTTGTCCCTTTGTCGCTGACTACTTTCACTCAACATAATGTCTTCCAGTTGAAACCAGGTTAGGAGATGTTTCCTGGAATCATCGTTATTCTTTATCATTGCGTAGTGCTCCATTGAGTATATGTAACATAGTTTACCTATCCATTCTTCTGTTGTTGGGTGTACTTGTAGTTTTTTAAGAAAGTACCAAACTGCTTTCTAAAGATGTACTGTTTTGCATTCCCAGCAGCAATGTTGGAGAGTTCTAATCTCTCCACCATTTGTTGTTCTGTGGTTTTTGGATTATTGCCAACCTTGCTGGGGTGAGATCATATCACACTGTAGTTTTTATTTGGATTTCTCTAGTAGCTAATGATCATGAGCATTTCCTTATGTATCTTTTGGCTGCCTGCATGTCTTCTTTGGTGAAGTGTCTGTCCATCTCCTTTGCCCATTACTTTATTGGGTTGTATAACTTTTTCTTGTTGGTATTTTGCAGTACATTGTAGATTACGGAAATCAGGCATTGATCCAATACATAATTGCTAAATATTTTTTCCCGTTCTGTACATAGTCTTTTAAATCCCCTGATAAAGCCTTTGGATGGGCATTAGTGTTTGATTTTTAGTCGTTCCCATTCATCTATTTTATCTTGTGTGGTTTGTGCATTGTTGGTCAGATGTTGTAGTCTGTCTAAGCCATGTAATAGAATTTCCATTGCTGTCTGTATTTCTTCTTGCATGATCCATATCAGTTTATATTTGATATTTAGGTCTTTGACCTATTTTGAGTTAGTTTTCGTGTAAGGTGTGAGATATGGGTCTCATTTCAGTTTTTTTGCAGATGGATGTCCAATTATGCCAACATCATTTGTTAAAGAGACTGTTTTGACCCCCGTTTACAACCTTTGGGCCTTTGTTGAACATCAACTGTTCATGGGAGGATGGGGATGTTTCTGAGTTCTCTATTCTGTTCCATTGGTCTGTATGTTTCTTTTTGTACCAGTACCAGGCTGTTCTACCATGGCAGTGCAGTAGTTTCTAAGGTTGGGCAATGTGAGTCATCCCACTGTGTTCCTCTTCTTTAGTAGTGCTTTACTTATCGAGGGTTTCTTTCCTTTCCTAACAGAGTTGGTGATTTGTTTCTCCATTTCACTAAAAAATGATGCTGGAATTTTTATTGGGATTGCATTGTATATGCAGATCACTTTGGGTAAAATAGATATTTTCACAATTTTAAGTCTCCCTATCCATGAGCGAAGTAGATTTCTCCACTTACATAAGTCTCTATTGGTTTCTTGCAGTAGGGTCTTGTAATTTCCTCTGTATAGATCTCTTAATTATCTGGTTAAATTGATTCCTAGGAATTTTATGTTCTTGGGGGCTACAGTAAACACTATTGATTTGATGATTTCATCTTTGATGATCTCTTTGTTAATGTAAAGGAATCCTCCCAATTTATTTATATTTATCCTATATCCTGATACTTTCCTGAACTCCTTTATTAGTTCTAGTAGTTTATTTGTGGATTCTTTAGGGTTCTCTGTGAATATGATCACATCATCTGCAAATATGGATATTTTTACATCTTCTTTACTGATGCAGATATCCTTTACTTCTTTTTCTTGTCTGACTGATCTGGCCAGAATGTCTAGCAAAATGTTGAATAGAAGTGCTGACAGTGGGTATCCTTGTTTAGTTCCCGTTCTCAGGGGGAATTCTTTTAGTCTCCCTCCATTAAAAATGATGTTGGTGGGTCTGGGCTGAGTCAAGATGGTGGAGTAAGCACACATCTCCTTATAACCCTCTGGAAACCAAGACCTGAAATGATAATCAAACAGAGCTTTCTGGTCACCTAGTAAGCCCCCAGGACACAGCACAGGGCTGTTAATTTGCATTTCATACCACTGAGCGAAAAACCTTCCCTCTTTCACTGACTTCTGCTCCTGGCTAGCCCTGGCTCTCATGGACTGAAGGTAAATGCACCATTTTGACTTTTTTTTTCTCTGTCTTGGCCAGTGGGTGGAGCTGGGTCTTGCCTAGCGGCTAGACTCAGACGCACTGTTGGTGGGATAGGCAGGCGAAATTGCCATATTTTGGGAGCCAGGCTTAGAACTCTGTCAATCTAGACACTTTGGGCCTGTGTTTGTATCACTGCCACAGCATGGTTTGTATGGACAGTGCCTGTGTGAGGGATGCCATGTTAAATATGGAGATTATAGCGGGATCTAATTCTTAGCCTGGGAGCCAGAACCTGCAAACAGGACAGCACTTCTCTGACAGAAAAGCAGTAGTTTACACAGCGGCATCTACGGTGGTGGCCCCGCAACAGTGGTGGAGGACTCTTTACCACTTAGCACATTTAGCCCCTCTATCTGCCGACGGTGTAGAAGGCACCATCTTACACACGGTGGCTGCAGCTGGATCTATGTCTTAGCTTGAGAGCCAGAGCCTGCCCACAGGAGTGTGTTTTTCCACCAGAAAAGCAGTAGTTTACACAGTGTTGCCTAAGGCTGGGCCATGTTAGCAGAGGCCAACAGAACAGTAGTACTGCTATATTTTGAACTAGTTTGTATCATCTGGGGTTGGATACAGAGGTCCTGCTTACCTTGCCAGTCAGGAAGAGGGACCTCTACACATGAAAACCTGACTGACTTCAGAAGTGGTCACATAACTTTTGTTTTACATTTTAAGACAGCGTAGAGAAACATCTGCCATCCATCCTCACAGTATCTCTCCCAGCCTCTATTTACTCACATGGGAGCCAAAAAGCAACAGACACTTGTGGCATACAAGAAATAACCCATGGCTTCAGAAGGCTCCCAAACAAAATAACCAAGGAGTTCTCCAGATGAAGAAACTTTTATGAAAGTATCAGAAAGTGAATACAAAATGATTATATACACAGCCCTTCTAGACCTTATACAAAATGTACCAGAACAAAAGGAAAAATTAAGCAAGCTGTTCGATCTCATGGAACACCAGTACTCTAAAATCCAACAGATCAAGAACAAAATCAAACACATGGAAACTTCCATGCAAAGCCAAGAAAACAGAACGCAACAAATGGAAAAGAGAATTTCTGACTTTGAAGACAGAGCTACTGATGCCAGTGTCTATGAGCAGAAATCAGAAAAAAGAAACAAGAAAAATGAAAAAGCACTAGGAAGGATGTGGAACTCTATTAAGAGGAATAACCTTCAATTAATATGAGTCCCTGAACAGGATGAGACACATGAGAACACAGAGAGTATCATTGCTGAGCTGCTGACAGAAAACTTCTGAGAAATCATGAAGGAAGAGAATATAGATATCCCAGATGCATATCATATGCCACCCAATATAGATCTTAAAAGAAAGACTCCAAGACATATAATAATCAAGCTTAACAAAATGAAACATAAGCAGCAACTCTTAAAGGTGGCAAGACTCAATGCAAAGCTAACATTCAGAGGGAAACCCTGTAGGCTTTTGTCAGATTTCTCAGCAGAAACCACGCTGGCATGGAGACAGTGGCATGACACATTCAAAGCCTTGAAGGAGAAGGACTTCCAACCAAGAATTATATATCCTGAAAAACTATCTTTCAAATATGAAAATGAAATGAAGACATTCCCAGATAAACAGAAACTCAGAGACTTTGTAAAAACCAAACCCAAAGTACAAGAAATACTGAAAGAAGTTCTTGGCTCTGGCTTTGAAGAACAAAACCACTAACTTTATATTTTACAATGACACATTATTCAGAACTCTATTCAGCTAGGGAAGGCTCCAAACTCAATCACAGCTTTAATACTGAAAGAAACAATCCAGTGAGTATCATGAAAACTATGGTGCCATCATATTAAAAAGAGGGATGTACTACAGTCATTATAGCCCTTGCAGATGGAGAAGAAGATGACAAGACTGGTAGTAATTAAAATTGGGTTTATTTATAGTTTATTAAGAGAGAATCATAGGGGCAGCCATAAAGCACGACAAAGATATAACATACCATATCAAGAAAAGTAACACAGGAGTCTCAACAACTACAAAAACAGCTCTGAAAAGTCCACACACAAAAATGCATGTCCCAGAACAGATTAATAAAAACAACAGAGAAAACATCAACACACAAAAAAACCTATCACAATGGCAGCAGTGAACACGTACCTATCAATAATTACAGTGAATGTGAACAGACTGAATGCTCCAGTAAAGACACGTCGAGTGACACCTTGGACCAAAAGACAGGACCCATCCATCCACATGTTGTCTATGAGAAACTCACTTGAGACTTAAAGATAGGAACAAACTGAAAATTAAAGGCTGGAAGAATATATATCAAGCTAACAATGAACAAAGAATAGCAGGTGTGGCAATTCTAATCTCAGACAAAATCAATTTTAATGTAAAATCCACTACCGTGGACAAAGATGGACACTATTTATTGCTGAAAGGTTCAGTACACAGGCAAGACTTAACTATATTAAATATTTATGCACCTAATATCACAGTACCTAAGTAAGTCAAAGAAACACTGTCTACACACAAAAAAGAGTTAGATTACTCCACAATAATAGTGGGAAACTTCAACACACCACTCTCAACACTGGATAGATCACCTAGGAAAAAGCTCAGTAAAGACAGAAGACCTTATTGCCACAATTAACCAATTAAAACTTATAGATATATACAGAACTTTCCACCCATCAGCAGACGGTTATGCCTTCTTCTCCAGTGAACATGGAACATTCTCCAGAATTGACCATATGTTAGGACATAATGCAATTCTCAACAAAATCCATACCACTGAGTTACTGCAAAGCATCTTCTCAGATCATAAAGCCATAAAAGTTGAAATTAACAGTAGAAAAAACATAGATAGAAAGTGGAACTCTTGGAAACTGAACAACATCTTACTCAAAAAACCATGAGTTATAGAAGAAAACAAGGATGAAATAAAGAAATTCATGGATTCCAACGAGAATGAAAACACTTCCTACCAGAACGTATGGGATACAGCCAAAGCAGTGAGCAGAGGTCTGTTTATCACCATAAATGTACACATCTGGAAGGAAGAAAGAAACCAAATCAAGGAACTAACTCTGCAGCTTGAACAAGTAGAGAGAGAACAACAGAGGAATCCCTCAGGCACCAGAAGAAACCAGATCATAAAGATTAGAGCAGAGCTACATGAATTAGAGAATAGAAAAACAATTGAAAATGTTGAAAAGACCAAAAGCTGGTTTTTTGAAAAGATCAACAAAATTGACAAACAACTGGCTAAACTTACTAAAGAAAAACAGGAAAGGAAACAACCCAAATTAGAAATGAGAGGGGAGCTGTCACCACAGATGCAACAGAAATCAAAAATATCATAACAGAATACTATGAAAGACTGCACTCTAACAAATTTTAAAACCTAGAGGAAATGGACAAATTCCTTGATTCATACCACCTACACAAATTATCACAACGTGAATCAGAACAACTTAATAAACCCATCACACAGGAAGAGCTTGAAAAGGTCATCAAAAAACTGCCAACCAAAAAAAGGCCAGACCCAGATGGCTTCACAGCAGAATTCTACCAAGCATTTAGAGAAGAGTTATCTCCAATACTATTGAGACTATTTCACAGTATAGAAAGGGATGGTGTACTCCCAAACACATACTATGAAGCCAGCATAACACTGATACCAAAGCCAGGGAAAAACCCAACAAAAAAATACCTATATCACTCATGAATCTAGATGCAAAAATCTTCAACAAAATTCTTGCCAATAGAATACAACAACATATCAAAAAATAATCCATCATGACCACATTGGATTCACACCAGGGATGCAAGGCTGGTTCAGCATTAGAAAAACAATTAGTGTGATTAACCACATAAATATCACAAAAGACAAGAATCACTTGATTTTGTCCATTGATGCAGAAAAGGTATTTGATAAAGTCTAACACCCATTCATGCTAAAAACTCTTAGCAAATTAGGCACAGACAGAAAATTCCTCAATGCAACAGGGGCCATTTACACAAAGCCAACTGCTTATGTCATCCTGAATGGAGAGAGACTCAAAGACTTTCCTTGGAGAACAGGAACTAGACAAGGATGCCCGCTCTCACCTTTCCTATTCAACATGGTACTAGAAGTTCTAGCCAGAGCAATTAGAAAAGATTAAGAAATAAAGGGCATCTGTATTGGCAAAGAAGAAGTCAAAATCTCCCTATTTGCAGATGATATGATTGTATATGCAGAGAATCCCAAAGAATCTATAAGTAAACCACTCAAACTGATAGAAGAGGTCAGCATAGTCTCAGGATACAAGATAAACATAAGCAAATCAGTAGGATTCCTTTATACCAACAACAACACTGTTAACAAAGAAATCATCAAATCAATACCATTTACTGTAGCCCCTAAGTAAAATAAAGTACAGAGGAATTAATCTAACCAGAAATAACAGACCTTTACAAAGAGAACTATAAGCCCCTACTACTAGAAACGAAGACAGACTTACATAAATGGAGAAACCTATCCTGTTTATGGATAGGAAGACTTAACATTGTGAAAATGTCTACTTTACCCCAAACAATCTATTTCTATAATGCAATCCCAATACAAATTCCTGTGACATTTTTAATAGCCAAGCCAAGATAGAGAAATAAATCACCAACTTTGTTTGGAAATGGAAGAAGCCCCGAATAAGCAAAACACTTCTGAAGGTGAAAAACACACTGGGAGGCCTTTCATTACCCGAATTTAGAGCTTATTACACTGCCACAGTGGTCAAAACAGCCTGTTACTGGTACAAAAAGAGACAGATAGATCAATGGAACAGAACTGAGACCCCAGAGATGACCTATCTTCCTGGTATTGAACAAAGGCCCTAAGACATTAAACTGGGGAAAAAACAGTCTCTTCAACAAATGGTACAGGCAAAATTGGATATCCACTGCAATAAATTGAAACAAGACCCCTATCTCACACTTTATACAAAAACCAACTAGAACTGGATAAAAGACCTAAATATCAAATCTAAAGCAATAAAGCTCATTCAAGAAAAATTAGGATCAACAATGGAAGTTTTAATACACAACTCAGACAGACTTCAAAATCTGACAAATCACAATCAACAGAAGAGAAAATCAATAAATGGGAACTACTTAGAATTAAACACTTTTGCTCATCAAAAGACTTTATCAATAGAATTAAAATTCCACGTACAGAATGGAAAAATATATTTGGCAACTATATGTCAGATCAATGCTTGGTCTTCATAATCTATAAGGTACTACAAAACATCAATAAGATAAAGATAAATCATCCAATTAAGCAATGGGCAAAGGAGACTTACAGACACTTCTCTAAAGAAGAGATTCAGGCAGCCAAAAAACACATGCGGACATGCTCATCATCACTAGCTATCAAAGAAATTCAAATTAAAACAGTGAGATACCATCTCACCCCAACAAAGTTGGCCATGATCCAAGAAATGCAAAACAACAAAGGATAGAGAGGCTGTGGAGAAATTAGAACTCTCCTACACTGTTGGTGGGATTGCAACATGGTGCACTCTCATTGGAAAGCAATCTGGCGCTTCCTTAAAAAGATAGAAATAGCTATACCATTTGACCAAGTGTTTCCACTGCTTGGAATATATCATACAGAATCAAGGCCATTCACACCAACTGATACATGCACGTGAATGTTTATTGCAGCACAGTTCACAACAGCAAAAAGATGGAACCAACCCAGATGCCCGACAACAGAGGAATGGATAGGTAAACTATGGTATATATATCCAATGGAACACTGTGCAATGATAAAGAAAATGATGATTTTAGGAAACACAACCTGGTTTCAACTGGAGGACATTATGGTAAGTGAATGTAGTCAGCAACAAAAGGACACATATTGTATAAGACCGCTACAATAAGAACTTCAAAACAGACCTTTGCATAGAAGAAAAGACTCTATGATTGCTGCAAGGGTGGGGAGGGAGGCAGGGAGAGGGTAGGGTATAGATTAGAAAGTTGATAGAAATTTGGTTAGGTGAAATCAGTGACAGCACACATTAGAAAGAATATCAATTTCAACTGGACTTCAACATGATTACTCTTCCTATCTTAATCCAATATTGCAAGGCCAGAGTACCTGGGGTGGGGAGTCGGGTACATGCTCTCAGGGGAAATTGAGGCCAATTGGCACAAGTAGCATTTCGCTAAGGGAGTCTTCTGAACCCCAAATTCGTGAGTGGTGTCTGGGTTTTTAAAAGCTGCTAAGCTGCCATCTGAGGTACAACAAATGGTCCCAAATCAGCAGAAACAGATGATCTCCAGGGACCAAAACGACATGGAGCAAAGAGAACACAGAAGACAGACCCACGTCAGTGGGTGACTACATCGACATGTGACCAGAAGAACCAGATGGTGCCCAGCCACCACCAGTGATAGCCATGATGGGGCTCACAAAGTTGAGTCTCACAGGAAACACGAAAATAAAAAGGAGTGCACTCTGAGATCTTCACTAAAAGACCACAATTGATGGTCTAGGGGCCTCGGGATTCCCCCGGGAGCATGGTCTCTGGCCCTGATGCTGCCCCTCTCCATAAATCATAATGGAGATGAACTCTTATGCCAGAAATGGATTGGACTTGGTGACACAGAACACCACACCATGTGTGTACTTTATGGTTCTATGCATCTATAGGATGTCATCCAGCTGACCTCTTACTGGACGTGGGAGAGAGGGTGGAGACGAGGGGATAGGAGATTGTTAGGAGGATATGACATGTACAGAACGGAGAAGAGTAGGCTATCACCGGTCAGGGAGAGTAGTGGCAGCTGCTCATTAGGACGTATACAAATTTATACAGGATTGTATATTCTTACTCAATCATAATAAAAAAGTATATTTTAGAAAGCATCTTCAATAGCTATGTTCTCTTCTTTCATGATGTCAGGGAAGTTTTCTGTCAGCAACTCTTCAACAATTCTTTATTTTCTGCTCTTCCTTATGTTTCAGGAATTTCAATTTTTGATAGATTATACATCTTGATACAGTTCCAGATATTTCTTAATGCTTCTTCATTATTCTTGATTCTTTTTTAACTGATTTCTCTGATTTATCTTCAGTCTTGCTAACTCTGCATTCCATTTCCTCAGTCCTGCTCATTTGGCTTTGCATTGAATTGTCTAACACTGTAATTTTATTATTATCTGATGAATTCCAGATCGTTGATGTTCTAGCAGTTCGCATAGCTTATTTAACTTTTTATTTTGTTCTGCTGTACTTTTTTAATCACTAGAAGGGATCTATACGTGATTATTTTGTATTCTACCTCTGCTAATTTAAGGAAGGCTTCTTCATCTGGAACGTTTTTTGATTCTTTATTTTGGGTATTTTCGAGAGCCATGGTGGACTGCTTCTTGAAATGTTTACATATGGATTGTTGTTTTTGTGCCATTAAAAAGCTGATCAGCTTCTCCAGTGTTGTACGAACAGGAACTGTGGCACTGCTGTAAGAAGGAGGTGTGAATAAGAGCACCGTCTGGCTTGGCTATCAGCTACCAACGCTTTCTCCGGGTGCAGCTGACTTATGTGCACCTTCTCTGGTGAGAGTGACGCTGTTGAGTCCCGTGATACTGCTTGGCTTGGTAGCAGGCACCAGCTGGGCCCTAGAGGGTGGTAGGCTTTGCCTCCTAGCTAAAAAAGACAGTGACTCACTTCTACCAACTCCCCAGAGACATGCCAGTCAACACTATGGAGTAGCTCAGAGAAGGGAGGAGAAATGTGCCACCACACTTTGCCACCAGGCACTGTTATGTTCTCTAGATGCACTTTTCTTAAAAAACACTTTTCTGAGGCAGAGTCAAGATGGCGGACTAAGCACACATCTCCTTATATCTCTCTGGAAACCAAGACCTGAATTCATAATCAAACGGAGCCTTCTGATCACCTAATTAGCCTCAGGACATGGCACAAGGCTGTTAATTGGGACTTCATACCACTGAGCGAAAAACCTCCTCTCTTTCGCTGACTCCTGCTCCTGGCTAGCCCTGGCTCTCACGGACGGAAGATAAACACACCATTTTGACTTTTTTTTTCTCTATTTTGGCTGGTGGGTGGAGCTGGGTCTTGCCTAGCAGCTAGACTCAAATGCACTGCGGGGGGATAGGCAGGCGAAATTCCCATATTCTGAGAGCCAGGCTTAGGCCTCTGTTACTCTAGCCACTTTTAGCCTTTCGTTTTATATCTGCGTCAGCGGGGTTTGTACAGAATTCCACAGCCAGTGTGTGGGACGCCATGTTGGTACCGAGATTTTAGCAGTACCTAATTCTTAGCCTGGGAGCCAGCGTCTGCAAACAGGACAGCATTTCTCCGACAGAAAAGCAGTAATTTTCCCAGTGCCACCTATGTTGCAGGTCCTGCAACAGAAGCAGAGGAATCACTACCTCTCAGCACCTTTAGCCCCTCTGTCTGCTGACTGTGTGGAGGACGCCATCTTGGATACAGTGGCCGCAACTGGACCTAATTCTTAGCTTGGGAGCCAGAGCCTGCCAACAAGAGAGTGCTTTTCTTTCACAAAAGCAGTACTTGATGCAGTGTCGCCTATGGCTAGGCCCTGTCATCAGAAGCCAACAGGGCAGTAGTATTGCTGTATTTTGAACTAGTTTGTTATCATCTGGGGTTGGATATAATGGCGCTTACTTTGTCAGTTGAGAAGAGGGACCTCTATACCTGAAAACCTAACTGACTTGTGAAACGCTCAGATACCTTTTGCTTTACATTTGAAGACAGCCTAGGGAAACATTTGCAATCCATCCTCACAGTACCTTTTCCAGCCTCTACATACTCACATGGGACTCAAAAAGCGACACACAATTGTGGCATACAAGAAATCACCCATGGCTTCAGAGGGCTCCTAAACAAAGCAACCAAGGAGTTTTCCAGATGAAGAAACTTTTATGTAAGCATCAGAAAGTGAATACAAAATGATTATATACACAGCCCTTCTAGACCTTATACAAAATGCAGCAAAACAAAATCAAAAATCAAGCAAGCTGTTCGATCTGATGGAACACCAGTACTCTGAAATCCTACAGATCAAGAACAAAATCAAACACATAGAAACTTCCATGCAAAGCCAAGAAAACAGAATGGAACAAATAGAAAGAAGAATTTCTCATTTGGAAGACAGAGCTACTGATGCCAACATCTATGAGCAGAAATCAGAAAAAAAAAAAAACAAGAAAAATGAATAAACATTAAGAAGCATACAGGACTTTATTAAGAGGAACAACCTTTGATTAATTGGAGTCCCTGAACAGGGTGAGACATCTGAGAACACTGAGAGTATCGTTGCTGAGCTGCTAAAAGAAAACTTCCCAGAAATCATGAAGGAAGAGAATATAGACATCTCAGATACATATTGTCATGGTTGGAATTGTGTCCCCCCCAAAATGTGTGCAGCCACGTGGCTGGGATATGGTTCCCAGTATCTTGGGATTGTCCTCCATTGTGTGGTTTTGCTAACCTGTATGTTAAAGGATTAGGGTGGGGCTGTAAATTCCTGCTGTAGGGGGAGTTTCCCTGGAGTATGGCTTGCCCCTCCCTTAATGTTTTTAGCTTGCAAAGAATAAAAGGAAAAAGAAACAAAGGACAATTTGAGAACCTCGCTACCATCAAGCAAGCAGCACCAGGAGCACAGCGTGTCCTTAAGGCCAGAGGTTCTTGCGTCAGGACGCTCCCTGGACAAAGAATGATGCAATACCAGACTTTCCTCCAGAGTCGACAACGGGGAAAGCCTTCCCCTGGAGTGGACACCCTGAATATGTACTTGCAACCTACTGGACTGTGTAAGAATAAATCTTTCTTTGTTAAAGCCATCCACTCTGTGGTATTTCTGTTACAGCAGCCCTAGCTGACTAAAACACATTTCATACGCCACCCATATAGATCTTAAAAGAAAGACTCCAAGACATATTATAATCAAGCTTAACAAAATGAAACATAGGGAGCAACTCTTAAAGGCAGCAAGATTTAAAACAAAGATAACATTCAGAGGGAAACCCGGTAGGTTCTCTTCAGATTTCTCAGCAGAAACCATGCTGGCACAGAGACAGTGGCATGACACATTCAAAGCCTTAAAGGAGAAGAACTTGCAACCAAGAATTATATATCCTGCAAAACTATCTTTCAAATACAAAAATGAAATTAAGACATTCCCAGATAAACAGAAACTCAGAGACTTTGTGAAAACAAAACCAAAACTACAAGAAATACTGAAAGAAGTTCTTGGCTCTGGCTTAGAAGAACGAAACCACTAACTTTATGTTTTAGAACAACACACTATTCAATACTCTACTCTTTAAGGGAAGGCTCCAAAGTCAATCACAGCTTTGATATGGAAAGAAGCAATCCAGTGATCATCATGATCATCATGGTGTGATCATAATAAAAAGAGGGATGTACTACAGTTGTTACAGTCCTTTCAGATGGAGACGAAGCTCACAAGACTGGTAGTAATTAAAATTGGGTTTATATATACTTTATTAAGGGGGATCATAGGGGCAGCTATAAAGCACAACAAAGATGTATCATACCACTTCAAGAAATCTAACACACGAGTCTCAACAACTATAAAACCAGCTCTGAAAAAGCTGAAAAATCCACTCACAAAAATGAATGTCCCAGAACAGACTAATAAGAACAACAGAGAAAACATCAACATAAAAAAAAATGACAATGGCAGCAGTGAACACATACCTATCAATAATTACATTGAATGTGAACGGACTTAATGCTCCAGTAAAGAGACTCCGAGTGTCATCTTGGATCAAAAGACACGACCCGTCCATATGTTGTCTACAAGAAACTCACTTGAGACCTAAAGACAGGAACAAACTGAAAATTAAAGAATAGAATATATATCAAGCTAACAACGAACAAAGAAGAGCAGGGGTCGCAATTCTAATCTCAGACAAAATCAATTTTAATGTAAAATCCACTATCATGGACAAAGATGGACACTATTTTTGCTGAAACGTTCAGTACACAAGCAAGACTTAACTATATCAAATATTTATGCACCTAATATCAGAGCACCTAAATACATTGAAGAAACACTGACTATGCTCAAAAGAGAGTTAGATGACTACACAATAATAATGGGAAATTTGAACACTCCACTTTCATTACTAGACAGATCATCTAGAGAAAAGCTCAGTAAAGATACAGAAGACCTCATTGACACAATTAACCAACTAAACCTCATTGATATATACACAACTTTCCACCCATCAGCAGACAACTATACCTTCTTCTCCAGTGCACATGGAACATTCTCCAGAATTGACCATGTGATAGGCCATAATGCAATGCTCCACAAAATCCATACCATTGAATTACTGCAAAGCATCTTCTCAGATCATAAAGCCATAAAAGTTGAAATTAACAGTAGAAAAAACATAGATAGAAAGTGGAACTCTTGGAAACTGAACAACATCTTGCTAAAAAAAAATGGGTTATACAGGAAATCAAGGATGAAATAAAGAAATTCATGGCTTCCAATGAGAACGAAAACACCTCCTACCAGAATGTATGGGATACAGCCAAAGCAGTGCTCAGAGGTCTGTTTATCTCCATAAATGTACACATCTGGAAGGAAGAAAAAAACCAAATCAAGGAACTAACTCTACAGCTTGAAGAAGTAGAAAGAGAACAACAGAGGAATCCCTCGGGAACCAGAAGAAACGAGATCATAAAGATTAGAGCAGAGCTAAATGAATTAGAGAATAGAAAAACAATTGAAAAAATTGAAAAGACCAAAAGCTGGTTTTTTGAAAAGATCAACAAAATCGAGAAATCACTGGCTAAACTTACTAAAGAAAAGCAGGAAAGGAAACAAATAACCCAAATTAGAAATGAGAGGGGAGTGGTCACCACAGATGCAACAGAAATCAAAAATATCATAACAGAATACTATGAAAAACTGTACTGTCACAAATTTGAAAACCTAGGGGAAATGGACAAATTCCTTGACTCATACCACCTACCCAAACTACCATAATGTGAAGCAGAACAACTTAATAAACCCATCACAAAGGAAGAGATTGACAAAAAACTGCCAACCAAAAAAAGCCGTGGCCCAGATGGCTTCACTGCAGAACTCTACCAAGCTTTTAGAGAAGAGTCATCTCCAATACTGCTGAGACTATTTCACAGTATAGAAAGGGATGGAGTACTCCCAAACTCATTCTATGAAGCCGGCATAACCCTGATACCAAAGCCAGGGAAAGACCCAACAAAAAAAGACAACTAAAGACCGATATCACTCATGAATCTAGATGCAAAAATCTTCAACAAAATTCTTGCCAACAGAATACAACAACATATCAAGAAAATAATCCATCATGACCAAGTGGGATTCATACCAGGGATGCGAGGCTGGTTCAACATCAGAAAAACAACCAATGTGATTAACCACATAAATAACACAAAAGACAAGGATCACTTGACTTTGTCCATTGATGCAGAAAAGGCATTTGGTAAAGTCCAACACCCATTCGTGCTAAAAACTCTTAGCAAAATGGGCATAGACAGCAAATTCCTCTACACAATAAGGGCCATTTATACAAAGCCAATTGCCCACATCATCCTGAATGGAGAGAGACTGAAAGACTTTGCCTTGAGATCAGGAACTAGACAAGGATGCCCACTCTCACCTGTCCTATTCAACATTGTACTAGAAGTTCTTGCCAGAGCAATTAGACAAGACCAAGAAATAAAGGGCATCTGCATCAGTAAAGAGGAAGTTAAAATCTCCCTGTTTGCAGATGATATGATTGTATATGCAGAAAACCCCAAGGAATCTATAAGTAAGCTACTCAAACTGATAGAAGAGTTGAGCAAAGTCTCAGGATACAAGATAAACATAAGTAAATCAGTAGGATTCCTTTATACCAACAACGAGAGTGTTAAGGAAGAAATTATCAAATCAATACCAATTATGATAGCCCCTAAGAAGATAAGGTACCTAGGAATTGATCTAACCAGAGAAACAACAGACCTTTACAAAGAGAACTACAAGCCCTTACTACAAGAAACTAAGAGAGACTTAGATAAATGGAAAAACCTACCCCGCTCATGGATTGGAAGGCTTAACATTGTGAAAATGTCTATTTTACCCAAAGCAATTTATTTATATAATGCAATCCCAATACAAGTTCCAGTGTCATTTTTTAATGAGATGGAGAAACAAATCACCAATTTTGTTTGGAAAGGGAAGAAGCCTCGGATAACTAAGGTACTACTAAAGAAGAAGAACACACTGGGAGGCCTCTCATTACCTGACCTTAGAACATACTACACTGCCACAGTGGTTAAAACAGCCTGGTACTGGCACAAGAACAGATAGATGGATCAATGGAACAGAATTGAGACCCCAGAGATGACACCATCTGCCTATGAACAGTTGATATTTGACAAAGGCCCTAAGACATTAAACTGGGGTAAAAACTGTATCTTCAACAAATGGTGCTGGCAAAATTGGTTATCCATCTGCAATAAACTGAATCAAGATCCATATCTTACACCTTACACAAAAATCAACTCCAACTGGATAAAAGACCTAAATATCAAACCTAAAACGATAAAGCTGATTGAAGAAAAGGTAGGAACAACAATGGAAGTTTTAATACACAATGAGGACAGACTCCAAAATCTGTCAAAGAAACCTCAATCAACAGAAGAGAAAGTAGATAAATGGGAACTATTAAGAATCAAACACTTTTGCTCATCCAAAGACTTTATTAATAGAATTAAAAGAACACCCACAGAGTGGGAAAAAATATTTGGCAACTCTATGTCAGATCGACACCTGATCTCCATAATCTATAAGATACTACAAAATATCAATAAGAAGAAGATAAACCATCCAATTAAGCAATGGGTAAAGGAGATGGACACACATTTCACTAAAGAGGAGATCCAGGCAGCCAACAAACACATGCAGACATGTTCACAATCTTTAGTTATTAAAGAAATTCACATCACAACGACAATCAGATACCATCTCACCCCAACAAGATTGGCCATGATCCAGAAAACACAAAACAATAAATGCTGGAGAGACTGTGGAGAAAGTGGAACCCTCCTACACTGTTGGTGGGGTTGCAAAATGCTCCAGCCTCTTTGGAAACCAATCTGGCGCTTCCATAAAAAAATGGATATCGATATATCATTTGACCCAGTCCTTGGAATATATCCTACAGAATCAAGGCCTTTCACACCAACGGACACATGCACCAGAATGTTTATCGCAGCACAGTCCACAATAGCAAAAAGATGGAATCAATCCAGATGCCCAACAAGAGAAGAACGGATAGGCAAATTATGGTACATATACTCAATGGAGCACTACACAACGATAAAGAATAACGATGATTCCAGGAACCATCTCCTAACCTGGTTTCAACTGGAAGACATTATGTTGAGTGAAAATAGTCAGCGACTAAAGCACAAATACTGTATGAGACCTCTACGATAAGATCTCAAAAACAGACTCGTGTATAGAAGAAAAGACTCTTTGACAGCTGCAAAGGAGGGGAGAGAGGAAGGGAGGGGGGAAGGGCTTAGTTTAGATAGTTGCTAGAAATCTGGTTGGGAGAAAGCGGTGATAGCACACATTAGAAACAAGAACAATATTAAGTGGACTTCAGCATAACTTGAGTACTCCTTCCATCTTAACCCAATATTGCAAGGATAGAGTAGCTGGGGCAGGGGGCAGGGGACCACGCTCTTAGGAGAAATTGAGGCCAATTGGTATAACTAGCGTTTTGCTAAGAGAGCTCTCTGCACCCCACATTGGTGAGTCACATCTGGGGTCTTAAAAGCTGCCAAGCTGCCATTCGAGGACACAGCAAATGGTCCCAACTCAGCAGGAACGGATGCTCACCGAGGACCAAAATGACATGCGGTAAAGACAACCTAGAAGAAAGAGAGACCCACAAGAGTGGATGCCTTCATTAACTTGGAACCGGAAGAGCTGGATGGTGCCCAGCCACCACCAGTGATAGTCATGATGGAGCTCACTAGGTTGAGTCTCACTGGCAACACAAGAATAAAAAGTGGTGCACCCTGAGATCTCCACTAAAAGACCTTGATTGATCGTCCAGCAGTTTCGGGGTTCCCCTGAGAGTATGGCCCCCGGCCATGATGCTGCCCTTGCCCGTAAATTATAAGGAAGGTCCAGTCTTTGGACAGGAATGGACTGGACTTGGCAATGCAGAGTGCCCATATATTGGTTGCACTTCATGGTTCTATATATCTATAGGATATTATCCTGCTGACTTCTGGTGGGAGGAAGGCGAGTGTGTGAAGAGGAGTGGAAACGAAGCTGTTGGGAGGATGAGACATGTATGGAGCAGAGAGGAATAGTGTGCTGTCACCGGACAGGGAGAGCAGTGGATCCTGCATATAGATGGGTATGTAAATTTATATGGTAATGTACATTTTCACTGAGTCATGTTAAATAAAAAATTAAAAAAAACAAAAACAAAACACTTTTCTGCTGTGAGAGGCTCTGTTCACTGCCAACTGATAGGTGCCAGCCTTCAGTGTTGGCTGGCCCCACCTACTGGCTGGCAAAGATGGAAGCCTACTTATGGAATCTCTTGGGGCCAGTCAGTAGATGCTGTCGCATGGCTCAACGAAAGGAGGTAGAAATGGCACTGCTACACTCAGGGTGCCAGCCACTGATGCGATCTCTAGATGCGTTTGTCTTAAAAATTGCTTTTCCACTGAGACAAGCTTTGTCCAGTAGCAGCTGATAGCAGCCAGGTCCTCAGGGACGGCAGACTCTTCTTCCTGGTTGAAAAGATGGTGCCCTAGTTATGGGATCTTGGGGGCCCATCAACAGATGCTGTGACGTGGCTCAAAGAAGGAAGAGGTTAAGGCAAAGTCACACTTAGCTGTCAGTCACCACTACGTTGTTTAGGTATAATTGTCTTAAAAACAGCATTTCTCCTGGGATAGGCACTGTCCAGGCTGGCACTATTGCTCAGCATGGCAGGAAGCCCCAGCCATGCCCTCAGGTGTAGCTGACTCTTCTTCTCAGCTGACCAAGATGGTGATCAGCCTCAACTACTTCTCCTGCACTGAGTCCCCAGAATCTATCGCACAACTCAGAGAAGAGGGAGAGGAGCACTAGCACCTTTGGTCTCCAGCTGCTGCTAGGTTCTCTAGATGTGACCCTCCCAAGCACAGCCTTTCTGATACAAAATGGCTGTTTATTTAGGTACTGCAGCTCAGCCGAGTAGCCAGTCCCTGCTAGCCTTTCAGGCTCTGCAGTCCCAGTCCCAGCCTCACAGTTAACAAAGATGGTATGTGTACCTGTAAGCCTCTGGGCTGCTGAGTCAGCAGAAGAGTGACTCACTGTGCTGCCATCTTGCCTCGACAAAGGTAGTTTTCCCTTCCTGCTGCCCAGCCTGATCTCGTAACCCAATGGGTGATCTTGGGGCTCCAAGAATGTCCACACTGCTCCATTCAAATGTTTTTGTAGGCCTTAGTTCTCGTAGAGAATCGAGGAGACATGTGACTAGTCCACTACGTTGGCCCTACTTCTTGTTCCATATATTAGCGTCTACCAAAATGGCTACAATGGAAGCTGTCTTGTTACTGGACAAACTCCAGGTTCACACCACCTGCCATGAAGCCAATCTCTGAGACAGGTGATTAGGTGAAATAATCAAAGTTTTACTTACAAGCCAGTATTGCAAAAGGACAGGAGGAATTCTCATCCTCAGAGCCTGTTTGCTTTTGCAAGGCAAGCTTAGGGCTTTTAAAGGGAGAGGCTATGTGCCAGTGCAAGAGTGTGGAATCTTAGGTAGTTCAAAGGGGAGGGGGCTTTGAAGGAGGCCGGGTTTCTTCAGTCCTCTGATGTCTCTAGGTCATCCGAGTGACAAAGCTTTGGTACTGGATGTAGCCTGACTTGCAATCTTGCAGGCCATTGCAGGTCATCACCGGCCATCAGGGCAATAAAAGTAGTGCTATAAGCCATCGGGCCAATAATCTGAGAAAAGAATGCTCAAAAACAAGTTGTTTTCCTGTCCTCTCCGACCTCCTGCTTAATTCTTCTATCACTGGTTTACAGCAGAAATATCAAGACAAGAGGTCTTACCTGTCAAGGTTACATAACCAATGAGACCCCGAGAGACCTGATATGGATTCAGAGATCAAGCTAGCAAGTTCAGTCTCCCGACAGGTGGCAAACTCGGCTCCCCCTTCCCCAAAGGACATGAGGATGCATTCGTTTTAGTAGCAGATGACAGAAAAGTTTTATTATCGGAAAGTATGTTTCATAGAGGGAACAGGTCAGTCTCCATGAGTGGAAAAAGATCCAGCATAGATTTTAGGGGCAAAAGCAGGGGCAATGTCATAGATAGGAGGTAGAGGTAGTAACTTGGCTTTTGATTGGGTTTGAAGCTACTGTAGTCACTTCACAACTGCTGGGAGGAATTGTGGTATTTGCATCACAACTGCCAGGAAGAACTTACATTTGCATCACAGATTGCCAGGGAGAACTGTTGATATTTAGCAGATCAGGTTCCCTTGGTAAACTTATCAATACCCTGTGTGTTCTACAATATAAACCAGACCTTTGTTATCCCTAGAAAATGTTAGATTTTGGAGTTAAATATGTTAGTAAGAAAGGGAGAAAAAGTTTTTAAAAAGATATCATTTAAATTCCAGAAGGCCTGGGTGTGGGGCTTGTGAGCTTGTGAACGAGTGAATGTAAACAGCCAAAAACAGCTGGAATGCATGACTTTGGACCCTGGCAAACGATGGGTCTGGCGGGCTTATGTGACCCTTGGACCCAGGCCCAGGTCTACTTGCTTTCCTCCTTGAGAGTTGAATTCACTTTAGGAAGTAGCCTTTGTTATGCTGTTTAGATAAGAAGGCACCAGTTTGTTTTGCAAGGAACTTCGCCAAACCCTGTTCGAATCAATGCCTGCTTTACTACAGGAATACCTGTTCTGTTCACTAAAAAAAAAAAATGAGCTGCCTGATGTCTAAATTAGGGTTGGAGAATCAGAGATACCAACTTCCCTCCTCCCCCCTACAGAAATCCTGAGATAAGCTCAGTTTCTAAGGATAAGGTAAAAGTCCAGATGCCTCTCTCCGGAGCCAGCCCAGGATGCTTCCTCCTCCGCACATAGAAATCCTTGATAAGCCCAGTTTCTAAGGAGAGGGTAGCTTCTTACCATGTAACTTAATGCTAACTGCTTTATCTAATGCCTCTTTAAGTATACTGGGCCAATAGGAATGCAATATGAAAATCTGTATACCTGTAACTGCCAATTAGGAGAATACATGGAAATTCCTTTGTCTGCTTTCTTGGAAAAACATATAAATAGATATGTGTAATAATGGAAAGGGGTGCATGGCTGTTTTTCAGACTTGAGCCCATCCACTGCACCGCTAGCTAATAGATACTTCTTCTACAAATAAAGTGGTGTTTGAGGTGCTTTCTGCTCTGCAGACTGAACCTACCTTTTTCCTGCTATGTTAGTATGTGGCAGCTGCTGTCAGCTTTCCTAGCTAACCTTAACTATAGCCTGTAGTCTACTAAATCTATGATGGTGTCTCTAAGGCTGAGAGCCCCACCCTAGCATTACCACCTGGGACTTGTGGATTGTGGAAGTCTTGTTTTCCATGGGATTTGTGGGTGGTGCATCTGAAACAATGCCTCTCAGGGCCTTGGTCTTATGTTCCCCCCTGTTGTTTGAAAAGGGCTCTTTTCAAACCTCCGGTTTCATTGTCAAAGGAGCAAGTAGGAAGCAGCCCTTGAAAGAGGCTCCTTGGACCCCAAGATCTTCTCAAAGCATGTATGAAACCAGAGACTACACAATATTCTCACTTCAGTTAAGGTTATTGACAGCTAGAGAAATGAAGGGATATCCCCACTACCACATAACCAGGCCAAGTGTCTGATGCATCCACTCTCCCATATGCCAAATGGAGCCCACTACTGTGACCAAATGTTTGAAACTGGGGGACCTTTTCAGCTTCTGAGCTTTCTACCTCCAGAGGCAGAAGTCGTTCTTTGTAGATAAGCATGCTTCAGAAAATGTCCAGTCAATTTCCTGAAATGATAATTAATGGAAAGCAGTTGTCTTTTGCTTTTTATTTAAAAAATGAAATTTATGGGAGTGACATGGGGATTAATATTTATAAAGTACTTTCTGAGGGAAAAAAGCACTGTGATTACTCTATAGAGTGTAGAGTTATTGGATAGTGAGATTAATCAATCTCCTGTAAATCTCCTTAAGTAGGCAAAGTGGATATGACAAAGGGCTTGATCAAAGGCCCAAAAAAGACATCAGGTGCATATCAATGTCAGCTGTTGGATGTGCCAGTGTTTAAGAAAAACCTGCAGAGTATCCCTCCTGCATTTTTCCTCTGTGTTTAGTTTATCGCTCATACATAAACCTGGTAAGACTCATGGGTAGCTCTTGCCAAAGTTCACCTAATCATTCCTGTTATCATGATATCAAAATATAAAAAAAAGAACCCAACTGTAGAGTGTTGATTTTTACTTAAAATTTAATAGGGAAATAGAAAAGACAATTTAGATTATGTACACCACAGTAATATATAATAAAATCTCCAAAATACATCACTGATTATTCCCCAAGTTTCTTTCTGGGTGACAGTAGCTTCATTTCCACTTCCTTATTTCTCCTACAGCCTCCAAAAACTTATCTGCTGTCTGGTTCTGCTCATGTCTTACTTTGCAAAACAAAGCATGGTTATTAGCTAACTTTACCCTCCTTGGAAATCATTCAGGTTCATGGTTCTATTGTTACTGTAACCTGCCCCTGAAGCTTTAGTCCAGTACCCCAGGAAGCAAATTAAAATATTAACACCTCAAAAGGTGTAAGTGGGAACAGAGGAGAAGCGGTGGAGTAAAGAGGCAATTCTGTTGTTAAAATAAACAAGATCATTCCTCTCACACCATTAGATTTAGTTGGTACCCAGAATCAATCAACTACACTTAAGATCTGCTTTAGACAAATATAAAGTGGTGAGATATTATCAAACCATAGTGCCTAAATTTCTTTACTGTCTAATGTGTCCTAATGGATACTATTAATGTAAAATAGTTTATAAACAGGAGAGAAATTTTAAAAACTACTATTAAACCAGTCACTTTTTAAAAATGATAAATGAAACTATGGATAGTAAAGGATTACAGACATGTAAAAGAAACGTGATTGTACACTCTCAAAACAGAATATAAACATTGGTTTAAGAAAAAGCGAATAAAAACAGTGAAACGACAAAATTGCGTAAAACAAACAAGTTGATAAAGTAACCCTTGGAAGGATTTCATTTACAATTCAAAACATTTTAGAGAACAAAGAAGCACAGAACAGAAAGTTTATAATCTACTTATGTTTTACATGAATTTGAATTGAGACACTTACAACTAAAAGGTAAAATATAGACAAGTACAACACTGCAAAATATGCTATAAAGTTAAAACTAAGACAATTCTTATTTAAAAAGATAACTCATCTATTATCATAGTTTTAAAATTCAAGCATTCAAGAGTCTGTTACCAGGATTTAATTATGACAGGGGACAGATGACTATAGAAAGAGCGAATCATATTTTAGCAGGGACCACTCTTAGGTGAGCCCATTCCATGTGGCCCAACGCTGTGGTTCTTAGAAAGAAATGTGAAGGCCGGGTTGCCACCAATGACCAAGGTTGCTGTTAACACTCTGGGCTAGATAATCCCTTTAATTACTGTAAATTAAAAATACTGGCAACTCTGCATGTTAAATTCAAACAGCAGCACACACTTTAAAGGTAATGAATGGACATGCTTTGTGTGTATCTTCAATGTTTTTAAAGCATGTCTCCAAATGCTGAAGTGCTGGGAGCCTGTCCCAACACTCTTCAGGGTCCCGCACGGAGGGGGGGAAGACGTCGGCGGGAAATGAATAAAGAGAGACAGGAAAGACTTTTCTGGTTTAAGGCAGCCCGACCAGCAGAAGATTGTCTGTGTCGAGAGCTGTCTGTCTTTATTCTTTATAGGTCAGGTGACATAGTGGTCACCCTATTTTCTTCATAATATAAACTATTGGTTAACAAGAAACTGACTCATCATTATTGGCTAACAAGAAAGTGACCCCTCGTGGTCTTCTTCTTCTACTTAATTGCCAAGGCTTTTTGGATAATGGTTTGAACCAGGTGTTAAATGTCAGGGAACACAATTAATGGTTTTATTCGTACCTCAAAGTGGAAGGTACAGAAGAGTAAACTTCTCAAGGCCTCACCATTTGGCTGTCTCCATTTGTTTCTCTAAGTTTTTATTTATATCTTCCTGTGCAGATAGTAAGTGCCTGCTATCCCCTAATCAAGCACAGCTACACTAAAATAGATGTTTCTTTAGTGTTATCAGTTGAGATGCTTGTGTAGTTTTAACGGCTATGTGGAGAATTGTCCTTGGAAAGCCTTTCAAGGGTTAGCTTGTAAACCTGTGTATGTGGAGAAAAGGGAGGGGGGAATGCAATTAGGGGGAAGCCAGTGAAGCTAGGCAGGCCTCAGTGCTATTAGGCACGCTGCATTGAAATCCATTCCTCTGATCTCTATACCCCAGAAGTTCCTGGTCAGATTTTCTCAGCATAATTCCATAAACCGAGGGGGTTGTGAAGCCCCTCTTAGGAGGCACCTCCTTGATCCTCACGTTGGGAGAGAGGGGCCTGCTCCCGACACTGAAGGTACAGTGACAAATGTGTGCTTCAGTGGAAAAGTACGCTTTGTCCAGATAGAATACGCCCTTCGCCAAACCAACCAAACTCAGTGCTATGGAGTGATTTCCAATCCATAGCAACCCTACAGGATAGAACAGAATTGCCTCAAGGGGTTTCCAAGGAGTAGCTGGTGGATTTGAATCGCCAGCCCTTCGTTTAGCAGCCAGACACATAACCATTGCACCACCAGGGCTCCTCGTCCTTCCCAGTGATCTCATTTTCATTCTGTGGGAATTATTTTACAAGTGTGAAATCTGTAGGCAACTGAAGATGCCGTTGTGATGTGCCATCCAGTCTGTTCCCACTCATAGTGACTCCATGCACAAGAGAATGAACTTGTCCCTCCAGACAACATTTCCAAAGTACTCAAGACAAAGTCTTGATCTCCCCACTTCAAAGAAGCACTATGGCTGTATTTCTTCCAATACAGACTAGCTTGTTTTCTGGCAGTCTATGTAATATCCAATATTCTTCTCCAACACCATAACTCAAAGGCATCAATTCTTCTCTGATCCTCCTTATTTCTTCTCCAGCTTTTGCATACACATGAGGTGACTAAAAATACTATGACTTGGGTCAGGCACATGTTAGTTCTCAAAGTGACATCCTTGCTTTTCAATACTGTAATGAGTTCTTTTGCAACAGATATGCCCAGTGCAACATAATGGCAATGCAAAATAGTTCCTATTTAAAAACCGGCAAATTCTGTCCTACACAGGTTTTCTCCTCCTCTATGGAAGAAGCTTGTTTTGCCTTCATTTGTCTATTAAGGAATACACATTTAACATTCCTATAAATTTGCCTGTTCTTTTTAGGATTCTGTTTGGAATTGCTTTGAAATATTTTAATAGTTCCTTCATTAATGTGTTAAAGAGAATCTTTAATATCTGTTCAATTCTGTATCTGTATGATAGTCACAATTTTAGAAGTTTCACAAATTATCTTTTAACACTACTTAGGAAGCAAGCTTCTTTCCACAGTTGAAATGAGTGACTAGATGGCACGCTATATCTTTGCACACCAATTAAATATATTCTCTGCTTAGTGAAGATGTTAAAGAAATTTATGCTCTGATTAGTTTTTCATTAATCAATCCTTTTAAGTCTGTCTTCTTTGCAGACAATGCAGAGAAGGAAGGCTTACCTGAGGGTAATCTCTGCATGCTAACTGGATTCATTATGCATTGTGAAGGCTGTCCCTATTATGTGACATGGAGAACTAAATCTCCTGTTAATTTCATAACTGCTGTCATGGAGTAAATTGCATCCTCCAAAAACATGTGTCAACTTGGCTAGGCCATGATTTCCAGTATTGTGTGATTATCCTCCACTTTGTGATCTGATGTAATTATCTTCCACTTTATGATGTGTTATCAACCCTAATCTCTACAGGTTAATGAGGCAAGATTAGTATGTGGTACATTTTTAGTCACAGCCTAACAAGAAAGTATGACTCAAGTCACATCTTTGTTTGAGTCATATCTTTTACCTTACAAGAGACAAAAAGAGACAGAAGAGAGCAGAGAGGACAGGGACTTCATTACTACCAAGAAAGAAGACTTGAAAGTGGAGCATGTCCTTTAAGGACCCGGGGTCCCTGCACTGAGAATCTCCTAGACCCAGGGGAACACTGATGCCAAGACACATGGAAATCTGCAAGGAATCAGAAAATAGGAACTGAAGAGATAAGGGCCTTCCTCCAGAGCCAACAAAGAGAGGTAGTCTTCCCTTAGAACTGGTGCTCTAAATTTGACTTTCTAACCTCCTAAATTGTGAGAAACCCCAGTGATGTAGTGGTGAAGTGCTTTGATTGCTAATCAAAAGGTTGGCAGTTTTAATCTACTGGGTGCTCCTTAGAAACTCCATGAGGCAGTTGTACTCTGTCCTATATGGTTGCTATGAGTCAGAATCAACTTAGTACAGTGTGTTTTAAACTGAGAAAATAAATTTCTGTTTGTTGAAACCATCCACTTGTGCTACTTCTATTACAGTGGTACTAGACAACTAAGGCAGTTGCCACAGGCAAGGTTACACTTTATGCAAAATCATTAAGGCCTTTATTTCTGAATGATGGGAAGAATTGTGTTCCGTATGACACATTATGTGTGTATTAAGCAAGTAAGGTATCATGCAGCAAGTATTTATTAAGCAAAATTGGTTTGTTTTTTTGATTTCATATATAAGTTCTGCCAATTATGTTTGCAAACTCATCCTAGAAAAAGTGCCACATATCTCATTGCTGAATATCACTATGGTCACCTTCAAAGCACTTTCCTGGGAAGCTATGCACTGACACCAGCACCTAATCTACTCTTCAAAGCAGTTTTGGAACTCTCTTTCTGGAATGGCCATCAGAATTCTTATCATATTACCCTTGATGTCCTGAATGTCATCCAAATGTCTTCCTTTCAGTATTTTCTTTATCTTCAGGTCAAGAAAAAAGTCACTGGGGGCCAGATCAGGTGAATAGGGTGTGTATTCCAACAGTTACTTGTTTATTGTCTACAGACTCCCTCACAGACAACTAGAAAATTAAGTGCACAAACTTGCCATCATATGTAATGGCCATTCCAGAAAGAGTTCCAAAATTGCTTTAAAGGGTGGACTAGGCTTTGGCGTTGGCGTGTAGCTTCCCAGGGGGAGGACTTCAAAGGTGACCTCTGTGATACTGAGCAGTAAAGTATGTTGCACTTCCAACAATTAAGTTTGTGGACTTAATTGTTGGACCTCATATGCTCCTGGAGGTGTTCTGGTGGTGTAATTGTTATAAGCACTTCGTTGCTCACTGAAAGGTCACCAATTCATAGACACCGGCGGCTCGGTGGAAGTTAAATGTGGTAATTGGCTTCCAGGAAGATCTGCAGCCTTGGAAACCCTATGGGGCAATTCCACCCTGACCTACAGCATCACCATCAGGATCAAGTCAACGGCAACAGGTTTGCTTTTGAGTTTTATTATTTAACTTTCAGGGAATAGGTGTGGTTTAAGGCTTAAAGTTTAGAGTTCAAAGATGATCTCTAGGCAATGGTTTTAGGTAGGTCATTTTAACCTCAGAATATCTGAATTTCTGGGAATTTAAATTTCTGTCCATAGTTATCTACCTTTAACTGCAGGAGCTGCAGATAACTTCCAAGAAAGTCTAAACTGACTCACATGGTATACAAGGTCGGACAGTTAAGTCCACAAAATGTAATTGTTCTAAGTACTACATACCTCATTGCTGAATATCACTACACTCACCTTCTAAGTACACCTCTTGGGAAGCTAAGCACAGATGCCAGTGCCTAGTCCACCCCTTAAGGTAATTTTGGAACTCTTTCGGGAATGGCCATTGCACACGGTGGCTAGTTCGTGCACTTAACTGTCTAGTTGTCTGTGAGGGAGCTTGTTTTAGTCAGCTAGTGCTGCTCTAACAGAAATATCACAGAGTGGATGGCTTTAACAAAGGAAGGTTTATTCTTATACTGTCTGGGAGGCTAAAAATCCAAATTCAGGATGTCCACCCCAGAGGAAGGCTTTCCCCCTTGTCGGCTCTGGAGGAAGTCAGGTATTGCATCAGTCTTTGTCCAGGGGGCATCTTCGTGGAGGACCCTCAGGTCTGACGGATGCACTCTTCTCCCAGTGCTGCTTCCTTGATGGCGTGAGGTTCCGAGTTCTCTGCCTACTTCCCTTTCCTTTTATCTCTTGCAAGGTAAAAGGATTAAGGGTGGGACAAGACGTACTCTAGGGAAATGCCCTTTGCAGAGGAGCAGGGAGGTGATCTATGAAGGGATTTACAGTCCCACCTTAATCCTTTAACATACAGCATAGGAAAATCATGAAATGGAGGACAATCATAAAATACAGGGAATCATGGCCACATGGCTACACCTATTTTTAGGGGGACCCATTTCAACCCACAACAGAATTTTTAGACAGTAAACCAATAACTGTATTGGAACACCCTCCCTGTTCACCTCATCTGGCTCCCAATGACTTTTTTCTTGACCTGTACATAAAGGAAATATTCAAAGGAAGATATTTGGATAACATTCAGGACATCGAGGGTAATGTGATAACAGCTCTGATGGCCATTCTAGAAAGAGTTCCAAAATTGCTTTGAAGGGTGAACTAGGCACTGGCATCACTGCATCGCTTCCCAGGGGAAATGCTTCGAAGGTAACTGTAGTGATATTCAGCAATGAGGTGTGGAGCACTTTTTCTAGGATGAGTTCCTGAACTTAATCGACAATCCTCATAAGACACTTGTCAGTTTCCTCCCAATTATGACAAAAAGAGGAGAATGTGTGACACTGACATACTGGGATTTGGGAATATGTTTAAACAGAAATTGGTGCCAATTTCTGGCCTGGAGATTTCTAAACTAGAGAGGCCAGTGGAGTAACATGTACTACCTAAGTCTTAGGGAACTGTGCTATATTGTGTTGGAAAATCTTAAGTACAACTCCTAAGACATCCAATTTTCCAAGACAGCATAAACAACCTAGGACCAGGATCAGTTATCTTATTAGTATAAACTATCAAGGGTGGTTTGAGGGGCCCACCAGGAATAACAAAAACACTTAGCACTTGGAGAATTCTAAGGACTTAGATGTTGCCTCCCAGAAGCCAGGACAAAGGCCAGACCTCTGTTTACCCACAGCCATCAAGCTGATTCCAACTCATAGTGACCCTACAGGTCAGAGTAGAACTAACTCCACAGAGTTTCCAAGGATTTGAACTGCAGATTTGAAATGCTGACCTTTTGCTTAGCAGCTGTACCAGACCTCTCTTTGGGTGAGGCAAATTCCTGACTACACATATACAAACCGAAAGAAATTGGTGGTTTGTGTTGCCTGGGGGAAAAAAAAACTAGGAACAAGTTCATTATTTCAGAAAATTACATGACTAATTGAGAGAGGAAGAAAAAGCTTTTTAAGAAAATACCACTTCCACGATAGCAAAAAGAAGGAATCAACCCAGATGCCCAACAAAAGAGGAATGGATAGGTAAACTGTGGTATATATAGTCAATGGAGCACTATGCAGTGATAAAGAATAATGATGATTCCAGGAAACATCTCCTAACCTGGTTTCATCTGGAAGACATTATGTTGAGAGAAAGTAGTCAGCAACAAAAAGACAAATACTGTATGAGACCTCTTCGATAAGAACTCAAAAACAGATTTATGCATAGAAGAACAGACTCTTTGATGGCTGCAAGGGAGGGAGGGAGGGCGGGGGGAGGGCTTAGATTAGATAGTTGGTAGAAATCTGGTTGGGTGAAATCGGTGACAGCACACATTAGGAACAAGAACAATATTAAGTGGACTTCAACATAACTTGAGTACTCCTTCCATCTTAACCCAATATTGCAAGGACTGAGTAGCTGGGGCAGAGGGCAGAGGACTATGCTCTTAGGCGAAATCAAGGCCAGTTGGCACAACTAGCATTTTGCTAAGAGGTCTCTCTGCACCCCACAGTGGTGAGTGGTGTCTGGGGTCTTAAAAGCTGCCAAGCTGCCATCCGAGGGCACAACAAATGGTCCCAACAGCAGGAATGGATGCTCACTGAGCACCAAAATGACGTGGAGTAAAGACAACCCAGAAGACAGAGAGACCCACATGAGTGGGTGCCTACATCGACTTGAGAATGGAAGAACCAGATGGTGCCCGGTCACCACCAGTGATAGCTGCAATGGAGCTCACAAAGTTGAGTCTCACTGGCAACACAAGAATAAAAAGGGGTGCATCCTGAGATCTCCACTAAAAGACCTCAATTGATAGTCCAGTGGCTTCGGGGTTCCCCCGGGAGCATGGCCCCTGGCCCTGATGCTGCCCTTGCCCGTAAATCATAACGAAGGTCCACTCTTCGGACAGGAATGGATTGGACTTGGTGACGTAGAGTGACCATATATTGGATGCACTTTATGGTTCTGTGCATCTATAGGATATCATTCTGCTGATGATATCAGAAAATTACATGAGTGGGTGGAAAGGAGGGGAAAGGAGACTGCTGGGAGGATGAGACATGTATGGAGCAGAGAAGAATAGTGTGCTGTTACCGGGCACGGAGAGCAGAGGAAGCTGCATATAGGTGGGCATGCAAATTTATACGGGAATGTACATTTTCACTCAGTCATAATAAAAAAAAAACAAAACAAAACACTACTTAAGTTCTAGAAGGCCTGGGTGCAGGGCTTATGAGCCTATAAATGAGTGATTGGAAACAGCCGAAAACCACTGGAAGGCATGACATCAGATCCTCCAAAACAAGAGGTCCGGCCTGCTGAATGGCCCAAGTGCTTTCCTCCTTGAAAGGTGAATTCACCTGAGGAAGTAGCCTTTGTTATGCTGTTTAGATAAGAAGGCACCAGTTTGCACTGGGAGGAACTTCCCAAAGCCTATTCGAATCAATGCCTGCTTTCCGCCTGATGCCTAAATTAGGGTTAGGGCACTGGGGGTCCCTTGGCATCCCACGGAAATTCTGAGATAAGCTCAGTTTCTAAGAAGTTGTAAGTCCAGATGCCTCTCTCGGGCACCAGCCCAAGATGCTCCCTTCTCCCCCGGCCCCCCAAGAAATCCTTGATGAGCCCAGTTTCTAAGGAGGGGTAGCTTATTCCCATGTAACTTAATGCTAACTGCTTATCTAGTGCCCCTTTAAATATGCTGGACCAATAGAAATGCAATATGAAAATACCTGTAACTGCCAATTAAGAAAATATATAGACATTCCTTTGTCTACTTTCTTGAAAAAAACGTATAAACAGATATGTCTGATAACAGAATAGGTGCGCGGCTGTTTTTCGGCCTTGAGTCCATCCGCCTGACGGCTAGCTAATAAACAGCCTCTTCTACAAACAAGTTGTTGTTCGAGGTGTTCTCTACTCCATGGGCCAGACTTATCTTTTTCCTGCTACACAATGACCACAGTACTCAGGGTTATTTTACTAGCGAATAAAACCTACTGATATTATTCTACATTTATAGTTATTGCAATCACGGTGATTCCTCTTAGAGGCAAGCACCTGACTACTTCAGTTTGTACTGTTAGTATAGTGAAGGCTGAGAAATTTACACATTAAAACACCTATTTCTTACTATACGTAGCTTTCCTTTTATTTTTCATCTGCATTTAAGTTTACTATAATTGACAAATAAAAATAGAGAAAGTCCAGTTAAATTTGAATTTGGGTAAACAATCAACAGTTTTTCTTTTTTAGTATAAAACCAAAACCCAAACCAAACCCATTACCACTGAGTCAATTCTGACTCATAGTGAGCGACCCTATAGGACAGAGTAGAACTGCCTTCGTAAGAGTTTCCAAGGAGCACCTGGTGGATTCAAATTGCCAACCTTTTGGTTAGTAGCTGTAGCATTAGGCACTACGCCACCAGGGTTTCCTTTTAGTCTTAAAATAAGCAAACAAAAAACCCACAAAACAAACCCATGGCTGTTGAGTTGATGCTAACTCACAGGGACCCTTTAGGACAGAATAAAACTACCTCATAGAGGTTCCAAGGAGCTCCTGGTAGATTCAAACTGTGGACGTTTTGGTTTGTAGCCTTAGCACTTAACCACTGCACCACCAGAGTTTGGACCCCATAAATACTGTCTATTTTATCTGATGGCCTTATTTACATATAAAAACATTTAGGGAACTTTACTAAATTGTATGAAATTATGGTAGGAATTCTTATCCAGTAATTGTATTTCTGCGAAAGGTGTGTCAAATGAGCCCTGGCAGCACGATACTTACGCGCTTGGCTACTAACAAAAAACAATGGCAGTTCAAACTACCCAGCAGCACCACAGCAGAAAGATCTGGTGATTTGCTTCCATCACAATTACAGTCAAGAAAATCCTAACTGGCAGTTTTACCCTGTCACATGGGTTGCTGTGAGTTAAAAACTGACTCAACAGCACCTACTAACCACAAAGGAGTATCATAAAAAATACAGGTAGCCCCAACTTATGATATACTTGAGTTATGATCAACCACACTTAAGACTGGGCTTTACCCTGCCCTATACCACTGCCCCCAATATCCGATCACAGTAACATGTACGATGTAAAATGTTGCTGCACGGTAATTTGCTAGTGTTATTGTTTCCTAGACATAATGTTTCCAACCCTCAAAGATAAAGTTTAGGTTTATAAAGATACTTATATCAAAGGACAAGAATAATGAAAAAAAGAAAAAGAGGTACTTGACTTACATCAGAACCAACTTACTATACAGTATTCTTTGGAATGGAACACTGTCTTAAGTGGGGAACTACCCGTCTATCAGAAGAAGGGGTCTGCTGAGCTGGATACAACTGAAAATCATTAGTCTTTGGCTAAACAGATGTAGCAAAGGAGGAACTGCTGTGTTTACAAGCATGTTCCTTTGGGAGAGGATCCTGTTATCTTCACTCCTACCTACTCAACTAGTTACACAACACAACTCAACTAGTTATCACACACAAAAAAGTATCTCCCTTCAGAGGAACTGCGCTGCTGAGAAATAGGCTTTCTTCATATTGTTGTTAAACTGAGATTTAATCAAAGTATATGTTCTCTGCATGGAAAGGAGTATAGAGCACTGATAACCTAGAATACCTGGAATGTTAAACCAGTTCCTAGGGTTGATATTAGAAAGTATGTTTTCTCCTCTAAACCTAGTTGTCATTTGTTTTCCAGACACTAAGATACGTCTTCCATATCTTTTGAAATATAATTTTAATCCTGAAACTGTAACATTTGATTAAAGGATTGTTACCAAAATGGATACAATACTTTTTAAAGGCAGTGTGCCCTACCTAGAACAAGTAAAGATTGAATTATAGCTTTTTGATTAGACTCAAAAGAAGTCTGAAGACCACAAGAATCAGAATGCCTCCAGCTAAGCTTGATAAAGTTCAGGAGGAATCACAAAGTAACTTATAAAAGGCAGAGATAATTTATGGTTCAGAAAACTGCAAAAGAATAAATAAACAGATGAAAAATGAAAGCCATTGTAGAAAGGAAAGGCTTATCTGGTTTATTCCACTTGTAATTATAGTTAGTGCAGCTAGAAAGATACAGCACTGCAATCGAAATCTATTATTCCTCTCCTTAAAATGCCTCAGGGACTTACCACTGAACTCAGAGTAAAGGTCAGAATTCTCTACATGGTCCTACATGGTCTGCCTTCTGATTCTTTCTGTGGCCTCATCTCACACATGTGCTCTGGCCACCTTGGACTCCGTTCACCCAGCTCTTAAACTTGCGCAGTGCTGACCCTTTACCTGGCTGTCCTATTGTCTAGGTCTCAGTCTGAATGTGCTTCCTCAGAGAAGACATCCCACTTGCCCTAGATTACATTTAGGACTCACATAATATGCTTCATGACACATTTTACTTCTCCAAGCGATTTAGCTCATTTGAAATTATTTGATTTAACGATTGTAATTATTTTTAAATATCTGTCCTCCTTCAGACCTACCTCTCTTCCATCCACTATCATCAGCTATTGACTAACATACTAGATACTTAATATAAAATTTTTGACTAATACAGTAGCACTGTTACTTCATTCTGTTGTGTATGTGTAGAATCACTGCGGGTCAGAACTGTTTTGTTGGCACCTAACAGCAACAATGTTGTTAATAGTGTTATCTCTGACATAACATAATGAGTACATTCCTTATTAATTTAGAATGTAGGAATCACATTTCTCTAGCTTTTTTGGCATTACACTGACAAACTCAGATATACAAAAAAAGACTGATTCATTTATTTGGTAAATTCTAATTGAGTTTTTATCATACACAGGCACAATGCAGGAACTGGGGGCACTGATGAATAAGATAGGCATGATCCCTTCTTTAAATGAAACCAGAGCAGAAAGCAAATGGAGATTTATACAATCATTTAACTGCAATGCTGATGAGCATTACAAGTTAAAGATTAAGCTGCTAAGGAAGTACAAGCTCAGTAAAGCCTGCTCTAAGGAAATGGCGTTAAAACTGAACTTTGAAGGAGGGAGAAGAATATGCCAATAAGAAAGGGCATGGCCCCACTGCAGGAGGGACTCTGGTGGTGCAGGGTTTACGTTTCCCCAAGTGGTTCTGACGTGCGATCAGGGATGTGAACCACTGGGGGAGGGCTTTGTTGCGCAAAATGTGGTTCCCGTCTCAGGGGGAACTTCTCAGCTTACTCAAACTCACTAATCAAAATCTGCATTTTAATTAGCTCTCCAGGTGGCGCCAGAGATTTCTGATCAGCTGCTCACCTAAACGTTCGCAGCTCGAATCCACCCAAGGCTTGCCACCAGCTTCCATAAAGGTGCAATTCTACTCGGTAATACAGGGGGTCACCATACACTGGAAGCAACTTGATAGGTTTGTTGTTTTGGTTCCTGGTGATTCACATGCACATTACAGTTTGAAAAGCACAGGCTTGAAGAATTAAAAAAAAAAAAAGGCAAGGTGTGCTAAGGATGGTATACAGTGAATCAGGAAGAGCGACGGTGGATGAGGCTGGTGGGTAGGCAGAAATCAGATGACGCAGGGCTAAGGACAGTGTCTCCAAAGAGGGAATATTTGTTTACTGTGTATGAGACACAGCTCAGGGGAGTTCAGAAACAAAATGTCCCCTTCCTCAATCCCTTCCTTCTTTCTCTTACCTAAAATAAGAAAACATAGTATCTAACATTACAACAGCACTATCTTTACTCAGTCCGGTTCATGCATCAAAAGTTCCCATGCTGTATATGGTACACGAGCTATGCAGAGAAGAGTGAGACTCCCCGTGGAAAAGGGGCTAACAGAGGCACTCTCAGTTATTTGTTGCCTTTCAGAAAATTGCTATTTGATGTGTGCTTAATCTGCTCCTTGGAAACTCTGTGGGGCAGTTCTACTCCGACCTATTGGGTTGCTACGAGTCAGAATCAATGTGACAGGAGTGGCCTGGCATGGCAGTTAAGTGATTTTAAAGATTACATTTTCTGGTTTTAACTAATCTCCATGGCGCAGTGGTTAAGATCTATGGCTGCTAACCAAGGGGTCAGCAATCTGAATCTACCACCTGCTCCTTGGAAACCCTATTAAGCAATCTTCCTCTGTCACTATGAGTTGGAATCCACTCAACAACGGGTTTGAATCTCCATAAAGCGTATACTTAGAGTTGGGTGAATAAAGGATGAGTAAAACTTTTCTCTTTTTGCATGAGAACTTCACTTTTTGTTAACTTTATAGTCTTTCCTTAAGAGTCCTGATAAAGGTGGTATGTCAAATAGGTAGTTAGGCAACATTAGTTATGGTAAAAATACTCTGACTGGAAAAATACAACTGGAATGGGGGAACTGTAAGTACCTGATGAGGACACTATCACTTTTGGCTGAGTGTAGTAACTTCTGTGAGTATATTCCTTACAGGAAGCCTGGAAGCTATGTACACAGAGTTGTTAGAAAAGATATTTGGCTACAGGGTGGATCCTGAACCAAGTGAATGGAGAGGACCTCATCTTCCTGAACCTGAGTCATCCCACAGTGAGGTCAGAGACTAACCCCTGGGCTGCCAGAAGGACTGATCAAGGATGCTCAGAAGATGAATGCCTAATTCTACATTGTAGAAGAGTTATAGAAATACCTACCCTATCCCTCAGAATGAATCTGAAGCCAGGTGTGGAATATGGTACTCCATATGCTTGAATGTTTAGAATTAACCTTAAGAAGACCTCCTGGAAGCATTGCAACGGTTTCAAAAGATTCTTGAAAAAAACTTGAAGGTTGGAAATAAACTATTAGCATGAGCGCCAGCAAGCAAGAAGAAATTGCCAAGAGTCAACTCTCCTTTGACTCCTAAGACAAACTCTTCATCAGCCACATGGCAAGGTGGAAATAGTGACATCAAATTAGATTTAATAAGTAGTCAGCAAAAAAGATCAGAATTATCAAGAAGATTCTTTGAAACATGTTTTAGTCAGCTAGGCTGCTCTAACAGAATTACCACAGAGTGGATGGCTTTAACAAAGAAAGATTTATTCTTACACAGTCCGGTAGGTTGCAAGTCCATATTCAGGGTGTCCGCTCCAGGGAAAGACTTTCCCCTTGACGGCTCTGGAGGAAAGTCCAGTATTGCATCAGTCATTGTCCAGGGAGCGTCCTAACGCAAGAACCTCTGGTCTGAACGACGCGTTCTGCTCCCGGTGCTGCTTGCTTGATGGTAGCGAGGTTCTCAAATTGTCCTTGGTTCTTTTTCCTTTTATTCCTTGCAAGCTAAAAGCATTAAGGGTGGGGCAAGCCATACTCCAGGGAAACTTCCCCATAGCAGGAATTCACAGCCCCACCCTAATCCTTTAACCTACAGGTTAGCAAAACCACACAATGGAGGACATTTCCAAGATACTGGGAACCATATCCCAGCCACATGGCTGCACACATTTTTGGGGGGACACAATTCAAACCATGACAAAACATGAACCTATGTCCACTATGATTAATAATGTATACTATGTTTTCAAATACATGGTTATATATTGTGAGTTGTGCCTTGAGCTATTTTGACATGTAAAGATTCTGTATTATGCCATGACATTATAGTTAATAACATGAAAAGCTATTTTGATTAGCAAATGTTTAAGAACTAAGCTTCCAGAATTTTACTGATTTATTTTAAACTGAAGACAAGAGATTTTGATGCCATGAACATATATTAGATTATTTAAAAATATTTCTTATCCCATTATCATTTTTATTCCTATTTTTGTATGTTTTCTAAGTATATATTACAATAAAACAGGCATATATTTTACAAACAGGTATACATACACTACAGATAAATGTTTACTTTTTTTCACTTTTGGATATGGATAAAAATATTTCGAGACCAATGCTGTGAAGTAATAATTCTCAACTCTATCTAATGCTGGAGTCACATGTAGAATTGTTGTAACTTTCAGAATACTTAGGCTCCTCGCCATACATGCAGCATTAGAATTTCTGGGAGTAAAGTCCAAGGATTCAGTTTCTAAAGTGACACAGGTAATTCTGATGTGGAGCCAAAGCTAAGACTCACTCTAGAGATGAAGGAAGAATATTTCAATATTTGCTCAGTTCCCAGACCACCTGCAACAGAATTACCCTGGGCAGGAAGAGTACTCATTTTTAAAATACAGATTTCCAGGGCCAACATCAGACTTACTGAACTAGAACATAGGGACTGCTGTGTGTTTCCTCTGTATTTAGTACTGTGCTAAGACTTTTGTACGTATTATTTTAAATTCTTGTCTTACGGTTCCCTAGAAGAAAGAACCAGTAAGAAACATGTAGATACACACATCTTTTGTTGACGTCAGGTGCCGTCAAGTCAGTTCTGATTCATACAGACCCCATGTACAACAAAATCAGTAACTGTCTGGTCCCCGCACCATCCTCACAATTGTTCTGCTTGAGCCTGTTGCTGCCGCCACTGTGTCAATCCATCTCATTGAGGGTCTTCATCTTTTTTGTTGACACTCTCTCAAGCATTATGTCTTTCTCCAGGGCCTATTTCCTCCCTAAAACATGTGAAAGTACATGAGATGAAGTTTCACTATCCTCACTTCTAACAAGCATTCTGGCTATGCTTCTTCCAGGACAGATGTGTTCATTCTTCTGGCAGTCCATGGTATATTTAATACTCTTCATCCACACTGTAATTGAAGGGCATCAATTCTTCTATGGTCTTCCTCATTCATTGTCCAGCTTTCACATGCATATGAGGTGATTAAAAATAACATAGCTTGGAGCAGGTGTACCACAGGCCTCAAAGTGACTTTTGTAGAGATCTTTTGCAGTAGATTTTCCATCTGCAATATGTTGCTTGATTTCTTGAGTGATGTTTCCATGGGTATTGATCGTAGATCTAATTAAAACGAAATCCTTGACAACTTTAATCTTTTTCTCCCTTTATCATTGTGTTACTTACTGGCCCAGTTGTGAGGATTTTTGTTCCCTTTATGCTCAGGCATAATCCATACTGAAAGCTGTGCTTCTTGTCCTCTTCACTTTCAGCAGGTGAAGTTATGTCATCTGTGTCAGTCATGTTATCACTGAGTGTTCCTCTGATCCTGATCCCTCATTCTTCTTCACAAAGTCCAGCTTCTCAGATTATCTTCTCTGCATACAGATTAAATAACTATGGTGAAAAGTCACAACACTGACACACCTTTACTGATTTTAAGCCTCTCAGTGTCCCCTTGTTCTGTTCAAACAACTGCCTCTTGGTCTAAATATAGGTTCTTCATGAGCACAATTAAATGTTCTAGAATTCCAATTCATAATTTGTTACGATCCACACAGTTGAAAGCCTTTGCATAGTCAATAAATCACAGGTAAACTTCTTTCTGGTATTCCTTGCTTTTAGCCAAGATCCATCTCGTATCAGCAATGATATCCTCTGTTTTACATCCTCTTCTGTTTTCAGATGCCCAATCAGGCGGCTTGAGTGAGCTATTTTAATCACTGCAATCTTTGAAGTTCTAACATCCTGTCACTAGGTAGTTACAGCTGCTACTGGGTATGACAACACAGTAGCTCATTTACTTTTTTTGCATGGATTCAGCTCAAGTGTCCAGATAGTTGGTCACCTTATGTGTGAGGCTGGCTCTCACCTATACTCCTGCATGGACAGGGTGATTGGTATCTGGCTGCAGTAGGAAGTAACACACTGAGCAAGGCAGGAGGATGACAGCTGACCTTCAGTGTCTATGAGAAAAAGCATGCCCTGTTCCTAGAGAGCACAGGTGAGTAGGCTTTGCACCCAGACTATGGGTACCCAATGCTTTGTGATGTAAGGACTGGAAAGCACCACATGTTCTTGGACCCCTGTTGTGGGCAGCTACATGGCATGGATGGAGCCACCAGTCCTCAGGCCCCTGATGTAGGTAGGTAAGAACCTGATTAACAGGCAGAGCTCTGTCAAATGCCACAAATCTGCCTCTCCATCAAGCAGCTGAAACAGGTGAGATTAGACTCCAGGTGTACACTCTCTTGACCTGTGTTAATGAGGACCTATACTGTTGAAATGGGCCCATATATGTCTATGCAGGTGTGAAAGGCCATTCAAAGTCTGAGGACCTCTTATACCTATACCTCTACCTAGACAAAGGGGCTGTTATTGCCCTAAGTTTCCAGTTGAGGGGAACCTGTAGATTATTTTTTCCTGTTAATTTTTTTCCTCTCTAAGGCAGGAAGGACGGCTCAGGGTGCATGAGATAGATCTTACCTACTTTCAATCCAAGGGACGTGTTAATCTCTGGAGCCGAATCAAATCCAGTGTAGAGCAGGCAGGGGGCTGGTCAAAGGGTGAGAGTTTTTTCTGAAACGGTTATTTTTGTATCCATGTAGTAGAATAAACATGGTACTCTCCGTTTGCCAATTGAGTGCTGCTTTCCCCTGATTCTGGAGGTGTGAGCGGACTCTCTGCAGCTCAGTCTCTCCTCATGTGGAAAATGTATCCCAGACACCACTGCTTGCCTCATTATGTTTGAGCCCATGAATTGGACCTATGGGGTGCCAGTTTTTACCATGTCAAGTCTGGCATTTCCTTGCTGCTTCTGAACCATCTCTCCCCTCTACTCAATTATCAGCCTGATTCCTCAACTTTGCCTTTGATGTTAAATTCCTAGACTGTCACATATAACCAATTCACTTGTTTTGGGGGGTCTTTTTTGTAAGAGGGGTCACAGACAGCATCTGACCATTCTGCTATCTTGGCTCTACCTCCCATGTCCTCTTCTGAATCCAGCTGGAATTTCTAGCAGTTCCTTGTTGATGTACTGCTGCAACCACCTTTGAATGAACCTCATTAAAATTTTACTAGTGTGTAACATTAACTACCAATCCTTCTTAGCTTCCAGCTTTCACATTCCAATAGCCAGTCACTACTAATGCATCTTGATTGCATGTTAGAAGAATTTCAGACTGCAGAAGTTGGTAAAAATCTTCAATTTCTTTGGCCTCAGTGTTTGGTGCATAAATCTGAATAATAGATTAACTGGTCTTTCTTGTAGATATATGGATGTTATCCTATCACTGACAGTGCTGTATTTCAGAATCAATCTTGAAATGTTTTGTGATGACGAACTTGACACCATTCCTCTTCAATTTGTCATTCCCAGCATACTAGACCATATGAATGTCTTGTTCAAAATGGCTAATACAAGTTCATTTCAGCTCACTCAATACCTGGATATCAGTGTTTATGCATTCCATTTCATTTTTGACAATTTCCAATATTATTAGATTCATACTTCATACATTGCATGTTCTTATTACTAATGGATGTTTGCAGCTGTTTCTTCTCATCTTGAGATGTACTACATTAGCAAACGAAGGTCCCCAAAGCTTACTCTATCTGCATCAAGGTTGACTTTACTTTTAGGAGGCAGCTGTTCCCAGTCAAATTTTTAGTGCCTTTCAACCTGAGGGGCTCGTCATCTGGCACTATATCAGACAATATTCTACTGCTATCCATGAGGTTTACACTGGCTAATTTTTTTTTTTAGAAGCAAACTGCCAGGTTCTTCCTAGTCTGTTTTACTCTACAAGCTCAATTTGTCCATCATGACTGACCATACTGGTATCTAAATACTGAAGGCATAGCTTTCAGTATCATGGCAACATGTAAACCGATCTGACACATATGTGGGGTTATAGCTACATATACACACATACACTGGCTCATGCACACACACACACTCCAAACTAGTTGTCATTGTGATGCGGTTAATAACTACAGAAAAAACTGTAATTGCTAACTGCCCTTCTGACCAGTACTTACAAAGATTTTGAGATTGTTTTCCCAGGCTCTAAAGTTATTCTTCTTGATCAGTGACTAGATAAGGTGATGTCAATTTACAGTCCACTGCCCAGATAATCATTACAGCTGACCATCTTGTACCTGGAGATCTAAACCTCACACCTGGAACGTAACCCTCCTATAAAAAAAAAAGCAACAAAAAAACTGCTGAGCTGAACTGAGATGTTGCCATCTTCTACGGTCGTTGGCGATCTGAAGAAAGTGCTTTTAAAGATTCAATTCCTGTCTCCACATTTTGGCTCGGTAGTAACAGAGAGCATGAGCCTGTGACTGTGTTTTCTCTGGTAACAAGTGAGTCAGCTTCAACTCATGATAACTTCCATGTACTGTATAGTAGAACTGTGCTCCATAGAGTTTTCAGTGGCTGTGATCTTTTGGAAGTAGATTACTACGCTTTTTCTCTGAAGTGCCTCTGGGTGGACTTGAATTGCCAACCTTTCAGTTAGTAGTCAAGTGTTTCACCATTTACACTTCCCAGGAACATACATACATACATGTTGTTGGGTGCTGTCAAGTCAATTTCAACTCATAGCAATTCCATGTTACAGAGTAGAACTATGGGGTTTTCTGAGTTCTAATCTTAATGGGAGCTGATTGACAGGTCTTCCTCTCATAAAGCTGCTGGGTGGATGTGAACAGCCAGCCTTTTGTTTAGCAGTCCAGTGCTTAACTGTTGAGTCACGAGGGTTCCTTACATATACAATTAACACATGTAAAAACAGCAGGGGATGGTGTCTGATGTCCTCTAACTTCACAAGGGAGGAGGAGTATCAAGATTAACAGCCCAAGGCCGATTCCTATGCGGGGGGGGGGGGGGGGGGACGTCGGACTTGCCTGTCTCCGCTACCTTCCCCAATTCTGACACAGTCTTAGGCTGGGTTTTACAGAGAAGCAAAACTGGTAAAGCTTCCATCCTTCCATCCGTCCAGCCATCCCTCTCTCCCTCTATCCATCCATCTAAACTCCAAACCCACTGCCTTCAAGTCAATTCCAACTCAGCAACTCTACAGGACAGAGTAGAACTGCCCAGAGTAGAGCTTCCAAGTAGTGCCTGGTAGATCTGAACTGCTGACCTTTTGGTTAGTAGATGCAGCATTTAACTACTAAACCACCAGTGTTTCCACCTATATATAGATATAGATATACAGATTTACATCAAGGGAACAGCTCATGCAGTTGGAGAGGCTAGAACATCCCAAAACTGTGGATCAAGAGAGAGTCTTCTGATTTCACGTAGCTGCAAGGAATGGTGAATCCAAGGTCAACAAGCTGGAGGGCAAGGCTTTTGCTCATAGGCCATGAAGACTAACAAATCCTAAGACTGGCAGGTAAGACTATAAGGCTTCTCCTGGTTCACACAGCTACATGGGCTAGCAAATCCAAGATTGGCAGGTCAGAGATCAGGTTCTTGCTCACAGGGTGTGAGTGATGAATCCCCACATCAGCAGGTAAGCAGCCAGCTCAAGTCCCAAGAACCAGAGGTCAGAAAATAGGAGCTGGCTACAGGAACTAGTGCAAGCAAAAGCCAGAATGTCTGCTTATATTGGGATGTAGGCCACATGCACAAGCAAACTCCCTATCAACCCACTGGTTACTCACAGCAGATCCCATCGTAGGGGTGATCATACATGAGCACTGAGAATCATGGCACAGTCAAGGTGACACACAACCTTAACCATCACACCAACCATCCCTGGTACAGCACTCTCTCTTTCTTTGCTGGGTTTGATAATTCATTGCAACGGTCACACAGAACTCACAGATAATGGTCATGATTATGAGGCTTATTAGGAAAGTAATAGGTTACCATCCAGGTTCAGGAACACTCTGGATATAGTTCTTCCATTGGGACAGCCTCTTTCCAGCCATGCTACAGGCACACCTCTTTCTGGCCCCTTGGCCTTTGCCCTGCTCAGACAAGTGTTACAAAGCTCTTTGAGCCCTCATCAATAAGTGTCCAAAGGCACCCTACTCTGATAGTAAGCCTACTCCCCAAAGATACTCAGTTTTCTTGCTCTGTAGGCTGGGAAGCCCACTGTGACATCTCTTGCTGGTCTCTCCTGCTGTGATTTCTCTGCCACCACTTCCTGCTATCTTCAGCATTACAGCTCTCTGTTTCCTAGGTCTAGGAGCATCTTGGCACACGGATCCTGGGTCAAAGAACGTGGCTTCTGTTCTGGCTCTTCTTCCTTGGTGGTGGTGGAGTTTTTTCTTTACTGCTCCTGAGACGGCTCATTTCAAGGCCAGTGGGATGGCAAAACTGAGCAATCTCCTTGGTAGGCCGCAATTTCCTGACTTGCACAGCCATGCCCAGTCACTCGGGTGGGAGTTAGAAGACCATGACAAGAAAGGACACACAAAAGTGATCCATTCCACCATAACACGTGAGATCGTAGCGGTTGGCAGGTGAGACAACAGGATGGAAATTCTGTCAGCGTTGTGTCTCTCCATCTCTAGGTTAAGCATTCTCGGGAAGGATTCCAGCAGGATGTCTATTTATAGTCTTGAGGCAAAATCTTTCTCAGACCTGGAGGCTAAAAGCCCAAACAAAGCAGGGTCTCAGTTTAGTTGATTCCTTCTTAGAATTTTGGGAAACTGTTCCATGCCTGATTTCCCTAGCTTCTAGTTTCTGTCAGCAGTGCTTGGCATTTTCTTGATGCTTGTATTGTATCTTCATATGGCACTTCCTCCCTGTGTGTCACTGTTTCCAGGTCTGTTTTCTCTTTTATAAGACTACACTAAGAAGGGGTTAGGATTAAGGCCTACTCTACTCTAGTATGATCTCATTTAATGGATGACAAAAGAAAAACACTATTTCCAAACCAAGTCACATTCACAGACACAGGGTTTAAAACTTCAGTATATCTTTTAGGGGGACACCATTTGTTCCATAGCAACTCTTAAACACTTTTAATGTAGATAAATTCCCATTTTATAGATGAGCATACTGAGGTCCAGAGAGGATAAGACATATGGGATAAATGTTATACAGGCACAGGTGGGAACAGGGAATGCGAATTTTTAACAAGCTCTGCAGATGAGTCCTAGACACCAAAATTTTTGAGGTGCACTGCACTGTGATCAATTTTTTGTGGCCTTTCATGCCATGGTCTTGTAACTGCCACCAAATGACTAGGTAGAGCTATGTAAATGAGGTGCTTGTGGCCTACAAAAGGAATGAGATGGTTTTCTAATAATGCAAATAAGGTGTATGGCACTCTTGGGGGGCATGAAAATAAGGCCCGTAAAGCCCTAACAAAGGGATTGCCAGTTTCGCCATCCCACTAGTCTTAAAAATGAGCCGTCTTACTAACATCAAGAATAAGAGATGGGAGCAGAGTATACCCTTTGGACCTGGGATCCCTGTGCTGAGATCCTCCTAGACCAAGACAGAGATACAGACGGAGTCAGAGACAGAGAGAGAGCTGTAAAATCAGACATGGTGCAAGCTGGAGAGAAGTACTGGCAACAGACGCAGGAGACTGGTAGACTTGTGTGAGATAGTACTGTGGGCTTCCCAGCTCACAGAGAAGGGCTATTAAAATAGTGTCAAACCAACACAATAAGGGAACTGAGTGTCTCCAGGAAGAAGGCTTTATGGCAGAGTGAGGTGCCGCTAGGCACTTACTGGCAAAACTAAAGCCTTAGTAACACTTGCCTAAACAGGGCAGAAGCCAGACAGAGGGGCCCAGAGGGCAAGGGAGAGACCCTCCTGTGGCTTTTCCATGGCTGAGTGTTATCCTACGGAAGAACTGTATTCTAATTTGGTTCTGATCCTGAATTGTAACCTGTTACTGTCCTAATAAAGCCCATGATTGTGAATATGGTCTGTGACACTTGTGTGGCCACGACAATGAATTATCAAACCCAGCAAAGAAGTAGAGACTGCTGTGGGGGGGACAGCTTATAAGAGAACGGGTACAAAGGTTGGAGAAAGGACGGATACCTGACCTCTGTCTCACAGGAATCAGCCATAGGCTGAGAACGATGTTGATGGTGATTCTTCCTCCCCCTCATAAAGTCAGGGGAGTTCAGATGATGCTGGTGCCATTTTTTTTTACAAGCACCAATAATGAGAACAGAGTAGCTTATCTCTCCATCAGTCATCTTCATGTTAAGAAATTCCAAAGCTGCTCCAAAGCTGCCCTTAAATATGTTTAGCAATTATAGGAGTTCATCAGTATGAAATATACTCATATTAACCTCTAGGTTAGCATTTATAGTATTTTGATAATTCCTTTACTACAGTATAGTAGTCATTTATTGGAAGAGCCCAGAACAATAGCTGTCTTCTGTTATCTCACATTATTCAAACAAGCAGAATAGACATAAGCAAAATAAAACTTTTTACATTTGAGTATAATCAAGGTTGACAGAAGCTAATTAAGGAGGACACATGCAGAAAGGTTCTTAATTAGCCTTTAAAAAAATTGTCACTTATCTTGTGACTTCAACTTTTAAGAAGAAAGGAGCCAGAAGAAATGGCAAAGCACATGTGTGTCAAACAAGGTCATGACTCAGACCATCTGGGCACAGAGGCAGTTGTTAAAAGAGAATGACCCTGACCTTGTGCTGGAGGATTGTCGCCAATCTAAACAAAGGAGAAGTTTACTACAGTAATTTATCTTGCTAAGTTGATGTCTTCACATAGGGACACAATCAGGGTGAACACAGAAAAATTAAGCAGGTGATCCCTGACAATATGTTCCAAGAACTCTATGTACTTCACACAAAACACTTCATGTTGTGATATATTTTAAATCATTCTACATGGGGCAGTTCTACTCTGCCCTACAATGTTGCTATAATAAGTTGAACTCCACTGGATGGCAAAGTGTTTTGGGGTTGGGTACTAACTACCACATACAGTGATCTCTGTTTTCTGTTATTTTTCGGCTAAGTCAGGCTTACAAATTCCCAAGGAGAGCATCATGAAAAACATATAAATGGTGACAACATGAATGCAACATACGGAACATGCCATGAGCATGGTAGAAGGAAAGTATTCTAGGAGACGAGAGAGGGAAAAGAGCTTTTAGCATGTGTGTCATGAGCTCCCGAACTGTGTGGTCATTAGTTACTTATTCCTTTTTTTAAACTTTCCTTCCATGTTTTCAAATCTGTGGTTGAAGTCATCTCTACATAAACATTCATTTAAAATTCCTAAATATAGATAATGGGCCAGAAGAGTAATACAGAATTATTATGTCAGAATAACTCATCAGAATCTAGATCTTTGTTTTTAATATATGTCAAATGTTCACACAGCAATCAGAGAGGCAATGTAGAGTTGTGGTGAAGAGCCAGACTTTGGGCCACACTACCTAGGTTTAGGTCCCAGCTATATTACTCACTGGAACAACAGTGGTTAAGAGCTCCCCTGCTAACTGAATGATGGACAGCTGAATCCACCAGCTGCTCCCTGGAAACCCAAGGGAGCTGCTCTACTCTGCCCTCTAGGGTCACTATGGGTTGCAATCAACTCTGTAGCAATGGGGATATAGCTATAACCCTGGATAACCTCTCTGTGCCTCAGTTTGTACATAAATCGAAGATAGTAAGTGTACCTGCTTCCTAGGGTTACTCTTACAATTAACAAGAGTTAATATATTTAAGTATTCAGAATAATGCCTTCCACGTAAGCACTGTACTACAATGTTATTATTACTGCAACAAAACATACACTATGCCTGATATTTTCTTATCCAAATAAAAAATATGCATAGCAATACCCAATTTTTAGGCATCTCTCCATTTAATAAAACAAATAATTATTTAAACAGCAGTCATAGCTCTCAAGTCAGTGCACAGCACTTTCTCACCTCTGTGGTAAATGTAAGACCAGCTTTTTTCACAGCCAGTAGCACTAAGAAAACTAAGAAAGCAGAAGAGGGAAAGGAGACTTTAAGTAGTATTGGTTTGTGATACATGAAACTAATGAATCTCTACCCAACAAACCATCCTTCAGTTAGTCTGAGATCTAAAGTATTTATTTAGATCTTTTAATCTTTTTCTCCATATTGATTTGTAGTTTTCATTGTGTAGATATTGAATATATTTTGTAATATCCCTAAATATTCCATGTTTTTGATGCCACTATAGATTATAACCCTGGTGGAATAGTGGATAAGTGCTACAGCTGCTAACCAAAAGGTGGGCAGTTCGAATCTACCAGGTACTTCTAGGGAATTCTATGGAGTAGTTCTACTCTGTACTATAGGGTCACCATGTGTCAGAATTGACTTGATGGAAATGGGTTTGTTTTCTGTTTTTTTTTTTAATGGATTATATAGCTTTTAATTTTTTTATTTTATTTGCTTATCATATGAAAATATAAGTGATTTTTCAATTTAACTTTGTACCCTGTGACCTTACTAAATTCACAAATAGTTTCATGAACGTTTTTGGTAGATTTCTTAGGATTTTTGATGTGCATGAATAACCTGTCTGTGAAAGTTTTACAAATCTCCTTCTCAAATTGTTTGATAATGTTTCTTTTTTATTGCCTTATGTAATAACAAAGAACGCCAGCACAATGGTGCATAGAAGTGGTAAGATGGATCTTCTTACAATATTTTCAGCCTAAGGGAACAAGCATTTGGACTTTCACCATTAGGCATGATGTTTGTGTACTTGTGTAGATGCCCTGTGTCACAATGAAGAAGTTACTTTTTATTCCTGGCTTGTGGATAATTTTTTTAAAAATCATGAATGGCTGTTGTCAATTGCTTAGTATGTATCTTTTTAAGATGATCACATTTTTATTCCTTTATTTTGTTAATGTGGCAAATTTTATTGATTGCTTTTCAAATGTTAAACCAAACATCAATTCTCAAGATAAACTCCACTTGGTTGTTACATGTCATCAGTTTGTACATTTTTTCATTCAATTTGCTAATATCTTATTTGAAAATTTTATGTCTATGTTCATGAAGGATATTAGTTTTGTAGGTTTTTTTTTTTTTCCTGCAGGGTCTTTGTCTGGTTTCTTAGTCACCTGGTACCGCTCTAACAGAAAATACCACGAGTGGAAGGATTCTTGACGAGAAGCTTTTATTGCCACAGTCTGGTAAGCCGCAAATCCATTAACAAGTTACAAGTCCATTCAATATGAGAAATCATCACAGTCCAATAGGCTGAGTCCAAATCCAGCATAGGAACCTCAGATCCAAAGGACGTGCTCTGCTCTCAGTGCTTCTCTCTTGGTGGTATGAGGTTCCCAACCTCCTCACCTCACTTCTCTCCCTTACAACCCAAAGCTTGTAGCTTGAGACCTCCCTCACTAACTAAACTGTTGCCCATTCTCCATCATCAATCTCACAGAGGCAGGATTCACAACACATGGGAGGAAGGACAACATATTGGGACTCATAGCCAGATCAAATCAACACATACATTTTTTGGGGGACACACTTCAATCCATGACACCTAGTTTTGGTATCGTGGTAATCCTGGTTACATAAAATGTCATAATAGGTTACAACCCTGATGGAATAGCAGATAAGTGCTACAAGCCACTAACCAAAAGGTTGGTAATTCAAATGTACCAGGTACTTTTAGGAAACTCTATGAGAAGTATTCTTTCCTCCTGGAGTTACATAGCATTACTCTGCTGTATTCTATTAATAGAAGCAATTGCAAAGTCCTGCCACCATTCAAAGGGAAGAGACATCAGCAGGGGAGGGGAAAGTTCTGAAAGAGCACATGGGATGAGAATCATTATTGTACCAATTTTGGAAGTTCACAATCTTCAGGTCTTTCAGAGAACATGTCCATTTCAATAGCCGAACTAATTGACATAGATCTATCCAGGATAACCTTGCAGTATCCTTCTAATACCAGTAGACACTATAACAACACCCAGAGCCCTGCTAGCACAGTGGTTTAGGACTTGGCTGTTAATTGAAAAGGCCAGCGGTTTGAACCCGCCAGCCATTTTGTGGGAAAAAGATGGGGCAGTCTGCTTCCATAAAGATCACAGCCTTGAAAACCCAACAGGCAGTTCTACTCTGACCTATAGGGTTGCTATGAGTTGGAATCGACTCAGTGACAACAGATTTTTGGTAATAGTGTCCTGTTAGTCATTCTTATTATTGATAAATGGTGTCTTTTCTCTTTTTTTCTTGATCAGAATAGCTATGAGTTTATAGAATTTATCAGTACTTTCAAGCAGCCAGCTTATCATTCCACTGATTTTTGTCTATTTTTTAAAATTTGGTATTTTTTATTTTCCTCTCTTTATAATTTTCTTATTTTTTAAATTTTCTATTTAATACAACTGAGTGAAAATGTACATTCCTGTATAAATTTACATACCCACCTATATGCAGCTTCCACTGCTCTCCCTGCCCGGTGACAGCACACTATTCCTCTCTGCTCCATACATGTCTCGTTCTCCCAACAGTCTCTTTTTTCCCTCCTCTCCACCCACTCTCCTTCCTCCAGCCAGAGGTCAGCAGGATGACATCCTATAGATGCATAGAACTATAAAATGCATTCAATATATGGTCACTGCATTGCCAAGTCCAATCCATTCCTGTCCGAAGCGTGGACCTTCATTATAATTTGTGGTCAAGGGCAGCATCAGGGCGAGGGGCCATCCTCCCAGGGGAACCCCGAAACCACTGGACCATCAATTGAGGTCTTTTAGTGGGGATCTCAGGGTGCACCCCTTTTTATTCTTGTCTTGCCAGTGAGACTCAACTTAGTGAGCTCCATTGTGGCTATCACTGGTGGTGGCTGGGCACCATCGGGTTCTTCCAGTCCCAAGTCGATGTAGGCACCCACTGATGTGGGTCTCTTTGTCATCTGGGTTGTCTTTCCCCCATGTCATCTTGGTCCTCAGTGAGCATCCGTTCCTGCTGAGTTGTGACCATTTGCTGTGCCCTCAGATGGCAGCTTGGCAGCTTTTAAGACCCCAGACGCCACTCACCCATGTGGGGTGCAGAGAGCCCTCTTAGCAAAATGCTGGTTGTGCCAATTGGCCTCGCTTTCACCTAAGAGCATGGTCCCCTGTCCCCTGCCCCAGCTACTCTATCCTTGCAATATTGGGTTAAGATGGAAGGAGTACTCATGTTATGTTTAAGTCCACTTAATATTGTTCTTGTTTCTAATGTGTGCTATCACCGATTTCACCCAACCAGATATCCAGAAACTATCTAATCTAAACCCTCCCCCCTCCCTGCCTCCCTCCCCTCCCTTGCAGCTGTCAAAGAGTCTTTTCTTCTATACACAAGTCTCTTTTTGAGATCTTATCGTAGAGGTCTCATACAATATTTGTCCTTTTGTCGCTGACTACTTTCATTCAACATAATGTCTTCCAGTTGAAACCAGGTTAGGAGATGTTTCCTGAAGCCATCGTTGTTCTTTATCATTGCATAGTGCTCCATTGAGTATATGTACCATAGTTTACCTATCCATTCTTCTGTTGTTGGGCATCTGGGTTGATTCCATCTTTTTGCTATTGTGGACTGTGCTGCAATAAACATTCTGGTGCATGTGTCCGTTGGTGTGAAAGGCCTTGATTCTGTAGGATATATTCCAAGTAGCGGAATTACTGGGTCAAATGGTATATCAATACCCATTTTTTTAAGGAAGTGCCAGATTGCTTTCCAAAGAGGCTGGAACATTTTGCAACCCCACCAACAGTGTAGGAGGGTTCCACTTTCTCCACAGCCTCTCCAGCATTTGTTGTTTTGTGTTTTTTGGATCATGGCCAATCTTGTTGGGGCGAGATGGTATCTCACTGTCATCTTGATTTGAATTTCTTTGATAATTAAAGATCGTGAACACGTCTGCATGTGTTTTTTGGCTGCCTGGATCTCTTCTTTAGTGAAATGTCTGTCCATCTCCTTTGCCCATCACTTAATTGGATGGTATATCTTCTTCTTGTTGATATTTTGTAGCATCTTATAGATTATGGAGATCAGGCGTCGGTCTGACTTAAGAGTTTCCAAATAATTTTTCCCATTCTGTAGGTGTTCTTTTAATTCTATTAATAAAGACTTCAGATGAGCAAAAGTGTTTATTTCTTAATAGATCCCATTTATTCTTATTTTTCTTATTCTGTATTTAGTATGTTCCTTATTCTAGCTTCTTAAGTAAAGCTTAGATAATTGATTTTGGACTTCCTTTCTAATATAAACATTAAAAGTTATAAATATTACTTTAAGCACTGTTACAGATGTGTCATGGATTGAATTGTGTCCCCCCAAAAATAGGTGTAGCCACGTGGCTGGGCCATGGTTCCCAGTATCTTGTGACTGTCCTCCCTTTTGTGGTTTTCCTATGCTGTATGTTAAAGGATTAGGGTGGGGCTGTAAATCCCTTTATAGGATCCCCTCCCTGCTCCACTGTAAAGGGAGTTTCCCTGGAGTACGGCTTGCCCCATTCTTAATCCTTTCATCCTACGAGAGATAAAAGGAAAGGGAAAGAGGCTGAGAATTGGGAACCTCATACCATCGAGAAATCTGCACTGGAAGAAGAGCGTGTCCTTCAGACCTGAGGTTCCTGCTCCAAGATGCTCCCTGGACAAAGACTGATGCAATACCAGACTTTCCTCCAGAGATGACAAGGGGGAAGCCTTCCCCTGGAGTGGACATCCTGAATATGGACTTGAAGCCTACCAGACTAAACCTTCCTTTGTTGAAGCCATCCATTCTGTGGTATTTCTGTTAGAGCAGCCCTAGCTGACGAAAACAAGATGTATCCCATAAATTTTTGTTTATATTGGCTTAATCTCTGTCAAATGTAGTTTACAAAGGAAAACAACAAGTACCTTTGTATAGAATATACACAGCATCATACTTTGGGGGCCACATGAGGGAGAGGGGAGAGTTTTTCCCGGGAACAGTAGCTCTAATCCTAGATATCGGTCTTGGCAGAAGGCTGGGCATCAAGGAGCAACCTCACCAGCAGACAGAAGGTGCCATATGATCCGGAGATACCAGAAGAATACATGAGACCAGATACTTAAGACCAGAAGAACTTGATGGTGGCTGGCTAACACCAATGACTGCCACGACAGGGAACACAGCTTAGAGTCGCTGATGTAGTGGGAGAAAAATGGGTGTGCAGAACTAAAACTCTATTAAAAGACTACACTTGTTGGTCCAACAGACTGGAGGGTGCCCCGCGGACATGGTCTCAGGACTCTCTGTTAGTCCAGAGCTGAAACCAGTACCAACGACAGCTCTTCAAACAAGGACTGGACTAGACTACAAGACACAGAGTGATGCTAGTAATGAGTGTGTTCCTGGCTTAAACATATACAAGAGGCTGTCTCAGAAGAGGAGGGACAGGAGTTGGTTGGATGGATATGGGAAGGGCACAGAAAGGAATGTGCTGTCACAGCATAGGGAGAGCAGCTCGAGTTCTACAGCAGTGTGTAGTAGGGGTTTTGCAAGGCAAATCGAGTTGGATTGTAAGTTTTCACTTAAAGCACAATAAAATACTTTAAAAACATAAAAGATTTAAAAAAAGGAAAAAGGAGCACTCTCATCCAGCCCTAGTATCAGCCTGCTTTAAGTTATCTCAGTTCCCATTTCCTGCCTCCCTCCAAGTCCTTATGAAGACTCCTGAACTAAGACTAAGCAGAGGGCATGTCCCTTTGGACCAGTGCCCTGTGTCTAGGAGAAAAAGTGTACACTATAAATACAGGGCACTTGGGAGAGGGAAGAGGCATCATGGGAGGAAGGAGAGGCAAGTGTCCAAGAGGTGGATGAGCTGAGCCCCAAGCCAGCCTCAAGGAGGCACTGCTTCCAGGTGTTCTTTGAAAAAAAAAAGTTCTATAAATAAAAAGGGAGTCAGTGAGGTAGAGGGTGAGGAGTTGTCCCATCTGTACACAACATTATCAGCATACACGATCTATACCATACGTGCTTCAGTCTGATGCTTGCATGTTTCTCTATCTTGGATCTGGATCTCAAAAGCATTAGCTTTTTCCTTCCCCAACTCACCTCCCTGTGCCACTTAGGGAGGACAGTCTGGTACAGACATAATCCCCAGTCTTGTGGAGGGCAAGAGCCGGACCTGAGCCTCAGCCTTCACTCTGGCTCCATTTTTGCGTGTGTGTGTCCGTGCGTGTGTGCGTGTGTGCGTGCGTGCGTGCGTGCGTGCGTGCGTGCGTGCGTGTGTGTGTGTGTGTGTGTGTGTTGTGTGTGTGTGTGTGTGTGTGTCCGCGCGCATGCGCACGCACACAAGTGCATGTAGCAAAGGAGAAAACTCACTGTCAGAGGCTGGGGTGGGTGGGGCTGCTTGAAGCTCCGCCTACCTAGAGCAGCTGGCTCACAGTAGAACCTTTACCGGCCTCTGGTAAGATGACTGTGTCATACTGACCCAAAGCATGTCGGCATTCATGGTCCACAGCCAGCCCTAGTATCAGGGCAGCATCAGGGCCGGGGGCCATGCTCTCAGAGGAACCCCAAAACCACTGGACCATCAGTTGAGGTCTTTTAGTGGAGATCTCATGATGCACCCTTTTTTATTCTTGTGTTGCCAGTGAGATTCCTCTCTGTGAGCTCCATCCTGGCTATCACTGGTGGTGGCCAGGCACCATCCGGTTCTTCCAGTCCCAAGTCGATGTAGGCACCCACTCTTGTGGGTCTCTCTGTCTTCTCGGTTGTCTTTACTGCATCTCATTTTGTGCTCATACCAGTGAGTTGGGTGATCCAGCATGAGTCCATGCAGATGAGGCATTTGTAAAGTTTTCAATTAGGTAACTGTTCAAGCTCCCTGACCTGAGCCCTTAGGGATTCAAAATTGGTCCTGGGTGGTTTTCTCCATGTTACCATTCTTACAGGTCTTCACCATGGCCTATCGTTTGTTGTTCTCACCATCGTTGCTGATGGCATCTTCTTACTAGTCCATTTATAAAACTCACGAGTGTCCCGAGAAGGCCACCATTTAGGGAAGGGTCCCAGAGTACCTCTTATTTATGTATTTATTTATTGTTATTTAACATGACTGAGTGAAAATGTACATTCATGTATAAATTTACATGCCCCCCTATATGCAGCTTCCACTGCTCTCCCTGTCCGGTGACTGCACACTATTCCTCTCTGCTCCATATATGTCTCATTCTCCCAACAGCCTCCTTTCCCCTCCTCTCCGTCCACTCCCCTTCCTCCAGCCAGAGGTCAGCAAGATGATATCCTGTAGATGTATAGAACCATAAAGTGCTTCCAAGATATGGTCACTCTGCATTGCCAAGTCCAGTCCATTCCTGTCCAAAGACTGGACCTTCCTTATAATTTATGGGCAAGGGCAGCATCAGGGCTGGGGGCCATGCTCTCAGGGGAACCCCAAAACTGCTGGATGATCAATTGAGGTCTTTTAGTGGAGATCTCAGGGTGCACCCCTTTTTATTCTTGTGTTGCCAGTGAGACTCCTCTCTGTGAGCTCCATCATGGCTATCACTGGTGGTGGCTGGGCACCATCTGGTTCTTCCGGTCCCAAGTCGATGTAGGCACCCACTCTTGTGGGTCTCTCTGTCTTCTCGGTTGTCTTTACTGCATCTCATTTTGGTCTTCGGTGAGCATCCATTCCTGCTAAGTTAGGACCATTTGCTGTGTCCTCAGATGGCAGCTTGGCAGCTTTTAAGACCCCAGACGCCACTCACCAATGCGGGGTGCAGAGAGCTCCCTTAGCAAAATGCTAGTTATGCCAATTGGCCTGGATTTCACCTAAGAGCATGGTCCCCCACCCCCCGCCCCAGCTACTCTATCCTTGCAGTATTGAGTTAAGATGGAAGGAGTACTCAAGTTATGCTGAAGTCCACTTAATGTTGTTCTTGTTTGTAATGTGTGTTGTCACCGCTTTCTCCCAACTAGATTTCTAGTAACTATCTAAACTAAACCCTCCCCCCATCCTACCTCCCTCCCCTCCCTTGCAGCTGTCAAAGAGTCTTTTCTTCTATACACAAGTCTGTTTTTGAGATCTTATCGTAGAGGTCTCACACAGTATTTGTCCTTTTGTCTAGAGTACCTCTTTTATCTTGACCAGGCTCCTAATTTTTGCAGGAGATAATATCAGCCTCTGTGTGTTATCGCTTCCCTTACCCAAGAATGTCATCCCCACCCACATTCAAGTCAGCATCGCTGTCCAGGTTGTTTGCCGCTGCATATGACAAAGACAGAGCCTTAGGAAACACCTTCCAGGAGAGTAGTGGCCGCATCTGCATCTCCCGGCACCATTCACACATCTCCAAGTGGGCGCTGGTCTCATGACTGCCGTCTACAGCACCATCCTCAGCCAGGCAGGAGCCTTCTCTTTGCCCTTCACCTGTTGAATTTTCCCAGCTTGAGCCTTCAGTCAGGTCTGCAGATACCTGACCCTGGGAAGAAAAATCTCCCTTTCCGCTCAGCCTGGCGCAGCCCTCTTGGGCCTCATCACGTGATTTGAGCCATTTCACGGGGTCGGGAGGGGGCGTTTCACCACATCCTATACATTTTAATATGTTGTTTTTATTATCACTCAGTTAAAAATGTTTTCTAATTTCCCTCTGGAGTGCTTTGATTCAAAGATTATTTAGCTGTGTTTTGTTTAATTCCCAAATCATTGGGCTATTTCACTTCTCTTTGTTCTATTTCATTTTGAGATAAAATTCATATAACATGAAATTAACCATCTTAAAGTGAACAGTTCAGTGACATTTAATACATTCAGAATTTTGTGCAATTATCACCTCTGTTCCAAAACATTGTCAGCACTGCAAAAGGAACCACCTTCCTCACTAAGTAGTTACTCCTCACTTTCTCCTGCTCCCAGGCCCTGGAAATCACACAACTGCTTTCTGTACATATTTACCCATCCTGGATACTTCATATAAATGGAATCATATAGTAGGTGACCATACAATATGTAACTTTTTGCATTTGATTTGTTTTACTTAGGATAACTTTTCAAGATTTACAAATGTTGTAATATTTATCAGTACTTCATTTTTTTTAAAAGAGTTGAATAACATTCTACTCAGCACATTTTTTAAAAATTTATTAATCATAGTAGGTGTGAAGTGGTATGGGAAGAGGTACGTCATTGAGCTTTTGATTAACATTCCAGTGACTAGTGATAATAAGCCTCTTTTCATGTGCCTCTTGGCCATTTGTGTATCTTCTTTGGAAAAATGTCTGTTTAAAATTCTGCTGATTTTCTAACTGGCGGTTTAGCTTTTTCTTGTTGAGTTATGAGAGTCCTTTATATATCCCGGGTGCTAGATTCTTATGTGATAACATGATTTGCAAATGTTTTCTCCTATTCTGTGGGTTCTTTTTACTTTCTTGATAGTCTCCTTTGATACAAAAAGTGTCAAATTTTGAAGAAGTTTGATTTATCTTTTTTTCTTTTGTTGCTTGTGCTTTTGGTGTCATATCTAAGAACCTGTTGCCAAATTCAAAGTTCTGAAGATGTACCCTGTTTTCTTCTAGTAGTTGTATGGTTTTAGCTCTTACACTTAGGTCTTAGATCCATTTTGAGTAAATATTTGTATATAGCATGAAATAAGAGTCCAACTTCAGGGCCCAATCCCAAACAGATCAGAGCATGGCACTAGTCTGGGCACTTTTAAGAAAAGTTTCCTGACTTTAAAGATGGAGCTAGAGAGTAAAATGATTTTTTTCCCTTTGTTATTGTCATGCAGTGTTGTAACAATCTCTCCAACACAGACTGTTTTCATCTGGGAAATTTTTGAGGGTACTGACGGAGCCCTGGTTGTCAATGTTTAAGTGATTTGCTGCTAAACAAAAGGTCAGGTTGAAACTCACCAGCTGCTCCACCAGAGAAAAGACTTGGCAATCTGCTCTTGTAAGGATTACAGCCATAGGAAGACATGCAAATTTAAACTGGATTTTACACTTTCACTCAAACACAATAAATGAATTATATATATGTGTGTATATATATATAAAGAAAGCTCAAAACATAAATTAGTATAGTGTTTTGGTCTTGATACATGAAAACTGGACTTACAAAAATGTTTTTTGTTCTTATAAATACCTATGAGGATTTTTTTTAAGTAAAAAATAATAAATTTCTGCTGAAAAATTGCATAGGAAACTTATGGACACTCATTTGGGGTCACTTCAGCTGAATTAGGACAGTCACCCCAACATGAAAATGGACGTAACTTGAGCAGCTTACAAAAGAAAAAATAGTAAAGATGATAAGCATAGAAGGGAAAGTTCAAACTTACTTTTAATCAGAGAAATGCAAGTTAAACGACAATTAGATATCACTCAATAGTCTATGGAATGCTAAAAACTGGAAAGCTGGAAAGTGGGATGTGGACTTGAGTAATCTTCATACATAACTGGAAGGGATGTTTGTAGAAACCCAATTGGTAGTATTCACTTGGAAAAAAATTAAGTTGAGTTTTGTGTTCTTTTGGGTTGCCCTGGAAGCAGACTCTGAGCAAAGATTCTAGGGCAATTCTCAATTGATTCGGGTGGAACAGAACACAGCTCAGAGAATGAGGAAGTAATGCAAAGCTATTGTGATGGTTAAGACTGTGTTAACTTGGCTGGACAATGATTCTCCATGTTTAAAAGCTGCATCAAATGGCAGGAGTGCAGCCTATGGTGGCTGCCTGCCCTTCAGCTCTCATCTCTCCACCTTCTACCACTTACTTCATCTCTGCTCATGTTGCTAGCATCTTGTGCTCTCTTTTCTTTTTGCATCTGGTTCCTGGGACTTGAACTAGCAGGGGTTGGATTCATTGACTCTTATAGCCAACAAGTGAGAGTCAGTTCCCTGACCTGCTGATCCTGGATTTGCCAGCCTTTGCAGCTCCGTGAGTCAGCAGAAACCTTTCAGTCTTGCCCGCCAGCTTGGAATCAGCTGACCTGCACAGCACGTCCCCTAGAGCTCTAATCTCTGACCTGCTGACCTTGGGTTCACCAGCTCCTGTGGCCATGTGAGGTTTGTGCCAGGACTTGGGACATTTCAGCTTCTACAGTTGTGTCAGCTGTTTTCTATATATAAATCTTTCCCTGTAGATATTCAGTGGATTTGGTGGGTTGTACATAGTGTATGTGTTACTGGTTTTGCTTCTATAGAAAACCCAGCCTAAAACAGCTATCAAAACCCAAACCAAACCCAGTACTGTGGATTCAATTCTGACTCCCAGAGACCCTAGATGATGGAGTAGAACTGCCTTCAGATTTTCCAAGGAGTGTCTGGTGGATTCAAACTTCTAACCATTCATTTAACAGCTATAGCACTTAATCACTACACCACCAGGGTTTCCACTCTGAGAACAGAAGTATGCAAAACACAAAAGTCAGAATTATCCTAGCCAATTGTCAAGAGCAGGCCTAACTTAGGGCACATAACCAGTGCCGGGCACAGAGCACTGAAAAGGCTTGCACTTGGTGTTTATTTTTCTAAACAGCAAAACAAAGCAAGACAACCCACAAACTTGTGCCATTGAACCAGACTGTCATACCTTTCTCTCACATAGCAGCTAGGGGATTCAAGCCATTAACCTTTTGATTAGCAGCTAAGTGCTTAGTCACCAGGACTCATTTATGCTCTATATAACCAAACCAAACCAGACCCATCACTGTTGAGTTGATTCCAACTCACAGCAACCCTACAGGACAGAGTAGAACTTCTCCATAGGGTTTCCAAGGATCACTTGGTGGATTCAAGCTGCCCCAGGGGTCTTGTAGTTGCTGTTCAAGCCAGATTTCTCCTCCTAACACTTTCCCCACCAGCTGGCTCCCTCACTTCTGGTGGCCCTGGCCATTGGCACCCACTGCCACCCTTGGCTTGAAGGCACTGACTGGGTAGGGGAGGACAGGTGGAGCAGGAATATTTTGCTGTTGTTTTCTGTCCTCAGCAGGGTCTTGGATGACAGCCTGGGGTGGGGGTAAGGTGCAGTAAGATCCACAACTGGTGGCTCTGGGAGTGATGTAAAGCAATAGTTGACCTGCTACGGGCTGGCAGTACCATGGTCCACTTAGTGGACAATTCGATGGGGCCCCTCACCCATCCTTGATCTTTATATGAAGTATGTTTTGATGCAGAAGTTGCAGTGACTTGGGGTAGGACTTCGTGGGCTTATAGCAGTAGGACTATGGGAAAAAGAGACTGATTTCCCCGCCCCAAGTCTAGAACTCACAGTTTCATTTTGCCATGGGCCCTGCAAATTATGTAACCAGGGAGCTGGTTACTTTAATATCAGCTCTGGAAAGTCCTTTGTGGATGTCCATGTAATGATGGTGATGGTGTTAATTCTCTGGCACTATGAACCCCCACTGCATGGTTCTAATGGTCTTTTGTAGGTCTGATTAAAAAAAAAGCTTTTGGGCACAGAGAGATTTAGAGTCTGGCAGCTGGAATACTGCCAGAGCATATAGGAAGTTTGTAGGGACAAGAGAAGGGAGGGGAGGGTATTCAGAGCATGTGCTAGAAACCTTTCCTTTGCATAACACATAAACATAAATATAAGCTACATAAAATACTTCAACAATTTGTAAAATAGTTTTAGATGAAATTTAGTAAAATACAGATTAGCCAAGCCAAGTGCCGTCGAGTTGCCATGAGTCGAAATACAGATTAGGGAACCCTTTAACAAAGATACGGGCATCTAAAACCATAAAAGAAAAGGTAGATATATCTGATTACATTACAAAATTACAGAACAAAAGACTTCATAAACTAAACTAAAAGATGTGATGCAATGTGAAAAATAAAAGAAATATTTCTAATTAGTGAAGAGTTCTTTTAAATTTATAATAAATAACAAACACTCGAAAATAAAAACTTCTGACATTGTAGTAGGTAATTCAAAGAGAAAATTCAAAATGACTAATGAACACATGAAGCAGCTTTCAAAACTCAGTAGTAATCAGGGAAGTGCACATTAAGGTAAAATGAGGTCTCATTTCTCAACCATCAAATTTGTAAAAATTAAAAACACTTATAATACCTACTGATGCAGGGATGTGTGGAAGATCACTGTCAAACATTGCTCTTGGAAATGTGAGGCATTATAGCCTTTTTGGAAACTTGTCTGGCAATATCCACAATAAGCAAAAACAAGCATAAGATTTGACCGAGAAATAGTAACCCAGGAACTAGAGACTATAAAAATAAAGTACCAGTGTATAAGGATATGTGTATACACCACAGTAAATGCAGGAATGTTTATTGAAATACTCTTCTGGAAATAAGTTAATATATTTTGGTAATTCATAGGATGGTGTACTATATAACAAGTAAAAAGAATGAATTAGTTCTATATGAACCTATACTTGGTGGGGTGGGGGAGTTTCTTATGTATTTTTAAGAAGGAAATGGAAGGTACAGAGAAATATGTTTATTAATATCCCATCAAAAAAGTGAAGAACAGGCAGAAACAAATCATTTATGTGTTATGTGAACATGCAAAGCTGTGTGTCGTAACAAACTATGGATAACTTTAGAAGAATGGGAATCCAGAACATTAATCATGCTCTTGAGGAACCTGTAGAGAGACTGACAGGCAGTCATTTGAACAGAACAAGGGGGTTCTGCATGGTTTAAAGTCAGGAGGGTGTGCATCACTGTTGCACCGTATTTATCTGATCTGAATACTAAGCAAATAATCCAAGAAACTGGACTATATGAAGAAAACAGGGCACCGAGATTGGAGGAAGACTTGTTAACAATCTGTGTTGTGCATCTGGCACTATCTTGCTTATTGAAAGTGAAGAGGACTCGAAACACTTGCTGATGAAGATCAAAGACCACAGCCTTCAGTATGGATTACACTTTAACAGAAAGAAAACAAAAATCTTCACAACTGGACTAATAAGCAGTATGATGATAAATACGAAAAAAGATGGATGTTGTCAAGGATTTCATTTTACTGTCTCCACAATCAATGCCCATGGAAGCAGCAGCCAAGAAATCAATTAACATACTGCATTGGGCAAATCTGCTGCAAAAGACTGGTGTACCGGGCACAAGCCACAATGTTTTCCATTGCCTTATATGCAAAGAAAAGCCGGACAATGAACAAGGAAGACTGAAGAAGAGTGAATTATAGTTTTGACAATATTGAAATGTGCCGTGGGCTGCCATCAGAATTAACCAATCTGTCTTGGAAGACACATAGCCAAAATGCTCCTTAGAAGCAGTAGAAGCATTCTTTGGATATGTTATCGGGGGGACCAGCCCATAGAGAAGGACGTCATGCTTGGTAAAGTTAAGGGTCGTGAAAAAGAGGAAGAACTTCAATGAGATAGACTGACACCAAAACGAAACAAAATAAAACAAAAACAAACCCAGTGCCCTCAAGTTGATTCCAACTCATAGCGACCCTAGAGGTCAGAGTCGAACTGCCCCAGAACTGCCCCATAGAGTTTCCATGGAGCACCTGGCAGATTAGAATTGCTGATCTTTTGTTTAGCAGCTGTAGCACTTATCACTGTACCTCCAGGGTTCTTAGATTGACACAGTGGCTGTAAAAGTCAGGGACTGATCCTGTTTCTCTCTTTTGTACACAAGGCCATTATGAACCAGAACTGACTCAAGGCCACCTAACAACATGTGAACATGGAGCAGTCTTAAGAACTTGACTGCTAACTAAAAGATCAACACTTCAAATCTACCAGCTGCTACTTCAAAACCCTGTGGCACAGTGCTACTCTGTCCTATAGGGTCACTACTGTGAGTTGGAAGTGACTGGACACCAATGTTTTTTGTTTTGCAAAATATGAGCATGGAAAAGGAACTAAGCTGACATGTGTTGTCAGCAATATTTCTTTGACTGGGGGAGAGTAAAGAACGAGGATGCAGAGGATGAGTGAGAGAAAAAAAGGGGGAGGACTAGGGAAGCTTTCCACATTAACAAAAACAGTATGTGTTATACAATTTACGTATATACATATATAAACCAAAAGCCAAACCCACTGCCATCGAGTCAATTCTGACTCACAGCAATCCTATTGGCAGAGTAGACCTGCCCCATAGAGTTTCCAGGGAGTGCCTGACATATATGCACCACCAGCCTTCTGGTGTGCAGCCATAGCAATAATCCCTATGCCACCAAAGACTTGTATTAAGGTTGGTCATAAGATGCATTAGTGGTCACTTCCAGGTGGGTAGGATTTCAGGTGACTTTCACTCTCCTCTTGGTATTTTGGCTAATGTCACACAGCTGGTAAGTGGAAGAGCCAGGCTTCAAACCCAACTGTGTCGATGTTAAAGTCACCACACTTTCATACACAGCATACTCTTCACATGGGACTGCAGCACTGCTCAGATTTCCAAGACAGGCATAAAAGCAGAGTCCAGCTGCCATAACAGATACAAACAGGAAGCTGGCTGGAGGAAGAAGGCAGAAGCCTAGTTATCAGAATTGGGCTTCAAAAGCCACATCTGTAACGGCTAAGTGAGACTGAACCTGAGAGTGTGGGGCAAAAATAAATCCTCCCCCCAGCAAAAAAAAACCCGGTGCTGTTGAGTCGATTCCTAATTCATGGAAGCCTTATGTGTGTCAGAGTAGAACCATGCTCCATGAGGTTTTCAGTGGCTGGTTTTTCGTAAGCAGAAACAGGCCTTTCTCTCAAGATGCTTCTGAGTGGGCTGGAACCTCCAAACTTTCAATTAGTAGCTCTCTTAGTTATCTTGTGCTGCTATAATAGAAATGCCACCAATGGGTGCTTTTAACAAACAGAAATCTATTTTCTCATGGTTTAGGGGGCTGTTAGGTGCTGCCAAGTTGGTTCCCCTTCATAGCAACCCTATGGGACAGAGTAGAACTGCCCCGTAGCATTTCCAAGGAGTGACTGGTGGATTTGAACTGCTGACCTCTTGGTTTGCAGCCATAGCACTTCACCACTAAGCCACCAAGGTTTCCAGTTTAAGAAGCTAGAAGTTCAAATTCAGGGTGCCGGCTCTAGAGGATGATTCACTCTTTTCACTGCCAGTTCTGGAGGAAGGTCCTTTCTCTCTTAGTTTCTGTCTCTTTCATATGTTTCATCCATCTCTGCTTCTCTAGCTTGCTTGTTTAATGTCTTTTATATCTCAAATGAGAGTGACTTAAAACACACCCTATACTTAATCTTGTCTCAGTAACATAACAGAGATAACCCATTCTCAAATGGGATTATAACCAGACATAGAGGTTAGGATTTAAAACACATATTTGGGGGGGGTACAGAATTCAATCCATAACAGCAGCTAAAAATGCATAAATGCATGTGTGAAGGCTGGCCTCATCCAGACAGTTCTCTGCACTGGCTGCACCTTGAGATTTTCTGGGAACAATTTTAAAAATATGGATGCCTGTCCTGTCCTCTTACCCTCCTCCCCTGCTGTGCATTTATTTGGTCTCGGTCTTAGACTTGGGTAGGCCAAATGCTTAAATGTTTTACTACTGGTCAAAAGTTGGCGATTTGCACTCAGCTGGAGATGCCTTAGAAAACAGGCCTGGCACTCTGCTTCTGAAAGGCCACAGCCTTGAAAACCTTAAGTAGCAGTTCTGCTCTGCACACATGGGGTCACCATGAATCAGGATGGACTGAAGAACAACTAACAATAACAACAAGTCTTAGTCTGGCCATAGGGAATTTTAATTTGCTTCCCAGGTATTTGTAATATGTAGCCAGAATAAAAAAAAGATAATAAACAAGGCAACATCTTAATAGACAAAGTAGGAAAAATGTGAAAAAATGAGGCAGAGCAGCAGTTCTCAAGCTTTAGTCTGCATTGGCCTCAGCTGCAGAATCTACTGCAGCACAAATCTTTGGGCCCTACCTCCAGAGTTTCTAGTTCTGTGGTCTGTGGCAGGGACCTGAGAATGTGCATTTCTAACAAGTTCCTAGATACTGCCACTGGATGGGGCCATGTTTTGAGAACTACTTACCTGGAGGATGGAGAGAGATGGAACTGACATTGAGGGTTAAGTGGCCCCAACTGTGAGGTGAGCAGGATGCAGAGACTGGGAGCAAGCAGGGCCTTGCAACATGTTTCACCTCTTCCAATTCCCTTTACCATCAATCCACCTACCTGCCAACTTCATCTAAAGCAAGACCTCCTCACACAGTTCAAAAGAGAGATTTAAGCATCATTAGCTGTAATGAGATTTTCTACTAATAAGACTTTATTGCTACACGTAAAATACATACTTTGTTAGTATGTCACTGAGCAGTCTGTCCCAAATGAGAAGAACTCAACTTTGCCTGACAGAATAAATGGACACGATACAATTTGTATGGCAGTATCTTTCATTTTTATGTTGTTTGTTGACATTCTCATTTTCTGAATTCAGCAGCACATCATTAGTGTGTTTTCTGGGTAATTTTCATAATGTACTTGGGAAGTATATAACAGTTTTTGAAAGCAATGGATTAATTGATTCAGATTAATCTTCTCAGCATCCCTGGTAAATAGCTATATCGGTTCTGCTAATAGGACCCTAATGAACTGAAGGGAGAAAGAAGAGCCATGTGATACACCACATGCTAGAAGTTAGGGACTGTGGACCACTGGAACATTTCTCCTGAAGTCGCTCTGTTTTGCTCATTTTAGCTTAAGTTGATTCCAGCTCACAGTGACACTTTAGGACAGATTGGAATTGCCCTATAGGGTTCCCTTGAAGGACTAGCAGACGGATTTGAAATGTTGACCTTTTCTGATTAGGAGCTGAGCTCTTCACCACTAAACCACCAGGACCCAACAGAAAAGGAAGCATATATCCACAACAAAGACTTCTGCAGAAATGTTATACCAGCACTATTTGTAACAAGACCAAACTGGAAACAACCTAGATGTTTATCAACAAGTCAATGAATAAATTGGAGCATATTCACACTAGGAATAAGGGCCTGGTGATCTATTTCTGAAAAATGAGCCTTGGAAAACTGGCTGACAACGGTCCTATTCCACTGCTAGGAATCAGAGGCTGACCTGGGTGGCCTATAAAAAGTTTTACCACAGAAAACGGAAAACAGTTGCCAGCAAGTCAACCCTTACTCACAGTGATCCCATGCATCTCAGAGTAGACCTGTACGCCATAGTTTTCAGTGGCTGCTTTTCCAAAAGTAGATCGCCAGGCCTTACTTCCAAAGCACCTCTGGGTGGACTCAAACCCGCAACCTGTCCGTAAACGTCTGAGTGCATTAACCATTTATACCACCTGGAAACTCCAACAGTAGAATAAGCGGAAAATCAAACCCATTGCCTTCAATTGGATTCTGACTCACAGCGATCCTACAGGACAGAAGAAAAGTGCTCAATAGAGTTCCAAGGAGCGTTTGGTGGCTTTGAAATGCCGTTCTTTTGGTTAGCAGCCATTTTTAACTGTTAACCAATACGCCACCGTGGTTTCCAACAGCTGAATACTACTCAGCAATTAAAATAAACTATTGATAGATGCAACAACATGGATGACTATGGGGACGATCATACTGAGCAAACAAAGGTAGATTAAAAAAAGAGCACATACTTGTAGTGGTTTCACAAGGTGGCCACTTGGTTAGCGCGAACTACGTTTCCCAGAATCCTCTTCGGTGTGCCGTTTTTGACTCGGGTGGGCCCTCGGGAGGTCCTTCTGGGATGCTGGAGGACCAAGTCAAGCCGCCATTTTGTAGTTCACACACGTGTGTCTGGCTGGTTCCGCTCCTGGCGTCAGGCAGCGCTGGGTCAGCCTTCGATGTCCTCTTCCTTTTGGATTCTCCTTTTGTGTCTCCCACGTCTGGACTAGTTGCATGTGTTCATCATTCTGAGAAAGGGCTGGCTGCTGCAGAACACTCATGCTACCGGGGTTCGGAGGCAGTAAGAACACCTAACGTTTCTGCGTAGCTTGTGCTCCGGCTTGTGTTCAGAGGTTTCCGCTTGTTCTCAGTCACCCTCACTTTACATACATCTTCTCCTTCAACTGTCTGTGCCCTTGTGGGCTTCAGGCTTCAGTGTCACACAGCAGATTTACAGAGACAGCTTAATCAGCTTCTACAGTTGCAGAAGGTAAGAAGAACCGTTTATCAAATCCTTCCATCCATTATTCGTCTGTGTCAATCTGTCTTGTCGTGGTCTACTTTAATTGACCCTTGATGGATGCAGCAGTGTATGATTCCAGTTTTATAAGACTTTAGAAAAATCAGGGCAATCCATAGTGACAGAAGGCAGATTGGTGGTTGTGTGGAGATGAGGAGAGGGGAGGAAAAGTAGAAAGGAAAGGGTGGATCATGGGGAAATCTGGGAGTGATGGATATGTATTTTGAATATGGCAGTGGTTTCATAGATGTGTCTATATATCAAAATTTATTAAAGTGTAACTTTAAAAGTTTGCACAATTTATTATATGCCAATTATACTACCGTGAGGTGAAAATAATTTCTTGATACGAGTACGAGAATGCAAATTGGATTAGTCGCTACCATTAGATTAGAAAGATTTAAACGCTAAACAATATTTATATAGGATTACCACAGAATTAGGAACGCTCAAGACACAACGGATAAGCACTCAGCTACTCTACAAAAAGATTCATACTTGGAATCCACTCATTGGGTCCATGGGAGAAAAACATGGCAATCTGCTTTTCTAAAGACCGAGGAAGCCCTGTAGGGCAGTTCTCTTCTCTCACCCCAGGTCTCTGTAAGTTGAAATTGAAGAGTCCACAACAATCACTAAAAGCTTTAAGTTAAATCTTAGCTAAAAGCCAGTATTTTGTCATCGAGTTTCTGCCTAATCTATTTACTTAAAAAGTTGAAAGACTATTCTTATTATATTAAAAAGTTTGTTTAAATTGTTAATCTCACAAAGCATTCTGGTTTGTAATCCTGAGATTATCAAGAGATCTTAGAATGTTTACTATAGAAGATTATACTTTCTCATTTATAATTATAACATGTTTGTAATAGGAGATTGAATTTTGTCATTAGTCTTGTAAAAATTAATCTACTGACCAGTTTCACTGAGCTAGTTATAATTAACTGGACTAATGTGTGAAAACTGTATTTTCTTAACTAACCTCGAACATTGTTTGAGAGCCCCCTCCTGGCCTAAACTATTGCCGTTGAGTAGATTCTCCTAGTGACGCTATAGGACAGTGCAAAGCTGCCCCATAGGGTTTCCGAAGAACTGCTGACCTTTTAGTTAGCAGTCGGTAGCCCTTAACCACAGAGGTTCTCTGCCTTGCATAGGCTTAATGCAAATTAAGGTGAATTTTACAAATTGATTTTAAAGCATACGACAAAAAACTCTTAATTTTCCACAATGGAAATGTAAGAAAGGGGAAAAAAAAAATCACCCACCTTTTGGACATTGGACATTCCATTTCAGGAAGAGAAAGATCAATATCAAGGTAATTCAGCTGTGGTGACTGCTCTTTACTCTTTTTACAAGGATTGGCGAGATTTGGCCTTCCCGGCAAATTCAGGCCTTGGCTCACAGGCACTGGGAGAGTAGACTGGCATCGTAATAGGCGGAGACTGGCTCAGTCCCCTCCCTGGGCTCTTGTTCTCTTTGTCCCTAGGTCCTGCCTCTTCCGCTGGCCACTGTGCCTCACCGGGGCCTTCACAGCTCACATCCTACAAAGAGGTGGAACCTCAGGGCTGGAGTCGCCTCTCTGTTATCTGTCCACCTTCAGATAGTGGGGCGCCCTGGGAGGAGAGAAGGAATCAGGGGTCGGTGGGGTAGAGAGTCAGACTACCACACTAGACACTCCCTGTACCCCCAGAACCCCTCCACCTTGAGTGGGTAACTCTTGTTGAGATTTGTCTTCAGTGGAAACTGGCATGTATGCGTGTTCCTTCCCACCTCCCAGTCCTGCGTTATGAAGGTAAGTGAGGCAGGGCTGGCCAGAGCTTTCTCGCCTGTTATAATGCCTATATAACCTATAAGCAGTGGTGTCACTGAGATTGAGATCATCCCCCCCCCACATGGGCCTTCCTCTGTACCAGGCCATACAGAATCCCTAGTAACTTTTTTTGTGTTAATATTACTCATAAATTGCAATTTCTACATATCTCTTCTTCTTTTACTTTAATTAGTACTTCATTCTCAAAAAAGTCATTATACAGGTTCACACACACTGTAGGTATCACAGTATTGTAGCTAAAACACCAGGAATTTGGACAGAGTCATTGGCTACAGAAACAGCAGCAACAGCACAGCGGCATGTCCGGAAACCAGGTGATGTGAAGCTTCATTGTCACAGGTGATGATAACAGCTCTGAAGTGTATTAGAAGGCTCAGACAGTAAATTCACCAAGAATTTTAGCCTTGTAGGGATATTGATACATGTCAGCTGGGCTTCCCAAACATTTCTGTTGTTTCAGCTAATTACAGGGATGTTTTTATAGAGAGCCATTTGGTGTCACCCCCCCTGACAGAGTCACCCAGTGTGGTCTGCACCCTCTGTGCTCCCCAGTGGTGCTACTACTCACAAGTAGGCTTGTTTTTTGCCTTCCAAAGTGCTCAAAGTTTTTTTTTTTTTTTTAATTTTAATTTAACATAACTGAGTGAAAATGTACATTCACATGTAAATTTACATGCCCCCCTATATGCAGCTTCCACTGCTCTCCCTGTCCAGTGACTGCACACTATTCCTCTCTGCTCCATACATATCTCATCCTCCCAACAGCCTCCTTTCCCCTCCTTTCCACCCACTCCCCTTCCTCCAGCCAGAGGTCAGCAAGATGATATCCTATAGATGTATAGAACCATAAAGTGCTTCCAGTATATGGTTACTCTGCATTGCCAAGTCCAATCCATTCCTGTCCAAAGAGTGGACCTTTGTTATAATTTATGGGTCAAAGTTTTAAATATGTGGCCTTTCATAGAAAAAAGATTGCCATTCTCTGCTCTGTTATTTCCTCATCCTGGTCACTCAGCTACTAAGCGTTTATTGCTTCTACTCTTTCTCTGCATTTTGACTCTTGTTTGCTACTAAATTCTCATACCTGCTAGGTTTAGCTGGTTGCCTTTTTTCAGTATCTACTACTACTAATGTATGTGGGTCCCCCCTACCCCCCCATTGTTCTGACTTTCAAAGCCCCTAAGAGAGAAGGTCACATGAGTTAGCCGTTTAACATCCGTGGTGGTTTTCAACTCTGACACCTTAGGTGTGCTAAAGCTCTTTTCCCTTATCCCTGTGGTTCCTAGTTAATTTGCAGGAGGTTAGGAAGATAGGGTGGCATTGGGTGGTGCAACAGGTGAATGTGCTTGGCTGCTAAACAAAAGATTGGTGATTTGAGTCTCCCCGGAGGTACCTCAGAAGAAAGGCCTGGTGACCTGCCTCCAAAAAATCAGCCGTTGAAAACCCGATGATGCGCAGTTCTACAGTGACACAGCTGGGTTGGTCATGAGGTGAAGTCCACACTAGGGCAGCTGGTTGTTATGGGGAGGCAGAGGTGAAATGGCAGGTGGCAGGTTGTGTGATAACAAGCATGACAACCTCTGTGTAAGGAGCTGTTTAGCATGCCCCGGAGAAACAACTGCTGCAGACATCAGTTTCCAGTTTACTCTGTAACACCTGAGATTGCCATGAGTCCAAATCTGTGGATTGGCTTTGGTTTTGACATGTGAGGATAAAGCTCTCATCATCTTAATCATACAAAACCATTGTCTTCCAAAAAATATAATCAAAAGAAAAAACAAACCAACAGTAGAGTAATTGCCGGAAATGACCTCATCTTTACTCTTAAACATTTTTAAACTTTAGTCAATTATATTTTCTTGCCACCACTTGTATTAGTATTACTCACATGGAGTGAACAGTCTTGGACCCAGCTGGGAGTGTTTGAAAAGTTATCAAACCTCAAAGCCCTGTATTGCCACAATACAGGACAAATTTCTAGCCACTGATGTCCGTTCAAAGTTAGGTCCGCCTGCATGAAGCTGCGGACTTGTGTTCACTGGATGGGAACAGGGAACCTGTAGCTCTGGGTTGCTGGCAGCCATTGTGGTTGGTCAGCGTGAGGGTGAAGCTCCGGGTGGCGGGGCAGGAACCCTCAGTGAGCCGTGCCTGCCGTCTGCCTGTGTTTGGATTTTTAGTTATGAAAACCAATAACCCTATTGCATTGTTTAAGCCAGGTGGAACAAGATTGTGTACCAGGCAGCCAAACTCTGTTGACAACTATCTAGGTGTAGTCAAAGATTTGTTGATATATTCAGCCAAAGCCAAGGGTTATTAAGATCTCACCTTTCAGCATGGAGGAAAAATTGGCAAGGACTTTGAGTCTTGTCTGATTTTCCCTCCTCTGTAAGCTACCCTGGGCCACCAGCAGAAGGAAATAGTACATTTTCCTTTTCACTGAGCCCAGCCTCTTACTGGTCAGAAGTGGTTCCATTAGGCTTTTAACACACATTTTTTTCTCATTACTCTCTTGAAAATCAAATCTTTGTGGCTTACAGAAAGTGCTTCTACCTCAAGTATTATAAGTCATAGTAACAGTCGGTGCAGTGCTTATTATATGTTAACTAGACAGATAGCTGTCCTTGAGTTTACTCCCACTCGTGGCGACCTTAGACAAGTAGAATGAGACGTTGCCTGATCTTTCATCTTCCTTATGTGTTCACGTTCACCGTTACAGACCCGTGCCCTCTTGTCTAGGGGTCTCTCTTACCCTTACTAGCCCTCTACCTCATCAAGCATGATGTCCTCCTCTGCTGATTGATGCCTCCTGATAGAGAAGGAGTTGGACAGTGTTTTGTCGTGACCTGTAGAGTTTTCGTGGACTGATTTTCTGAAGCAGATTGCAGGCCTTTTCTCCTAGTTTATCTTGGTCTGGAGGCTCTGCTGAAACCTGTCTACCAGCAGTGACCCTGCTGTGTTTGAAATACTGGTGATACAGCTTCCAGCATCACAGCAGTACGGGAGCTACTATAGAACGGCAAGCTGACAGATGAGTGGTGGTATTATGTGCTAGGCACTGTCTGGGTCATTGTTTTACATTTATTAAGTCATTTATTCTTCATGGTAACCCTGTAAGTAATCCCATCTTTCAGATGAGAATGAAGTATACAATACAGCTCAAGGTTGTACAGACAGTGGAGAAATCAGGTCTGAACTTAGGCAGAGTAACTTCCAAAACATGTGCTTCTATGTAATTTTGTTAACCTGAAGTGTGAAACTTCAGCCGTTATTTAACGTGGTGAATCTGAGATCACAAACTCAGTGAAATGGTGTAGACTGTGCTTGCGATAGTAAAAATAAACCTAGACGTGGAGTATACTTCTGACCTCCAGGAAGAACTTACTGCTGTTTTGTTTTACTAGAACTGTACCCTGCTGGGAAACCCTGGTGTTGTAATATTAGGTGCTATGCTTGCTAACCGAAAGGTCAGCTGTTTAGATCTGCCAGACACTCCTTGGGGCAGTTCTGCTCTGCTCTGCTCTGTAGGGTTGCTGTGAGTTGGCACTGATTCACTGGCAGTGGGTTTGTTTTTCGGTTTTGATACCCTGCCTCCTTGGAGAGCCTCTCTAGGTGGGTCAGCTTGAGATCTTGGGCAACAGAGAATTGACCCAAGAGGCTAGCATTTTTGGCTGATCCACCGTCGTCCTTGAGTCACTGCTGCTTGTAGAAGGTTGAGGGGTTTGATTTTTTTGTTGGGCATTTGACAGGAAATGCGCCTTGCCACATTGATCAGGTAGGTAGTTTTATTTTTTGAGCCCCAGAGATCTGCTGCTGTTAGAATTGGGGTGGGGACGCTTTAAAAGAATGATTGAAAATACAGACTCTGAAGTGGGTGATGGGAATCTGTATCTTACTGTGTGTCTTAGTTATCTAGTACCGCTATAACAGAAATACCACAAGTGCATGAGTTGACAGACAAATTTGTTTTCTTAATTTAGTAGGTTAGAAGTCTGAATTCAGGGTACTGGTTCTGTTGGGGGAGGCTTTCTTTGTCAACTCTGGAGGAAGGTCCATGTCTTTCCAGCTTCTGCTTTCTGGTTTCTTGGAGAGGGCCGTGTGTCTTAGTATGTTCTTAACTCATCTCTGCTTGCTGACTTGCTTACTGTCTTGTACCTGAAGATAGATTGATTTAAGACATTCTCAACTCTAATCTTCTTTCATTAACATAAGAAAACCCATTCCCAAATAGCAAAGATAACTCATTCCCAAATGGAATCATAACCACAGGGGTAAAAGTTAGGATTTGCAACATGTATTTTGCGGGGACATGCTTCAACCTGTAATACTGTACCTCTTGATAGCTTGTGATTCTGGGCAGTCCAAGTAACCTTTCTAAGCCTCAGTTTCTTTAAACTATGAAATTAAGTTTATAATCATAATGTTTCCTTAGAAGATTAAATGAGTTAGTATGTGTAAAACAGTGCCTGGCACATGGCTGAGGGTCTCCCTAAACTTTGAATGCCTAACAGCCCTTGATGTGTCCTATATAGAAGATACTGTGAAACAGTTACAAGGTTGGTCATGGCTGTCCTGTTTTTGGCCTTTGCCCTTTAAAGGTAGAAAGTTAGTGGCCATGATTACCAACCAGGATGTAAGACTTGTCCCCTGGGATCAGCTTGTCTCTGCTGTCAGGGCCTTGATGGTAAATGTAAAGACCTAACAAGGGTCACTTAGGTTATTAGGCTACATTCTATCTTCTTCATCAATTACCACCCTCAGACCAGACTAGCAGGTCTGCGTTCCTCTCCCTATCTCTGAAGATACAGAGTTGATTAAGATCTCAGAGAAAGACAGTGAAATTTTGGGTAATTCACACTGTTTGTTAGATGTAATGAAACCTTATGATGTATGAAATTTTGTGACTTCTGACTATTGTTCTGTAACAAACCCCAACCCCTTTGAATTCTGGCTATAAAAATCACTAGAAATATAACCCAGTGGGACAGCTTCTGGCTTGCAGTCTCCCAGGTTGCTAACAAATCTGCATATAAATTATTCCCTGAACCCCATGCTGTCTCTGAATTTTCAGGTACAGTGGCAGGCAGAATGAACTTCGTCCAGTTGGGCAACACCCTGAGTGCCAGAAACTCTGTCTTAGCCAGAGTAACTCTAAATGTTGCCTTCTTCTCTATGGTCTGGTCTCCAAACTAAACGTTTGGAGGTGTTCTCTACAATTGTTAGGTCGTTCAAGTGTTTCTAGTATAAAAAATCCCAATAATATACTCTGATTTAGCTTCTGTGACTGATCTGGAGTTTAATTATGTTCCTTTCTGCATTGCTCTTGGAAAAATCTAATCATTTAACCATTTTGGTGGCATGGACCCTTTTAGGATTCTGTCTAGACTTCTCAGGATAATGTATTTAACTGCATAAAACAGCATAGGAAGAAAACAAGTTAGCAATGAAAGGTAGTTACTAGAATTTTAAACTTGTAATTTCTGTCATTTGTTAACAAGCTAAATAATAAAATCTAGCAGAAAATCTAATAACTATGCTAATTGTGAAGTAGCAGTTAATATAGACAGTGTTTGTGGATACCTGGAACAACTGTAACATAGTGTGAAAACGTCTGGTTTCTGTTGTTGACCAGGTCACAAGTACTCCTTACTTGTTGCCTGCTTTCACAGTGGAAGAATATGCTAAATAATCATTCAGATATCAGTACAAATGAAGGTGTGAATCACCCCCATCTGTTTTAGTCATCTAGTGCTGCTGTAACAGAAGTACACCAAGTGGATGCCTTTAAACAAAGGAAAGCTTTTTTTCTGACACAGTCAGGTAGGCTACAAGTCTGAATTTACGATGTCTGCTTCAGGGGAAGGCTTTCCCGCTTGTCGGCTCTGGAGGAAAGCCCTCGTGTTGCATCATACTTTGTTCAGGGGGTATCTTCTCACAGGAACCTCAGGTCTAAAGGACGCACTGTACTCCCGGTGCTGCTTTCTTGATGGTGAGAGGTTCCCAATTTTCTGCTTACTTCCCTCTCGTTTTATCTCTTGAAGGATGAAAGTATAAAGGGTGGTATAAGCCACTCTCCAGGGAAACTCCCTTTACAGTGGAGCAGGGAGGTGATCCTATGAAGAGATTTATATTCCCACCCTAATCCTTTAATTTACAGCATAGGAAAATCACAAAATGGAGGACAGTTATAAAATACTGAGAATCATGATCCAGCCACGTGGCTACACACATTTTTGGGGGGACACAGTGCAATCCATGACACTGCCCAAAATTATGGACCCCCAAAATGTTGAAAGTTTGACCAATAACAAGATGATAATTCTGAAGGAGCCTAGCTCTCATGAAGACACACTGTTGAGACTTTTTCTTCTTCCCTTTGGGATTTCCCTTGGGATGCTACATTTTTTTCTCTGACAAGCTTAAATGTCAGATAAAAATTGGCAAAATATCAGATACACTTGACAAAGTTCTGATACCTGCCTCAGTTCAAAATGCGTGGTTAAGCATTTTAAATAGAAGGTGTTGGGTCAAGGGCCCTGGGATACACAGGGAGTAGTCGAATGTGTCTGAAGGTATCAGGTGGGTAGTGGGGAGTGTTTGCTGCCTTACTGAATGCTGCCTTCTTTTGTTACTGGGCTTGCTGAAGGACAGGGAACCATGTATTCTAGCGCTTTGATTGCAGGCCTTGTCAGGTGTGCGGCATTCAGGGGGCTCTCAGTCAGCTTCTTCATGGACTTTATGTGGGGGCTGTGAAGGTGAAATCCAGGCTTCTGATACATACGTATGTGGAAGTGAAGGGATGAGAGTTAGTACCTTCTCCTAACTGATTTAGAGGAGTGTCTGTCAAACTTTGTTCACCAAGACCAAGTTTACATTGTTAATCAACATACATACAGTCGGATCTGACTCGACGGCACTTGGCTTTGGCTACAGTTGCATACTCACAGATTGCGTGCTTATATGTAATTGAAAAAATACTACAGAATTATACCCTTACGTGTGATACGTTTTTTTATATTTTCTACTCTGCTTTGTACTCTTCCATTGAAAAATGCTAAATTGGTTTCATGACTCACTAGAGGATTGGCATCCTACATTTGAAAAGCACAGGTTCTGAGGCTCTGGGATGAAATGTGTTTTATTGCAAAAGTGGTAGAATACTCGTTTCATAAAATGAGGATTACTCAGCCTTTGTGGGAAACGGGAGCTGCATGAGAAATCCTGGATTCCTCCTTTTTCCTTGACTTTAGGCTGGCTGCCTTGCAGCATGTCATGGATTGAATTGTGTCCCCCCAGATAATCTGTCAACTTGACTAAGTCATGATTCCCAGTATTTTTTGATTGTCTCCCTTTTTGTCATCTGATGTGCTTTTCCTATGTGTGATCTACCCTATCTCTGTGATGTTAATGAAGTCTGAGTATCAGCTGTTATGGAGCAGATTTATCTTCTCCAGTGGGCCTTGAAGGTGGAGCTAAAGTCTAGCATGAAACGGCTTCCACTCAGAATCCAGAGAGTATGACCAGTACCTAGAGTCTGGAGGACAGGGCCGTTGTGTAAATGGTCTCAAAGGACAGAGGACAATTTACAAACCTTTAGGATTATTGTAATGTGTTCTGCTGAATTTCTCCCATCGTTAATGGAAATGTCTAGGTTATGCCTCTTCTACTCTAGTATTTTGAAAGCAGATAACTTGTATTCTAGATTTTACTGGTGAAGAGGACTTTTTGGATTTGGGGCTTGGAATTGACTGAAGACTTTTGCTATAATGTGATGGGTGAATGTGTTTTATAGATGGCAAGGACATGACTTTTAGAGGACGAAAGGGTGAAATGTCATGGATTGAATCGTGTCCCACCAAGATAATCTGTGAGCTTGGCTAGGTCAGGATTCACAACCTTATGTGTGATTGTCGACCATTCTGTCATCTGGTGTGATTTTCCTAACATAAGACCAAACCCACTGCTGCTGAGGTGAGTCTGATGCATAGCAACCCTGCAGGACAGAGGAGAAGTACCCTGTGGAGTTTCCAACGAGCACCTGGTGGATTTGAGCTGCTGACCTTTTGGCTAGCAGCTGTGGCACTTAGCCACTAAGCCACCAGGGTATATAGGGTTGCTGTGAGTCAGAACTCACTCAGTGGCAGTGGGTTTGGTGGGGTGGTTTTCCTGCCCGTTGTAAATCCTGCTATAGCAGAAATACAAGCATTTATCTAAGCATTTAGAAAGTTACCATGACCTCCTACTCAACAGTGTCTGTGCTTTTTATAAACCTGCATTTTTATCTAGTAACTCTGTCTTCCTTGCCTCTTGGTGGTACAGCTCTTCAGATGCTTGTATTCATCTTGGCATCACTGTGGAGTCCTTTGTCTTTCTGCCTCACAAATGTTCAACTCTGTCCATCTCACAGCTTCTGGAATGTAAGAGCTATTTGTCTTAGGATGCCATGACTTACTCTTCTTGGATTGGGGGACTGTTCCTTGTCAGTCACTTCCCAAGACAGACAGATCACTTTATCCTCATGGAAACAATCCCCTACAGGTGCTGCTGGCAGGGTGCCACAGGGCTACCTTTCAGGTTGTGATGGAAAAGGAAATGCTGCTTGGGAGTGGCAGTGAGCCCTAGAGTATCTTATGTGAGCAAGTGATGCACTGTGGTTATTACCAGTGTGTTAATATTAGCAAATTAATTGCTGTTAGTTTGTTCTTGCTAAGCTTGGAGACAGCTCTTGTTTCACTTTCTTCCTTGAATACTGTACATTGTGGTTAAATAATGAAGTTCTCTGAAAACTTACCAGTGTCAGCTCCGATGTTCCTGGGTATGCAAAGCTGCTATTAGTACCATTCCACAGGGCATAAAGCGAGAGAGATCTGAGAAGACACCATGGTTTATTTCCATGTGATTTGATCCTTTTTCTTTTTCTTTTATATCTGCTGTAAGATTCATTTATTTGGACTCTTGTGATTCAGATTCTTCCTCATTTCAGTGACAAGAAAACAGATACAGTTTGCCATGTAATCAATTTATCTGTAAAGTCATCACCCATATCATTTGATTTTAGTATTAAAAATGCTCTCTGTACTTTCCTTGTTTAGCTCAGCACCTGCTGAACCATATTTTAAAATGTAAGTGTCGCTTTGAAGGGAGGGAATTGTTATCTGTGACTTTTACATCTTAGGGGATTCATTAATAGGGATGCAAGTCTCTTATTTTAGGTCATTGGATGGAACTTGCTACAAACCTTGTAGGGTAAAACACTGTCCAAGCTGGGACCTAGGAAAAGCTTTAGTCCAGAGAGACTAAAGAAAGAACCTGAAGACAGCGTTTGGGATGTGGATTGTTTATTATTAACTGCAGTACAGTAGCATTTCCAGGGCAGTGGCTGGATGGTGGGGACTGATACTGGGAAAGCCTAGGGGACTGTTGATGAATATGAGAGTTCCTCTTTCCTTCTTGTTGAGCTCCACGTCCCATGTCTTCAGTTCATGGTATCCTATTTAGGTGTTTTTGGTTAAATGTTCCTTTAGTGGCATAGGAAAAAGCTGATCAGTCTCCCAGTTATACCACTGCCATTTCTAGGGAAGGAGGAGAGGCAGTAAACAAAGCACTTGTCATGAGGTAGAGGCTGCTGGGTGAGAAGCAGTACTGCAGCCATGATGGAAGCATTGTGCTGTGATGCCACAAACCTGTACTAAGTGCATATTATATTTACCCAGTAGTTGATCAGTGATTTGATTTCCAGCCCAGTGTAGGTAGCTAGGTTTCAGAAATATGTAAATACAGTATCGTTTCACGGTGCCTAAAGCCATTATTAGTGGGTATGACCCACTGGAAAGGCAAGGATTAGTTACTGTAATTATTATCAATTCTCTGTTGTTTACTTGGAGAATCCTGAGTCAGGTTCTCAGCTGTGTTAGTTATAAAGTCCTTGGGGTACCTCTGAGGATAGTAACCTGGAGACAGACGTTTGGATGAAAACCACAGGTTTTATATCCTGTGTGGCAACTGAGAAGGAAGATAAACAGCAACAAGGCAGAGATCCCTTATTTTGCTGTGGTAGCAGGAAAACTGACTTGAATCCTGGCACCGCAGTATTCTTTGGGAGTGTTCCGTCTTCATCTCTGGAGTCTGCTGCATGGAATGTTTTTCTTAGGCTATGTCTCCATAGATGTGTGATGGTGTGTAAATACTCTGAGAGGTTCAAACTGCTCCTGGGCTGATTATTAACAATAGGTAACAACTATTCAGAGCCTTCTTGAAGACTTGGAGGTGAGGGAAGCTAAGGAAAGTTGAAACCTTAGTTAATATGGGGGGTTCTTGGGTACTTAATTGGCTTATGTTGCAGATTGGTTCTCTGGAAGCAGTGCTTAGATGGAATTTGGTATGCAGGATATTTATTAGGGACTGATAGCTGCGGAAAGGTGCTGGTGTAGTGGTAAAGCGATAGGCTGCTAACTGAAAGATCTGCAGTTGGAAAGCACCAGTGGCTCTGCAGGTGAAAGACGTGGCAGTCTGCTTTCCTGGGGATTTACAGTCTAGGGAGGGGGCCACTGTGACTCGGAACTGAGTCTATTAGCAGTGGAGTTACCACTTGTGGAAGAGAAGAGGGAGGACGCAAGATTGGAAAGAGGAAAAAGTCCAATTGTGATGCAGGATCCTACATTCCAGGCAACGCCACAGGGAGCTCTGGAGCACAGCCAGCCATCAGAGTTCCCCAGGTTGGGCTGAACTGCCCAACCTTTGTTGCCTGCCTCCGTTACTGGATGTGTCTGTCCAGAAGGGCGTGTCCTGGGGTAACACAGTTCTCTGCTGGTAAGGCAGTATGCCCTCCCTGGAAGAGAATGAGGGTGGCATATCTTCATGGCTTACCGAACTAGTAAGTGACAGAGTTTGGGTTCAGGAGATTCTAAATCTATTAATATTCATTCAGTCAATTCACAAATCTTTATTGAGGACTATTTTAGTACCAGATAGCCTGATACTATTTTAGATCTTGAGTATTGAATTCCTTTGCGAGTTTCTGTGCATAGCATGCATCTAGCAGAAGCCTTGTGCAGAATGCAGTATTTTCAGACTTCACTCATTTGTGTACCACGGTGATATTTTTTGGAGCCTCGGGGCACAATGGTTAAGTGCTTAGCTGCTAACCGAAAGGTTGGTGGGTTTGAACCCACCAGCTTTTCTTAGGGAGAAAGATGTGGCAGTCTGTTTCCATAAAGACTGCAGCCTTGGAAACACTGTGAGGCAGTTTTGCTCTTCTCTGTATGGTTGCTGTGAGTCCGAATCAGTGGTAAAGGGTTTTTTGGTATGATGCTTTTTGTAATGTTTATGTACCATCAGTGCTACTGCTAATTAAATTTTTATTTAATGAAATTGTCTTTTCACAATGAAATAAATTTGTTTTAAAAGGAGACTTGCTTTATTCACCAAAAATACAAAAAAAAAAAAAAGAAAGAAAGAAAGAAAAACCCAAACCCATTGCAGTTGAATCTGTTTTGACTCATAGGGGCCCTGTAGGACTGAAGAACTGCCCAATAGGGTTTTCAAGGAGTGGAGGGTAGATTTGAACTGCCAGTTTTTTGGTTAGCCGCCAACTCTTAACCACTGTACCAGCTGGGTTTCTCCCAAGATGCAAAGCCGGTATCATTGGCATACTGTTTTGATTTTCAACATGGTTACTAATAAGTAATTGCAGAAGCATACATACACACGCGCATGTGCACACACACAGATAAGGATATTAAGGATATTAAGGATATTAAGGATAAGGATATTAATATAAGGATATTAAGACAAGGATAACTGGTATCATCAAGATCCTGATTTCCACTGATACTTTGTACTTCTACATTCATAGTTCTTCGTCTCCTGGGAGGATTAAGATGCCATATTTTCTTGGTAAAAATGGAGCTAAGATTTGTTTTAAACTGATTGATGTTAGTTTCACTAAGATCTTGATGATGGGGGCAGTAAAGCAAATGGAATGATTGAATGTTTGGGCAGCCAGGGAGATTGCTTCTGGGCATTGGGTGTTGGGGAAGGTGTGATGACAGGGAAGATGAAGGAGTAACACAGTTTACAGTTTTGGGGAATTGAGTACCACATACCTTGGGACATACTGGTTTGAAGACAAGGACAGGGTTTCCCTGAGAACCATTTCTCCTTTTAATCGTTATGTTAAGAAGACTAATAAGGAAAGAATGGTTCTGTCTGTCACTGGGGCCACATTCTGGTTTTCAGAAATAGATTAAAGATGGAAAATGCTTTCCCAGGGAAAAATACAATTTGGAAGTATACTTCTGTTGGCTTGGAGAAAGTGCCACTTTTCCAGTTCCATCCTGCCTAATTTTCACAAACACACCCTTTGTGTATGGACATGTGAAGTGTATGTCCATTTAGTTTAATGTTGTTTTGTGTTTATCTTCCCCAATTGACTGTGAAAACTCTTGAGGCAAGGTAATATTAATTTTACCTGTGCTTGTGCTCCCAAGTTTGCCAGTTAGCAGATGCTCAGTAAATGTCAATTACATAAATTAGCAAACGCATCTTCAAGGGCACTTGTATATTTACAGAAAATATCATATGATTGTAGTTTTTGAGTTTGATCAAACTAATGGACAGCAGTATTTGTGCTATTTGCCCAAGAATTTCAGAAGCAGATGAATTCTATCAAATGCTTAATAATCAGGTGAAGAGAGGGAGTCAGAGGAGGACCGTCTGTCTGACCCTCTGGTGCCAATGCTCATGATTTAGTGTTACGCTTTGTAGACATTTGGCCAAAATGAAACACATTCTGTGCCTTCTGCCTGATAAATAATTCCACACTTCCAATTGTGGAGGTTTGCTTTTGTAAAGATAAGAAATGAGGCATTTGATGGAGAATTTCGGGGAAGACTGCCAAGCTATCCGCAGGATAGCTAATGTTTCGTCTAGCTCATTTTCGCATTCATGAACATTGCATTATCATACTTCTTTTCTTTAAGGGTATGATAAATACTTCCCTGGTTATTCATATTTCTGGTACCCGAGAGTTGTCACATTGACTGTGTTTTGGGTAACCTAAATGTATATATTTTCTTAAGCATGTGAAAGGGATTAGATTTAATGGAAAGTTTTTCAGAATTTTATATATTCTCAAGGAGCCCTGGTGGTGAGTGATTAAGGTGCTCAATAACCACCCAAAAGATTGTTTATTGGTGATTTGAAACAACTAGTTGTTCTGCGGGAGAAAAATATGGCAGTTTGCGTCCATAGAGATTTATAGCCTTGAAGACTCGCTGGGTTTGCTTTGAGTTAGAAAACTTCATAGTGTTGGTTTTCGGTTATATATTCCGTGTGGGGGAAACCCTGGTGGTGTAGTGCGTTAAGTGCTACCACTGCTAACCAAAATGTCAGCAGTTCAAATCCACTAGGTGATCCTTGAATACTCTGGGGGTCAGTACTACACCGGCCCCTAGGGGTCGCCATGAGTTGGATCCGACTCGACGGCACTTGGCTTGGCTATTCCCTTGTGAAGGAAACTTTGGTGGAGTAGTGGTTAAATGCTACAACTGCTACTCAAAAGGTTGGCATTTTAGTTCCACCAGGCGCTCCTTGGAAACTATGGGGCAGTTCTACTGTGTCTGTAGGGTTGCTGTGAGTTGGAGTTGACTTGGTAGCAGTGTTTTTTTTTTTTTTTTTATCCCTATGTGAAAGTAGTGATTATTTATTTATGATGTTCTAGGTGAAAGTTTACAGGTCAACTTAGTTTCTCATACAAAAATTTATGCACTTATTGTTATGTGACCCTAGTTGCTATCCGTATAGTGTGACAGTATACTCCCCCTTTCCACCCTGGATTTCTCATGTCCATACAGCCAGCTCCTGTCCTTTTCTGCCCTCTCATTTCACCTTGATTCAGGAGCTGTCCATTAGTTTCATGGTTACAAACCGCCCACCCCCCAAATCAAATGCACTGCTGTCAAGTAGATTCTGATATATAGCAACCCTAGAGGTCAGAGTAGAGTTTTCAAGAAGTACCTGGTGGGTTTGAACTGTTGACTTTTTGGTTAGCAGCTATTAGACTTAACCACTATGCCACCAGGGGTTTTCGTGGCTACAAGGGACTTCTTTAAAGTATTGAAAAGTAATGATGTCCCCTTGAAGACTAAGGTGTGCCTGACCCAAGCCATGGTATATGCAATGGTATCACATGCATGTGAAAGGACAATGAATAAGGAAGTCAAAACAAGAATTGATGCCTTTGAATTATGGTGCTAGAGAAGAATATTGACTATATCATGGACCACCAAAAGAACAAACAGATCTGTTCTGGAAGAAGTACAACCAGAGTGCTCCTTGGAAGCAGAGATAGTGACACTGTGTCTCATGTACTTTGGACATGTCGCCAGGAGGAATCAATCCCTGGAGAAGGACATCATGCTTGGTAGAGTGGAAGGTCAGCCCAAAAGAGGACATCCCTCAACAAGATGGCTTGACCCAGTGCCTGCAGAGATGGGCTGAAGCATAAAAACAGCTGTGAATGTGTCACACGGTACCGGGCAGGGTTAAGTTTTGTCTTGCACAGGGTCACTGTTGGTCGGAACCAACTTGATTGCTCCTAACAACAACTTCTTGAGCCAAGAAGCACACTCTTTTTTAATAGAGTTTTATAGTCCAGTGAGGTCTTTGAAGAGTTAGGTTCAGGAATGGTTTTAGTTCTGGATTAAACAGAGAATTTGGGGGCCATGTCTTCTGGGGTTCTCCTAGTCTCAGTTTTTTTTCTTAATGTGAATTTGAATTCTGCACCCTACTTTTGTTCTTCTCTGTGAGGGACTCTGTTGTGTTCCCTGTCTGGGTAGTTGTTGGTTATAGTCAGACACCATCTAGTTCTTCTGGTCTTAGGCTGATGGAGTCTCTGGTTTATGTGGCCTGTTTGAAAGTTACTATCTTAAAGGAGTCTCTTAAAAAGTGCAAATATTGTTGTTGTTGAAAACACACAGTAAACAGACACCAGTTCAGTTTCTGCATGTACAATTTAGTGAAGTGATTGCATTCTTCAAGTTGTACAACCATTTTCACCCTCCTTTTTTAAGTTGCTTTTTCCTTCTTAACATAAGCTTACTGCTCCTTAAGGTTCTTATCTAATCTTTTGAGTTGCTGTTGTCAGTTTGACTCCCTATAGATAGTTCTTAAAAGAGCATTACGTTCAAGGCAGATATTTTTACTAGTTAATCAAAATTACTGTTTTGGTTTTTAGATGTCTTTAAGGGACTTTTTTTTTTTTTTTTGGTTTAAGGTTTAAAGATTATCTTAGGACAGTAATTTCAGAGGTTTGTCCAGCCTCTTTTGTTCCAGAAAGTTAAGATTCACTGAGAATTTGAAATGTGTTCTGCATTTTCTCCCTTTTGATCAGGATTCTTCTGTGAAATCTCTTATCAAAATGTTTAGTAAATGGTAGCTGGGCACCATTCATTTCTTCTGGTCTTATGGCAGGGGAAGGAGTTGTTCATGGAGGCAGTTAACTACACATTTCATTTCCTCCTTCTAATCCTGAGCGTCCTTTTCCTGTTGCTCCAGGCAAGTAGAGGCAAATTGTACTTTGGATGGCTGCATGTAGACTTGTAAGACTCCAGGTACTACACAGTGAACTAGGAGATAGAACAGAAGCATTCAACAGGTTATTAGGTCAATTAACCTAAACCATGACTCAGCCTAAACCATGACTCTTTGTCGCTATCCCCCCGATACCGACCCGCGGTGGAGTGACAGCAACAGACCGACACCACGTCCCCTGGTCTTCCAGCAGAGAGAGAGTTTATTTTCAGTAGCTCCACTTATATACGGAATGAATCAGCCAATCACTGCTGGCCCACGTACGGGCTAGGGCGTGTCCCAGGCATGCGCAGGCAAGATGTTTACTGCTCTAAGGTCTCTGGGTCTGGGTGTGGCTACAAGCCAAGGCGCCATCTTTGGGTGCGGCTGCTCGGGGGGTGTGGGGCCGGCTCGCAACATCTCCCCCTTTTACTTTATATATGCATGAAAGTGCCTGTCTTAGGTCATCTCTGGCTAGAGTGCTCCTTACCCGTCATTGGGATACCCCACAGCTTGGTGGGGTCCCTGTCTTAGGTTGGTAACACCCCCAAGAGAGGTTGCCCGTCTTTGGCTATCCTTCCAGCATTTGCAGCCACACTCCGGCTGAAGTTGATGCTGGTTCTTCAGCATTTGCGATAGCCTGCACCAAAAGCGCCATGTTCATCTGCTGTTGCCTCCTCTGGTGACGAAGGTATAGGATCAGCCACAGACCCAGGAAGCATAGGATGCATGCCAGGGCGCCAGAGCCTGCCCATTCTCGAACAGTATGTAGGGCTGACTGGACCCAGTTCATCAAGGTGACAGCAGTAGAGGTGTCAATACGTGTGGAGTTTATTACAGCGATCTCACCTCGCAATTGATCAAGTAAGTTGTCCACTTCAGCGGTCCAGTTGCCTAGTAGCTGACGAGACAGTTGTCTGGAGAGACTAACTGCGCGAGAGATATTGTTAAACTGCACAGAAGTAACACAGACGCCAGGGAACCGCCACTCACAGCCCAGCTGCACCACATGCACTAGGGAGCCTTGGACAAGGTCGAGGCTTGCGCCAGAGCTGGGTGTAAGAGGGTCGCTCAACCGGCCAAGGAACATATCGGGGTAATCTAGTTACAAGGGCTGTGTGAAATGCAGTAGCATTCCAGCAGAGGGAGTAAAAAAAGGTTGAATTGGTGCAGGATATAGGGTCTTTGCCAAGTATAGTTGAGCTGTGGCTCTGACAGCCTGTCCAGAGACTAGGCCAGTCCCGCGTGCTTTTGCATTTTGGGGCCCATTGAGGCTGTGAGGGGATGCTGCCATTGGCTTTAGGTACCCTGAGCGGTATTTGGCCTTGTAGGAGGGTACCATTTTGTTCGAGGGTTGCTACTATTGCTAGGGGTATCAAACCATCCAGCAGACTGATTATACAGGGTAATGCAACTGGGGTTGTCAGCTTGTTGTTTTAGGAAGGGTAGCTCAAGCGAGCTATTGGTTGTGGATATGCGAGGAAAGACGGAAGCAGTATGATGCATAGGTAGGGGAAGGGGTAGGACATCTAACAACCCCCACCGGTACTTATCCTGATTTTCTTGGTATTGTTCAGTCACTGCTTTCCCCAGGGTCACCCCCAGCAGGAGCAGAAGAGGGAGAAGACTTCTCAGCATCTTGCTTTGCAACTGGTCTGGTTAAGCGTTCAGGGATCCAGACAGGGTCCTGAGCATCCTGTGGAAATACACATACGGCCCCTCGGGTCCATATCAGCACTGGGTGAGGGCCTTTCCAAGCTCCGGAGAGTATATCTTTCCACATGACCTGTGCTTGGGACGCCCCATGGGGGCCCATATGCCTGTCAGCAGCTGAGCGCCCTGTGGCGTCCAACGATGATAAATTAAGGGTAAAAAGAGCAAGTGAAAGGCGGTCCCTGGGTGTGCGGCCGTAGCCAGCTCCCTCCTTTTGTTTGTTTAACATGGTTTTGAGTGTTAGATGGGCCCGCTCTACGATGCCTTGGCCTTGGGGGTTGTAGGGGATGCCATGGCTGCAAGTGGTGCCCGTTTGTTGTAAGAACTGGTGAAAAGTTTTGGAAGTGTACGTGGGTGCATTGTCAGTTTTTAGGTGTTTTGGGATTCCCCAGGCAGCCCATGCGGCTAGGCAATGGGTGACGACATCTTTAGTAGACTCTCTAGCGAGCGCCGAGGCACAAATTAGGCCGGAGGCCGTATCTACTGACACATGAATATATCGAGTCTTGCCAAATTCTGCATAATGTGTGACATCCATTTGCCATATATGCATGGGCTGTAACCCACGTGGATTAACCCCGATGGAGGGTGATGGGCGATAGGGGGCACAAGCAGGACACTGTCGTACAATGGCGCGTGTGACCTCACGGGAGATGCCAAATCTACTGGTGAGTGTTTTGGAATTAACATGAAATGTTTTGTGAAAAGCCTGGGCTTGTTGGGCTGCAGTAAGAATGAGGGTGCAGCGCGTCAGTGCGTCTGCGATGGCATTGCCCTTGGTAATAGGGCCCGGAAGGTTTAAGTGGGCTCTTAAATGCATGATATGAAAAGGGTGTTTTCTGTTCCAGATTAACTGCTGAATATTAGAAAAAATTAATCCGACGGGAGAACTTTGGTCAATTTGTCCTGCAGCTTCAAGCCGCTGCACAGCTTGAACTACATAAGCACTGTCAGAAATGAGATTAAAGGGTGAGTCACTTGTTTGAAAGACATGTTGAACAGCCTGTAATTCTACTACCTGAGCAGAGGCGCCTGGGAACAGATAAAGTTGAGGCTGTCGGTTAGGAATGTGAATGCTGCCAATGCCTGATTGAGATCCATCAGTGAAGACATTCATGGCTTCAGCTAGCGGCTTACAGGATGTGAACTTTGGGAAAACTACTGGGTGAAATTCCATAAACTGTAGAAGGGGGTCTTTGGGGTAGTGGTTGTCTATTTGTCCTTGGAAGGTGAACAGTAAGATTGCCCAATCATTGCTGACCGATACAAGTGTTTGAATTTGGTCTTTGGTATATGGTACTACTAGTTTGGAGGGGTAAGACCCAAAGATTTGAACACTATGCTGTAGGCCAATCGATGCTAATTGTGCCATGGCAGCAGGGTACCAAGAAATACTTTTCCCCGCAGAAATTCGCGGGTGGATCCAATAAAGGGGGCCACCCTGCCATAGGGTTCCTGTGGGCTGTGTAAGTGAAGGGAGGATACACAGCTGGATGTCTGCTTTGGGATTGCGCCGCTGGAGGGCAGCATTTGCAAGTGCTTGCTCTACCTTTTCTAAGGCCTGAGTGCCTTCAGTTGTAAGGTGTCTGGGAGACGTTAACTGTGGATCACCTCGTAGGATATCATAAAGGGGTCGTAGGATGTGGTTGGGCAGGCCCAGATAGGGGCGTATCCATTGTATGTCTCCTAACAGTTTTTGGAAGTCATTTAGAGTTTTCAGTCCATCTCTTCTTAGGGTAATTTTCTGTGGCTTAATTTGTCCTGGAGATATGTGTGAACCCAAATACTCAAGGGCATTCCCCATCTGCACCTTTTCAGGTGCGATATGCAGCCCATGGGCTTTTAGGTGGATTGCCAGTGTGGAAAAAGCTTTTTGAACTTCAGCGTGAGTAGGTGCTGCTAAGAGAATGTCATCCATATAGTGGATACAGTGTACAGAGGGATGAGCATCTCTGACGGGGGCAATGGCTTTATCTACAAAGATTTGGCACATGGTTGGGCTGTTAGCCATGCCTTGTGGAAGGACTACCCACTCATAGCGTTTGTCAGGGGCAGCATGATTGATAGATGGTAAAGTAAAGGCAAATCGAGAGGTATCTTCGGGGTGCAGTGGGATGGAGAAAAAACAATTTTTGATGGCTATTACTATAATGGGCCAGTTCTGTGGCAAAGCAGAGAGTACTGGTAAGCCTCTCTGCACAGGCCCCATAACCTCCATAGTAGTATTAATTTCTCTGAGGTCATGCAACAGTCTCCACTGTCCCGATTTCTTCTGTGTGACAAATAATAGGAGTATTCCAAGGCGAATTAGACTTTTTTAGATGCCCTAAAGCTAGCTGTTCTGCAATGAGTTCCATGGCAGCATGTAATTTTTGTGTTGGAAGGGGCCACTGAGGTACCCAGACAGGCTGCTCTGATTTCCATTTGATTTTTATTGCCTCAGTGGCCCCTGTGAAAAACCCAATCCTTCTCTTTTGGAGTGTGGGGAAGTTGGTACAGGGCTGGTTCAGCCCTGAGCATGCTTGCCCAGCCCAAAGCTGGGGATATACCCCATATCAGCCATAATAGCTTTGGATTGAGGGCTATAGAGTTGTTCGTTTGTGAGATGTAGGTTAAGCTCTGTAAGCACGTCTCGTCCCCACAACGTGACAGGGGTGTTTAGGACATATGGCTGAAACCGTCCTGCGTGTCCTTCCTCATCTAGCCAGTGAAGCTCAGCCGAACTCATTTTTGGGGTCTCTGCATAGCTCAGCCCTCTAAGCACTTGGTGGGATATTTGTACAGGCCATTTAGCTGGCCAGTCCCTTTCACTAATTACACTACGGTCTGCTCCGGTATCAAGCAACCCTATGAATTTTCTGTCATTTACCTTTAGGGTGTACATAGGTCGACGGTCAAGGTCGAGGGCTAGCATAGTACATGATGGCCCAGTGGACCCGAGATCCTGGTCGCCCCTAATTCTGTTCTCTGCTGGGAATTGATCATGGTCACTGTGGAGGACAAGCAACTGAGCAATCTTGTCTCCCGGGGAAACGGCTAAAATTCCTTTTGGGGGAGATATCATGATTTTTATAATGCCAGTATAGTCAGGGTCAATTACCCCGGGATGGACTATAATACCCTTTAAGGTGGCCGAGCCGCGACCAATAATCAGCCCCACCGTACCCGCCTCAAGGGGTCTCGACATGTCAGAGTCGATGGGCTGGACTCCCATCTGTGGGGTTAGTACAAGTTGGGTGGCGGCACGGAGGTCCAGTCCGGCGCTGCCGGCAGTTGCCCTTCGGATGGTGGCCACGGCAGTGGCACACCCTGCCCCGGAGGGAGCAGGGACGGCCACTGCACTAGCTGAGGAGGTGCACTGGTTGCCGGAGTTTGGAGTGCCCCATATATTCGAGGGCCCTGGCGGCGGGGGCCCCGCTGGACGTTTTTTGGCCTAGTGCCAGTGAGATTGGGGCCTGAAGGCGTTCCGTCCATTGCTTGTTTTGAATAGCACTTAGATGCCCAATGATTGCCCTTCTTGCATCGAGGACAGCGCCCCGGCCCCTGGGGATTGTTTTCTGCGGGTGCATTGCTTTGAAAGGAGGTACAGTCTCGCTTAAAATGCCCAGGGCGCCCGCACTGGAAACAAGCTGGCTGACCAGCGCTAGATGTGGCCTTTTGCTCTGGGCGTCTGGGGTTATTTGAAGGGCCCTGCGTCTGTTGGATTGCAGCCACTACGGCGGCTGCTAGCCCTGCATTGGTGAGCCCCCCTCCGATTTCTCTGCACACTTTCATCCATGTCTCTAAGCTTTTCTGCTTATGAGGGGTGATGGCAGCTCGGCAGTCTTTAGTACACTGTTCAAAGACTAGCTGTTTAATGAGGGGCATAGCTGTGTCTGCATCTCCGAAGATCTTTGTGGCAGTATCACACATACGAGCCACAAACTCAGAAAAAGGCTCGTTTTGGCCCTGAATGATTTTTGTGAGGTTTCCTGCCGGCTCTCCGCGATTTGGGAGGCACTTCCACGCCCTGGTACATATTAGGTTAATCTGGTCATACACCTGAGGGGGATAGTTTATTTGTTGATTGGCATAAGGCCCTTGACCCATCAGCATATCAACTTCCCATGTGTGCTGGCCATTATGGGCATTGCGTGCTGCTTGCTCGGTAGCAAACTCCATCACCAGGGATTTCCAATCTAGGTACTGCCCAGAAGTTAGGAAGGCACGGGCGAGATTTTGCCAGTCATTCGGAGTCATGGCATACCTGTGTAGGTTTTCTAAGGAAGCCACCACAACAGAGGCGGCAACGCCATACGTTCTTACTGCCTCAGCCACCCCCTTTACTGTTTTCCAGTCTAAGACTTCATGATACCGTTGCCCTTGCTGAGTTTGAAAAACAGGAAAAGCACCCATAGCATGGGGTACCTCTCTCCAGACCTCGGGGCAAAAACTTCTAGCTGACGCTTTGGGCCTTGTATCAGGCCGTGCCTCGCACCAGGCATAAGGATTATAGGGTGGGGGGTTACCCCCACCCGCGTCCGGTGGCTTTTTAGGCGGCTCAGGTGCTGAGGGCCGTGCGGAAATGGAGCGGAGACACCCAAAATGGCGCACAACCTTTTCCACTTCCTCTTCTGCCTCTGACTCACTTTCAGGCTCACTTTCCTTCGGCTCTTCCTCGCCACAGGCGTTGCCCTGCTGAGAGCGCTCTTGAATTTGCTCTAACGCGGATTGCCCTGTCTGTAACACCCTTTGAAATACTCCTGACTCATCCTCTAGACAAGTTAGTATCAGAATCCAAATACCCATTACTCCTGGGGGCAGGTTGCCTTGTGTATCTGCTGTAGTTAGATCTGCCCCTAACTTGTTCCAGGCTGCAACAGTAAGATGGGCCGAAGCTAAGAACCAGGGAGCCACCTCTTCCACTGCGGAGAGGAAGCGCTCAATCGTCTGTTGCTTTAATCCAATACCCCTCTGTCTAAGCAGGCTTTTACAGGCAGTTAGTAGATGTTCAGCAGAAGGCTGGTTCCCCATTTTCTTGGTGCTGTGCCTAACGGCTCCGGGCGTCCCCGAAGCCTTTTAGGTGTTTAGTCTAGACTACCCCTCCTTGGGGCTGATTGTCCCTCCCAGGGATCTTTCCAATTGCCCTTCTTAGGGTTTGATAGGATTGCCCCTCCCAGGGGTCTTTGAAATCGCCCCTCCCAGGGGTTCTTACCAGCGCTGTAGATCGGGCCAGAGGAGGGTTGGGGTCCCGTTGGGGTTCCCCATACGGGCCACCAGATGTCGCTATCCCCCCGATACCGACCCGAGGCGGAGTGACAGCAACAGACCGACACCACGTCCTCTGGTCTTCCAGCAGAGAGAGAGTTTATTTTCAGTAGTTCCACTTATATATGGAATGAATCAGCCAATCACTACTGGCCCACGTACGGGCTAGGGCGTGTCCCAGGCATGCGCAGGCAAGATGTTTACTGCTCTAAGGTCTCTGGGTCTGGGTGTGGCTACAAGCCAAGGCACCATCTTTGGGTGCGGCCGCTCGGGGGGTGTGGGGCCGGCTCGCCACAACTCTTAATCTCCAAACCAGGAAACTTGATCTTGTGAGATGTTTGTTTGTACATGAACAGCCTCAGAAACTACTTTTGTTTTTTTGTCATTGTTGTAAACATATCTGTCACAGAACCTTTGCCTGTTCAACCTTTTGTAGGTATACAAATCGTTGAAATGAGACATAAGTAACTCGATTTCGAGCCTCAGACTCCATTTTGAGGAAGGGTGCAGTGAAAATTAAGGGTATTAAAGTAGAACACTCCAGGAAACAACTTAGCAGAAAATAACAGGAAATACCATAGAGTAATTTCACCTTTGTCTTGCAAAAGGTAGAGCCTGGAGACAGCTTTGCAAATAACCTCTGGAGCCAGCCCTAACCACAATCTACTGAAAGATTCACTAACGACTACATTTTGCAACTTGCAGAAATTCCATGCGAAAGTCAGCCCCCACTTCTTGCTTTGAGGTTTCACGGCTTAAATACTTAGTGCTAGAGAAGCTTAGAGTCGCCTCCTGCTCTGTGTAGTTTGGAGTGCGTCCCTGGTGCACCAGTCTTTTTCTTATTGGACACATTTTTAATAAAACTTAACTTTTAAAGAGAAACTGTGTCACGTCTTGAAATCCGGACCCTAACAAAATGAGTGACAACAGTTACACTAATTGATCTTACAACTCTACCCTTAATCAATGGGATGTTTCTATCACTGCTAGCTTCCCTATTCCCCCTCTCTCCCACCTCTGGTAACTATTAATAAACCTTGTTCTCTATATATTTGCCTTTTCCTGCCTTTTTATGTAAGTGAGGTCATACAGCATTTGTCCTTTTGTGATTGGTTTCTTTTGTTCAGAGTGCAAATTTAAATTTATTAAAACTTCTAAAAAGAAAAACTCAACCGAAAGCATAATCTGAAATTGCAGAGGGAGAGGATTGTGTCGTTTTTTGCTTCTCTCAGCCTGTGTAGGTCCACAAGCTAGAATCTTCCTCTTTGTTGAGATTTAGTTAGATAGAGACATAGGCTTAACTGGAAACACCAGCCTGCAGGTTAATGATGACTTTAACCATCTGGGAAACCTCAAAAACAGCACAATGACTAAAGGGCAACGTGTTCCCCTTTTAGATACTTTGTTACACTATTTCTTGTGGTGCCTGCAATTTACTTTAGATTACTTCAGCAGAGCAGTGCACTTTTAGATTTATGTTAGTTGAGACAGAAGTGGTCAATTAGCATTTAATCAGAATGGCTGCACTTCAGAGGTGGCTGCTGCAAGTACTGCAGCTCCTTCTGCTCACCTCTAAGCAGTTTGCTAATCAGTATTATGAATGTTAGAAACCAGCTTTCACGCCTATGAACAATTGATATTCGACAAAGGACGTAAGACATTAAACTGGGGTAAAAACAGTATCTTCAACAGTGGTGCTGGCAAAATTGGTTATCTATCTGCAATAAACTGAATCAAGATCCGTATCTTACACCTTATACAAAAACCAACTCCGCTGGATAAAAGACCTAAATATGAAACCTAAAACGATAAAGCTCATCCAGGAAAAGGTAGGAACAACAATAGAAGTTTTAATACACAATGAGGACAGACTCCAAAATCTGTCAAAGAAACCACAATCAGCAGAAGAGAAAATAGATAAATGGGAACTATTAAGAATCAAACACTTTTGTTCATCCAAAGACTTTATTAATAGAATTAAAAGAACACCCACAGAGTGGGAAAAAATATTTGGCAACTCTATGTCAGACCGACGCCTGATCTCCATTATCTATAAGATACTACAAAATATCAATAAGAAGAAGATAAACCATCCAATTAAGCGATGGGCAAAGGAGATGGGCAGACATTTCACTAAAGAGGTGATCCAGGCAGCCAACAAACACATGCAGACATGTTCACGATCTTTAGTTATTAAAGAAATTCAAATCAAGACGACAATGAGATACCATCTCACCCCAACAAGATTTGCCATAATCCAGAAAACACAAAAGAACAAATGCTGGAGAGGCTGTGGAGAAAGTGGAACCCTCCTACACTTTTGGTGGGGCTGCAAAATGGTCCAGCCTCTTTGGAAAGCAATCTGGTGCTCCTTTAAAGAAATGGATACCGATGTCCCATTTGACCCAGTAATTCCGCTACTTGAAATATATCCTACAGAATCAAGGCCTTTCACATCAATGGACACATGCACGAGAATGTTTATCACAGCACAGTCCACGATAGCAAAAAGATGGAATCAACCCAAATACCCAATAACAGAAGAATGGATAGGTAAACTATGGTACACATACTTAATGGAGCACTACGCAATGATAAAGAATAGTGATGATTCTAGGAAGGAAACATCTCCTAACCTGGTTTCAACTGGAAGACATTATGTTGAGTGAAAGTAGTCAACAACAGAAGGACAAATATTGTGTGAGACCTCTACAATAAGATCTCATAAACAGACTTGTGTATAGAAGAAAAGACTCTTTGACAGCTGCAAGGGAGGGGAAGGAGGGAGGGTGAGGCAGGGAGGGTTTCATTTAGATAGTTGCTAGAAATCTGGTTGGGAGAAAGCAGTGATAGCACACGTTAGAAACAAGAACAACATTAAGTGGACTTCAGTATAACTGGAGTACTCCTTCCATCTTAACCCAATATTGCAAGGATAGAGTAGCTGGGGCAGGGGGCAGGGGACCATGCTCTTAGGCGAAATCAAGGCCAACTGGCACAATTAGCCTTTTGCTAAGAGAGCTCTCTGCACCCCACATCAATTAGTGGCGTCTGGGGTCTTAAAAGCTGCCAGGCTGCCATCCAAGGACACAGCAAATGGTCCCAGCTCAGCAGGAACGGATGTTCACCAAGGACCAAAATGACATGTGGTAAAGACAATCTAGAAGAAAGACCCACAAGAGTGGGTGCCTACATGGACTTGGGACCGGAAGAACCAGATGGTGCCCAGCCACCACCAGTGATAGACACGATGGAGCTCACAGAGAGGAGTCTCACTGGCAACACAAAAATAAAAAGGGGTGCATCCTGAGATCTCCACTAAAAAACCACACTTGATGGTCCAGCGGTTTTGGGGTTCCCCTGAGAGCATGACCCCCGGCCCTGATGCTGCCCTTACGCATAAACTATAACGAAGGTCCACTCTTTGGACAGGAATGGATTGGACTTGACAATGCAGAGTGACCATATGTTGTATGCACTTTATGGTTGTGTACATATATAGGAGATCATCCTGCTGACCTCTGGCTGGAAGAAGGAGAGTGGGTGGAGAGGAGGGGAAAGGAGGCTGTTGGGAGGATGAGACATGTATGGAGCATAGAGGAATAGTGTGCTGTCACCAGACAGGGAAAGCAGTGGAAGCTGCATATAGGTGGGCATGTAAATTTATATGGGAATGTACATTTTCACTCAGTCATGTTTGTAGTTAGTCAGAATCACTAGTCTGCAGCACAATGGATTTCTCTTTATGTATGGCCTTTCTGGCCCTGAGTTTGTAATTCTGACTAAATGATTTGCTAGGCCACACTCTTGCAAAGGGATTAGACAGTGTACTACACAGGGATTGAGTAGTTTACCATGCATAGGAGATGGCCGACCTCCTAGGTAGACCATCTTGTGGACTTTGTGGAAGGCATAGGCTTATTAAATGGCTGGTCCCAAAGAGACTGAGGGATGCTGAGTGGCGTGCATCCTTTCGACCCAGGGTCTCCATGCTGAGAACCTCCTGGACCCAGGAAACAGTTGTAATAATAGAGATGGCACAGAGTAGTGTGAGATGGTACAAGATGGCACAAGACACAGTCAGCTGCAAGGAACAGGAGACAGGCAGGAGGTGGTGGCAGCTGTTTGCTACCCCACAGAGAGCTGAGCACCTTTGGACACGAGGCTGGCTGGAGGAGTGAGGCACTTAATAGAGGAGCCAGAAGAGCTGTATCAGTTGTCATGAGCAAACCCGCTTTGCACAGGTGGTACCTTAGTGAAGAGCCTGTGTAGGATATAGGTGAAGAGCTAGGAGCTGTCTTCATTGGAAGCCTTCCTGATTGACAAACTATATCTTGTCTCCTGAGTTGTTCCTGTTATTTCGAAGCTGACCTGATTTGAGTTGTAGCCCACTTCACTAATAAACCATGTGAGTATGGTTTTTGAGTCATGTATGGCCTTTGTAAAAACTATTGAACCCATCAGAGAAGTAGTAAGTGTCATGGGGAGGATGCTGGTGTCAGAAAGGTGAAAAAGTTGCAGAGTGGCGGTGTGTCTGATCTCATAGGAATCAGCTTTATGTTAATAATGTTGATTCTCTATCCCTTTCCTGAGTCTAGACAAGGTCTGATGTCTCCATTACTGCATTACAGTCTTGCATTAGTGAAATTAGTGGCATTTTAGGATTGTGTAGCTTGGCTAAAATATTTTGGAGGCAGTTACCACCATTTTGTAAAGAAAGTATATAAGAAAACCACCAGCATTATAGTCTTTATGGATCCATGTTGAGGAACTGGATCAGAAGGTTTTGGCAGTTTACGAGGGATAACACAGTTCTGCCTTTGGAATATTTTTGCACATGCCTTAATTGAACTTACGTGCAAGGTAGTGATTGCAGCACCTAAAGAGGGAACTGAGATGCTACTCTGTCTATAGTGTGGGTTGTCTGAAATGTTTTGTGCTGTGTTGGCTTAATGAGTGTTAGTTAATCAGTCCCCATAATATGGTAAAAGTTGGACTGAGGTTTACTTGCATTAAAATCAAGTGGTAAGATTATAGAGATTTAACGAAGCTTTACCCAACTGAAGCATTTTTTAAGACTGCTCTTATGTATCACAAAGAACTTAAGAATTGAGTGTCACCAAATAAGTAACCCCTTAGAAGCAGTTTATTCTTTCATTTACATTCAGTTTTGCTGTGCTCAAGCCTCTCAGTCATTTGTATAGCAAGGTTCAACCAGAGAACAGAAGTGAGGACGTATGTAGTAAGAGATTTTTTTTTTTTTCCAAATAATTGGCTTCCATGATTGTGAAGCTGATTGGGAAGTTTGAAATCTGTGGGGAAGGTGGTTGGGAAGGGCAGACAGGAACTCTGGTGTAGATAAAGCTGCAATCTATAGATGGAATTTCTTCTTCAGGGAAAACTCAGTTCTGCTCTTACTGTCTTTCAGTTAACTGAACCAGGCCCACGCAGGTTATCTGAGTAATTTCCTTACTTAAAGGTAAATGATTGTAGAATTGAACAACCCTATGAAGTACTTTCTCAGCAATACCTAGATTACTGTTTGAATAACTGAGGCGTCGCCAGGCTGACAAATTCAAAAGATCATTTTCTATTTTATAGGTAGCCAGGACAGATGTGGCGGCATTCTTTCCTTTCCAGCTCCTTGTGTTGCCTAATTACAAAGAGTCTTCAGTTGTGCTTAGTCTCTACGAAACTCCTTCAGTCTCTGTCATTCTTTTGTTGATATTCATGAAAATAAAAAATGTTTCTAAAGAGATGATGTTGATTAGTTTACCTTAACACTAATGCTGTTTCATGCTTGAAAATGTGTTAGCTTGGGTTTGAGCTTAAAAGAATTTTTTTTTTAGAGCCATCTTCCTTTTCTTTTTTAATGTACTCTAGATGAAGGTTTGTAGAACAAACTAGCTTCTTATTAAACAATTACTATATGTGTAATTTTATGATATTTGTTGCCAACCCCCGACGTGGCAATATTCCTCCCCTTCTTGACCAAAAGGTTGATGGTTCAGATGTACCCAGAGGTGCCTTGGAAAACAGGCCTGATGACCCACTTCCAAAGTGTGACAACCTTGAAAACCCCATGGAAGGTGCTTTTGCTTTGCCACGTGTGACATTGGTATGTGTTGGAGTTGATGTGATGGCAGCTGATTTTAAACTCACTGTTTAACCGGCACCTGTGCAGTCTGCTGTACTAAATACTGTAATGAATAATATAATAAAAAATTCAAACAACTCACAGCATCTTAGGCTGGGTTCTGTAGAGAAGCAAAACTAGTAAAGCATATAAATACATATGTAGAGATTTATGTCAAGGAGACAGCTCACAGGATTATATAGGCTGAAGCATCCCAAGTCCTGAATCCTGAGGGAGGTCTCTTCTAATTCTTTCTACTTCTGAAGCTGGCGGTCCCAAGGTTGGCAGGCTTTAGAGCAGGGTCCCGCTAAGAGGCTATAAATGTCAATGAATCTCAAGATGACAGGCAAGACTGCAAGGTCTCTCCTGATTCATATAGCTAGCTGCAGGGGCTGGTGAACACAGGATTGGCAGGTTGGGGAACAGGACACTTACTTGCAGGTTGTGAAGATTGATGAATCCCAAGGTTGACAGTTAAGCTGCTGTTTTAAGTCCCAGGAGCCAGAGGTCAGAAGACAACAGAGGCAGCTGTTAGATCTACAACCAGCCAAAAACCTTGGCAAGATGAGCAGGAAGGAAGTAGGCAGTGGAAGGTGGAGAGATGAAGGCTGAGGGGGCAGTGACCCATTACAGGCTCTGCCTCCACTGGTACCGCTCAGCAGATTCCGTCATGGGGGTGATTGCAACATTATACAACTGCCAAAGCACAGAGTTATGGTCCAGCCAAACTGATGCACTGTTTATCATCACATTTAGTGTTAATACCTCCAGTGTAAATATTTTCCATTTAAAAATGTCAGTTACAGTATTGATGAAGACCAAAGAATATCTACCATTCAATCCATGCTAATAAATCCTTCATGACATCGAATATTCTTTCCATCTGTTTGTGAGCTGAAGAATATTATTTATTATATTTTCTAGCCTTTATCATTGGTGACAATATTAAAAAAGAACTAAGAGGCTGGTTCTCATGATGGCAAGATGTTTTTCTATACAGATATGAGTTTATTATCTTTATTTGCTTAGTGTAACTAGATTTCCACCAGTGTTATCTATCTGCTTATATCTTATATTTAAAACTATAAATCCGAAATAGTAAAATAACCAGGCCTTTGTTACCTGGCAGAATATAACTCCGCTTTCGTTAGAACCACAGAGTATAAGCATTTATAATTTCTTTTATTCTAATTCCTTTTGTAATTTTCTTGTAATCTGTTTTTTGCTTAAAACACTAAGAAGTATGTACTTGAGTGATCAGTGGCAGTAAGGAAAACCATTTGACAAGGCAGTCTCAAACTTGTTGCAGTAGACTTGATTTTGTATCTCAAAATATTTTAACTTGGAAAGAAACATGTAAAACAAACAGATAAATTGGATTTCAGGAGAGGTGCTATAATACTGGTTTTGAGGATGAATCTTTCATACAGGGCCAGCTTGAGATAAAATTATGTCTCTGAATTTGTTTTGCTGCTCTTGTCCTCGCCTGACTTTCTACTTCCTGAATCACTGTTATTATCGCCTCAGGTTACAGTCACCTCACGTCAGCTCTCAGGCACTGTTCCAAGTCTTACAACTTTCTTGCCCACCCCAGCCTCAAAAATTCAAATGGATTCACTGTAAGAGGATTCCCATATAGGTTGCTCTTCTCAACCAAATTTCTCCCTGTCTTTCTTCTCTCCCTTACTTTTTGTATTCAACAGATGATTTCATCAGGCACTCACAGGAAGCAGAAATAAGATTAGAAAATAAAATGAAAAATACTGAATAATTCCTGTGGGTGATTTTCTAGGCTCCTGTCTGTCTTCTCACTCTGAGAAATGGGAGCTAAGCAATGATTCTAGGGCGTACCAGCCCTATTCTAAATCCTTTGTGTACATTGTCTCCTCTCACAAAGCACTTTGCTGTTGTTGCCCGTCACCTCCAACTCGTGACAGACCTGCGTACAACAGAAAGAAGCGTTGCCAGACCTGCACCATCTTCAAGACCATCGGTATGCTTAAGGTATCTGCGGCAGCCAGTGTGTATTCCGAGTGCCCTTCAACCCTCGGACTCATCTTTCGGCACTGTGTAGGGCCGTATTCTGTGGTAATCCATAGGCTTTTTGAGGGCCAATTTTCAGAGGTAGATTACCAGGCCTTTCTTGCTAGTCAGTTTAAGTGTAGAACCTCTGCTGAAACGTCTTTCTGTGGTTAACCCTGCTGGTATGTGAAATACCTGTGGTATAGCTGTCAGCAGTCTAGTAACATGTAAGCCCGCACTGCAACAAGCTGACAAACAGGTGGTGACGATGCGGGATTCACAACCTGCTACGGACACCAGAAGGTGCAGTGCTGCTTTAAGAAAGATTCTGTTCTTTCCTCCTTTGTCTCTGGCTCCGGAAACGCTGGCAGTCTGGGAAGAAGGGTCAGGCACGTCCAGCATAGAGTCTGCTATAATTTGTGTTCCACTACTTGGAGTATCTCCTCTTCTGATTTCTCAGTTCCCAGCAGTCTTCCTGCTGTGCCTGATGTTGGACCTGATGGGCTGCAATTGAGATCACAGAGTAAGTTCATGGTGATACGAGGCTAATACTAAGATAATATAAGGTGGAAAAAGAAGGCATAAACAACCAGTGATCAGAGAGGAAGGGAAAAGGCAAGAGAGGAAAAACATTCATTTAGGGAGAAGACTTTGGTCTAGCCATTTCTCCTCAGCATTTCACATATCAAAGACTCAGAAACTGATAATTGTCAAAATTTATGCCTTTGAGACATTAGAATGGCCCCAGCATTAGCAGATTGAAGAGCAGTTCCCTGTAAAAGTCTCAGCAGAGCACAAAGTGGTCTGCTGATGGATAATATCCCAGTGAAAGGTTGTGTGTTTTTTTTTTTTTTTTTTTGTGATTGCAGTCTAGAAAGTCAAGAGTGGTTCTTCCAGAGTTGCCACGGCAACATCTCCCTCTTAGGACATGAAGGAAGATAGAGGTCATGATGGTGGGCTGTTTCAGTGTTGCTGTGATCATGTCTTTTATTTCCATGGGGAAAATAAGAAAAAAGCAATAGGCAGGCAGGGGGTAAAAAAAAGAACACAAAATAAAAAAGGTAAAAGGATTCCTCTCAGTGATTTCCGAGATAGATTTTGTTGTTGAAGGCTTCGTATTAGTTTAATTGGATTTAAAGCTATAATAAGAGAATCCAAAATGAAATCCCTGACACTTGAAGGTGTCATTAGTGCTGAAGCACAAGATTATGTAACAGCCACTTTTATGCTGTGGAGAGGGACTTGAAACAAGATTGTGAGGAAGAGAGAAGGAGCCAGCTAAAGGAATCACTTAAGACTTAGACCAAGTGAGATACGTTTTCTTCACATTAATGCATCTTCTTTTTGTGGCTCCTGCTTAACTTTCTGAAGCCACACTTTTTAAATTTTATTTATTTTTGTGTTGTAATTGAGTAAAAATGTATATTCTCATGTAAATTTGCATGCCCACCTATATGCTCCCACAGTTCTCCCTGCCTGGTGACAGCACACTCTTCCTCTCCCCTCCATACATGTCTTATCCTTCGGATAATCTCCTATCCCATCCTCTCCACCCACTCCCCTGCGTCCAGTAAGAGGTCAGTAGGATGACATCCTATGGATGCATAGAACCGTAAAGTGCAACCAACATATGGTTACTCTGTGTCGCCAAGTCCAATCCATGCTTGTCTGAAGAGTAGACCTCCATTATGATTTATGGACAGGGGCAGCATCAGGGCCAGGGGCCATGCCCCCAGGGGAACTCTGAGGCCCCTGGACCATCAATTGCGGTCTTTTAATGGAGATCTCAGGGTGCACCCCTTTTTATTCTTGTGTTGCAATGAGACTCAACTTTGCGAGCTGTATCACAGCTATCACTGGTGGCGGCCAGGCACCCTCTGGTTCTTCAGGTCACAAGTCGATGTGGGTCTTCTTGGTTCTCTTTCCCCCATGTGGTTTTGGTCCTTGGTGATCATCTGTTCCTGCTGAGTTGGGACCATTTGCTGTACCCTCAGATGGCAGCCTGGCAGCTTTTAAGACCTGAGACGCCACTCACCAGTGTGGGGTGCAGAAGACTCTCTTAGCAAAATGCTAGTTGTGCCAGTTGGCCTTGATTTTCCCTGAGAACGTGGTCCCCTGCCCCCTGCCCCAGCTACTCTATCGTTTCAATAGTGGGTTAAGATGTGAGGAGTTATCATGTTACGTTGAAGTCCAGTTAATATTGATCTTTCCAACGTGTGCTGTCAGAGATTTCACCTAACCAAATTTCTATAAACTACCTAATGTATACCCTACCCCCCTCACCATTCCTCCCTTCCCACCCTTCAGCCGTCAAAGAGTCTTGTCTTCTATGCATGAGTCTGTTTTTAAGTTCTTATCATAGAGGTCTCATACAGTATTTGTCCTTTTGTCACTGGCTACTTTCATTCAACATAATGTCCTCTAATTGAAACCAGATTATAAGATGTTTCCTAAAATCACCATTGTTCTTTATCATTGCATAGTGTTCCATTGAGTATATATACCATAGTTTTCTGTTCCTCTGTTGTTGGGCATCTGGGTTAATTCTGTCTTTTTGCTGTTGTGGACTGTGCTGCGATGAGCATTCGTGTGCATGTTGTCAGTTGCTGTGAATGGCCTTGATTCTGTGGGATATATTCTGAGTAGTGGTATTATTGGATCAAATGGTATATCTATATCCAGCTTTTTAATGGAGCACCAGATTGCTTTCCAAAGAAGTTGCACCATCTTGCAATTCCACCAACAGTGTAGGAGAGTTCCAGTTTCTCCCCAGCCTCCCCAGCCTTTGTTGTTTTGTGTTTTTTGGGTCATGGCCAACCTTGTTTGGGTGAGATGATATCTCATCGTAGTCTTGATTAGAACTTCTTTAAAACTAATGACTGTGAGCATGCCTGCATGTGTTTTTTGGCTGCCTGATCTCGTGTTTTAAAAAAGTGTGTCCGTGTCCTTTAACTATTGCTTAATTGAATCATTTATCTTTTTCTTATTGATATTTTGTAGTACCTTATGGATTATGGAGACCAGGCATTGGTCTGACATACAGTTGCCAAATATTTTTTCCCATTCTGTAGGTGGCCTTTTAATTCTATTAATAAAGTCTTTGGATGAGTAAAAGTCTTTGATTCTTAGTAGTTCCCATTTATCTATTTTTTCTGATGTTTGTGGTTTGTTTGACAGATTTTGACATTTATCTACGTTGTGTATTAAAGCTTACATTGTTGTTCCTACTTTTTTGTGGATGAGCTTTATTGTTTTAGATTTGATATTTAGGTCTTTTTTCCATTTTGAGTTGGTTTTTGTATAGGGTGTAAGATATGGGTCTTGTTTCAATTTATTGCAGATGGATATCAAATTTAGCCAGAACCATTTGTTGAAGAGATTGTTTTTTCCCCAGTTTAATGTCTTAGGGCCTTTGTTGAATATCAACTGTTCATAGGAAGACGGTGTCATCTCTGTGGTCTCAGTTCTGTTCCATTGATCTATCTGTCTCTTTTTGTACCAGTACCAGGCTGTTTTGACAACTGTGGCAGTGTAATAGGTTTTAAAGTTGGATAGTGAGATGCTTCCCAGTGTGTTGTTCTTCTTCAGTAGTGCTTTACTTATCTGAGGCTTCTTCTTTTTCCAAACAAAGTTGGTAATTTGTTTCTCCATCTCATTGGAAAAATGCCACTGGTATTTGTACTGGGATTATGTAAAATATATTGTTTTGGGCAAAACAGTCATTTTCACAACGTTAAGTCTTCCTATCCACAAGCAGGGTAGGTTTCTCCATTTATGTAAGTCTCTCTTAGTTTCTTGTAGTAAGAACTTGTAGTTCTCTTTGTAAAGGTCTGTTATTTCTCTGGTTAGATTTATTCTTAGGTACTTTACCTTCTGAGGGGCTATAGTAAATGGTATTTATAGGGTGATTTCTTCGTCATTAATCTTATTGTTGGTATAAAGGAATCTTACTGATTTACTTATGTTTATCTTGCATCCTGAGACTTTGCTGAACATCTCTATCAGTTTGAGTAGTTTACTTATGGATTCTTCAGGATTCTCTGTGTATACAATCATACAATCTGCAAATAGGGAGATTTTTACTTCTTCTTTGCTGATGCAGATGCCCTTTATTTCTTGGTTTTTTCTAATTGCTCTGCATAGAACTTCTAGTATAATGTTGAATAGGAGAGGGAGGTGAGAGTGGGCATCCTTAAGGGAAACTATTTCAGTTTCTCTCCATTCAGGGTGACGTAGGCAGTTGGCTTTGTATGCCAAGCCAGCCAAGTGCCGTCGAGTCGGATCCGACTCATGGCAACCCTAGGCCTTTATTGTGTTGACAAATTTGCAGTCTGTTCCTATTTTGCTGAGAGTTTTTAGCATGAATGGGTGCTGGACTTTATCAGATGCCTTTTCTGCATCTATAGACAAAATAGATGATTCTTGTCTTTTGTGTTATGTATGTGATTGATCACATTAATTGTTTTTCTGATGTTGAACAAGCCTTGCATCCTTGGTATGAATCCACCTTGGTCATGATGGATTATTTTTTTGATATGCTGTTGTATTTTATTGGCAAGAATTTTGCTTAAGATTTTTGCATCTAGTTTCATGAGTGATATCAGTCTGTAGTTCTCCTTTTTGGTTGAGTCTTTCCCTAGTTTTGGTTCCAGGCTAATGCTGGCTTCACAGAATGAATTTCGGAGTATTTCATCCCTTTCTATACTGTGAAATAGTCTCAGCAGTATTGGAGATAACTCTTCTCTAAAGGTTAGTAGAATTCTGCGGTGAATCCATCTGGGCCCGGGATTTCTTTGGTTGGGAGTTTTCTTTGGTGACTTTTTCAGTCTCTTCGTTTGTGATGGGTTTATTAAGTTGTTCTGTTTCACCTTGTGATCATTTTGGTAGGTGATATGAATCATGAAATTTTTCCATTTCCTCTACGTTTTCAAATTTGTTAGAGTACCTACTTTTGTAGCATTCTGTTACAGTATTTTTGATTTCTGTTGGATCTGTTGCGACAGCTCCCCTCTCATTTCTTATTTGGGTTATTTGTTTCTCTTCCTGTTTTTCTTTAGTAAGTTTAGCCAGTGGTTTGTCAATTTTGTCGATCTTTTCAAAAAACCAGCTTTTGGTCTTTTCGGTGTTTCCAATTGTTCTTCTATTTTCTAATTCGTTTAGTTCTGCTCTAATCTGTAGGATCTGTTTTCTTATGGTGCCTGAGATCTTCCTTTGTTGTTCTGTCTCTACTTGTTCAAGCTGTAGGGTTAGTTCTTTAATTTGGTTTCTTTCTTCCTTCCTGATGTATGCATTTATGGAAATAAACTGACCTCTGAGCACTCCTTTGGCTGTATCCCATAGGTTCTGGTAGGCAGAGTTTTCATTCTCATCAGAATCCATAAATTTCTTTCTCTCTTCCTTGATTTCTTCTGTAACCCATGGTTTTTTCAGCAAGATGTTGTTCGGTTTCTATGAGCTCCACTTTCTATGTTTTTTTCTGCTATTGATTTCAACTTTTATGGCTTTATGATCTTAGAAGATGCTCTGTATTAATTCAGTGGCATGGATGTTGTTGAGAATTGCTTTATGTCCTAACGTGATCTGTTCTGGAGAATGTTCTGTGTGCACTGGAGAAGAAGGTGTAGTTGTTTTTTCTGACGGATAGAAAGTTCTGTATATGTCGGTGAAGTCTGGTTAATTATGGCAGTAAGGTCTTGTGTGTCTTTATTGAGCTTTTTTCTAGACAGTCTGTCCGGTATTGAGAGTGTAGTGTTGAAGTCTCCCACTATTATTGTGGAGTGATTTATCTCATTTTTGAGTGTAGTCAGTGTTCCTTTGATGTATGTAGGTGCCCTAATATTACCAAGCCAGCCAAGTGCCATCGAGTCAGATCTGAATATTTAATATTGTTAAGCCCTACTTGTGTATTGAACCTTTCAGCAATAAATAGTGTCCATCCTTGTCCACAACGGTGGATTTTACATTAAAACCGATTTTATTTGAGATTAGAATTGCCACACCTGCTCTTCTTTGTGTATTGTTAGCTTGGTATGTATTCTTCCGTCCTTTAATTTTCAGTTTGTTCCTATCTTTAAGTCTAAGGTGAGTTTCTTGTAGGCAACATGGATGGGTTGTGTCTTTTGATCCAAGATGTCACTTGATGTCTCTTTACTGGAGTGTTCAGTCCATTCACATTTAATGTAGTTATTGTTAGGTATGTATTTAGTGCTGTCGTTGTGGTGTGTTTATTTTTGTGTTGATGTTTTCTCTGTTGTTCTTATTAATCTGTTCAGGGACTTTCTTTTTTGTGTGTGGATTTTTCACCTTTTTCAGGGTTGGTTTTGTGGTTGTTGAGACTCCTGTATTATGTTTCTTCATTTGATATGCTGCATCTTTATTGTGCTTTATGGCTGCCCCTATGATCCCCCTTAATCAACTATGTATAAACACCATTTTAGTTACCACCAGTCTTATTAACTTCCTCTCCTTCTAGAAGGACTATAGCAGCTGTAGTACATCTCTCTTTTTAATGTGGTGACATCAGAGTTTCATAATATGATCACTGGATCATTTCTTTTACTATTATAGCTTTGATTGAGTTTGGAGCCTTACCTACCTGAGTAGGTTTCTGGTTGATGTGTCCTGAATTTGCTTCTAAAGTATAAAGTTAGTGGTTTTGTTCTTCTAAGCCAAAAGATTCTTCCAGTATTTCTTGTAGCTTTGGTTTGGTTTTTACAGAGTCTCTGAGATTCTGTTTCTCTGTGAATGTCTTAATTTCATTTTCATATTTGAAAGATAGTTTTGCAGGATATATAATTCTTGGCTGGAAGTTCTTCTCCTTCAAGGCTTCGAATGTGTCATGCCACTGTCTCCATCCTACCGTTGTTTCTGCTGAGAAATCTGACGAAAGCCTGCAGGGTTTCCCTCTGAATGTTAGCTTTGCTTTGAGTCTTGCTGCCTTTAAGAATTTCTGCTTCTGTTTCATTTTGTTAAGCTTGATATAATATGTCTTGGAGTCTTTCTTTTGAGATCTATATTGAGTGGCATTTGATATGCATCTTGGATATTTATATTCTCTTCTGTCATTATTTCTGGGAGGTGTTCTGTCAGCAGCTCAACAACAATACTCTCTGTGTTCTCAGGAGTCTCACCCTGTTTAGGAACTCCAGTTAATCATAGTTTGTTCCTCTTAATAGAGTCCAACATGATTTTTAATGCTTCTTTATTTCTCTTGTTTCTTTTTTCTGATTTCTCCTCATAGATGCTGGAGTCAGTAGCTCTGTCTTCCAGGTCAGAAAGTCTCTTTTCCGTTTGTTCCATTCTGATTTCTTGGCTTTGAATTGAAGTTTCTATGTCTTTGATTTTGTTCTTGATCTGTTGGATTTCAGAGTATTGGTGTTCCATAAGATCGAACAGCTTGCTTAGTTTTTCATTTTGCTCTGCTGCGTTTTGTGTAAGGTCTAGGAGCACTCTATATATAATCCTCTTGTATTCACCTTGTGATGGTTTCAGAAAGGTTTCTTCATCTGGGAAATTCTTTCATTCTTTCTTTTGGGGGCCTTCTGAAGCATCCAGTTAGCACATGTTGGAACTGAACAGCAACTAACAGCAACAACAAAAGCCTGTCAAGAGGTATGAAAAACAGGTTGGGAGTCAGAGATTTGGAGAAAGGACACAGGCATGGCATAGCAATAAATGTATGGTGTAGTGACTAGTACCACAAGAGTGTCAAGTTGTGATTCATGCCTCCATGCTGTACAATCTTGGAAAAGTTCCTTAGCCTCTCCATATCTCAGTTTCCTCATTAACATAGCAGAGCTGTTATGAGGTTTCAATGAGTTGAACAGTGAAACATGCCTACAGAACTTGATACATGATAAATAAGCATTTTTCTGTTAACTTGTGTTAGTATGTTCTTATTTCTGTATAAGCCTTCAGAATTCTGAAGTCTTTAAAGAGGTCCCCAATTCCAAGTAATATTAGATTCTCTGCAGTCAGGCAAAAAGAGTGCTTGAAGATAGCCTTATTTTCATCTAAAAAGAAAGAGAGGAAACTGGCTATGTTGCAACAACAGGAAGCAGTGAAAACTGTGAATTCAGACCAAACCAAAAAACGAAACCCACTGCCTTTGAGTAGATTCTGATTCATAGAGTCCCTACAGGGCAGAGTAAAACTGCCCCACTGAGTTTCCAAGATGCACCTGGTAGATTCAAACTGCTAACCTTTTAGTTGGCAGCCCCTACAACACCAGGGTTTCCTGAATTTAGAACAATGGTGAGAAAACTAAGGGCAAAAAAGGGGAGAAAATAAACTAAAAATGGAGGAGTAGAAGTTGGATGTCTCTCTCTCACTCATTTTCTCTCTGTCTCTTCCTCTCTCTAACTTATTTCCAGCAGTAGGTTGTCTCTTCTGTGCTTCCATTCCAGACCAGCAGCCCGTGTCACGATTCATTCCTGACCAGCAGCCCTTATCTTGGTTACCACCATGACTCACTGCCCAGCTCCTGGCACAGGACACCGCTGTGTTCTTCCTTAGCTCTAGCTGAGGATAAGGATGATAATGCTCCTGCTTTCGCTAAGTCTTCTCTACCCTTTACCCATTACCTTTTCCAATACCTTTTTCAATGCCTAGCTTCCCAGGTTGAATTCCCTGTGAAACTATTTCTGTATTTCTATTTTCCTGACTGGACCTGACAGATAACCACCCCATTCCTTGATTTAACAGAGGTTTTATATAACTCTGAAGTGTCGTTTACGGTGGTGGAGTCAACATGGCAGACTAAGTGCACGTGTCCCTAAATCCCTCTGGAAAACAAGACCTGAAATGATAATTAAACAGAGCCTCCTGGATACCTAGTGAGCCCTAGGACCGAGCATAGGGCTGTTAATTTGGTCTTGATACTGGTGAACAGAAAACCTCCTCTCTTTTGCTGTCCTCACTCCTGATGAGAGCTGACTTTCACAGACTAAAGGTAACTTGTCATTATAACTTTTTTCCTCTGTCTTAGCTGGTGGCCAGAGCTGGGACTTGACATCAGCTAATCTCAGATGCACAGCTGGTGGGATTGGTGGGCAAATTGCCAGATTTTGAGAGCCTGACTTTGGACTCTGCGCATCTCAGCACATTTGCCTTTTCTTTCTGCCTCCGCCATTGAGTATCCTGTACTGAGGCAGATGGAAAGCTTTTGCGGGACACCATCTTGTTCCACTGGGACATGGATATACCCATACGGAGGCATCAGCTGGACCTAATTCCTAAGCTGGGAGGCAGCACTTGCCAGGAGGAAATCACTTTTCCAGCAGAAAACCAGTATTTTACTCAGTGTCACATATGGCTGGGGCCCAGCAGCAGAGGCCAACAGGGCAGTAAGTTTTCTGCATTTTGAACTAGTTTATAATATCTCAGGTTGGATATAGAGGTGCTTTCTTTGCCAGCTGGGAAGAGGGACCTGTACACCTAAAACCTGACTGATGTTGGAAGTTGTCAGATACCTTATAACTTTCCTTTTAAGATGGCCTAGAGAAACAACTGCAGTCCATCCTCAGAGTATCTATATTGACTCACATAAAGTCCCAAAAGCAACACTCTGTATCAGGTTGTGTAAGTATGTTTCAATGTTTAACTCGTTGAAACCTCATTAACACCTCTGCTATGTTAATGAGAGAACTGAGATATGGAGAGGCTAAGGAACTTTTCCAAGATTGTACAGTCTGGAGGCATGAATCACAACTGGACAGTCTTGTGGTATTAGTCACTACACCACACATTTATTTCTGTGCAGTGCCTGTGTCCTCTCTCCAAATCTCTGACCCCCAACCTGTTTTTTATACCTCTTGACAGGCTTTTGTTGTTGTTGTTGTTAGTTGCTGTTGAGTAAGTTCCAACATGTGCTGACTGCATGTGTGCAGAGTAAGCAGTGCTATGCAGGGTTTTCAAGGCTGTGATCTTTTGGAGTGAATCACCAGGCCTGTCTTCTCAGATGCCTCTGAATGGGTTAGACTTGCTAACCTTTTGTCTAGTAGTTGAGTGCTTAACCATTTGCACTGCCTAGGGACTCCATACAACCACTATTTTAATCTGAAAAATTTTCCTCTTTCCTCTTGTTTTCTGCATCTGCCTTTCTTTCATCCCTCACTCAAAACTACTCCCTTTAAGCTTAGGATGTTAGCATCTTCTATGCCGCAAAAGTCAGTTCTTGTTGGGAAACCCCGGGCACGATTTCAGTCCTCTTTTACTCATCCTTATTGACACAGTTGGATGCCATGGATTGAGCTGTGTCTCCTAAAAAGATGTGTCAACTTGGTTAGACCATGATTTCCAGTGTTGTGTGATTGTTCACCATTTTGTCATTTGATGAGATTTTCCTGTGTGCTGTAATCCTATAGCTATGATAATATATGTTATATTGATGAGCTTTACAAGATTAGTTGGGGTCATAAGCCAATCTCTTTCAAGATATAAAAGGGATAAATGAATAGAGAGAACAGGGGGACCTCATACCACCAAGAAAGCAGTGCCAGGAGCAGAGCGTATCCTTTAGACCTGGAGTTCGTGTGCTGTGATGCTCATACAGCAAGGGAAGACTGATGTATCCCAGGGACCTTCCTCCAGAGCTGATACAGAGAGAAAGTCTTCCCCTGGAGTAGGTGATCTGAATTTGGACTTCTAGCCTACTGGACAAGAGAATGAACTTCTTTGTGTTAAAGCCATCTACTTGTGGTTAGAGCAGCCATTAGATGACCGAGACAGTTAGCCTTGTTTCCTTCTTGAAATTCTCTTCTCTCTTGACCCCTGTGATGCCATGTCCACGCTTGTCTTTCTTTCTTCCTCTCAAGCCAGTCTTTCTCAGTGTCTTTTGAAGCTTTGTCTTTTTGACCTTTAAAGATTTGTCCCCTCTCCCCCCGGTGGTTTATGGCTTATACTTACTTTTTTCCTTTATTTTTCTCTGGTTAATCTCATCAGTCTTTGTGCTGTACCTACTGTTTGCATAAGGATGATTTTCACATCTTTATCACCAATCCAGAACTTCTCAGACTTTTGTTTTACCAACTATATAGCTGACTTTTCACCCTGAGTGTCTTAAGAGTACATGTAGCTCAGCATTTCTCAAGCAGAAATAATTGTTTTTTTTCTCTTGCCAAAAAGCCAAGTGCCATTGAGTCAGATCCGACTCATTGTGACCCTTAAGCTTGCTATTTGTCTTATATTATCTTTCTCTTTGAATAAGTGTTCAAGTGAGAAGTCTTGTCATTTGGTTCCTTCTTTGACAGCCCTACCGAATACCAAGTCCTCAAAATTTCTAAATACTTTGGAGGTCACTTTCCAGTCTAGCTACTTCTCTCCATCCTTGCTGCCATTTGCCTCTTTGTGTGTATTCCTGTAGTAGTCTCATTCCTGGCGTTCCTTGCACCAGCCCATTCCTCTTCCAGTGTAGTCTTCACAGTGAGCCTTAGTGATGATCACCCTGATACATGGTCGTAAACCATGTCATAAATTCCTGCATAAATTACTTTAGTGACTCCCTGCTGTTCTTGGCATTAAATATGGATTTCTTCAAGTCACAAATAATGATCTTTCATCATATATCCACCCTCTCCAGGCTCATCACTGAGTATTCTCTCCTTACCTCCGCCCCAAGCTGTCATTAAGTTGATTTTCTTGCCTTGGGGTTTTTGTGTATTCCTTGTCCTCAGCTTAGAACACTTGTTCCATACCTTTTGGCTTCCTGGTTGGCTTCTGCTCATTCCACAGGTTTTTGTGGGGCTACAGAGCTGGGCTTAGTTGTTGCTCGCTTTATAAAGCCTGCTGTGACTTCTGGTAGGTGTTCCATAGTTCTCCAAACCAGCCTTGGGTGCCTCCTGTCTTCTCACAGCACCATGAACCTAGACCATGGTGGCATTTATCACACTGCCTTGTAATCTCCAGTAGGCTGTTGGCTTCTTCCATAGTCTAAGATCTGAGAAGGAAGAGACTGTTGAGTGTGTTCACTGTTACAGTTCTTAGTACCTTGTACAGTGCCAGGTAGAACCTACATACTTATTTGTTGATTGAAAAACTCATCAGGAAGAGGGAAAAAGATGGGCTGTGGAGTAAGGGTAAAAAAAGGAACCTTGGCTTTAAATTCTAGCTTGGATTTAAAGAAAGCAATGCTAGAAGCAGTGCGTATTCTTTAGACCTGGAGTTCGTGTGCTGTGATGCTTGTACACCAAGGGAAGACTGATGGATCCCAAGGACCTTCCTCCAGAGCTAATACAGAGAGAAAGCCTTCCCCTGGAGCAGGTGATATGAATTTGGACTTCTAGCCTACTGGACAAGAGAGTGAACTTCTTTGTGTTAAAGAAGTCATATGACTTTTGCTGTTTACTAGCTTGACAAATTATGATGACCTCTTGAAGCCTCAGTTTTCTCACTGTGACATGGAAGTAACAGTAAAACCAAATTCACAGGGTTGTTTTCAAGTTTCAGTGAAATAAAGGATGCAAAGCAGTTAGCACAGTAGCTGTCACATGATAAGTGCTCAATAAATGCCTTTATTAATAGCATTGTCCTTGTCCAGCACATATAGTTAGTAAATAGACTGTCTGTACTCAAATCCTGGCTTTGACTCCCATCAGTCATGGGATTTTAGGCAAACTGTATAACTTCTCTGGGTCTCAATTTCCACTTCTGTAAAATGGAAAAGCAACGAAATGGTTGCGAGGATTAGGCTGAATTAATATAAGTAATAATTCTTAGGACAGTGTCTGGGACAAAACCAGGGTATTATTGTTCTTTTGCAAAAAAGGAAAATACCTTTGACTAACGGAAAGTGACATTTAACTTTCATTCTTGCTGTTTTTCTGAGAGGCTAAGAAGTATAAAAGGAGCTTATAGTGTTACTCCAGATAAAAAGCAAAACTATGCCATTCTTTTAGACATCGAATGAGTCTATTCGTTGCTTAGGAGCAGATGGTAATAAAAATCCAGATGATTTTAACAAGGCAAATTAAGTACGGATTTGTGTCTAAGCTGTAACTAAAAAGAAAATTTTTGTTGTTGAGAATATACATGGCAAAACATACACCAATTCACGTTTTTACATGCATAATTTAGTGACATTAAGTATATTTTTCAAGTTTGTGCAACCATTCTCACCATTCTTTTCTGAGTTGTTCTACCTCCATTTACAGAAACTCGCTGTCCTCTCAGCTTCCTATATAATCTTTCCCGTTGCTGCTGTTGCTTAGATCCGATGTATGAGGACTGCTAGTTAGTGAACTGATCCTACAAAAAGTACTACAGGCCTCATTGCTGAATATCACTACAGTCACCTTCGAAGTATTCCCCTTGGGAAGAAGGTATGCACCAGTGTCAGTGCCTAGTTCACCCTTCAAAGCAATTTTGGAACTCTTTCTGGAATGGCCATCAGAGCTGTCCTTGTATTACCCTTGATGTATTGAATGTCATAAAAATGTCTTCCTTTCATTTCCTTCATCTTCGGGTAAAAAAAAAAGTCATTGGGGTCCAGATGAAGTGAGTAGGGCGGGTATTCCAATACAGTTGTTTGTTTGCTGGCTAACAACTCCCTCACAGACAGCCACACAATTACACAATTAAGTTTGCAAACTTGCCACTGTGCGACCATGCACAATGGCCGTGTTGTAGATAGCTCTTAAAAGAGTGTAATGCTCAAGTTAGACTTTTTTTTTACTAGTCAGGCTAAACTCTTGTTTACTTTAAGAACCTTTCAGAGGACATTTTGGGCTTGAGTTTTAAAGATAAGCTCCAAATTTTTAAAGAGATTTCTTGATTTTATATAGAATAAACTGCTTTGCTTTGCCAAGCTGTGGTATCACATGTGTTATATTATTTACAAGTAAGTGTAGTTGCTGTGGAATCATTTTTAAATTTTTCATATCATTAAAGGAGCTATTGGTAGGTACTTTTGGTGTGTGATTTTTCGGATTTGTAAGAATACTTCCTCTTTCTGAATGATCACCATTCCTAGTCTTTCACTTCATGAGGAAACATAGATGACTTAGTTTTCTTTCTTTAAGTGTCAGAGAAACAGAATTTCCATGTCAGTTTTGGACATTTCCAAGAAATAAGAGATGTGTTTCTTATGAGAGGCAAGCACAGTTTGGGGTAATTTAATAGTAGAAGGCAGGCGTATAGCAATGCCAGATTCTGAAAGGAGCAAATAACTTTTCTGTAGTTAGAAACAGTGTGATTTATGATGATAATCACCAAGTAAATAATACCAAGTGGTGTCACTAGAGTTGGTGCTATTCAGTGCAGCAACTAATGATTCCTCATGTCCTCCCCTCACGGAGGATCCCCTTCCATACCACACCATTACAGAATCCTTAGTAATGTTTTTTGTACTAACATTACATGTAAATTGTAATTCCCATATAACAGTTTTTCTTTTCTGTTAATTACTATCCTTCTCAAAGATGTTGTTGATGTATATTCACGTATACTAATTACCATAATATTGCAGCTGAAACACTAGAAAATTTAACAAAATCAGTGATTATAAAAACAAAGGTAACAATGAAAAAGCAGTGAGTGCTTGTAGTGGATGCAGACGTGATTACAAGTGTCATTATAACTGTAATTATGACAGTACTGACTGGTGAATTAGAAAGTTTGAAAAGTAAATTAGTATACCATTTTAGCTTGTACATATCTTGATATATGTAAGTTGAGCTTATAAAAATGCTTTTCTTATAACTAGCTACTAGAATATTCTTATAGATAAATGTTTTGTTGTCATCTTTTCTGATAGTGTCACCTGGTGTGGTTCTCCCCCCACCCCCCAGTCTCTTAGTAATGCTGCTGGAGGAGAGCAGAGAGACTGAGTCTCATAGGTGTATAATGAGGGAACCAGGGAGGGACATCTCTAAGAAGCTAGGTAAGCCCCAAGCTTTAACATATTAGCCTGAGGAAAATAATCAGCAGGAAAACGAATTCTCACTTAAACAGAATTAAACTTCTTTTTATATCCTTGCATTAACCGAAACCTGTGTTTTCCTTTGTTAATGCTATCTTCTCTGTCCCCTCGGAAGCAGATACTTATTGAGAGATAACTCTTCAAAGATCTCTTGGATTTGTGCATGGCTTGTGGCCAAAGGCACTGACTGTCTTTGTTCTGGATTGTTTCTTCAAGTATGTTTGTATAGCACACAGCCATGGAAGACAGAGATAGTCTCACTCTAGGGTAAAGGGCAGATTTTCTTACAGCTTGGGAAGATAACAGTTTCTCCTTTCAGAGGAAAAGGCAGGCATGTTTAGTGCTAATCATAAAAGATTTGCGTTGTTGAAGCTCAGGGTTCCTCTTTTCTGATGAAACTCACTGTGTGTGCAGGTGTCACAACCTTTTCACATCCTCAAGTGAGAATTAGGTTTCTTGAAGTGGAAATGGTAATGATGCTATTACTATTTACTATGATTTGTAAAGTCCATTGTGTCTGACCCAGAAGTTTTATGTCTCCTGCTATCATTCATGAAACTCTGGGAGGCTAATTTGCTACTTCAAAGTAGGGTAAAACTCTCAGGCCTTTCATAATTCTTGACAGTCTTGTCCCACATTCTGTTCCCATAAGGACCATTTTATAAATTGTTTGCTCTCCATTAGTGGTCACTATTTCAAAGTTTCTTTATGCTATTTTTTTCTCCTTTTTCTCTCCAAACCCAACCCAAACCACTGCCGCAACTTGTAGTGACCCTCTAGAAGGGATAGAACTCCTAATAGAATTTCCAGGGAGCTCCTGGTGGATTTGAATTGCTGACCTTTTGGTTAGCAGCCTAGCACTTAACCACTACACCACCAGGGTTTCCTTGTCTCAGCTACCTACTGATTATATATAGACCTGCTTCTACCCTTTTAGTGATTTCAGGCACCAGTAATATGGCTCTTCGTTTTCTTCATTACGCATCCTCAAGCGTTTCCCTTGGGAATTCTTTATATTTCTTTTCAGATGCCCAGATGTGTCTGTTCTAGTAGCTTCTAGTTTTCCCATCATTTAATTGCTTGGTTTGACCTTCTACCTCACTAGTCAAAACTGTTCTGTTTACAGGAACTCGAATTTTGAAATTTCCTTCTCTGACCATAACATTTTGTCTTTTTCCTCTTCTGTTCCTTCATTTAACCCTCAATTAGGTTTTTATTCTCATCTTTCAGGCTTTTGATTTAATTCTCTCAGTGTTTCCATCGTTTAGTATTGACTATGTATTGAAAACTTATAATGTGCAAAATACTGGGCAATGCAAAAATCTGTTTCTTACAATAAATTATGAGATAGCTACTATTACTTGCTGGATTCTCTGGATTAATAATTTGAGGTTTAGAAAGATTAAATAAAATTTTCAAGGCTATCAAGATAGCAGATTACAGAGCCGGGGCTTGACTTACAGCCTGGTAAACTCCACTTCTCTACCTGATTTACTGCTTTATCACCCATTTTGTAGTGGTGAACTTTTTAACTCTTCAAGACTACCCAAAACTGAACCCAAACCAAGCGAATTGTTGGTAAGTTGGTTCCAACTCACAGCAGTCTAGAATATTGAGCTAGTGCATACTGCCCGTTACAGTTAGAAAGCTGGATAAGCATGCTTAAAAATATCTAGCCTGGGTTCTTAACTGACCTGTTCTGAAGTTCAGCAGTTTTTTGATCACACACCAGCCAAGCCAAGTGCAGTCGAGTCTGATTCGATTGAACACATTGTTAATATTTTCTCATATTTGTTCCAAATCTTCTTTATGTTTTTCATGCTCCCAGTCCCACCTGCCACTCTCATCTCGTCCTCTTACTTCAGTAGTTTTGAAACTGTTCAGTAGATGCCGCCTTAGTTAGTTTCCACGACCGCTCTCTCTTCTTTACTCCTTACTCACAGGACGCAGTGTCTTCTGGGCCTTGACCTCCCGTCTTTGGCCTTGTAGTCTTGACCCTAGATTCTGCAGGACATCACTCTGTTAATTGTGCCTCTGCTTGTATTTTTCAGTCACAGTCTTCTCTTCCACGGATTAAAGAAAATTCTTCTTATAATTGCCAAGGCTTTTTTGGCATTTGATGTCTTATATTTGGGTTTCACTCCACTGAAAAACATTGGTCTCAGAATTGGTAGATATTTTCTGAAAACTGCATCTGTTACCTTTCTGTACAGTCTTACCCTTCGCTACACCAGTGTAGCACTTGACAGTTTGCCTCTTCTTTTAGATAATGGCAAGTGGTCAAAACTCCAAGCATGACCTCTAAATTCAGAGCTGGCTTTGAACTTGGACTGTTCAAGTAACTAGCTATGAGATGTCAAGTCTTAACCTCTCTGAGCTTCAGTTTTCTTCACCTCAAAAATAAGGACTTTTATTTATATTTACCTTTAGGCTATTTTGGAGGATAAAATAATTTCTGTGGAACTCTTAGTGTGTTTCTTATGTATTATGTCTTCAGAAAATGGTATCTAGTTGTTATGTCTGTCAATCAACTACTTGGTGATAGTAATTTCTTTCTCTTTCTCTCTGAATTTCTCTTTTATTTTATGTGATGCTGCATGTTACTCGTTTTCCATTTACTGTTTGGATAGATATTTTTCTGTTTCCATCGTCATGTCTTCTTTCCCTTCCCATTTCTTTAAGTATATTTTTCTAGGTTTATCCTTAGACCTATTTAATCTCTTTATATTTGTCTCTTTGTCCAGCTAAATCCTCTCTGGTATGTTCTTTATGGTAATGATACCTCAATTATGTTTCTAATGGCAGATATTTTAAATACTGTTAAAAATTATATAATATTTGAATATATGACCGCTGAAAAATTCAGATAACTTACATATTTGGAAAGTAAAACATGAAAGTTCCTCTTCACCTCAGAATCTAGTCTTTTAGTATCTGCTACTTCTCTGTAGGCTTAGGAGATATGTTATTATAAATCCATTTCAATACATTTGTCTACAACAATAATAATGCATGGGATTTAAGTTTTTTTAAAAATGTAATCGTAAGTTTATAACTGTATTTCTAAGTTCCTATTATAAAGCTTCATGTGGGTGTCCCACTAGTAGGTTAAAATACAGCCAATGCAAAACTACACTCATTTCGCTTCCCAGAGTAGCATCTACTTCTGACTTTTCTTTATTATTATTTATTATAGTAAATGAATACAGTTTCTGACATCTGTCAGTTACCTCATCTATGATGAACCCTCATCCCCCCCAGCCCTTATAGCCAACAAAGTTATTTTCTTCTGTAGATAATTCTGTTTTTAAGTCCTTATAACAGGGGTCTCATACAACATTTGTCCTTTTGACGCTGACTGATTTCACTCAGCGTAATACTTCCAGTTGAAACCATCTTATGAGATGTTTTCTAAAATCTACATTGTTTTTTATCGTAGCATAGTGTTCCATTGAGTATATATACCATCGTTTGTTTATCCATTTTTCTTTTGATGGGCATCTGGGTTTATTCCATCTTTTAGCTATTGTGGACTGTGCTGCAATAAACATTTGTGTATATGTGTCTGTTCATGTGACAGCCTTTGTTTCTGAAAGATAAATTCCAAGCAGTGGAATTAAAAGATCAAATGGTATATCTATTTCTAGCTTTTTAAGGAAGTGCTGGATTGCTTTCCAAAGAGGTTGCAATCCCACCAGCAATTCCAACTTGCAGTCACACCAACAGTGTAGGAGAGTTCCAGTCTCTGCACAGCCTCTCCAGCATTTGTTATTTTCTGTTTTTTGGATCATGGCCAGCCTTGTTGGGGTGAGATGATATCTCATTGTAGTTTTGGTTTGGATTTCTCTGATAGCTGATGATTGTGAGCATATTCTCCTGTCTTTTGGCTGTGTGAATGTCCTATCTAGTGAAGCGTCCTCCCATCCCCTTTGCCCATCACTTAATTGGTTATTTACCTTTTTCTTGCTGATATTTTGCAGCACCTTGTAGATTATGGAGATCAGATGATGATCTGACATGTAGTCACCAAATATTTTTTTCCGTTCTGTAGGTAGGCTTTAACTCTTTTGAGAAAGTCTTTGGATGAACAAAAATGTTTGATTCTTCGTAGTTCCCATTGATCTGTTTTCTGGTAATCATGCTTTGTTTGTTAGATTTTGAAGTCTGTCTAGGCTGTGTATTAGAGCATCCATTGTTGATTCTGTTTTTTTCTTGCATGATTTTTATCATTTTAGGTTTGATATTTAGGTCTTTGATCCATTTAGTTTTTGTGTAAGATGTGAGATATGGGTCTTGTTTCAGTTCTTTTGCAGGTAGATATCCAATTTTGCCAGCATCATTTGTTAAAGAGACTGTTTTTACCCCAGTTTACAATCCTAGGGCCGTTGTCAAATATCAGCTGTTTACAGAAGGATGGTGGCATTTCTGGGGTTTCCACTCTGCTCCATTGGTCTATGTCTCTTTCTGTATCAGTACCAGGCTGTTTTGACTACTGTGACAGTGTAATAGGTTCTGAGGTCAGGTAGTATGAGGCCTCCCATTGTGTTCCTTTTCTTTAGTAGTGCTGCAGTTTCTTCCGTTTCCAAACAAAGTTGGTGATGTGTTTCTCCATCTCGTTAAAACTTGACTGGAATTTATATTGGGATTACATTGTGTAAGTACATAACTTTAGGTAAAATAGACATCTTCACAATGTTTAGTCTTCCTATTCATGAGCAAAGTAGGTTTCTCCAATTTCCTAAGTCATCTTTGGTTCCTTGCAGTAAGGCCTTGAAAGAATTCCCTTGAGAACAGGAACTAGAAAAGGGTGCCCACTCTCACCACTTCTAGTCAACATTGTGCTAAAAGTTCTAGCCAGAGCAATTAGACAAGACAAAGAAATAAAGGGCATCCGTATCAGCAGTGAAGAAGTAAAAATCTCTCTTATTTGCAGATGCTGTCATTGTTTATACAGAGAATCCAAAGGAATCTGTAAGTAAACCACTGGAACTAACAGAAGAGTTCAGCAAAGTAGCAGGATACAAGATAAACATAAGTAAATCAGGATTCCTGTATACCAATAAAGAGTTCATCAAAGATAAAATCACCAAATCAATACCGTTTATTATAGTTCCCAAGAGGATAAAATATCTAGGAGTAAATCTAACTAGAGAAATAAAAGACCTATACAGAGAGAACTACGAGGTCTTATTGCAAGAAACCAAAAAAGCCTTACGAAATTGGAGAAACGTGCTTCAGACTTTTCTGCCATCTGCCACCTGCCATGGTGTGAACTGAGACTTCAGTTTATATAAGAATTGCTTTGTAGTTCAGTTTTTTTAGAGAAAATATATGTAGTTTTCCTTTGTCTACCAGTGTCAGGTATAAAACTTGCAAATTTCCATATTTACTTTTGTTTGTTCTTTCATTGGGAAACCCTGGTGGCATAGTGGCTAAGTGCTACGTGTGCTAACCAAAAGGTGGGCAGTTCAGATTAGCCAGGCACTGCTTGGAAACTCTGTGGGGCAGTTCTACGCTGACCTGTAGCGTTGCTGTGAGTGGGAATCAACTTGATGACAGTGGGTGCGTTCTTTCGTTGAAGGAATTATTCATGTACTTGGATTAAACTTTAAATTTTTATCACATTTTCTGCTTTTGCTACCAGAATAGAGGCTCCTCAAAGACAGAAACCACAGGGCCCACTTCTGTCTCCTAACAGATCCTCTACCTTGGGCTTTGGGGCAGCTTTTTCTGCCTTTGGTAAATAAAACTAGGATGCTTCTTACCATTCATTTACAGGTCAGCTTGATGCAGTAAGGGATTTTCCTACCTCTGATGTCTTCTTGGAAATCCTGGTGGTGCAGTGGTTAAGTGCTACAGCTTCAAACCAAACAGTCAGCAGTTTGAATGTACCAGGCAGTCCTTAGAAACTCTATGGGACAAGTTCTACTCGGTCTGTAGAGTTTTGCTATGAGTCAGAACTGCCTCAGAGGCACTGGGTTTGTTTTTTTTTGTTAGTGTGTCAGTCTAATCTATTCTAGATACCACTAGGGGAATGTCTTCCTAAAACTCAGTTCTAATCATCTTGCTCTTCAGCTCAGAGCATTTATTGGCTCTTCGTTGACTACTGAATAGATCTGAAGTTCTTTCCTCGCTATCAAGTTCTGTCAGGATACAACTCTTGAATATCTACATCTACTCCTGGTGTCATTCCCTAAACTGTCGAGAAACTAGATCACTGACATTCCCCCTACTTCTTATAATTTGGGTTTTCACAGTTCTAATTTTTCTGTCTTTGCCACTTTTTTCAAGGTGACTGCTTTCAAGAATTCTGCCTCAACTTCCATCTGTTGAATTCCTAACTGTCTTCAAAGTTTTATTTTAAATGACAGCTTCCTGTAACTCTTTGGAATTAATCATATTTTCTCCTTTCCTCCAGCTCATTGAGACTTTGTTTTATTGCCCCTGTGGACTATACTTTTCTTACCTACAAGGATTCTATCTTGGTCTTCTTTGTAACTGTTATAATGCCTTGCATAGGATGCAGATATTTGGAACATTAAATGTTTGGAATTACTGAAGGAAGAAAACAGATGACTTTTGGAAGTCTACTTCTAGAGGGCAGGAAGAAGAGTTACTGCTTTCAACATTAATTAGATGCTTTTCACTCACCCAGTACGTATTTCTTGGAGTGATATTTGTGTCGGGCACAGTGCAAGGCACTACAGCATCATGGAAAACAGACGACATTCTCTTCTCAAGGAGCTTAAAATGTAGCAGAAAAGGCAAAGAGTATAGTAAACAAGATCAAGAGTAGTATGGGAGAAATATTTAGGAGACTGTGTAACATGAGAATTAAGAACTCTGGCTTTTTGAATCCTGGCTTTAAATTTTCTAACTGAACAACTTAGCAAGTTACCTAACATTTCTAGTCTTAGCTTCCCTGTCCATAAAATGGGGAAGATAATTCTTACTGTAACTGTTATTAAGATTAAACTAGGTCAAACATGTAAAAGCTCTTCACACAGTGCTTGTAATACAGTAAGCACTTAATAAATGGCTTCCTGTTATTTTTAGAATCTATACGATTTATCTAACTGAATGACTGGGAGAAGTGAGCAGGAGGGAAGTTACAATGAATTTATCCAAATTATGGTGTATAGACTGAATAGATAGTGGTATCATTGAACTCTGGAAGCTGGAGTTTTAGAGGGAGCAGAAGACAATATGAGTGAAGATGGAGGAATTTCATTTATGGGCTGGAATTCAGGAGATAGATTACCTGTATAAGAATATTTCTTGAAAAATTTGCCAGAATTTTCTTAATCTACTCAGATCTTGCATTTTTCCCCCTCGATTCTATAAAAAGTATATTTTCTATCAAGGCGCAAGAGTTTAGGAAAGTGTCTATGAAGTAAGATGCTTACTCATAGCATCTTGTTAATTGAATTTACATAAATGAGTAGATGAAGCCATCTGGAATGTAAGTCTTGTTGAGAAAAGAGGGGGTTGCACGAGACTCTGGGCAACATTTTTAAAGTGTATTCAAAGGAACAGGGACCTATAAGGGAGAAGAGAACATGAAGTAGGAAGGCAAACGAGGAAACAGAGTTGCAGGAAACAGGTAGGCTGAGTACTTCAGGGAGAAAGGAGTGGTCAGTAGCTCCACTGAGAGTAAAATAACCACTAAAATTTTAAAATTATATTTAGTAGCAAGTACATTATTGTAGAGCGAGCACCTCCTTTTTAGGGAGTGGGTAGGGATTAGAAGCAAGATCTACAAGAACTGAAGGTTGATTAGAATAGGAGAAAACATAATTCTGGCAACTGTTTCAAGAAGTTTGTCTGTGGAAGTGTGAGAGAGATAAAACAGTGGCTGAAGAGAGGGTGAGGATACAGAATTCTTTATTTACAAAGATTGGGTTTATTCAGCATACTTAAATGAAGATAGGAAAGAGCCAGCAGAAAGGAAGAAGTGTAGAGGACTGGGTATTGAGAGAGACCAGGTGAAGATAGAGCTTGGACTCTGGGTTATAGAGCAGAGAAGGAGCATGTGAACTCTCTGGAAGTGAAAGATGAAAAACTGGGCATTCTAGTATGATTAGCCAAGATACACACATCATGACATTTTGATGCACAGTCTTTCAGAAGATAAAAAGGTTTCTGAGCTAAGTTAATAAATAGATAAATAAACCAAATTCTGGGTGTTATTGTAGGACCTTTCATGAAATCCAGAGGATGAGGCTCACAGTTATGGTGAGAGAAGAGAGAAAACTTCTGCAGAGAGGTCATGTTTGCTCTAGCAGGAACAGAGAGTTTCTCAGAAATAGCAGTAGAGAAGGGAGAGAATCGAATGTCTAAAAAACTATATTGCTTAATTATCTAGGAAAAGGGTCTTTTTATAACAAAAAAAAAATGTTGCCTATGAAAGAATGTCCAGATGTAAATAACACTTGGGCTTTGAGGAAGTAGGGTCACAGAGAACCTTCTGATGAATAATCGGTGGTTGAAGCTGAAAGGGTTGATATATATACGTATTTTTCTTTCTTTCTTTCTTTTTTTGTACATGACATGTCAGGGAAAAGCAAATCATATTAAAAGAATTTGAGAGAAATGCAGTATCATTGATGTGAGATGATATGAGCATTTCTGCGTTAATTTCAGGGAGTATTTATCTTAAACTAGTGCCTCAAAATCCATATATATAATATATATTTGTGTGTGTATATATATATGCACACACCTATTCTGTCTACGCATACATTCTATCCCAACCATATACATTCTGTATTTTGAAAGATGAGATATTTATGCACAAACCTCATTATCAAATTGATTCCAGAATAAAATGCTGAGAGTGGAACTAGCTTATATTAGCCGTGGTGATAGCTTAGGAACACCAGTAGCAAAGTGGTTAATTGCTCACTGTTTCACTGAAAGATCATTGATTTGAACCCATCCGGTGGCCCCATGGGAGAAAGATGTGGCGGTCTACTTCCATAATAATTACAGCTTTGGTGACCTTAAGGAGCATTTCTACTCTAACCTGTAGGGTCACTGGGTTTCAGACTTGACTGGGCATTGGTGCTTTTTTTTTTGGTGACAGCTGATGGAGATGAAGGAGGAAATATAGGAGCTCCATTCTGTGAAGTAGGAGCTCTCTTCCTCCACAGGGTTGGCTAACGGCAAATTTGTTTACAGAGGAAAAAAGATTAATTCCTGTTGCAAATCATCAGCAGTAAGGCTGTTCAGCCACACAGACTTTTCTTTAGAGAAACAAATGCAAAAACTCTCTCACATACCTCCAACAGAAACATATGTATGTGTATATATGTTTTTTTCTTTATTGGGCATTTATTGTCTTTAGAAAATGTTTACATTTGTTCTGAAGAAGGAAAGAAGAATTCTTTGCATGTTATTGATAATCTGATTAACTTTCTGAACAAATTTTTTGCTTTAATTCTAGGAAATAAAGATAGTAATTGGTAGAGAATGACTAGAAATTCGTTAGAATGACTGGCAAGTTTGAGAAAGGTTCCTGCTCTGAGCAGATTTTCAAACCAGAGTACCAATCAAAGATGTGAAGCAATTGAAACTCTTACATACTCATGATGGGTGACAAATTGGTGCAGTCACTTTGGAAAAAGACTTGCCAAAGACCCACCTACAATATGGTCCAGTGATTTCACCACCGAGCAGAAATGATTTTATGTGAATGTTTATTGTGGCATGATTCATAAAAGCCCCAAAGGAGAAATAACCTAAATGACCTTCATTGGAATGGAATACCAGCATAACAGTAAAACAGAATGAACTCTTATGATCCAAGCAGTGACATGGATATATCTTTTAAAAAAAGTTGAATGAAAGAAACCAGATACAAAAGAATACATGCCATATCTGCTTGGTTCTATTTTATAAAGTTCAAAGATAGGCAAAATGGATCCAAGAAGGTCAAGGTTAGAATAATGGTTATTTTAAGACTTGTGCACTTTAAAATATATAAATTATACTTTGGTTAACAAGTTAGACCATCTCTTTACAGCAGTGATTTTTTTTTTTAAAGAGAGCTGTTTTCACCTACAGAAAGGGAAAAGGGAGGTAATTATCAGAGCTTACTTCCTGACAATGACTGTACTTACTGACTGTGTGTTTCCAGGTAGTTCAGACCTAGTGATACACTATCACTAAACTGAGTAATTGATTATCAGTTAAGAGGTAACAACTGCAACAACTGAATATTTATTGGATTTAAAGTAGATATTAAAGATAAATTTGATTCACAGAGCCACAGAAACATTGAGAGTATTCTGTGAACACTCTTTCTGAATTTCTTATATCCGTGAATCAGGCGTCACAGGCCTATGTCCTTGACCGTTTCTCTGTCCCTGTGTTTTCTCTTTGGAGCCCCTGGCTTTACTTAGTTTTTATCCAGGCCTTCTAAGTATGGAAGGGCTGTTGCTGTTACGTAAGGTCTGTTGTTGGACATATTTTACCTTCCTTACGGTTTGGACCATGAACTTTGGAAATACACAAGGTGGACCAAATTCTTCCAGTAGTTCTTCATTAATTCAATAGATGATGATACCTACTCTGGTTCTGGTATGGATGAACAGATGGGTTTGGTTAGAGCAAAATGCATTCAGGATGGAGGTCAGGAAAATTTGGAGAACTGAAAAGGACCTTAGTAGTTATCTTAATCTCAGGTTTCTAAGAGGATGAGCAACATGCAGTTGAGTGAAGATAGTAATTTTAGATCTCTTTATTATGCCTGCTCGTATTTAATCCATTTGAAGGCAGAATGCTCATGCTGCAGCATCATTAGAAGGAGACTAATACTCATAGTTTTCACTCATATTTAATTTTTCTATGATTTTTACATTCCTATAAAATACATACAACACAGCATTTGTCAATGTAGTGTTTTTCATATGTGCAATTTAGTGACATCAGTTAGATTAATCATGTTGTATGACCATCACTAATATTCACTGCCAAATTTTCTATCATTATAAGCAAGCTCAGTGCTTCTTAAATGATGGCTGTGTGTATACTGAGGTAGCCCATTATGATGGTTAATAAGACAGACTCTAAAGTTTGGATCAGAGAGTTTAGACTCTGCCATTTTCTAGTTATGTGATCCCTGAGAAATCACTTAGCTTCTGTGAACCCCAGCTTCTTTATCTCTGAAGTAACTAGGGTAGCATCTAACTCACTGGAATGTTAGCATTAAATGATATTTCACATTTGATTAACAAAATGAGATCCATTTTAGCAGCTCAATGAATATTACTTATCATCAGGTAGGTGAAAACTTCCCTGTGTGAGGCTACCAGTATGTATGAATGGTGAACTTTCTCCTTTTTTAACCCCTGGTCTTCTCTGTTTATCTTCCACATAGAATCATACCAGTTCATTTAATGATTTTAGAAGTGAGATGAATAGTATGACATTTATTAGTCTTGGACTAATTTATGCCTAGTAACGCTGTAGGTAGTTTCTTAGCAGTTAAGCCACCAAGCTTCCATGGCATTATTTAATAGAAAATACTTCATATAATAGCAAGCTTATTTGTTATTGTAGTAAGAACATTCAGTTTCTGAGTCTTTTTTATTTGCAGCTGTATTGGGCTTCGAATTTTCCAGTATTTTTGTTTAAAAGGTATTTTTTTCATTTGAAGTTACTCTTCAGAAAAACAAAACCTCCTGTGAGGCAATGTACCCAGTAATGACTTTGTAGCCTCCTTAGAATGTGATAGTGATGCAGCTGTGGGAGTTGGTGGGGCTTAAAGCCTCCGTCAGGTTAGAACAGAGTGTCATGTACCTAACTTTGGTATGTTAGTTAGATAGAATTGATCACCCTTATGACATTTGAACATTTTAATCACTGACTCAGTTTGCACAGTGATGTTAACAAACAAGGGTACCAACTGTAATTATGCCAGTGTGTGTCACTGTGGTTGTAGCTACATAATACCAGATAAAATAAGAGATTTAATTAAAAAATATGTATTCTTATTTGATGGTTCCCCGGTAGACTAAAATTAATTAATGAAAATCCTTTGCCTTAACCAGTAATTTTGTTGCTGGAAAAAAGCAGTCTAAATGTGAGTTCCGGTTGAGCTATAGCTTCAATTTTGTAGCATTTGGATAGAGATCATTCTCTTCCCAGAAGAATCATTCTTTGAAATTGGAGTTTCGATTAGGAAAAAAGGAGGGTTACCTGCACCCCCCCCGATGTTAAAGTATATTTAGAGAAATGCTAATGACTGAAATCCACTTTCATTTATTTTGAAATAAGTCTGTATGGACATGAAATCACTCTGAACATGAATATTAAAATCCATCAATCTGTTATCTGTTATCTATTCCGAAGTCAGTGTTTCCACTAGAACATAACCATATTCAGTTTGTTTGAGTAACAAAGACAAATATTGATCCAAATCTTATTTTTAATGCTGGCATCTTTAGATAACACATTCCCCCCCACCCCCAACAGCAAAGCTAACAAGGAAAACAACTGAAAAATACTTTGTAAGAAGATACAACAAAGAACAGAACTTGAAAATAGGGACGTTTTCTTCTTAACCAGTGTGTGTTGAGAGCCAGTCAGATAGTAGGGATAAAAGCATAGGAGAGAACAAAACAAGTTGGCTGTATCTGACTATTGAAGGATAATGGTAAGTGTCAAAGGAAAAATCTCTTATTTTGATCAATTAGTATTTTTCTCTTATATCATCATACATTCAGGAAATATAGTTGAAGTGCCTTCTGGATGCCAGACCCTATTCTGGATATTGGAGATTGATCAATAAACTATCAGGAAGAGAGTGTGGCCTGGAATCAAGCTAGGAGACTAGTTACTCTTCCAGAATAAATTTCTTAGCTTTTAAGTAATTGTTAGGTCTGAAATGCAAAGCTTTTGGGGAAAGTGGTAGGTACTTAGACTGTGAGACTGCTAAAGAAGGTGGTGGGTTCATCACACGCATCCCCCCTGGCTGTGGGCTCCCTGGTCTTTGCCTTCATTTCTGTCTTTCTCTCTCTTACTGTGGGGGTTGCAGTCCCCACAATGTGACAGCATGCTCCTCCTTTCCACCTCAGCTTCCTTGTGTCCCTTTGTCCTGTTCCTGCCCCTTCCTGCCTTCTCGTTGTGCTTTTGGATGGGAGTTGCCTATTCAATCTCATATATTTGATTTAAGTAAGAAGCATGTTCCTTATGTGTGTTATTTTTCATTTTGGAGACCTGTCTGATTTTTGTCTGAAAAGTGAGCTTTGGGAATGGTTTCAGTTCTGGGGATTAGTCGAGTACCTAGGAACCATAGTTTTAAGAATCCATCTAGTCTCTCTCAGACCAGTAAGTCTGATCTTTTTCATGAATATGAATTCTCTTCTACATTTTGATCCTGCTCTGTCCAGATCTCTCTTTTATGATCCCTATCAGAGTAGTCATGGGTGGTAGCCAGATACTTTCTAATTGTTCAGTCTCAGGCTGGCAGAAACTCTGGTTCTTGTGGCCCTTTAGTCTTTTGGGCTAATATATTCCATGTGTCTTGGGTTTTCTTAGCTTCATCGCTCTTGCTTGTTAACAAGGCACAGGTCTTCTAGGCTTTTGTGAAGCTGACCAGATAGAACCCAAAATCAACAATTGTTTGGAAGGAAAGAAAAGAAGGGAATGTGGGAGAGCTTGAGCTTGGAGGCGTGTAGCCTTAAGTGGCCAGGAAAGATTTATTTGAGAAGGTGACATTAGAGCTAAGACTTGAATTACAAGAGGAAGAACATCTGCAAAGTTTCTGAGGTAGGCATGAACATAGTGTTTTCTAGAACTAGAAAGGCCAGTTAGAACAAGTGGAAGGTTTAGGAGAATATTTATGTCATTCAAGCCACAACAAGGCTAGTCAACTAACTCCCAACTCATCTCTTCCTCTAACCAACGTCCTTGGTATCAGAGAAACAAGCTGACTAGAGCTTGTATCCTCAAAGCATAGAGCTCATTCATTCTTTTAAAGGAGTAATTTGTAACTGCAGGTGTTTTTGATACAACAGGAAAGAAATTTATGTTCCTGGAAAAAGTCCCATTTTGTAAAGTTGTATGCTAAAAATAACAAAGGCTTATAGGAAAATAGAATTGATGCAGACTACTTAAAATCTGTGATTTCATTACCATAGCACTAAAAACAGCAGTCTGAAGATACAACAGCTGGGGACTGTCCCAGGGGATATTAAAAATGCATAAACAAAATAGCATGAAAAGGGTGATTTGCTAGCATGGAGACAGTGTAATTGGAATTGGAGGTCTCAGCAAAGGAAAAGCATTTTAAGGCTAGAGTACACCTCTTCAGAGAGGGGGTCATGGATGCATTTGAGGTCATACAGAACTGAGTGGGTTTCTGTTTGTGTAGCTACCAAGCTGAGAGCATTCTCCTTTCCTACTGAAGGTTGTCGTTTTCCTTCACTGTGCTTGCTCCTCTTGCTGGGAAAAATGCATGTACACTAACACAGCTTATGTATTACACTGATAGCATTCCTTTATTTGTCAACTGCTATAGGGTCACTGTGAGTCGGAATTGATTGGAGACAGTGGGTTTGGTTGGTTTTTAATGAACTGTTTATAGAAATGTATAGTGTTGCATTTAGGATTTGCTGCAGGAAACATGTTGTGTTTCTGTGTAGTGCAATGCAGTTTTGAGTTTATTAAGTCCAAGGCTACAAATTACCTTGATGTATATGTTTAATAAAAGACCAGTCACTTAATGTATGATTAGACTGTGAAGTCTTTAATTGCTGTGGTCATATCATATGCAGGTGGAAAGAATTATTTTGACATTGGATTATTTCAAGAAGATCATTTAAACTAAATTTTCTGATGAATTGCTTATAAGTTAATGAAAGTCATTTTAAAGTTTATACATTTTTAATGTACAAGACAAGCTTCTAAAAGGTATAATTCTATGGTGAGTGCTTGTGGAAATTGAATAATAATGCCATCATTTATTTTTTAGAGTAAAAATTTCTGCTTAAATTGGGACACAGATTTTCAGATGGCCCCTGTGGTTTTCTCTGGTACAGTACTTCCTATAGTATATTCTGAAAAATAGTCCTTCTCTGTGATTGTTAATAAGCATTAAGCAAAATACTGAGTTTCATGATCAGACAGGTCTGGAGAGTGCTGATTAGACAGAGTGAGAAAGTTTATTTATTTTTTAACTGTTATAGTTCTAAAATTTTTATTATTTCAGCATGCCTTATGAATCTCTTTCAGAAGGCGATGTGGCATGTAGTACTACTTGTTCACAGAACTCTGTAGCACATTTTGTGAACCTCATATTCCAAAAAGACGTTTTGGGAAGTTCTGCTGTATTTTGCATAACTGTAAGTAAAAAAAAAAATCTCTGTCTTTGCCCATGAAAACAGACTGAAGCAGATAAAAGGCCATATACTGACATCCTAATTTCAACATGCTGGTTGCTCATGTGGTAACTGAAAGCTCTAGTTTGAAACTACTCAGCCATTTTGCAGGAGAAAGAGGTGGGCAGTCTGTGTTTGTTTAAAGATTTGCAGTCTTGGAAACTATGGAGATAGTGCTAGTCTGTCCTATAGGGTCACTGTGAATCAAGAAGCCACTTGGACTGCACTGAGTGGGCCATTTAAATATTCATGAAAACAGCTGTGTCTGTTGGAGAAATTTCATTATGTACAGTGCAAGTAGAATCAGCTGGTTGCCACTTTTTAAAATAATGTGGGCACGACTGAGGCTGTGGTGTCCTGTATCGAGATCTATGAGACAGTGATATTATGCCAGAACACAGGCGAAATTCAGTGGTCTTGTATTCACTGTCAAGTGTTTGTGCACTGGTTATGTGAAGGTCATTTTCCACTTGGCCATTTCCATCAGTGTTGTGGTAACATTTGTATTAATGCTCAACCCCCTTTACACTAATATACTAGTTTCAGTGTTATGGGTAAATGTTTTGATCAGTAACACACCCAATGATGAGATTGTTTTTGGTGATGTGTCCCATTTTGTGCATTTTTATCAAATTGCATGGATACTTGAATCTTTAAGTATGAAATTGCCTGTTTTAAAACACAACTAAGAATAAAGTTAGTTTAAATTATAGCAGTCTATTTTTTGTTTTGTTAGTCACTCCTCTGGCAAAATATCTACAACAAAATTGTAGAGTGCTAAGAGAATGCCATGTAAGTCAGCCACATTTCTATAGACAAAAGAATCCTCAGAATTTCCTCAGCTTGCCCACAAAGTGTAATATGTGTAACTTTGTGTCTGTAACCTTGTGTACTAATTTTTATGTTTGCTGTGGGTTGAGAACCATTGAGTTATATGAAGGGAAAAAACATAGGGCAGTCTACATTCACATGTCTGGGTATTCAAATAATTTATTTTAATGAAAACCATCTAATCCCTAGTTAGTATTCACCTAGGAGCTGGGAGGAGAATTCTGAAGTACTCATTTGTCTTTAGCCTTTGTTCCTTTCTGTATTACTATTAAGCCTCTGCAAGTTTTCTATAAAGAATCACATTCATTTATTGTAGTGGTTACCTCATCTTTACAAAGATTAGGTTCCATAGCCCATTGGGTAAATTAAGTGCTGATACTCCACTTTTTCTCTCATTCCTCTGTGTTCTGTAGTGCTTTGTGTATATTTTTTATACTGCATCCTAAAATATATTGATTTGATTATATCCTTAACTTCTGAGGTAGGAGCGAAACCAGAAGAACATCAAGCCTATTGCTATCAAGTGAATTCCTACACATAGCAATCCCAGGTGTATCAGATTAGAACTGTACTCTGTAGTGTTTTTAATGGCTGAGACTTTTTGGAAGTACATTAGCAGTTTTCTCTTCTGATATGCCTGTGGATGGAATCAAGTTGAACCACCAAGCTTTTGGTTAGTAGGGTTCATAGCCAAGCATTTAAGCCATTTAAACACTTTTGTTATCCAGGAAACCTGGTAGGAACAAGGTCTCATTTATTTCGTACCTGTAGTACCTTGGACTGTGACTCATATATGGTTGCTGCTTAAGTTTTTTTCTTTTGGTTGTTTTTGAATTAACAAATTTATAGTCCAGTCTTTGTGGAGATTGTGTTTTTGTTTTTGTTTTGTTTTTGGCCAAAGAGATTGTAATTGTCTTTGAATTATTGGTCATTTATTTAATCACATGTAATTCTCACCTTCATGTACTCCTGAGTTCTTTGTTGCTGCCATAGAATACTTGTTGATGACTTGTGAATGAGTTCATACGTATGTCTTGTAATATGCAGCTTTTCTCAAAACTTATTTCTGTATTAAGCTTAACTTATAAAATTATTGATGACTTGGGCTTTCTCTATGTCAGATGATATTCGATATTAGCTGTCTTGTGATAAGGAGGCAGCAAGTGGCTAACAGACTTCACATCTGGCCTTTTAAAATCAAGCATAAAAAATGAACTGATTGGGGTGTTTACCACTGCTATGTGTGTTTTCCAAAGTTGGAAAATTCTTTCCCATGTCTTTATTTATTTCTTTTATTATGATTGAATGAAAACGTACATTCCTGTGTAGATTTGCATGCCTACCTATATGTAGCTCTCACTGCTCTCCCTGCCTGGTGACAGCACTCTCTTCCTCTCTGCTCCATACATGTTCTATCTTCCCAACAGTCTCCTATCCCCTCCTCTCCACCCACACCCCCACCTCCAGTAAGAGGTCAGCAGGACGACATCCTGTAGATGTCTAGAACCATAAAATGCACACATGATATGGTCACTCTGTGTCACCAAGTCCAGTCCATTCCTGTCCAAGAGTTGACCTCCATTATGATTTACGGACAGGGACAGCATCAGGGCCAGGGGCCGTGCTCCCAGGGGAACTCTGAGGCCCATGGACCATCATTTGCAGTCTTTTAATGAAGATCTCAGGGTGCACCCCTTTTTATTTTCATGTTGCCAGTCAGACTCAACTTTGTGAGCTGCATCACGGCTATTACTGGTGGTGACCAGGCACCATCTGGTTGTTCTGTTTAGAAGTCAGTGTAGTCACCCACTCAGATGGGTCTCTCTGTCTTCTGAGTTCTCTTTCCCCCCATGTTGTTTTGGTCCTTGGTGAGCATCCATTCCTGCTAAGTTGGGACCACTTGCTATACCCTCCGATGGCTGCTTGGCAGCTTTTAAGACCCCAGACGCCACTCACCCATGTGGGATGCAGAGGGCTCTCTTAGCAAAATGCTAGTTGTGCCAGCCAGCCTCAAATTTCCCCTGAGACCATGGTCCGTGGCCCCCCGCCCCAGCTACTCTGTCCTTGTAATATTGGATTAAGATGGGAGGAGTAATTATACATGTCTTTTATTTTTAAGAAACTTAAGAAATTACATTTTTCTTTAAATCTAAAAAATGATTAAAGAAAAGAGTATATAGGAGAAGGAAGTGATTGAGTTCCTTGTGTATTAGTATTCTTGGTTTGGGAAGGAAGTTGAGCATGGGGTTATGGACAAAAATGCTCTTCACCAAAGTTCTTTAGGAAAAGACTCTGCAAAACTGTAGCCATATCTTTACTGAATACTTAGAGCAGTTTAATTTCCTAGCCTCTATAACCATATTCCCAAGCTCCCCAGAACAATTCTGTTCTTACATAATTTTATTCTTTTTTGATAAAATTTATTAAGTGTTAATAGAGTGATCTAATATTTATGTCTTTGTGTATTTTAAATATAAATGAGTTAATACGTCAGAATAAAATATATTAGTCGTCTTTTTTCCTTAGAATGTCACAGTGACAATGATTTTGGAGTGTAAGCAGTACTGACTTTATTAATTAATATGACCTTTTTCCTTTCCTCCTTCTGTCCCTCGTCCTCTGCTTCCCTTCTGTCTGACTTCTTTTCCATCAACAGCTATTTATTAAATACACATGCCAAGCACCATGCAAAGTACTAGTCTTGTTCTTTTATTTTTCAGTTTTTTTTTGGTGTATCAAGGGGAAATGCTGGAGGATTAAGATGCAGAACAAACTGGGCAACAAATTCAGTTAACCAAGTGAGATGGTCATCTCTGGTCCTTTCCTACCATGCCTTACTCAGAAAAGGGAATAAGGGCTCTTTGTAACTCCAGCACACATTTTGACCCTCATACTCATCTTTCTGAGGCTCCATAGGATAACTTTTATCTATAGTTATTGTGATGACTGAGTTGGTCTTTATTACTCTCAAGTCATTTCTGTCTCGTAGTTAAACTCTATGTGCGCAGACTAGAACTGCTCCACATGGTTTTCAAGGCTGTGATCTTTCAGAAGCAGATCACCAGGCCTGTCTTTCAAGGCACTTCTGGATCGGTTTGAACTTTCAGTCTTTTAGCTAGTAGTCGAATGCTTAACTATTCGCACCGTCTGCCATCTCCAGCATTCCTTATCCTACACTTGATCTAACTGTGGTTAGAGGCATTCATCCTAATTTTTCCCCTAAAGTCTTCATTTACAACTACAGTAAAAAGATATTTCTCAGCTGCCAAAGATGTCTTGCGTGATTCTTGCTTGCACTATCTCCGAGGTGAACTCTCACAAGACAAGGTAGATAAGACATTGGGTAAGTGACTTCATAGCATTGTGTTTCACCGGGACATTGTTAGATAGAAAACGAGCCCTGGGAAGCTGTGTCTGGCTCACCTCATGGCTCACCTCAGTATGGTGGTGGAAAAGAAGGTAAGTGGGTCTCTAACTTCCTCTCTTTAGGTGCTGCTTTTCTCCAAAAGGATAAACTGCCTTTTAGGTTAGAGCCTTTCTAGTTTTTATTGATTTATTTTAGACTTTAATATGCTCGTAGCAGGAGTTGTGCCTTGGTGTTCTGCACAGTGGCTACTCAGACTGTGCTGAAGTTCTTTTCACCTGTGTTCCTTATTTAGTGGTGTTGTGTTAGCTTTTCTACTTGTCATGTGATTCACGGGTAGGCTGCAGCCCTCTGCCTTCCATGGTGTATTTGCTTTCATTTAATACAGTCTATTGGTTAAATGCTACATCTGCTAAGCAAAAGGTCAGCAGTTCACATCTACCAGGTGCCCCTTGGAAACTCTATGGGATAGTCTCACTCTGCTCTGTAGGGTCCTTATGAGTCAGGATCGACTTTACAGCACTGGGTTTGGTTTTGCGTTTTGGTTTAGTCAGGTTATGTGGAGTCCTTTGGTGACATAAATGGCTAATTGCTTAACTACTTACTGAAAGATTGGTAGTTCAAACCCCTCAAAGGCGCTTCAGAAGACAGGCCTGGTGATCTACTTCTAAAAGGTCACAGCCTTCAAAAATTTAATGGGACAGTTCTACTATGCACACGTGGGATCACCATGAGTCAGAATCTACTGAACAGCGACTAATATTATGAACAATATCCAGGTGTGTAGGATGTTCTAAAGTCCTCTTGTCCATTGTATGTGAGCCTTATTTTTCTTTTCCTGATGAGCTTTTGGATTGAAACACTCCTCTGGGATATGTGCTAATACTGCTGCATTGAGGAAATTGGTAATACTCATTTACGTGCTTTGTACTAAATCCTAGGTTCCGAAAGAGAGGAAAGAAGGATACGGAAATAAAGATGATAACCTGAACTGAGGCTGTGGATCCAAAGAGTTGGAAGAAAAAAAAATGTACCCAAGTCTAAAAGTAATAGTAAAAAGAGCCTGTCATGACAAGAAGGATCCCTGGTGTTGGAGTGGTTAAGCACTCACCTGCTAACCAAAAAGCCTGCTGTTCAAACCCACCAGTTGCTCTGAAAGAAAAAGATGTGACAGTCTGCTTCTATAAAGATTATAGTCTTGGAAACGCTATGGGGAAGTTCTGCTTTCTCCTGTAGGGTCACTGTGAGTTGGAATCAACTCCATGGCAGTGGATTCGGTAGTTTTATCATTAAAAAATGCACACTGGAATTTCTGGTCGCAAATGAGTGATGCCTCATGTAGTGATTGAGAGACACTCACTCTGAGTCATTAAGGATTTTCTGTTACAACAAGAAAAGCATGCAGAGCCTTTAAGGGTTTTATAGTACAGTAAGAAATATGGAAGGACCCTTTATCCAAATAGCATGACTCCAAAAGACACCTTTCTCAAACATCTGAGGAGTCAGTTTGCTATTTGTTAGTGCCTAGCAGATGTCCTGGCCTGGGGCCAAGTAAGTATGCACAAGTTCAGTCACCTGGTAGGAGAATGGAGGGTGGGTTTAGTTGTTGAGTGAAAGGAGAAAGTTTTTCTTACAGGTTTTGGCTGAAAGAAGGACTGTGTGGTGTTACCTCAGTTCTGGTCCTCCTCCTGGCTTTCAGCACTTGAGTCTAAACCCCGTGGAGTCTAAACCCTGTGGACATTTATGGACAGAATCTGAATGTGTTTTTCAGAGGGACTTGAGTCACGAGACATTCACTGCTGCATTAATCAGGGTAGAGATGCGCCCGAGACTTTAGGGACCGACAGCCCGGGCTCTTTGCTGCACCTTGGAGGAGGTCAAGAGATGATTTCTTGACATCTGTGCATTATAGCCAATATCCACAGGCCAGTGAGATCTGGGAAACTTGCCCTAAATTCTTTGCCTTTATTGGTGCTATAAATATGGGAGCAGAGAAGTCAAGGTATAACAATGATTGTGCAGAATGCAAAAGCAACCGTCGGCCACCTAGCATCTAGTGACTTTAACTTAAGACCATAAACATCACAAGAATACCCTGCAGTCTCAGAATGGTGTTGGACTTCTTATAATTTGAGACATGCAGCTTCAAGACTTGATTAGATTTTAAAGTGACACTTGGCTTCCTTCCATGATATTAAAAATGAAGAAAACTATAGTTAATTTGGAGCTCTGGTGGTGAAGTGGTTAAGAACTCCACCTTTTGGTTGGTGGTTTAAATCCACCAGTTGCTCCTTGGAAACCCCGTGGGGCAGTTCTCCTCTGATTTATAGGGTCGTTATGAGTCAAAACTGACTCAGCAGCAAACAATAACAAGATAGTTAATTTTCCTATGCTACATATTTAAGTATTTAACATTCTCCTGTTATTGAAGGGTCTAGATGTTGCCCGAGAACCTATAGTAATCAGCTGCATCCTTCAATCATCCCTCTTTGTATTAAGTGTGTACTGGTTATTTTGCTTGCTCTGGATCCACACATGGATTGTCCTTGGGAAAACTACTCATTCATCATTCTTAGCCCAAGTAACATGGGCAAGGCTAACTCTGACCATGGTTTCAAGGATGCTGACCTGAATTTGGCCTTGAGAACCATATTGATTTGTGTATTTGCTGGTTCTGTTGGAAGAGATGTGTGCTCTCCTGCTGGGATTCCTAACCTGGAAGGAGGGAATTGAAATGCTAACACCTAAATTTGCCCCCTGCTGGAAGAGCTTGCCCTAGAATGAAGCCAAACAGAGAAGAGCATATTAGAGAGACATGGAGCCAGACTGCGGATGGTATTGGTGAACCTTTATGTCTACTCATTGCAAATGCATTTTCTGACTTGCGAGTCAGAATGTTCCTTTTCTTGCATATGCAGTTTGAGCATGTTTCTGCTACCTGAAGCTTCCAGAACCCTGTCAAACATAGCATCTGAACAATATCTGCTGGTGTAATCTTGGAAAGATGATTCACTGAAAAGAGTTCATGCTATTAGCACTAGTGTCTATGAAACAGACATCTTAAAAGGAACAGAGAAATAAAGTAGCCTTGACTTACACGTTGTTGGAAGGTTGCTGGGAAGTGCCGGAGTCATTTTGATTATTACAGTGCATCTCTTCATGGGTAAAATTCCGTTCTTCTCTGTCTTTGTCACTGGCTGTCTCTGAATATATTTATGTAGGCTCACAGACTCTCAGGGCAGAGCTTGAAAGTTTCACACTTAGAACTTGAGAGAGGACCGTTTGGAGATGTGTGTCTGGCTGCTCATTAGCAGTCCTGTGCTAGCGAACACATTTGCATTGGTTCATTCACATCATCTTATTGTCTGCATGCCAGTTACAAAGTAGACGGGCATGGGACAATAGCTCCTGTGATAGCGAAATGAAAGCCTTTCCACGTTTTGCTACCTCTCCCAACTGGTCTATTTTTAGAAGTATGACATTGGCAGTCAGGTATGTGCTGTCTTCCTTTCTGTGTACCTGACTGCTTCAAGGATACAGGCCAAACTGGAGAGTGTTCATTGAAGAGACAAGCAAATGCATGCCTCAAAAAAAGTAAATCTTTTTAAGGACAAATTTAGAGATTCAGATGTAGGACTCTTGGCACGTTAAAGAGAAAAGCGAAATGTGATTACTGCTGTAACTATATTAGAAAGGTATGGCTTCTTGGAAGTTCAAGAAGCCACTTGTTGCTCAGTTGGGGGAAAAGAAGTAGAAGCATTGTGCAAGGAGACCATCCAATCCAGTGCTTAGAAACCACTGCTAAGTGTTAGAGACTGGAACTGGAAATTAAACCCATTTGAGTCCTTGGCCTGATTTAGCCTTGTTCACTGTAACCCTCTCCAAGGGACCATTATTGGAACTCACAGTTTTCTGTGTCTAGGGCCCCCTCAATGGATTGTTACATTGTTTGTTTTAAATTTGAGTTGTTACTGTTGTTGCGAATTATACACAGCTAAAGATACACAAATTCAACTGTTTTTACATGTATAATACAGTGACATTGATTATATACTTTGAGTTATGCTATCATTCTCATTCACATTATCTGTGTTGTTCCTCTCCCATTAATATAAGCTCGTTGCCTCCTAAGGTTCCTAAGTAATATTTCAAACTGCTGTTGTCACTTTGATCCCATGCAGATAGTTCTTGAAAAAGCATAAAGCTAACAAGTCACATTATTTACTAGTTAAGCTAAACTATGGTTTGGCTTTAAGATGACTTCAGGAAATATTTTTGGTTTGAGGTTAAAAGATTATCTCAGGGCAATAATTTCAGGGGTTCATCTAGCTTCTATAGCTCTGGAAAGTCTGGATTCTATATGAATTTGAAATTCTGTTCTGCATTCTCCCCCTTTTGATCAGGATTTGTTGATTGAATTTTTGATCAAAATGTTCAGTAATGGTAACTGGGCACCATGCAGTTTTTCTGGTCTTATGGCAAAGGAGGCAGTTGTTCATGGAGCCAGTTAGTCACATATTTGTCTCTTCCTCCTATTTCTGACTCTCCTTTTGCCTCTGTTGCTCCAAGAGAATAGTGACCAATAGTGCCTTGGCTGTCAGCTTGTAAACTTTTAAGACCCTGTGCACTACACAGTGAACTAGGAGGTATAACAGAAACACTAAGCGTGTTATTAGGCCAGTAAACTGGGATGTCCCGTGAAGCTAGGACCCTGAATCTCTAAACCAAGTAACAAAATCTTATAAAGTACTTGGTTGTATATAAGGAGGCCCAGCAGCTACTCTTCTTCTTCTTTTTTTTTTTTTAGCTGTTGTTGTAAATATATGTATGACACGACCTTTACCAATTGAACTTTTTATGGGTGTCCATATTGTCTCTTTTAAGATGTCCTCCTACAGTTTGTCTGGTCTTTGGTCATATTTTGGCTCTTGTGAACTTGTTTTAATTTTCTTCAGCTTTAACTTCTACAGTTGGCCTCTGGCCTTGTTGTGATTGATGTTATTGAACTTCTCTACTGTCTCTTTCCACAGATGTAATCAGTCTGGTTCCTGTGTATTCTATCCAGCGAGGTCCACTTGTGGAGTCATTCATGTTGCTGAGAGAGTGTATGTACCATGAAAAGTCGTCAGTCTTGCAAAATTCTGTCACATGATCTACAGTATCATTTCTATTGCGAAGACCGTATGTTTCAACTACCAGTTTTTCTTCATTTCCAATCTTTGCATTCCAGTTGCCAGTAATTATTAGTGCTTTTGATTCAATGTTTGATCAATTTCAGACTGCAGAAGTTGGTAAAAATCTTCAGTTTCTTCATCTGTGGCATTAGTGGTTGGTGCATAAATTTGAATAATAGTCACATTAACTGGCCTTGCTTGTATGTACATGGATATTATCTTACCACTTTAGGATAGTCCTTGAAGTTTTTTTGACAGTGAATGCAATGCCATTCCTCTTCAGCTTGCCATGTTCACCAAAAGACCAAATCAGATGTCAGAAGAGACTTTGAAATGAGCGTCAAGCAGCTAAAGCAAAAGGAAGGACTCATGAAGTAGAAAAACTGAACAGTTGATTTCAAAGGGCAGCTCAAGAAGACAAAACTAAAGTATTACAATGACATGTGCAAAGAGCTTGAAATGAAAACCAAAAGGGAAGAACACACTCTGCATTTCTCAAGGTGAAACAACAGAAGAAAAAATTCAAGCCTCGAGTTGCAGTAGTAAAGGATTTTACAGGGAAAATATTAAATGACTCTGGAAGCATCAAAAGAGGATGGAAGGGATACAGAGTCATTATATCAGAAAGAACTACTTGATGTGCAGCCATTTGAAGAGGTAGCATGTGATCAAGGACTGATGGTACTGAAGGAAGAATTTGAAGCTGCATTGAAGGCACTGGTGAAAAACAAGGCTGTAGGAATTGATGGAATATCATTTGAGGCATTTCAACAAATGGATGCGGCACTGGAAGTGCTCACTTGTCTGTGCCAAGAAATTTGGAGGACAGCTACCTGGCCAACTGACTGGAAGTTCTACATTTATGCCTATTCCCAAGAAAGGTGATCCAAACAAATGCAGGAATTACCAGACAGTATCATTAATATCACATGCAAGTAAAATTTTGCTGAGAATCGTTCAAAAGCAACTGCAATGGTATATTGACAAAGAACTGCCAGTAATTCAAGCTGGATTCAGAAGAGGACGTGGAACCAGGGATATCATTGCTGATGTCAGATGGATCTTGGCTGAAAGCAGAGAATACCAGAAGGATATTTACTTGTGTTTCATTTACTGTGCAAAAGCATTTGACTGTGTGGATTGTAACGAGTTATGGCTAACACTGCAGAGGATGTAAATTCTGGATCACTTAGTTGTGGTCTTAAGGAATCTGTACATGGATCAGGATCAGGAGGCAGTCTTGTATCATATGCGTGGTGAAAGCTGAACAATGAATGAGGAAGACAGAAGAAGAATTGACTCCTTTGAATTGTGGTGTTGGGGAAGAATATTGAATGTGCAGTGGATTGCCAAAAGAACACACGGGTCTATTCTGGAAGAAGTAGAACCAGAGTAGCTCCTTGGAAGCAAAGATGGTGAGACTGCATTGTACATACGACTGCCGGTTATGTTTGCAAATTCATCCTAAAAAATTTGCTACATACGTCATTGCTGAATATCACTGCAGTCGTCTTCAAAGTACTTCCCACAGGAAGCTATGCACTGATGCCAGTGCCTAGTCCACCCTTCAGAGCAATTTTGGCAATCTTTCTGGAATGGCCATCAGAGCTGTTGTCATACCACCCTTGATGTCCTGAATGTCATCAGAATGTCTTCCTTTCAAGGTTTGTTTATCTTTGGGTAAAGAAAAAAGTCACTAGGGGCCAGAACAGGTGAGTAGGGAGAGTGTTGCAATACAGTTGTTTGCAGAAAACTCACTCACAGACAGCTATACAGTTAAATTCTCGAAGTTGCTGCTGTACACAATGGCCAGTCCAGCAAGAGTTCAAAAGTTGCTTTGAAGGGTAGACTAGGTGCTGGCATTAGTGTGTAGCTTCCTAAGGGTAGTACTCTGAAGGTGACTGTGGTGATATTCAGCACTGAGGTATGTAGGACTTAGGACAGTTAAGTTCGTGGACTTAATTGTCAGACCTTGTACTGTGGACACATTGTCAGGAAGGATCAGTCCCTGCACAAGGGTATCATGCTTGGTAGAGTGGTCATTGAAAAAGAGGAATGGATGGATCAACACAGTGATTGCAGTGATGTGCTTGTGTCAAAAGAATCATGGACGTGGTGCCAGACTGGGCAGTGTTTCCATCTGTGAGGCATAGGGTCGCTATGAGTTGGAACTGACTAGATGGCACCCAACAACAACAATAGACTGTATGTTTCTCTGACTCAGAATGGCCAGTGCCAGTCCATTTCAGTTCACTAATGCCAAGCATACCGATCTTGATGTGTTCCATGACATCAGGGACATCATACATAAAGAAGACAAACGGTCATTAAGAAAGAAAAGACCAAAATGGATGTCAGAGACTTTGGGACTTGCTCTTGAACGTACCGCAGCTAAACTGAATGGAAGAAATGAAGTAAAAGAGTTGAACAGAAGATTTTGAAAGGCAGCTTCAGAGGACAGAGTTAAGTATTGTAATGAAATGTGCAAAGACTTGAATTTGGAAAACGAAAAACATGCTTAGCATTTCTAGGACTGAAAGAACTGAAGAAAACTTTCAAGGCTTGAACTGCAATACTGTTATGATTAAGATGGTGTGTCAGCTTGGCTGGCCGTGATTCTTAGTGTTTCTGTGCGATCACTCCCATGATTTCATCTGCTGTGATGAGCCCATCAAGGAGTTTCCTTAGGACTGTGGGGGTTGGGGGAGTGGCCTACATCCGAATATAAGTAGACACTCTGGCTTTTTGACTCTGGAGCTTGAGGCTGCCTCCTGTTGCTCTGACCTCCATTTTGTGGGACTTGAACTATCAGTTTATCTGCAGATCTTGAAATTGATTGATCTTCACAGCGTGAGAGTAGGAGCTCTGCTTTCCAACCTGATGATCTTGTTTTTGCCAACCACTGCAGCCCCATGAATCAAGAGAAGCTTCTGTCCTGATCCACAGACTGCAGATGTCCCAGTCTCTACAATTGTGTGAGTTGTTTCTTTGATAAAAATCTCTGTCTCTGTATTTATTTGCTTCACAGATTTTGCTTGTCGTCAAGAATCCACCTAAGACAGATACTGCAAGATTCTGTGCAGAAGTGTTAAATGATGCAAGACGCATCCAAGGAACACAAAGAATCAACTGTACCAAAAAGAATTGGCCGAAATGCAGTCATTTCAGGGACTAGCATATGTTCAAGAAGTAGTGGCAATGAAGGAAGAAATCAGGGCACACTGAAGGCATTGGCCAGAAACAAGGCTGAAGGAATACATTCCCTTGAGATGTTTTGACAGATGGAGGTAGTGCTGGAGGTGCTTGTCTACACCAAGAAATTTAGCCAGTGGGATGGAAGAGATCCACATTTGTGCTTTTTCCAAAGAATGATGATTCAAGAGAATGCAAAAATTATTGGACATTATAATTACTATATCACATGTAAGTAAAATTTTACTGAGGATCATTCAGAAGTGGTTTCAGCAGAATGGCCAGAAATGCAAGCTGGGTTTAGAGGGGGAAATGTAGTAAGGGGGGATATCATTGCTGATGTCGGATGGATCTTGGCTGCAAGCACAAAATACCACAAAGATGTTTACCTGTATTTTATTGACTGTGCAAATTCATTTGACTGTGTGGATCATAAGAAATTATGGATAATATTGTGAAGAATGGGAATTCTAGAACACTTAGTTGTGCTCATGCAGTAGCTGTGCTTAGACCAAGAGACAATCATACAAGCAGAGTAAATGGGTATTACACAGTTTAAAATCAGGAAGGATATGTGTCAGAATTGTATCCTTTTGTCATACTTATTGAGTCTCTATGGTGAGCATGGTCAATATGAAGAAGAACCAGGCATCAGGAGTGGAGGAAGACTTCTTAACAACCTCCAGTGTGCAGATGACACAACTTGGCTTTCTGAAAGCTTTGAGGACTTGAAGCACTTAATGATGAAGAACAAACACCACAGTCCTAAGTATGTATTATACCTCCACATAAAGAAAACAAAAACCTTTAAACCTGGACCAGTAAACAACATCATGATGAATGGAGAAAAGATTGACACTGTCAAGGGTGTTATTTTACTGAGATCCACAACCAGTGCCTGTGGAAGCAGCAATCATGAGTGAAATGACACATTTCAGTGGGTAAATCTGATGCAGAATACCTCTTTGAAGTTCTAAAAAGCAAGGCTATCACTCTAAGGACTTTGGTGAGTCTGACCTAAGCCACTGTATTGTCAGTCACCTCATATGCATTTGAAAGCTGAATATGGAAGACTGAGAAAGAATTGATGGCTTTGAATTAGGGTATTGACAAAGAATATTGACTGTATCATGGACTGCCAGAGAATGAACAAATTTGTTTGCAATATGTGCAACTAGATTGCTCCGTAGAAAATCCCGTTTGGATTGTTATCAGGTGGGACCAGTTCCTGGAGGAGAACATCATGGGTGGTAAAGTAGAAGGTCAGCCAAAAAAAAAAAAAGGAAGACCCTCAAGGAGGTAGACTGACACAGTAGCTGCAGTGCTGGGCTCACACATAGTAAAGATTGGACCAGGCAATGTTTCTTTGTTATACATAGGGTTACAAATGAGTCAGAACTCAAAGGTACCTAACAACAGCAACAACATATTGTTTATTTTAAGTCTGCTAAAAGTGTCTTTAAAGTTATCAACTTGTTCTCCTTTTCTTGTTTTAGTTAGGAAGATATTGTACGTTTTAAAGGTGATTTTGAAGACATGCCATCATAGTCACAAAAGTCTCTTGGAGACTAAGTATGTATCACTGTGGCTGCTGTGGAATACTTGTGAGCAGCATAACAAAATCTGAAAGTATGTAATTTTTTTGACCACATGTGCTGCAAAATCAAGTTAGGTGGAAGTCTTGGCTCATGACACATTGTCTTTTTTTTAGTTATTTGTGTGACTGTACATCACATATTTTTGGTTTTTGATCTCTGGGGCTGGAAACTGGGGTGGTTCTACTCTGCCTGTAGGGTTGCTGTGAGTCAGAATCAACTCAGTGTCAGTGGATTTGATTTTTTTGATTTGATCTCTGGGCATATGGTTGGACTGTGCTGCCTCCTCTTGAAATTCCATAAGGTGGTTATCGAGGTCAGACAGCTGATTAGACCGTGAGTCACCTGATTCAGTTCTGGAGATCAAGCTAGCAAGTTCGGTCTCCCAGTGGGTGGCAAACTGGGCTCCCTCTCCCCCAAAGCACCCGAGGATGCATCCTTTTTAGTAAGCAAATGACAGAAAAGTTTATTACGGGAAAGTACATTTTAAAGAGGGAACGGGTCAGTCTCCACGAGTGGAAAAAGAACCAGTATACATTTTTGGGGTGCTTTTTATTGGCAAAAGCAAGAGGTGAGTCATAGGTGGGAAGAGAAGTAGTTAGGTGTTTGATTGGATTTGAGACTACTGTAGCCACTTCACAACTGCCAGGAGGAACTGTCGTATTTGCATCACAACTGCCAGGAAGAACCCACATCTGCATCATAAACTGACAGAGAGAGCTGTTGCTGTGTAGCAGATCAGGTTCCCCTGGCAACCTTATCAATGCTGTGTATGTTCTATAATGCAAACAAAGACCTTTGTTACCCCTAGAAGATGTTAGATTCTGGAGTGAAATACGTTAGTACCTGGTGGCAGAGATCAGGTTCCCTAGCTAACCTTGACAGTTGTGTGGTTTACTTTTGGTCTACAGAATTGGCCAGTGTACAGAAGCACCGAGCACCGGTATATCTGGATGAATGTGCCTGTCAACTCACTAGGTTACATTATCTGAAGATTAGAGTGGAGGTCTTTTTAGAGGTGAAGATTTGGAATTCATCCGCAGAAGCTTTAAAACTTTCAAAGAAGATGAGATTGAAAAACAGAGTGTAAAATGCAGAAGGGTGAAGTCCAAAGAAGAGACGCAGGGGAGAACCAAATTTCAAGGATGAATTAATCAATTCAAGGTTCTGGCACTAATTTCGTAACTATATTAAGTCTGAAGTTGATCTTGTATTCTGAATTCTCTTCTGGTATTTGGTCATTTCCAAAATTTGTGATTAAATTTTTAAACATGCCAACCTGTTTTTGTTGCCTATCTACCAGTAATTGTTCACAGTCTCCTGGATTTCTTTTTAGTTAAGATGATTTTCCTCATATAAATATGAAGATATTAAAATGTTTATTTAAAAGACTTTTTCCTATTGCGTTATTGCTTCCTTTTCCTTGGGAATAAATTTTTCCTTTCGTTTGTGGGCCTTTATTTATGAGTCAGTTTTCTTAGGCTTTAAATTTTGACTTTCAAGTTCATCTTTTCTGTCTCCTGATCCGGTGGCCCTTGTGCTTGGTGATTTGTCAGTGGCTTCCCTTTTGAATTCTGAGGGTTTCCAGTTCAGTGTTTTACATTGGCTTGGGGATTTTGTGCCTCTCATTCTGGGAGTCTTTGCTCTTGTGATCTTGTGATTGTGCTCCCAGGCCAACAGCTGTTTTTTTTTTTTTTTTTCCCAGGGGCTGTTTGCCTTAGCTCGTATATTCAGCCTTGAGCCTGGATGTAGGGTCTGACATGTATTGGGAGCCTAGTTTCATCTCTTGGTGGCAGCAGTTGACGCCCAGCTACCATCAGTTACTTCTTACCCCAGCATAGGAGCCTTAAAGCTGTGGCTCATAACCATTGTTACAGATCTCTTTTCCATACCTAAGCCACAGAGATTT